>JAJNOH010000019.1:0-600000 GCA_022376275.1 Xylariomycetidae sp. FL2044
AAAAAAATAAGGTTTTTTATAATTAAAATATTATTTTTATTTATATTAAAAATATATTTTTATAATATATATTTTTAATTTAATTTATTTTATTAATAAAAAAAATTTAATATAAATTAGTTTTTTTATATAATTTATTTATTTTAATATATAATTATAATATTTTAATATAATTTTTTAAATCGATAAAAAAGATTTTAAATTATATAATATAATTTTTTTTCCGGTTTTTTTTTAAATTATTATAAAAATATTAATAAATAAACGATTTAATAATCTTAATAAATATTAAAGAAATTCAATCATTTAAACGTGTTTTTTTAAAGTTTAAAATTTTTAATTTATTTAATTTATACATTTTTTAACCTTTTTATTTTTCTTAAAAAAAGTTTTAAAACGACTTCTAATTATTTATAATTTAATTATAAAATTATATTATATTATTATATTTTTATATAAAACTAATTATTAGGGTTAAAAATTAATTAATTAAAATTAATTTAAGTTAGTTTTTTATAATTTATAATATTTATTTTCATAATTAAAACTTTTATAATAAATTATTATATTAATTAATTATTATATTAATAATTATTATATTAATAATTTATTATTATAATTTAATAATAGCCTTAATTAAAATTAATACTAAAATTATAATTAATTATTATAAAAATTAATAATTTCTATAATTATTTATTAATAAATTTTAAATTTATTAAATTATTATATATAAATTACTTATATATATATATATATATATTATATAAATTAATTATATATAATAATAATAATAAATATATTTATAATATAATAATAATAATAATTTTAATATAAAATTATTATTTATATATAAATAATTATTTATATATTTATATATAAACGTTTATTTTATTTTATTTTTAATTTTAATTATAAGTGGGCCTTATATAAATATTTTTATATAATATAATAATTTATTTTTTAATATATATTTTTATTATTATAATCGATTTTTATAATCAAAATTAGTAAAAATATTTAATTTTTAAATTTAAATTTTTTAAAATAATTAATTATTATAAATAAAATAGCTATTATAAAAATTAAACTAAATAAATTAACTTTTTTATAAATTATAAATCTTTTATTTATAGTTTTATATTATAAAACAATTTTTTTTAATTTATATTATTATTATTTTAGTTAATTTTTATAGTTAAAATTTATAAAAATATTTAATTTTTAAATTTAACATCTTTAAAACTGCTTATTATTATAAACAAAATAGCTATTATAATATTTTAATTTAAAAAAATTTTTTTTTTATTAATTATAAGGCCTTTATATATATTTTTATATTATAAATTTAATTATTATTTATATTATATTTTATTTATTTTAATCGATTTTTATTATTTAAACTTATTAAAATATCTAATTTTTAAATTAAAAACCTTTAAATTTATTAATTATTATAAATAAAATAGCTATTATATAAATTTATTTTATAAAATTAATATTTTTATAAATAATAAATATTTTTTAAATCTATTTAAATAACTTTAAGTAAAACTTTTTAAATAATAATATTAATTATTTAAAATTAAAAATAATTAAAATTTATTTTTTAATTAAAATGTATAGTTCTTTATAATAACTAACTTAAATAATTATATTTAGTTTATAATTAATTAACCTTTTAATTAATAATAATATAATTAATTAACATTTTAATTAAAATTCTTATAATAATTAATTTTAAAGATTAATATTAATATAATAATTACTAATATTTAATTATATTAATTAATTAGTTATTATAAAAAAACTTAATATTATAAATTTTATTTTTACCTTTATTAATTATTATTTAAGAAATTTAATTCGATTTTAAGGGTTTATTTTTTTATTAGGGTTTTATATTATAAATTTTTTATTCGATTTTTAAATTTAAATTAAAAATATTAATAGGTTTTTTTATATTTTTAATTTATTTTATATAATTAATATAATATATTTATTTATATTAAAATCATGGGTTTTATTTAATATATATATATTATAAAAGTTAATTTAATATAATTTTTTAAAAAATTTATAATTTATTAAAACGGGTTTAAATATATAATATCTTTTAATTCTTATAAATATAAATACCCTTTTTATAAAAACAAATTATATATTATAAAAAAATTAAAGATAATAATAATAATATTTTTAAATAAAATTATAATTTTTTTTTAAAAACTTATAATATAAAAATAAATTCAGCCTTAAATTTTAATTATTATAATAAAATATATTATATAATATATATATTATAAATATATAAATAAATAGTTTAATAATTATATATAAATTTTTAAAAAATTCTAATAATAATTATAATTTATAAAAAACGGTTAATAAAAAAGCCGCTATTATAATTTTTATAATTATTTTATTATAATTATAATAAAATAATTATAAATTAATTAAAAGTTTATTTATAAAACCTTTAACGTTTAAGATATTAATTAATATATATAAAATCTTCTATTAATTAAATAATAAAAAACGATAAAAAATAAATATAAAATAAATATCTTTAAAAAAAACCTTAAAATAACACGTTTAATAAAATTAATAAATTTTATTTAATTATTTATTATAATTATATACGAACGTTTATATATAAATTTTACTATTATTCGCTTTGCGAGCGGAGGGCCGCCCTTAAAAATAGCACCTTTTTATTAATAATTTTAATATATATCACCCTTATTAAACTATATTTAGCTAGCATTTATTATATAGCCGCTATTTAATCGATTTTTTAAAAGATTAAAGATTAAAATTTTATATATTATATAATAAAATTATACGCTATAAAAACACCTAGTAAAACTTTATATTAAACCTAATTTAAAATATAATGAACCTTTTAATTCTATATTTAAAAGACCTAAAATAAACTAGATTTAATTATATAATAATTAGCGTTTAAATTAAAGCTATAAAACCTTTAAAATTTAAGCCTTAAAAAAATTAGCGCTAAATAATATTTAAAAAAAATAAAATAATTATAATCGTTTAAACGTTTATTATTTTTATAAATAAAACTATTTTATAAACCTAATAAAAGTTAAATATTATTTTTAATTAATTATAAATAAAGTTTATATAAATTATTTATCTTTTAATAAAGTTATATAAAGTATTTAACGTTGAATTATATTTAGCTAAAAACCCTTTTTAACATATAAAAAAAGTTAAAAAAAATAAAAATAATAGCGCGCTAAATTTATTAATGCTAACGTTTTATACGTATAAATATCGCTTTTTAAATATATTATATAATATAATAAAAATATAAGGCGTTTATTAAATAAATAAAAATAATTAATTAACGCTAATTAATAATTAAAACATTTAACGATTTTATTTAGCTATAAAAGCTTAATAAATAAATATAATAATCTTAAAAACCTTAAAATAATGCTATAATAATCCCACTTTTTTATTAAAAAAATAATAAAATATAATTAAAATCTATTATTAAAGCTTATTAAGCTAAAATAAATAAAATAATAAAACGGTTTTTTTTTTTATATAAATTTTTTTAATATTAAAGCCGATTTTAACCTAATAATAAATAAATACACGTAATTTATAATTAATTAAAATATAATAAAACGAGAAATTTAAAATATTATTATAAATATAATAATATAAAAAACGTTTAATTTTAATTATATTTTAAATAGGCTATTTTACGTATATAACTTATCGTTATTTTATAAATTCGTAAAATTAATTATAATAAGCTTTTATTTTATTTATTACTTTTAAAAATTTCGTAAGGCTTATATTATTATTATTTTTAAGCTTAAAAAAATAATAAAAATACGCTATTACGCAAATAATTAGCGTTTAAAATCTTTTATTTTTATAATAAATAAAATTTTTAAAAGATTAATAATTATATATATAAATAATATAATAAAAAAATATAACCTTTTTTTAGCTAATTAAATAAATAATTAGCGCGATTAATTTATAAATATAGCTATTAAAACTATAATAAACATAGCTTAAAAGGCCTTTAAATAAAAAAATCATTTTATTTTTATTATTAAATATTAATAGCGCTTTTAATATTATTAATTACGCGCAATTTTTATAAATATTATAACGTAAAAATTTTTTAATATAAGCTATATTATAAATAAAATTATTTATTAAATTATAAATAATTTAGTTTTAATTTAATAGCATTAAAATAAAAAATATTTTATTAAGCGTAAACGTCCTTTAAAAATCTCTATTTTCTTTATTACTTTTTTTATTTTTTATTATTATATTTTATAAAGCGCTAAAAATAGTTTTAAATATTTAAATTATTAGCTTTATTAATAATATAAACTTTATTATTATTAATATAAAAATAATCCGAAATTATTATGCATTTAAAAAGGCTTAGGTTATTATTAATAATTAGGCTATAAAATATAATATAAAATTTATTTTAGCAAAAATAAAGCTATTTTATTTTTTTTAATAATAAAAACGGGAATTAACTATTATTTAATTAAAAGATATTATAATTTGCTTCAAAAATAATATTTAATTTTTAAAGATATAATTAAATTATTATTTTATATAAATAGCGTATATTTAAAAGCTTAAAAAAAGCTTATTTATTAAACCTTAATAATTATAAAATTATATGCTTTTATTTAAAGGGCAAAAATTATTTAACTTTAATTTATTTATATAATAATTATATATAATATAATTATTTATAAAACGGCGGCTTAAAATAATTTAAAAATAAATATTTTGCGCTTATTTTAAAAGCTAGCCGCATTTATTTAAAAAATATTATTTTATTAGGCTATAAAAGTTTATTACGTTATTTTATATGCTTATTTAAAAGCTAAATTTTTAATACCTTTTATAAATTTATATTTTTATTAATAAACCGTTAAATATTTTTTATAAATATATAATAATAATATAAATGCTATATTATAAAAAATTATAAAATAAACTTTCGATTATATTTAATTAATAAAAGCAAAAAACCTACGTATTAAAAGATTTAATAGCTAATAAAAATAACGCTTTTTATTACGCTTAAACCTTTAATAAAAAATAAACGAATTATTCGTATTATAATAATTTAATTAAATAATAAATTAATATTAAAATTAGCTATTAAAATTTCGCATATAAAATTTATAATAAAAAAGATTTAATAATTAATATTAGGCTAAAATTAGCTTTTGCTTAATTATTAAATAAATTTTACTCGAATCGAATATATTATTAAATTATTATTAAGGCCTTTTTGAATATAAGGCTTTAATTATTATATAAATTTAAATAAAAAAAATCGGATTAAAAGCCTTTTTATTTAATTATTATATTTTTAAGGTAATTATATTATAATATTATTATAAAAATTATTAAATAATAATATATTACCTTTTTTTTTACTTATTATTTAACGCTAAAAAAAGCAGTTTTATTTTTTAATCGCTTTTAACTCGCTTATAAATCGCTTTAACCTTAAAATAGCTATAAAAATATTATAATAATTTTAATATATAACTAATTAAATAATTTACACTAGCTTTTTATTAATATATAAACTAATTTAGCGTATATATAATTATTATAATTAAAAGCTTTAAAATAATTATTTATTAAAAAAAAATTAACGTATATATATTATAATTATAAATTAATTACGTTATAAAAAGTAGTTTATAAAGTTTTATACCTTATATAATAAGGCTTTTAGCTTTTTTTAAAAGCCCGATATAAACGAGGATAATTTAAGAGGTTAATTTTATTAGCTAGGCTTTAAGCGACATTTAAACGCTAAACGGCTTTTTTTTACTTTTTTCTCGCTTTTATAACGCTAATTAAATAATATAACCTAATATTATATATAAATAACCTTTATATAATAAGATAAATAATATATAGGCTTTTTTTTAGCTTTAATATGGTTTTTTTATAATTTAAATTAGATAAAAAAACTATTTATTTTTTATATAAGCTATAAATTATTAATAAAAATAATAATAATTTATTATAATTAAATAAAGTTTATTTATATATTTATAATCGTTTTCATTTATTAATCATTTATTTTTTGCTGCCTAGTTTTTATGATAAATTAAGTTATATTTAACGTAGGCGGAGAGGTTCACCAGATATTTAGGCTTCGAGTGACTGCTATAGTTAGCATAGTTTATGCAAGATAGCTATCAAGACAATATAATTAACGACATATTTGGCAAGGGTTGAATCGATCATCAATATTCCATAACCAGTCATATGGAAAATCCCTTTCTATCCAAATACCCAATATGATATGTGCGGCGAGCTTTGTCACTAAGCAGTATATACAGCTCCGAATTGGACAACCCCTTACGTTGTACATGGCAGAAGTTGGTAATTACCAAGTCCAATAAGTAAGACTCGTGCGCTTGACCTTTACTGCTTGATTCTTAAACCTCCCAATGAATGGCCAGGCTGTCAGTGAGTTCTCGAATATTCATATGCAGACCGCAGACCTGTAGAGAAAACGTCCAGGTGGCAACCATAAGAGAACTACGGGGATAAAGATGAGATATGCTCAAAGACCGAGGGTAACTGATATGGTATACAATACCAGGAACTCCGGGTGTGCCTTGCGGAACCAACATCCATCGTAGGTATAATTGTAAGCGCATACCCAGCGATGTCGATTTTCTCTGAACCAGCGGCTGATGCACAGCCTCCTTGCCTACCGCTCGCCTGGGTCCAACCGAGTTGATCTCCAGCCAAATACAATATAATTGGGTGAATCTTAATGGAATGGTGCTAGAGGGCGTTATAGGCCCCGAGCCGTGGTGAAAGTGGTTGATAGGAACCTGAACTTTATTAAAGTGTTCTCTAACTGAAACGATATTTACCACATAAACATTCTCAGATGTTATCATAATGGAAGAAAGAACATCAAGGAGGGTAGTAATAGTTAGATACTGAGCCAACGGCACCGCATTCCATACCAAACCAGCCCTCACAACATTGCAAGCCCCTATCGTGCTAGGGCTAGGAGGAACTTCGTGGATTTTCACCCAGTCTGGCACCTATCATCGATGCAGACAATCATGGCGGTGTTGCGCAACTGCATTGCACAAGGGCAACAGCAACCCAAAAAAGGCGAGAGAGAATAATAAGGGGGAGGCCTCCGCACAAGCGTCAGCAGCAGTAAAAACTCAATATCGGCGGGTATTTGGGTCTATCGCAAGCCACGACTGGGCAATTTGTGTAGGTTCATCTCCGAATGGCTTACAACGCATCGATGCAGACCATTTCGAGTAGACCAGATCCAAGAATGATTCCTTTTCCTGGGGAAGCTTAGCGAAGACGCTTTTGTCCAGCTGGGAGAACTGGTATCGCTCCGCCAATATAATGGCCCCCGACGACATCAATATTGGCATATGGTGTTGGCGATATTCGATGTTACTGATTACCTATTTGTTTCCTGCCAGAAGATACCGGATACCAATACGGGACGGTACACAGGAGATAGTATTCTATGATGCGGTACAAGAATGGGACCTGGACGAGTCTGGATTATTGAAGGGCACATAGCCCGACTTCTCGATGTACCGATGCCTCGTTTCCTGGATATCGGGATACAAGGACTGGTAACCCAGGATACTGCGGTGGATCGACAGGAATCCAAAGCAACCAACCTAGGATGCATCACCTTGACGGGCTGACAGGAATGGCAGTATGCGAGAATACGAGAACACACGAGAATATGAGAACACAGCAACACACATACGTAAGCGCGCGCACCAAACAAGATACGCCGACACCCGCCATGGACCTGGACCGCGGAAGACCAACAGAGGCAACAGAACACCAAGAATGAAACACAGAACGAGCACATAATCAGACGCGTCATATCACAGCACGGGGAGGAACGAAACTACTGTTCTCAAGTGCCCTTACGGACTGATTGATTGATTGATTGATTGATTGATTGATCGATTATGCCTCGCAGGACAAATCCATGTAGTGACCCCCATACCCCTTTATGGTACAATGAACACCCTAAAATCAAAAACCCTGAACCCCGTGATCATCATGGCCAAACCACAAGACGCGCTATGCCAGTAACTGAGTACGGCGACGGCGAGAAATGACTTCATAACAGACGTAAACACCAGCCCAACAAAACCGTACGCTCAACCACCGAAACCGTAGAGGGTGCGGCCTTGTCGCTTCAGGGCGTAGACGACATCGAGAGAAGTGACAGTCTTGCGCTTGGCGTGCTCGGTGTAGGTGACGGCATCACGGATGACACCCTCGAGGAAGGACTTCAGGACACCACGGGTCTCTTCGTAGATCACTAAGAGGGAGACGCGTTAGTGGAGAAGACAAGGGAGCAACAACAGACGCGTCTGAAGAGCGCGACGCGCGAGGTACTGTAGAAGAGCGGGAAAAGAGGCGGCAGACTTACTGGCAGAGATACGCTTGACACCACCACGACGAGCGAGACGTCGGATAGCGGGCTTAGTGATACCTTGGATGTTGTCTCGCAAGATCTTTCGGTGGCGCTTGGCACCACCCTTGCCGAGGCCCTTGCCGCCCTTGCCGCGTCCAGTCATGTTGATGGATTGTGTGGTTGATGGTTGATGAGAGAGGGGTGTGGTGGTGGAATGGCGGAAGAGTCAAAAGCAGAATGACTGATGATGATGATGGTGATGATGATGTTGGGTTGGGTATACGTGGGATCGTGTAAATGTAATGGGAAAGGTTTCAGCGTGGGGAAGAGTTCGAGTTAAATAAGAGACAAGTGGGGGGAAGGCTGATGCGCTGATGCGCTGATGCGCTGATGCGGCAGCGCGAAATCAGATCAGAGGTACGGTAAGCCCGGCGGCCCCGCAAATTAATTGTGCAGGCGCGTCTTCCCCGTTACTCGCCGCGGACAGCCTGCCCAGGTGGTACCTGTTCGACTCTTTCCAGAAAGATTCGGGTCCAATCAGCCAATCAAAAATTGCCATTCCAAAATTCCCAGAACAACAGACGCAAAAACCACGCTAGTCTAGATTCAGCTTTATTATCTCTGGCGCCTCTATCATCCAGCCTGTCTGCCTGTGTCACTCGCGATTTGCCATCTTCCAACCTTGTAGTTTATCTACGCCAATTGGTTACCAGCCTCCAGGAGAGTGGAATACATCTATTTGTGCCTACTGCCATAAGCATACATGTAGGCACATGACAGTTCTGAGTTGATGCCTAGGGTTTTTGATGCTCGCATTCGCCACATCTCCCTTTTTCCATCTACATCACACCTAGAGCCAAACTGTGACTGGACTGGCTGCATGAACCTACCGTGACTTCAGTATTTTGCTTGGCATTCGCGCGTACCTTCGCGTCTACTAGTGGAGTAATAGATGATAGCAGACAGATTCCAGTAAGTACTAGGTAAGTAGGTAGGTAGACAGAAAGCGCGCCGCGCCGCAGAGAGAGAGAGACAGAGAGACAGACACCTAGAATCCTCCATCCCTACTTGTAGCTACCGAGTATGAGTAATCCAAATGAGGCAAAGCGGCATCGAGCAGCAAACAAAATAAAAAGGTGATTGGTTCGATTATGGCGTATGGGGGTCGTGCGTAAAGATGATGTAGCCAATCAGAAATTAGCAGGCCTGAATCTTTGAGAAAGTGCCACCGAAAATCAAAGCACTTGATCAGTGCCAAACGCACCCCTGTCTGCCACCTCCAAAATCCAGCAGAACAAAAAAAGTAATCCCCGTTGCCCCTGCCACACCCGCACGCGCTTTCTGCCACTGCCCGCAAGAGCTAAACAAAATCAATCAGTCAGGCAATTGATTAATTGGACTAGTGCTAGTGCCCACCTAAAATCACAATCAGCCAACCGCGCACCCACCTTTCTTAGATATTTAACCATCCCCCACCTCTGCCTCTCTCCCCAACTCTTTTCCTTTTACAACATCATCATCATCATCCACATCCACTCTTCTTCCCACCTCCACACAACCACCATCGGACTTCTAGTCTTCCATCACTTTTTCCATCATCAATCAATCCTCCATCAACCAACCATCTCAACCATCTTAATCTACAATGGCCCGCACCAAGCAGACCGCCCGTAAGTCCACTGGTGGCAAGGCTCCCCGTAAGCAGCTCGCTTCCAAGGCTGCTCGCAAGTCCGCCCCCTCCACCGGTGGTGTCAAGAAGCCTCACCGATACAAGCCTGGTACCGTCGCTCTCCGTGAGATTCGTCGTTACCAGAAGTCGACTGAGCTCCTCATCCGCAAGCTCCCCTTCCAGCGATTGGTAAGTCTTTCTGCCTCCCTTACACGCCTCCACGGTCGCATCATCGACGCTTCGTGCCACAACCCCACACCATCGCGACTACCACGCGACGCGCACACCGGCCTCACCTGCCTGTTACGCGAAACCACAACACTAATATAATCTATTACAGGTTCGTGAGATTGCCCAGGACTTCAAGTCTGACCTCCGCTTCCAATCTTCGGCCATCGGTGCTCTTCAGGAGTCTGTTGAGTCCTACCTCGTCTCCCTCTTCGAGGACACCAACCTGTGTGCCATCCATGCCAAGCGTGTCACCATCCAGTCCGTAAGTAGCAACGACTGCCTCACTGTCCCACATCAGTATGATACTAACAAACTACGCAGAAGGACATCCAACTTGCTCGTCGCCTCCGTGGCGAGCGCAACTAGAGTGTTTCACGGATATTGTGGCGGGCCTTGATGAGCGCTAGCAAGGCGGGTGGTGGAATCACTTTACGATACTCCCGGGGGCATGGCATGATACGACTTCGGATTCTACAGGGAAAGGGATAATTCACGGCGTTACTGAATGCGTTGATTTTTGCTGCCTTTGGGGCATGAGGGTTGTACATCAGTCACGAGCAGCTGCCACGTTGGCGTTGCGATACTGAACACAGGAATCTGATACATGAACAAACACTCCTTGCTCTCTTCTCGTGATTGTGACTGAAGACTTGCCTCTGGATTGAACCCAAATCCACACCGCTAATAACGCTTGGGCGCGACGACGCGTCTCGCAATGTATCCCGCCCGGCAGCGGATTTCTCCGTCTATTCTGAGCGACCTAGGACACGGTCACCCCTCACTGGGAATAGGTTTGTCATTTTGCACTGATACTATCTACCTTGAGTGTTGTGAATACCTAGATTCTTGGTGCCACATTTGCTCTATGTTATTTGGGTAACAGGCAGCACCCATTCGTTTTCAGCTTCCGGGTCCCACGCATGATGGTTTCTTACTGCCCGCTCCCTTGTCCCTCGTGTCCCCATTACCCAGTCAGTACCCTGGCTATTGGTGCCTGCTCGATGCCCTCCCTCCTGGTGGAAGCATTGTGCAGTGTTTCATGATATTCACCCTAATCGCGCCTTTGTGTCATGGTGAGTCTGTCATGTGTCTGGTACGCACACCCTCTGAGGAGAATAGCAACAAGCCTCGGGAAGGGGAAGGTGATTATGCTCCTTCATCGCCACGCTAACTCTACTGTTGTCAGCTCAGGCTTTTGTAATCTGTCGAGAATAACATGTGAATCTTCCGTACGATGTATGAGTTGTCTTCCTGAATCTCAAGGGCACGCTTCAACCTAGTCTATGGTCCAAATCGCGCCGCCCCCCCCCCCCCCCCCCCCCAGCCTTTTCCCTCTGGAGAGATGCGTATATAGTGCGTCCTGGCATCCATCTGGCCAGACAAGGCAGCCATTGCAGAAGACATAGTCTACTGAGTGCAGGTGGCGGCAGCGGGCCGTTAACATCAGTTACCTACTGAAGTCCCTGCAGATTCTATTCCTCACCGAATCATCTAATTCATGCTTGCACCCAACCATTCCGCGTTTTTAGGTTGACTGTACAGACTGCCAAAAACGTACTTAGATACGTAGGTATCTAAGTATTTAGCGATGATTCGTATTCGTATGCGTGATGGTGCGTCGGTCGAAGTCACGTTGATCAACATATATAATTTCGTCACTACAAGGGACAAGGGCCATTAGAATTATTGAGTACGAGTACTATGTCTGTCACTGTCACCCAACAACAGCAACAAGTACGACTACTACCACGGCACTGGTTACTCACTGCATCCCCGACAGGGCTAGCATCACACTGTTGTTGTTGGACACAAGGATGTCGTGGCCTCTTTCTTCTATTTACTACACACGAACTCAATTTTACCTGCCTGCCTATGCGCCAGATAACTCCAATCCCTGCCTCTGACCGCAAATTTCTCTTCAATATAACATACCTCCAACTAGCCCAGATGATTCTTCCCGTTTTGGGCGTGCGCTCTCGTGAGGATATCGAAAGCGCCCGTCCCAATTTTCCCGAGCCTACCCATCACGATACGACTGCTTGGCGTCGTAAGGTCATCCCAGTCACCGTCAAGGACAGCGTCCTTCAGGAAGGATAACGTCGTCTCGAAGCTCATCTTGGTGAATGGGCTCACATTGCCCTTAAGGCCATTCCGGTTGAACGGGGTGAAGCCACCGTTTCTCGTCATGTAGTCGCCGATGAGGTTGAGATGTCGGTTATCCACGCTGATACTATGACCGCCGAATACGCTCGCTAGTTCTCGTATGATGCTCATCCGTGCTGCTTCCACCCCGTACACGCGCAACACGGATGCGATGTCGTTGGTCTGGATCGTGTTGGGGTTGATGAAGTCGCCGTACTTCTGCATAGCTTGGAGATTCACACCGTTCGTATGTACCACCGCTCGTTTCGTCGTCTTTCCCGTTTGGAAGTCCTCGACTTTCTCGTTCGCTACGAAAGTGCACGAACGGATCCCCGGGATTTGTTGTATCAGTGTCTTCCGCACAGCATCTTGAACGACACTAAGCATGAGCACCTTCGGGATGTTCGCATCGTACTCGAGGGTAAAGTCACACCACTCTCCTTTCGTCTCATCACAGGCGAAACGGGACACGCTGGGTGTCCTCTCTTGCACCCGGCTTTCACGACTCCGATTGACACCCTTGTCCACCTTCTTCTTGCCCCCTCCCTCTTCGTCGTCGTCCTCGTCTCCGCTGGATGGGGCCGGACTTCCACCAAAACCTTCATCCTCGGGCTCCTCCTCATCGACTGGAGACGCCTCTCGCTCAAGACGCTGCTGAATCTCGTCGTCTTCGTCGTCATTGGCACCATACGAGACTGCCTGGGCTCGGTTCGCACGCTGCTTCGCGTTTGTCGCGTCGTCATCACCATCGTCGTCGTCGTCGTCATCGCCATCGTCGCGTGATGCGGCATCCGGATTAGCTGCTGCCATTTCTACGACACCGGATTTGACTCCGACCTCGGGCACCGCCCCGTTCTCCTTGTCCAGTTTGGATTTGATTTCCTTCTTCACTAGCCTTTCCAGAACACCAAGCATTTTTACCTCTAACGTATCTAAGACGTCGGAGATGCCTATCGCGTACGTCTTCGTGTATTCTTCTGAAGGGAAGAACTCCAAGTGCACGTCGAACATCTTTGCTAGGCGGTAGCCGATACCCTTACCAACACGCTCCTTGACCGTCACCTTGTTCAGAACATGAGATAGTGGCAGCATACTGATGGCCTTGGCAAATGTCTCTCCATCCACTTCCGACAGCTCCTCGTTCAAGAGCAGCGTCATGGACGGTGTGGATATATGATCGCTCGCCGTCATGAGAATTTCTCGGAGACGTGGGATACCCAAGGTGACGTTCTTGGCGGAATGACCAGCCAAATGGAAAGTGTTCAGCGTCATCTGAGTCGACGGTTCACCAACCGACTGCCCGGCTACGATCCCCACAGCCTCACCAGGCTCAACAAGCGAATGGAGGTACTTGGAATGGAATATCTTTTCAGCATACTTGCGCGGCACGAGCACGACTGACGATGACTTCTTGTCCCCTTTGTCGCCCTTTTCTTTGATCAAACCATCTTCATTCTTCTTGATGTAATTTGTAACACTCTCGTAGAATTTCTCCGACGTCGCGAAGGCGTGTCTGTTTGGGTTCAGCTCTGTCTGTATGGGATCTAGACCCTTTGGATCGTTCGCCCTGGCTTGTTTGATGGCTTTCTTGAGGTATTTCTGGGCAAAGTCCTTGGATTGGTAAACTTCCTGATCCCATCCTCTCTCGGCAATGCCAAGCCGGTCGACCTGAGAAGTTTGGTTGCGGAGCACGAAGCCGAAGTCATCGAGGTACTTCTGCTTCGTGATTTCTAGACCATCCTCACCGTACAAGAACTGGATGATGGAACCGTCAGCGTCTCGAACCGACGTATCGTAGCCCACCTTCAGGCCCTCCATGCCCTTTATTAGGCAACGCTGAAGATAACCAGATCTCGACGTCTTGACAGCAGTATCGATGAGACCCTCTCGTCCAGCCATGTGATGGAAGTAGTACTCCTGAGGACGGATTCCGGTCAGGAAACGCTGCACGATGTAGCCGCCAGCTCGGATATTGGTCTCGAAGGGGCGGAAGCAAGGCAGCGACTTGCCACTGACCATCAGCGGCACCCTTCGACCTTCGAGGACCTGTTGGCCAAGGTTACAGGAGATTAGGTTCGCATTGACTGGACTTCCTTTGGCGCCAGATATCGTCATCGACTGCATCTGGTTCTTTGGAAACTGCTTCCTGAGACCGGCCGGCAAGCACGCCATCGTGACGTCTCCTGAAACATCTCGGCTATTTGCATTCATCATAGTGTCGAGATCGGCCTGCTTCGTATCATCTCGCATAACTTCCTCCAGACGCTCAAGGAGGATGGGACTCTGATCTGTGACATCGGGTCGGTTATCCAGGCTGACAAATTTGGCGGCAGTCTGGAGACCGATGCGATCCGCACCCTCGAGGGTTGCTTTACGGATTCTTTCCCCCTCGGGAGTGAGTCGCAGATCGTCCATGCCACAGGTGAAAGCGCGCATGTTGAGATATCGCGTAAGAAGGCGACCCAGACAACTGAGCAACCTAGCTGCCACCTCGGGGCCCCAGACTTCGTGGATAGAGTGGATGAAGCCGCCGGCACTGGGCCCCAGCTGAGATTTATCTAAGATACCAGTGACGAACTCCCCGTCGTTGAACAAGACCGTGCCTTCTTCAACGAAAGCACCCCATGGTTTCTCGCGGATGGATGTCGTACCAGTCAGCCAGAGGTCACCGCACCCTGCAGGTCGCATGTTTTTGAGGATGGTCGTGATGACTTGTTTACCAGTCCAGCGCCTCACAGGCTTGAGCACTGCGGGTGGCACGAGCTCAAGTCTCTCGGACGTTATGTGCCCGCTTTCTGGTCGAAGAGCGCCGTAGACAAGCTGATGGTAGGCCCCCTTGTCGAAAAACGTGTCTTTGTTACACAAGGCCACGGAAACCGAGATATGATCCTGAATCAGACCTCGCAGGGGCTTCCCAGCAGTCGACGATAGGTATTGGTGATCTGTGTCAGCAATTTTCAAGGCTTCTGCTCTCGCAAGCTCGTTCTGAGGGAAATGCATGTTCATCTCGTCACCATCGAAGTCTGCGTTGTAGGTATTGCAGTTGGCGTAGTGCATGCGAATCGTCTTTTCTCCGGGCAGGACTCGGGCACGGTGACCCATAATTGACGGCTTATGTAGGGTGGGCTGACGATTCATCAGGACAACATCGCCGTTACCTAAATGGCGGTGCACTTTTTTGCCTTTCATGCCCGTGTAGTTATTGCTGCTCGAGGCGAGGAGTTGGTTAGCCAGCGCAACCCGCTCCTCGACGGATTTCTTCTTGAGATTGACGATCTGCCCGTTTTCATTCTCGATGGCGGCAGCACCGGGCCACTTGTCGACGCCGTTGATGACCGCCTGCTGCATTTCCCGGAAATTATGACTCGTGACGGGTTCAGGATAGGTCAGCTTCTTCGCAAAGACCGGGGGCACGCCGATTTCGCTCGTCTCAATGTTCGGATCCGGGGAGATGACACTTCGGGCCGCGTAGTTGACACGCTTACCCATCATATTCTTCCTGAAGAGACCCTCCTTCTTCTCGAGTTTCTGCTTGATACCGTCCTCGTTTCTCTTGCCGGCAGCACCTCGTATGGGATTCCTGTCCCTATCAATGAGGGAGTTGACGCTGTCTTGCAGCTGAACGCAGGCCTCGAGCATCTCGGTCACGTCGCGTCTCCGGGCGGTTGAAGTAGGATCGGGATCGTTAGCCTGGGCTGAAATTTCCTGGTGGAGCTGGGCGATTCGCGAGCACGAAGCTAGAATCTGCTTGTAAAGAGAATTCTGCTGCGCTTCCGCAATGGCGCCATCGCCTTGCCGAGCTTCAGGGCGGTATTTATTCGGTGGCACAAGAACGGTTTGGATGAAGAAGTTATCGGCTGGTAGTTTCTTGTCGTGTGGTCTCGAGTTATATATCAGGGCCATTATTTCCTGCTCTTTCTCGAACAACAACTGTAGCCGGGCCTGCACTTCCATGGAACTGACGTAGCGTGGGTGAGCCTCGGCGCTGCCTCCTTTCCCGGGTTTCGACGATGGCGTGGCAGCGTCTGTCATGACAACATCGCCATTCTCGTCGAGCTCCTCGCCGTCGCCTTCTTCGTCGCCCTCCCCGTCGCTGGAAGGCAGATCGATGTCTGCAATCCCTTCGTCCGAGTCATAATGGGGCTTCTTCGTAGCGCTCACTTTGGATTCTCGAGTTATGGTCAATGCATCCCTTGCCTGCATGTTTCTTTGAGCCATTTTGGCTTGATCCTTGACGCTGAGAGGCTTTTCAAAAATTTTGACGAATCGATCCTTTCTGAAGCTTGGAGAGATGGCATTGCATGTGCTGCAATCCCTGCCCTTAGTCATATCCCTGAGAAAAGTCTTCAGCACCTCTCTCCTAGCTTCGGAAGCGCCTTCATGTTTGCCCTTCCTGATCTCGGCGGTGCCAATACGGTGTCCTTTCAGGGCTCTCAGGGTGTATACTTCTCGCATCCGTATCACCTTCTCGATCGCGGAGTCTTCCTCTTCGTCTGACCCGTCCTCATCTCCTACAGGGATAGTGGTAGTTTCTTCGGTAATGTCGTCGAGATAGTTGGCAGCGTCGATGAGGCCGAACTGGAGGAGTCGCAGTTTGCAGGCTACGAGTTTTATATCGGCACGTCGCAGACGGAAGCGGAAACAGTATTGACATTGAGCACGGAGCAAGCGCAAGATCTGGTCCATGAAGACTGGGTGGTAGACGGGCACAGGAAGCTCAATGTGGCCGACATGGCCAGGGCAGTTGGGTTGGCTTAGGTTACATGTGGTGCATCTGAAATGATACCAATCAGCACCAGTCACACACAAGGCAGCAGGGTGGGAGTAGAAGCTGTTCCGACTTACATTGCCTCTCCCCACGCGCCAAGGGCTGGATCGTACAGGCCACCAGGGATGGGATTTAGGAGACTATCGAAAGTGGTGGGGTTCTCGATCTTCTTGACCGAGATGGCCTTGATCTCGGCAGGAGTCAAGAAGTCGAAGTCGACGCTATCTATAGCGGAGGCGATGGGCTGTGAGATATTCATTTTGATGTGAACGAGGATGGCGACGGAGTTCAGATAGCAACCGCTTATAGAAAGAAGGACTATGACTAGTTCGTAGCAGCCACCAGCCTCAGCCTATATGATAAAGCCGTGAGCTTAGATCAGCAGAGAAATTTTGGGGAGTCCATACGGCAGTTTAACTGCTTGCTGCGGATTTCCACTGCTAAGCTGATTATCAGTTTTCAGGTTGGGTATGAGACCTAGATTATGCGAAAGTGAACAAACTGGAGGACGAAGGCTTTTTCCCCGGTAGTGGGGTGCTCTATACCCGGCGAACGAAGTCTGAACTTTTTAGCGGTGAGAGCCGGCAGGAAAATGAGCTTCAACGTTGTTGTAACGCCCATCTGTCTGCTTAACTACCTAGGTAGGTACCTCTTATGTAAGTAGCAAGGACTATGCTGATAAAGAGTTAAGTAGTCTAGGCATGCATAAAAGTTCCCTTCATTGGCGTTATGCTACTTGGTACTAACTACATAACTACATATGCATCTACCGGTAGGCATGCAGAACACTTCGTAGCCCCCACTCACCAGTATCACCTGCATACCTAGGAAAAGTACTTAGTGGTATGTAAATATTGATACCTGACTACAAACCTTGGAAGTACCTACCTAGGTATTTACACAAGTAGGTAGCATACCTTACATAAGTACGTCAACCCTCAACTCTTGACCCCCAAGAATACAGTACATCCATCACTCATCACCCATCACTCCCAGTTTCTCCGACTACCTCATCCAGCGTCTACCTCATCTGCTAGTATATCCCTTGCACAACCTGCTCGTCATAGTGATCCGCCATGGAGCGACACGGCTCTCCAGGTCTCGGTCCACGCAATGATGGCACCTCCCGTGTTCAGAAGTCCCAGCCAGCAGCCGATAAGGCAGCTCAACTAGCCGCCCTCAAAGCTCGAATATCCAACGCCTTGGGATCCACCAAGGCGAAAGGTGGTCTGAACGTCGGCCTGCACCCGGCCCTCGAAGATCTCGGACAATGGAGACCTCCCAACAAGCGCAACGACTCGGCTTCCGCACACCGCTCCCAGGCGCGCAACGACAACCCCAGATACGATCCGAAGCAGAAGTCTCTGGACTTGTCCGCCTCGTCCGAGGACCAAGCAAAGAAGAATCCCTATTACGACACCAGCCCAACCGCCCCCTCCAAGCCGAGGCAGTCGCGGAATCTGATCTTCAACCAGAAGGGTAAATACATACAGCAGGCCAACGCTCTGCGCCGCCAGGCCGCTCTCGAAGCGCTCAGGAAGAAGATCGCCAACCAGACACGCAAGGCGGGAATAGACGAGGACATCGATGTCGAGAAGAATTTCGTCGTCGAGGCCCCGCCCGACATCGAGTGGTGGGACGAAGGCCTTGTCCAGGGGAATACCTACGACAGCATCCAAACCCCCGAGCGCCTCAAGATCGAAACACCCGACACGATAGTAACGAGCTATATTCAGCATCCTGTTCCCATCGAGCCACCGCAAGACCAGAATATCCCAGCGCCGAAGCCCATGTACCTCACCCCCAAGGAACAGGCCAAGCTGCGCCGCCAGCGTCGGATGGCAGACCTGAAAGAGGAACAAGCCAAGATCAGACTGGGACTCGTGCCCGCTCCGCCGCCCAAGGTCAAGAAGGGTAATTTGATGCGCGTGCTCGGTGAAGAGGCTGTCAAAGACCCGACCGCTGTCGAAGCCAGAGTGACGCGAGAGATCGCCGAGCGTCACGCAAAGCATCTCGAGGCGAACGAGGAGCGCAAGCTGAACAAGGAGCAGAGGCACGAGAAGCTAGCCGCCAACCAAGAAAAAGACGCAGCCAAGGGTCTGCAGGTGCTAGTCTTCAAGATCAACAGTCTGGCCAACGGACAGCATAGATTTAAGATAAGCAAGAATGCCGAGCAGTACGGCCTCACCGGCCTGGCCATTATGCATCCGAGACAGAGCCTGGTCGTGGTCGAGGGCGGAGCCTACGGCATACGACACTACAAGCAGCTCATGCTGAACCGGATCGATTGGGCGGAGAACGTGCCCTCGAGAGGCAAGGATGTGCAGAATGAGAGGCTGAAGGACTGGCTGCGGGCCGAGGACGAGAAGGGCGACCTGAAGGACCTAGCCCTTAACAAGTGTCAGTTGATATTCGAGGGGGAAGTCAAGACGCGGGCGTTTCGCGCCTGGAAGTCTCGGACCTGCGAAACGGACGCCGAGGCCCGCGAGATCCTCGCGAGATCGAAGATGGACAACTTCTGGAACTTGGCCAAGTCGACGACGTAGTCACGTAGAAAAGAATGAGATGCCTAATAGGAATTGCTGGACAAATCGCAGGGAGAGATACCTAGATACTTAGATCAAAGTGCATCCGAGGCTTTTTCGAGTCACTGTTTTCCCGTCTCCTCGATATGCCTCCTGTTATCGAGTGCCCCTGATCGGCATTCCGAGTGGCTGTGACCATACTGGCTATCCTACATGGTGGCCATATGTTTAAACCCTGTACTGTACGTCACCGACGGCTCTTGCAAGTACTTCAATATCAACCCTCCTGCATGACTACACACCTCAAGCTGCTCATGCTGCCACATCTAGCTCCATCATCCCTTCATCGAGCTCATCATCATCCATGTCGCCGTAGTCTTCGAAAACTGGGTTTTCCTGAGCTCTCCTCATAGCCTCCATGGTCGCGTTCTCGTTCTGTAGCTCCTGTATGCGCTCCTCGTCTTTCTGCTTCTGGAACGCCTGCAAATCCTCAAGGCTCCACATGCTGATGCCCTCCTGATCCTTCGCCTTGAAGGGTCGGGCCATCTCCCTCAAGAACCGCTTCGCCGTGATGATGGACATATCCGTGCTCAAGTTGCTGTCTACTTCCTGCATGGCTTGGTTGATCCACTTCGGGAGTTGTAGGCGCTTCTTCTGGAACCGCCGGTCGGCGAGCACCATGATCCCGTAATCATCCTTGCCTCGGAGCACGCGGCCCAGGCACTGGGCGGCGTGTCGCATGGCGTCGAACGATAGGAAATCATTCTCCCGGATACGGTACGTCTCCCGAAGAAACTCTAACCTCGCCTTGAGAATACGTGATTCGGTATATTGGAAGGGGACGCCGATACACAAGACAGTCCGTCCATATTGGTGGTCGAAATCGATTCCTTCCGAGACCTTCCCGCGAGCGACGCAGAGGAGGACGGCGCCCCGACCATTACAGCAGGCGGTACGATAAGTCTCGAGAGCGAGCGATGTTTCTTGCGCATCCGGAGTTTCCACCAGGATCAACTTGTACTTCCAGACCTCGTCTAGGATACCCATACCCTGCCACATGCTGATGATGGACTCCATGTAGAGATAGGAAGGAAAAAACACCACCATGCCGTCGGGCGTAATCTTGGCGAACTCGGTCAGCAGGTTGCCATAGTTGCGTACCACGCTAGGTTCGTTTCTGACTTGGAAGCTGGTAGATATTGGGGCTTGATCGCTGCCGCGGGTGACAATCATCGGAAGGAAAGATCGCCTGGCCAATGTCATAGCGTATGACTCCTGGACGACGGTGGAGAAGCCCAGCATCTTAGGGTACATCTCCAATGGCGATATGGTTCCGGAGGTGATGATAACAGAGCTGAATCTGTCGAAGACAGGCTTGATAGCGATGCCAGCATCCAAGCAGGAAAAGTGCAGAACCGGGTTAGGGACCTCGGCCGTGTCGGATTCAAAAGGCTCTAGGATGAGCACAAAGCCTTTCTCGTAGGTGGCCACCAGCGTGGCGAAGGTAGCAACCTCCTGTAAGGGTTGATAGTCTTCTATGTTGGTGAGTTCCAACGTTCTCACCAAGGAGGTTAGCCGTTCGGCGCAAAACCTCAAGGGTTTCTTCTCGATGAAGGTATGCTCCTTGAGATGCGCAAGGAAGGATGGCGGTGTTTCAGATATGACTTGTCGTACTTTCATGCGGGTTTTGAGATATTCTATGAAGCGTTTCAAGAAGGCAGTAAAATGCTCTGCTCTTCGAATATTGCCTGGCACGGCTTCTTTGAGGAGGTCATCTGGTAAGGCAGGGTTTGCCATGAAGGCGTCCTCGTCACGAGCTTCCCCTGTGTCACGAAGGCCCTCGACGAGTTTCTGATACTCATTCTCCAGCTGTTCCTTGTCTGTCTCCTTCATTTCGGATATCTTACGCTCCAGATTCAGCGCACCCCGGGTGGCTTTGCGAAGCGAGTCGTCGGTTATATCTGTGCTTAGGGACTCAATACAGACGTTGTCAATGTTATGTGCCTCGTCGAAGACCACGATGCAATCTTTGGAGAGCTCTTTGGATACACGCTCCGCTATCTTGGGATCGAGTAAATAGTGGTAAGAGTATATAATAACGTTGCAAAATGGCATCTAGTGTATTTGAGTCTGGTAAGCCGGGCCTCTCTCTTCCTTTCTTCTTGAGTGACAAGAAAACTTACCATGCGTCTGGAGGTGAAGTAAGGACATTGCTTATGCTGCTCCCCGTAGCGCAAGAGTCCGTCGAGAGTCCAAACGCCATTGGGGACGAGATTATGTGGTTCAAGTAGGTCCAGGTTCTCGTGGTAGATGCAGACTTCTACGTCTTCGCCCTTCTCCTTTTTTTCCTTGACAAAGCCGGCCGTCAGACTGCGACAGCGGGCGTCGACGATGGCACCACTCTTCTCCCTCTTGACGGAAGGGTGCAGACAAAGGTTCTTGCGGCTGGTGAGGCCGAGACCTCGAAAGTCTTCCACGTGACCGAGTTCGTCTGCACGGAACTTCATCAGAGCCTTGAGCTCGGCCAGTGCCTTTTCGATTTCGGACATAGTACGCGAACAGTAGATGAGCTTCCGATGCTCGGGATAATGCTGCTGATAGGCGACGATGAGGGAAAGCAGCGATACGGTCTTGCCAGTACCCGAGGGCATCTCCAGGACGCAGTGACCACCGGCATCAAGAGTCCTTTTGAGATCACACATGTAGGCATATTGCTCCGGGTATATGCGGGGGTAGGGGAAGAGAACGGGCAGATCATCAATGAAGAACTTCATCTTGGGCGGGATGATGGGGGGGGTGGTAGTGATGTGGCACAGATGTTGAATTTCTTGAGCTGCGCGGACGAGTATGGAAACTAAGTAGTGGGAGATTGGTGACACTGAAGGCAGATAGATGACTACTGCAGGTTAATCGTAGCTGCCACGAAAGATCTTGAGGCGTGGGTTCGCGTTATAGAGCAGCAGCAGCGGCATCAGCAGCAACAGCAAGGCGGGCAAGGCACCGAACAAGCAGCTACTTAGCTAGGTAGGCACGGAGGCGTGCGAACTTGATCCCTCTACGGCTTCTGAGTGTGTTTGTCATAATATGTGACAGCCACAAGGGAACGGTGCTGCGACAAGGTTATAAATTGTGTGCATATGTGTGTGTGTGTATAAGTGTGTGTGTGCGTGTATGTGTGTGCGTGTATGTGTGTGTATGTATCCAGAATGTGCATTCGACACTTCGTATTCATCCCATCATCATTGAGAACTTGACCTTCACTGACGACTGGGAGAATGAAGTTGTCCATGGCATGCATTAATATTAGCTAATGAACCTGACTTACACATATATGCAAGTCGGCAGTATGGAGCTATGTAGAGTGCCTACCCCACTAGCGAGCCACCCCTAGTACCAAGCCACCCCGCAAATCTAATCCACCACCAAAATCTCCTTATAATAATAATAACCTTTTTATCTTTAGCCACCTAATTCTCCCCTAATTTTAGTGTAAATTAATTTAATAAAAATATTAAATAATAAAAAATTCGAGAATCGTATAAATAACGCAATTTTTATAGTTAAAAAAGGTTAATTACGTTATAAAATAGCTATAAATTATACGATATTTTATAATATTTTAAATCATCGTTTAATTAGCCGTAAAACGCGTTAATAAGCCTATTTTTAAAAATAATAATTATTTAATAAATAAAAAAATATTTAATATAATAAATATTTAATAAAAAAAGCGCTATAAAAGCTTTTAGTTAAATATTAATATATAATTTTATTTAAAAAATCGCTTAAATTAAAAAAGATATTATTAACCTAAATTATAATTAAATTAATAGCTTTTTTTATCGCTATTTTAATATATAAATAAAATAAAATAAAGTTTTTAAAGCTATTTAAATAAAATTAATAATTATTAAAAAATTAAATAATTTTTACGAATATTTATAACATTAAATTAAATTTAAAAACATTAAATTAAAATATATTATAAATTTTAATAAAATTAGCATTATTATTAATTAAATACGTAATAATAAAATATTAAAACCTATTTTTATTTATTATATATATATGTTTTTTATTTTAAAAACCGTAAATAGTTTATAATTAAAAAGGCTTATAATATAAAAGGTCATTAATATATTTTTATCGTTTTATTTAAAAAAAATTTATAAATATAATATTTTTCTAATAAAATAAAGCCTTAAAAATATAATATTATAAATAATAAATAAATAAATAATAAAAATATATTAAGTTAATTTATAAACATTTTTTTAATTAAAATAAAGCTAAACACTTTAAAAAAATAGAAACTTTTTATTTTTAACGATTATAATATTTATATTATTAAAAATATTATATATAAAACTTATATTTATTAAATTTAACTTTTTTATCTTTTTATTTATTTATTTTATTTTATTTAAGCTTTTAATATTGCTATTTTTAATCCTTTAAAAATATATTATATTTATAAAATAAATTATTTCGATTTTTCTAATTATTAAGCTTTTATTTATAAAATTTTTTTTTATAAATTTATTATAACTTTTTTAATAAAACGTTATTTTTATTTAATATTTATATTAAATTTAAAAGTATTAATATATAGCTTTTTAACCCTAAAAAAATTATTAACTCGTTAAATATTTATAAAAAATATAAAAAATTAAAAAAGCCATTTATTAAAACTATTAATAAAATTATTAAAAGTTATAATATTTTTTATTTTATATATAATATTTTAAATAGCGTTTAAATTAATTATATTAATATATAAACGTTTTTTTATTTAATCGTTTATTATATTAATAAATTACATTTAAAAAAAGCTATTTTATATTATAAAAATAAAGGTATATAAATTATAATCGACTTTTTTTAGTTTATTAAGCGGAAAAAAGTGCAAAAAAAATCCTAAATAAAGTTTTTAACACCTTATAAAAAATAAAAAAAGCAAAAAAGGCCACTTAAAAAAATAAAGCTTATATAATAATAATTAAAAAAAAAACCCCCCGCAAATTATTTAATAAAATATCGATAAATTAAAAAACTAATCTTATAATTAAAAATAATAAAGAATTCCACTAATTATAACTATAATTACATTTATTTTGCTTAATAATGACCCTTTTAATAACTAAAACTGCCTTAGTGGGGTGGCTCGCTATTAGGGGTGGCTCGCTACCCGGGGGCCCACTCTAGTTAGAAGATGTACCACAGTCTCGAGGGGTTTCCAGCCACGAGTATAGGCTAGCTCCAGCCACACACACTGCCTGTCATCCCGTGTGGTCCCAACCAGCCTTGGAATGCACATCTCATATAACCTTTTACACTTCGCGGCTATGTAGGAGGTACTTGTGTAGGTATCACTCCATCTACTTATATACGCAGCACCCTCTCCAGCTTCGCACTATCCGATGCCTGCAGCGGCTTCGGATTCACCTTGTAGGGCAACGAATGAATGGAAGACCTTTCTGACCAGGCGCCAGCTTCTGTCGGGACAGTCCAGCGTCTTCATCTGCGTCTACGACTGTCGGTCGGTCAACAATCCAGCCTCAGCCTTCATGAAAAGTAGTGCGGGCGAAGAACCGTGCGGCCGCTTGACAACGTCGACAGCCTGGTATGTATACTGCGTACTTTAGTATGTATAACATAATGATGACTCGGTCCTCCGTTGAAGTGAGAATAAGGTTGGTTTCCTTCAGGTCGGTATCTCTGATCCAACTTACAGGGTTACAGGGCTACAGAGCCACCTACAGGGACTGTGAGTATGTGAGGGGCCAGGCAGCCGCATTCTCTACCATTTGTCTGGCTGCCCGGGCTGCAGTCGTGATGGCGTCAAAAAAGCACATTTGCTCCCGATCACGGGCGAGCCCTTCCGACGCATGTGCCGCGAGCCGCCCTATGTCATGGGGCAAGGAAGATTCGATCCAGATTGCCGGGTCGGTTCCTACGCCTTTTGCAACAAGGGCATGCATCTGAAGGTATCGTAGTTCATACCTACTCGGGTAGCTACACACATATGCTAGGTAGCTCCCAAATCTTACGTAGCTGTACTTATGTAAGTATCTAGATCCGGCACCAAGATCCGGCATCAAGATCCGGTGTCAAGATCCGGTATCAAGTTGCGCGCGTCTCTCCGCGTCACACAGAAAAGCAAACATGCCCGAAAGGTTGTCTCACGCGCGCCTCTCCTCAGGCACCCACGCACCAGGCGCCTGAGTCACCAGGGGTTCTCTCCGTGTACAAGAAGAAGCGATGTTGCAATTGTGATGGTCATGTTGTCGCTTTCTTCGTCACGAATCAGGTAATCATTTGGCGAAGTGTCGGAATGGAAAACACACACAACTTCCCATCGTTGGACAATTTGTTCGTTCTATCAAAGGACATACATATCTATTCCCGGAGACGATAAGACTATCGAATAGCCCCTTGCGCCATCGACCTCTTGCTGACCACCATCACCAGACCTCTCTCGCGTTCTATTCATAATCGCCAACGCAGTTGTCACTGTTCACGAATTAAAACGACTCACCCTGTCCGCAGAAGGTCTGGCACACGTGCGGAGTCCGAAGAAGCCAAGAGGCCCTCCAATTGTTGTCCCTGTCATCGGCTATGAAGTGGAGTCGCGGGGGGTCGGATCTGATGCGAACGCGTCCAGTTCACGGTTCTCCTATTCCTCCCGTCCTTTTGCGATCGCGATGGTCGGAAGAATGTGAATCTTGCATCTGCTGAGTCCCCACTGGGTCTATGATAACCGCGGCCTCAGTGAGGAAAACCGTTTGTTCGAACGCTCGATACCGGGAAAACTCTTTTCTGTTGGCAATCCTGACTGCTGCTGTTGGCAATCTTGCTGTGGTGCATGTCCACTACCACTGCCACCTGTCGACTGGTTCCGGTCCGCTGGTGGCGAAGGGAGCGTGCTGCGTGGCACCGAAAATCTATTTTCGGCTCTCTGCTCTTGTCAGTGCAGCAGCGTATGGCAGGGCTTTCGCAACGTAGCCAACCAACCATGGCTGGGATATGATCATTTTGGGCAAATTGGCTGTATTTTTTCCAGAAGGCGGTTATGCAGCCAGTCATAACAGCTCGGCACCCTGCTTACGGTACTTGATTGAAAGATCTGCGCTTGTTATTACGCAGTACACCTCACACACAATATCCCAAACACTGTCGAAAACTCTGTTGTAGAATCCCATTAATGTGGAACGCGCGAAGGATTCGCTCAACTTGAAGCCATTTGGGCCCCCAATAGCCGTATGAAGTCTAGACTCAAGCTATGAATTGCATGTACCTGCTGATGCCATACCTAGGTAGTAGCCAATGTGGGAGACACGCAATGGTCCCAAGATCGATAGGTGGTACTCAAATAATAAGTACTTAGTAGGTCGGTGGTGAAAGGGAATGAGTGAGTGGGGTGGACTCACGATCGTGAGTCCGAGTCTGAGCCAGGGTCAACCGGCACGGTTTTGGTTTCCGTCATGTACCGTACCAGTAGGTACCTAGGTAATAAGTAGGCAAAGGTTAAGATGGGATCGCGAAGTGGTCATTCTGTCATCCCATCTTCGCGACGATGATCTAGCAGCCTCATTCGAATTCTGCGAAACTCTCTTGTAGTGGGCTAGTGTCGTTGGCAAGCAACCAACAACGCACGCAGGTAATAAGTAATAAGTAGAAGGAGACCGATGCCCAATTCGCACTCCATCCTAGTCTGGCAACTCGAGCAAAGCTGGCTGGCGATCGACGAACGAGTGTAGGGCCAGATGACAATGCTACATGACATCAGCAGCACACCCCAAGCCGCATGCAGCTGCGAGTGTCCGTGAAACGATGGCAGAGGTACGGGGTTTGCTTCCTTCGACCTGCTGGCTCAGCCTCGATAAGGGGAAGAGGAACGTGGCAAGCAGCGCGCGTTATCGCGTTTCAGAAGCTTGCACGACCAGATGTCACGCTCAGAGCTGATAAGTTGGGTGGAGAGCTGGGAAGCTGCTAAAAGCCGGAAAGACAACCCTGGCCACTCCCAAGACATGCAGACACACATGGACAGCAGCACCAGCAGCATGGATGGCTATGGATGGCTATGGATGGCTACGGCTACTGCAGTAATAAGATCCTCCGACTTGCTCACCCAGCCCGTGAGATATTGTTTTCTGTTTTCCTCGTTCGAACTGGGGACCGACCGTCTTGTTGGTTTCTGGTTGTTAATTAGCATTCATCGATATTAAAATAACAACAGCAGCAACCCCCCGCAGGCTGCGTGGGCCCCCTTTTCTCATCCCCGGCCAACACTCGTACTATGTACTACCTAGGTATGTACGAGAAACGGAGGGCGGTCAGCGACTACCTAGGTAGGTAGTCAGGGGGCCTGTCTTTCTATTCCCTCCAGGTGCTCCCTTACTTTTGCTACCACCTACACCTAGGTATGTACAGACCATCCGGGTTCGTCAAAGAGACAGAGACAGTGTCAGAATGTTGCGAATGTTGGTGAATGGAGCTGCAGTATTTATCCACCCGGCATGTAGGAACCTTGGAGCGGATAGACTCGAAGGGTCCCAGGTGCTCCGTACACATCTGCTTCATTACATACCTAGGTACGGAACAGATCCGGGAGACATTACCTCTAGGTAGGTACCTATTACTATTATATACCTGACAAGGTATCATGACCTGTCGCTACCGCATCCGCAACCCGGAACACCGGGTTCGTTTGTCGGGGCTGGGGTTTTTTTTTTCTTTCTTTTTCTTTTTCCCCTCAGGTACTCAGAACGGCCCTGGAGCTTTTCAATATGACTGAAAACATTGAACTTGTTAAGTACTTGAAGATAACATAGGGCTGCGTAATAAGTAGGGGGAAATGGGCAACCAAGGCCCTACCTACATATGTAGGTAGTATTGTAATATGCTACTACTTTTAGCATTAATAGGAGGTTGACATAAGAACCTCTAAGTAGTATGCAATCCGTGGGAGGTTGGCTGTGCGTGTGTATGACTTCATCAGATGAAAGCCTGATAGCCTATTCGTCCATGGATGGATGCATCGCCGTCCCATCACAGAAATACCCTTGAACTTTGGAAGATCCGTATCATATCGATGGTTGGAGATACAGCTGGAGCCCCGTGAAGCACACCCCTTCTGCCCCTGTCGGCGGATATGGATGTGCACGTAGATATGCATGTAAGAAATACGCATGAAGAGCAGAGGGCTTCGACACGCTTAACCTCTTCTGCCTCTTCTATCATCAATCAACCGTGAAGACGACGTGCCTCGAGGAATCGACGTTATTCCATTGTTATTGTGGCGGAGCCCCTGCGCTGGGCTGGTTCCCACTCATAGAGCCAGATAGATCCATTCACCATTGTTGGTAGTTGGCAGCCCAGGACGGACGGCCCGTCGATATAACACTTCTCGGCGTGTCGCACCCGTCAGTCGGTCTGCCTCGTAGGAATATACGTACCTAGGTACCTTCCTACCTCCACTACCGTAGGACCTCTATGTCCGGCTACATTACCCGAGTCGTGCCCTTCGTACGCACGAAGGAGGTAGAGGTAGATTGTCTCAGCCCGAGGAAAAGGGGGAATGGAATAGACACCAAGAGATGAAGGATCATGACCACCGTTGTTTCTCGAGCCTCACTACTGATATTATCATCGTCACCATCATCGCCATCACCGCCATCGTCACTATCACCCGGTCCGCGCGACTCACTTGTACGCTCGAAATGTGGTGTCCACTCTCTCTCTCTCTCTCTCGCGCGCGCGCGCTCTCTCTCCCTCTTCTTCTTTCCCTCTCCCCCTTCTCATTCATTCTCCCTTATTCTCTCCGGATCGGACTTAGGGGTTTAGACTTTTGCACTCTTTCTTGTTTTCACTCTATTACTTACATAAGTAGGTAGAGTCCCGAATCCCCCGTCGGTCTTATGGCAACCCTTAGCTCCGGCCTTCTAACATGTTCCTACTTGGTAAATCAAACAGTAAAGGGAGTGATCAATCCAGCAAATTCAATTTTAATCTGTCTTGAGTACATGCTTAAGTATATACCTAGGTAGCAACACAGGTGTGATTCAATGCGAATGACTTCAAATCAAAACAATTGATTCAAGGGCCAACCTCTATCTATCAACCACCAACAACATATGCACATATCCTCAATACCAGCACCAGCAGTACATACATATGTACCTACTTATGTATCTTTACCATGAGGTCCACAGTTTCTACCTACTGCATAGTACATAAGTACATACATTGGATCCATTGGATTTAGGTACATAAAGTATGGCCCCTAGGCTTACCAACGACGTCTACCCCTGTCCGAGGGGCCTCACCTTGTTAGTCACCCACCCAGTCATAATAAGCCGTTAACGATCGTTTCTATAAATGGATACATGCTTACCTCTTGTACTACCTAAGTAGGTAGGATAATAAGTAGGTATGTACTACGTAGCTACCATATGTAGGTACGTACATATCTCGTCCCCATATTGCATGCATGCTAGGGTCGAGTACATCTCCATGTACCCTGGCCCCTGGGTGTCTCCCGCAACTTACGAGGGCACACCCCCCCTGGCGGTGCTTTTATTCCTCTCGTTATTCTACCTACATGCCTGTTACCTCTCCTACCAGACGATGATCTACTATGTAATAACATACTTCGTACAGGCGCCTGGTACGCCTCCTGAACGTCGGTTCGCGGAACGTACAGGTCTCTCTACTTTATAACTTGTGTGTATCAAATTTTCCCGAATTCTGCCTTGAGATGCACCGCGCTTGCGAACCCCTGGTATCTGCCTACCTATGTTTATCTTTCCTGCACGTTATCGTTGCTAACTAACTACCGCATAAGTAAGTAAGTATTTATTTATGTATTTTACCTACCTAGGGACCTAGGTACGTGGTAATAGGGTCTATACCTAGGTAGGTACTTGTTATTTGTATCGTCACTCCTGTCACCACCTTCACGTCTGCTGGTTACACTAACCTTGTCTGGCCCCTGGTCGTGTCCCCATGTTCGATGCCTTCTGCTTAAGTATGTATATCTATGCGCCGTTCCTCGCCTCAGCCTTTTCTACCTAAACGCCAATCAAGCTTTCTAGACTACTCTTGCCTGTAAGCCGAGCGCGCAGATATACACGCAGTAGGTAGTACTTCTTGACCTAGACGATGTGCACAGCTGGCCCCGGAGTGCATGCGTAGGAGCAAGTCACTCGTACAACCTGTCGTTCTCCATCCGTATTTCTCGCGCCTTTATCGCCGCGTTGGGGACTCGAGTCATCTTTCTTTCTTTATAACCCGCACCCCGCCGACCTTCTTCCCTTGCTGGCACCTCTCCAGCATACGGCCCTGATGGATCTCTCACCTCCATCACTCACCAGGTCCCCGGTGTCCTCCCCGAACACAAACTGCTCCGAGAGTCCCAGCTTAGACTATCCCTCGCCGGATCTGGTAGATCCTCTCTACAAGATCGCGTCCATGTATGAGCAGTCGTGCGCCGCTGTGTCATCCAACATGGACTCCGGGAACTCTCTACCCCCTCTAGATGCCATGACTTCGGCTGACTGGAACGGGACCACGTTGTTACATGCTGCGTCGTCGGCGGGAACTCCGAGCATTCTGACAGCTGACTACGACCCTTATACCTCGGGCTACGAGCCGTCCATGAACACGCCGTACCCTCATGACATATATTCGTCTCACCCAGCCCAGGCGCACGCTTTGGTGAACACCCCTCCGCCTCTGCCCTCCACATCCTCCCGCTCCCCGGACCCGTCATCGAGGCACTCTTTCGCGTACCATCATAGCGCCTCGCCCATACCGCGCATTAAGATGGAGACGGCCGGTAGCGAGTATTCAAGTGGCAGCGAGATATCACAGTACCCGTCGCCACGCTCGACACACGCTCTACCCGTCGAGCCGGGCAGTTATGGATCCAACGCTGGCACCTCATGCTACTTGCCCGACCTATCCTCGAGCGCGTGGCCCAAATCCGAGTTTTCTTCCCTGGAACCGGACCCTTATTATGCCGGGGCAAACCACGCGGGATCGGGTCTTGCGCAGGACAGGCGGCAGCATCTCCGAGGACCGAGAGCCCCTCCTAGGAGACAACCCCGGAAGCTCACGACCAAGGAAGAAGCCAACTACGAATGTAAAGTCAAGGGGTGTGGCAAGCTGTTCAGCAGAAGCTATAACTTCAAGGCGCACATGGAAACCCACGACGAGAAGAGGGAATACCCATTCCCATGTATGGTGCCTGAGTGCAACAAAAAGTTTGTGAGGAAGACGGACCTGCAAAGACACAACCAGAGTGTCCATATGAAGGAGAGGAACCATAAATGTGACTATTGCGGCCGCATGTTTGCTAGGAAAGACACACTTCGCAGGTAAATATCCCCCCCCCCCCCCCCCCCCCCCCTCTCGTTCTTCCTCGGCTACTGAGCCTCGAACAGGATGCTGACCAGCCGGTGCACAGACACATGGAAGATGGATGCTCCAAACGTTTCGACATCGGTACACTAGACCTGCGTTCCCAAGGTTATGATAGCGCGTACAACGGCGCTCCGAGGTCCCTCGGTAGCTCGACGAGCCACCTAGGCGCATCTTCAGCTCAGCTGCCCCCGATGGTCATGTCCCAGGTGGGCAGCCATAGTCTACCGGCGCACTCCTTCACGAAGAGATGAAGGGGCCAATCGTTGCTGGTCGTTATTTCTATTTACTTCTCGAAGATACCACGCATTCTATATACATGGGCTTACACCACACCGACACGCGTGCGCATTCACCCAAGTTGGGATCCAGATATGGGAAAAAGAACGAGTGTGGCTCACTGAGCCATTGGAGGTCCTTCTTTGGCGTACGGCAAAAGCTCGAAGGGACGAGATGATTGCTGTGTATTACCACCTCGGCTTCGACTTTGCCCATTTCTGCTGACGCAGCTCGGGGGGTAGATGGAGTAGATTATGGCGTTCGGAGCGGGTCATGATCATCGTTACCATCATCACCGAGATTACGGTTACAGTTATGGCTGCATTATTTCTTATATGTATAGTATGATATCCAACCAGCATGCTTGAGGGCACGACGGGTCGCGAGGGCGATGCAGGATACGCGGAGAAAAAGATCCGGTACTTTCCCACGAAGACCTAGCTAGACATAAAAGAAGAGAACCAAAAAAGATAAGAAGAACACTGGAGATGATAGAAGGTGTCTCTTCTCACCTCTGGCGGTGTACATGGATGTCTCGAAATTATATTGGTTCGTGAACGGCGATGAGCTACCCTAGGTACCCAGGAAGGCAGCTCAGGTCGGGCGGTTAGGTATACCCGTGGCCGTCAGGGGTGCGGGGTCGCTCTTCACCGAGAGTGTATGTACCACAGCATCTGACCGTGGGCATGGACAGACGCGCAGTTTGCGACATGCCTCTGCCACGAAGCTACTCTACGTCGAGGCCGTTGACGGTAGGTTTCTTGTCCGAGGCGGAACCGAGGCGGAACCGAGCCTCTGAACTCTGAACTGACAGAGATGCTTATTATAAACACTCACAACGCGACTCTCGTTGGTGGCATGAACGCACATGGCACGGTGTCCTGTAGGTTAATAAGGTTGGCTGGTAAATAATATGCGAGCTGTTGCCTTCGAGTCCCATGTCAACCGCGCAGCTCTCGCCCTCGGAGCCGAGGGTTGCCTAAAAGTTTGCAACATGGGCGACCCATCACACGACGATACTCGGAAGATCACGAGGAATTTGTCATTCCCAAATTGTGACAGGCTCTGATCAGAGTCAGGGCAGATGGGCAACCAACCAACCAACCAACCAACCAACCAACCAACCGCTTGAGGTGGGGGAGAGAAAGAGAGAGAGAGAGGGGGGAGAGAGAGAGAGAGTGAAAGGGGCCAATGTACAGGAACGAGGATGCGGGCTTTGATTACCCTGGACAATTCGGGCCAGGTAGCGTAGAGTGGTGCTTGACGTGTGGTGTGCCGACATTTCGATCTCTGTTGATTCTGAAGTCGAGGAAGCCCGCCTTTTCGATGGCGATATTTGCTGGGAGCCGCTTGGTTTTGCTGTAGCTGAAGGCTGCGAAGTTGCGGGCTAGAAACGGTTGGAGAAAGTGTGGGTATTTGTGGGCAACAGGGGGGGTGTCGTCCCAGGATATATGCAGCATCAAATCAATGGGGCATGCATGGACCAAATACTAATAAGTACCTACTTCTACGAAGTATACTTAAGTACTTAGTAGGCTTATATATATATAAGCATAAGCCTGCATAAATGCATAAGTATAAAATAAAACGGTCAGGGAAGCAAAGTATTAGGGTATAAAGAGAATGGTTCTAGGTATTGCCGTCATACCTCAGTCTCTACTTAAGTACCTATTTTGGTAAGTAGGTACCAAGGTAGGTGGGGATGGCCCGACGTTGTGGCTTTGTTGCCGATTGGGCCATTCGTACCGGGCATTCACTATTTGCCCTCCACTCTTCAGCGTTCCCGAGGTATCTTAGGTGCCTACATATATATATGGCACCTACTATACCTTCAATAAGATAGAGTTATTACTTATAAGCATGCCGCTGCCAGCACGGGCAGGGCTTGGCTAATATGACTAACAGGGGGAAAAGGCTGGATAGTAGGGGGCCAGGAGGGTAAGTGGATATCTACATATTTTGTACCTACAGATGTAGTCAAGTATCTACCAGGTGACCCTGTGTGGGTAATCATGTAGGTACGGTACATGTAGGTATCTATCGTACCTCGGGCACCAATGCGCGTACGACAATTCAGGACGGACCCTCAAACGGCACCTAGATAGGTAGCAGTCAGGCGGCCATGCCCCATCCTGAGCACATCGCGTCCTGATATCTAACCTATATAGGTACATACTGAGAGTACAGAATAACCGTCGTCAATTGTCGAATCAGAATTAGTCTTTAATTATGGAGATTTTATGCCTACCAAGGGCCGGGCTGCTGGGGCTACGTTAGTAACTATATACCTACATACCTAAGGTACTTGAGCAGGTAAGTATTTCATACTTCGGTGGTTGGCCGGGATCCCGATCCTAGGGTAAATACTAAGCCAATAAAGGATAACAACAACCCTACTGCTTGGCATAACGAAGTAATGATGAAAATGCCTGTACGCAAAACACACCACCTACTATAATAACGAAGAGGGATGTTGGGTCAATGTTGGTTGATTACAGGGCGGGCGGGCAGTAGGCCAAGATCAACACAAAGCCGGTACGCTCTTTACCTGAATGAGGCACTGGTCTGCCAGACTGCCATCGGAGACGGCGATAGCGGCGGAATCCATTCCTACGAGGCAGACAGCAGCTTCCTCTTCTCTTCCTCCTGCTCCCTGCTCCCTGCTAATAATAACGTTCAGGTATGCTAGCAAGGCCATGGACCTGACATGGACCTCCCATAGACCCATGATGGGTAACGGGCAGAAACATGTGTACCAGTAGCCGCAGCCGTGATCGTGGCCGTGGCCGTGGCCGTGGCAATGGAAAGCCCTCCATAGTACGAAGTAGTAGTAGATATGCCGTCCCATCGAGATGGTTGCCGGCGCCCGTTGCCATTCGCTATCGTCACGAACAAGGTTCTGACGGCAGATATGTGGTTCAGCCTTATATGCTGACGGGCGGGCCATCCAGCTGTCGAGCCATATGTACATACACAGTAATCGATGTCACGGATGCATCTGTATCCGTCTGTCAGCGAATGGTTGCTCACTGGCGAGGTAGACGAGCCGAGCATCCAAGCCATTTGTTTATTACCGTTTGGTGGCATCTGCTAAAGGTAAGATATCATGCTTGGTTGATCATCTACCTCGCCGCCCCCGGGTTTTGACCATGCGCTCATTTCAGTTAGGGAGGTAGGGAGGTAGAGAGACCGGGAGGCAGGGAGGCAGGGAGGTTACGTACCAGCGTACTTCGTACTTCTCCCATCCCCCATTTATCAGTATTTACTATCCAACCGCAACCAACAAAAAGAGACTCCTGGTTCTCAGTTGAATTGCTCGGGCGGCGGAAGAGCGGTCAACTTATCAATATCGACTTTCCCTCTTCGTATTAGTCGTCATGGCCATTCTCTCATGAGTCGTCCGGACTGGGAGTCAGACAGACAGACAGACAGACAGACAGCCCCTGCAGTCACCGGCAACAATATCACAATTTACGATTACGTGGGATCCTGCAGCGAGCAGATCACGAACCAAGCTGCGGTCGCCACTGGGGATTCATTCATTAGGTGATAGCCGAGTCCGACATCTACGGTCCCACCTGGGCAGCTCCAGTCCAGCGGCCCATCAGTTCATCCGCTCCCACCGCGTGAAGAGAAAATAATGCACGGTGATCCACTCGTGGGAAGAACTCGCACATGCGAACCCCAAAGGCTGCGGGGCCGTGATCTTCCTTACCGGCAGTCGCATCCATCAAAAGCAGGGATTCAGCTGGCCTGATCAACATCGGCCGAGCGACGGATGAGTGATCTCGCAATGAGCTTGGTGCGGTATTCGTGGACGCGACAGTATGTACGGTAAGTAGTAGATAAAGTACCGCCGCATCGCCGTCCTCCCTCCGATGTCGTCGAGACAAGTCGAGACTCGAGATGCTACCGAAAATATCCCATGCCACAAAATTCGTATATTCAGCACGGCGTAGACGGCAAATTTCCGCGAGGCGGGGGAATGATACAGTACGAAGACGCGTGAGCACTTGATGGATCGGAATCATCGATCGGTATCATCTTGTTGGTTCTCTGAGTCTGACCTGCGTCGTGTGATGATGGTGAACCCCTTGCACCGTGCCGTAGTTATTATTACGAGACTTGGTTGACTGGCCCTACCTGACCCTGCTTCCCGACGTTACAACGCGTAATTTACGCATCCGCCTCAATGCTCGACTCTGACTCCCGTCTACTGCACATCCCCTGATAGGCTTAGAGCGCTTTTTGGTATGTACCACGTACGTACAAGCAGAGGCTTTTGTCATGGACGCGCGAGAGCCAATCCCAGGTCCTTCCCCTGCTTGCTTGTTCCCTACCTACCTATGTACCTAGGTACCTAGGTACTATGGCAGTCGTCTTTGTAGTCAAGCTCGTAGGTTCATGGGCTGGTCCTGGTCATGGTACTATGCTGACAATATCGTAGAAGAACGGGTAGGGCTCTTGCCGCAGCGGCGCCCCGGAAGGGGGGAGGCAAGGCGTGGAGGAGTTGCGGGCGCTTATCGAATCAGATGTGAATCTTTATCGCAAGAGGGTGTGAGTCTGATCAGGAGATACACGTGGGCATGATGCGCTCTCGCGCCGCCGCGCCTATGTGTGAGGTATTGAGTATATTTTTCAGACCCAGTGACCGCAAAGTGGCCTGACCAGTACTCTGACGGCCGACTGCGAGTCTGGGCAGAGGTCACCGTGACCTTGTCTCGTGGTTAGGCTGGCGCAGGCTGCTGTTGGTGCCGACGATGATTTGGACGTCCGCCCGTGCCGGAAGGGGGCTTTTTGAGATGTTGGTCGTTGGTCGTTGGTCGATGAAAGAGATTGGCAGACTGAACACGAAGGATCGCAACCCTGGGAATGCTACCAGAATATGCTGTCTGCACGTGTGAGGATGTCTCCCTTTACTTATTACCTACTCCGTCTTCTCCAACAGAAGTGTGGCAGAAACTTCATGCGGAACATGCCAGTGTCACAGTACATACGCCACGATAGCGACACGGCAGGTGTTGGTCGAGGTCGACAGCGACCCCATCCGGGACTAGATATCATGTCCAAGGAAAGTCCCAACGGCACCCGCACGACCTGAGAGGGGCGCGGCAGAAGGGCTGAATCGAACTGATCCAAGAAGCGTCTCGCCGCTCGGCATGTGCCAGTCTGGTGGTGTGGTGACGACGCTGTGCCGCGAGCTGGCCCCTGATTGAGACTCACACCCGCCTTTCTTGGGTTCTTGGGTTCCCGCGGAAGCAAGTCGAGCAGGCTTTCGAGCTATTCTTAGAACTGGCTGAACTGGCCGATGCCTACTACCCCTTTTTGCTACGCTGCCTCCATGCCGCCCACTGGCCCAACCGCACGATGCAGATGTGGTACTCTCTGTGGGCTTCCACATGGCTGCCAGACTCTGTACGGCACAATCACACTGTTGCATCCGATCCATGCGCTATTTCTGGTTTGTTGCGCTTGAACCTAATTTCCTGGCCTTGGGCGTCGAAGCATGTAGAGAAGATGTTGGTTCTTCCTCGAGGGCGGTGTTAATGAGCCCTCAATTTTTGGAACTTGAACTTTGGTCTGAGGATCCTCCCATCCCTCCCACTACTCAGGAGGACGAAAAGCATGTTGGCAACAATTGGCTCATCCCCCCCCCCCCCATCGTCGATTATAGGTGTACCTTCTTCCTCTTTCCCTCTACCTAGCAGGTCACAGAACCCAGACTTCGACCGCGATTGGTCATCGTCACGAGATCTTCGAGGCGCGGTCTGGGATCAAGAACCAGGACAGCTCGAGACAGTTGGTAATCCAGTGGCACATCAGCATATCACCTTAGTATTCGCAGATCTCAACCTTCCATGCACGTATTTCTGTTTAAGTCTAGATCGTCTTGCCTGCACTGATCGCCGGTGACATGATCCAAGAGCACGAGCGCCCCTTTTCCCGAAGGTGTCGCATCGCAGGGTTTGGATGACCGGGCAGCGCCAGTTGCCATCGTTTCTCTCTACCATTGCTCCTGATCGGTGATGGAAGAAACTAAGATTTCGGTCGGTGTGACAATAGAGGTCATCCCCTATACATTACGCCGCCGAGTCATTTAGAGTCGGTTTCACAACTTCCCGTGCCTCTTTGCTCTGCATCTACCCCATAGATGTAGATTAAGGCAAGCTTACGGCTCAGCGTAGGACTGACTCTTATGTGATCACTGATCAGTAATTCACGAAAAGTCTAAATAAGAGGTATCATCATCCGAGGACAGAGAGCATATCGTAGATGGGTTCCATACACTCGGGCATACACATATGACCACTCTAGCAACGGGGACCTGGAAACATGCCCCCTATAGGATGCCCATTCCAGCCATAATACCTGTCGGTTGTGCATGTGACAGGATGGCTACGGTTGCTGCACGCTAGACACCTCTGAGCACCGCTGCAGCCATATAGCGCATCTTCGCGAGCAGCCCGAACCTGCTGGCAAAGGAGGTGAATCTCCTCGGGATTCAGATCTAATGCACCCAACGGCCATGAGACCCATGGGTAGGATCATCCACCGAGCTGTGTGGGCATCAACTTCATAGCCACATTCTTATCCCAAGCCGTGGAGATGGAAAATGCCACGGCCTAGCGAAGTGTACCCCCTTTTGGGGTATTGGTATTGGCATTCATGTATTCGTATTCATGACTAATCGTCTCGATGACTTGACTTCCAGCTGACTCGTACTGCTGCTCCGACACCCCTGGCATGACGAACGTCGCTTGATAGTGCGTGGAAATGAATGCCTCCTTCGCCACCAGGTATGGGGTGTTGCTGGATTGCTACGTCCGTCGCCAGCCGCGCGTTCCGGCATACTCAATCAATACGCGTATGTAGATCTACGTCGAAAGGAGAAGTATACACCCCATACGAAGGATATACTTACCACTTCGTCAAAGGCTTAGTTAGAAAGGGCCATGGCATGTGCCAAGCCACGTTCCAGGGGCTTCACTTGGGAGTAGAGGAGAAAATTGTCTAGCGTTCGAAACGCAACGCAGAGAAGCTCCTTCGTAGTGGCTGAGACGCCTTCCCGCCCCAAGAAATCTTAAGCAGGGTCAGCCAAACGGCTCTCACGCAGACGTATTGGCTAGCAACGACGAGTCTTGAACTCGGTGACCACTGTGGCTCCATGGTCACCACCATCTGCTCCCTCTAACATGCAACTGTATAGGGGTATAAACCGGTGTGACATGATGAGATTGTCGTACATATCGAACGCGCGAGATCCGGAAGAGGTTTGCCACCCCCTGAGTACCCATGACGGATTGGCAAATTTTACCGGATTTTATTGATTACAAGTGAGAACAGGACGGGACTTGACGCGGAGACAGCTACACAGAAATATGATTACTGTATGTCATGGCAGGCAATGCACCCGAAAACGAGCGGGCTTATTTTCGCTGCTTTACACCCAATGGTACCGTCTCCAAAACCACCATAACCACCATCACGGGCAGCTAGAGAAGCCACCGACCAACCCAGCTCGTTCAGAGGCATCGAGATGCATTTCAGGATATGGCAAGGGGTATTCGCTGTCTATATGCGGGCTAATATGTAAATGTAAGTAACTTCATCCTACCTAAATCAAACAGCAAATAATCACGTCTCTTTTCTAGAAGGACCAGATGATCATTACGAGGGTGTTCTCGAAGGGATTAACCTCTTTGCACTCTTGACAGCCCTCATCGCCGGTAGCGTGTGTTTCTTGCCAGGCTTCCGTCCGATCTCCATGCACAACAATCGGACCAAGTCGAGGTTCGTCCAGTAGCTTGTATGGGCACTGAGCATGTTCAAATACTGCAGTTCCAGCGGGCCACCCCCTGATCGTAGGAAGTAGTCTATCTGTCCATTATCGTTAAGCAGGAAAGCTTTCCTCTCGGCAGTCTCCTCGCGTGTAAAGTCGTGAACCTCGAGCTCCAGCTGAGACGGAAGGCGCAGTGTCGGCGGCCTCCCCAGCGCAGGATTGCCCGCAGATGTCGTGGAGACACCGGGGACCATGCTCATCACCGCATTCCCCATGGACTGCAGTATGGATGTCGTAGCACTTGGGACATAAGCAGTCTTCAGGCTGGCGGCGTACACGGGATCCACGGTGCCGTTCAAGAGGTAAGCCACAGGGTCTTCACGAGCCAATATGTTGTAGATATTGTCTACCGATAGACAACCAAAGAGACCTGCGCCCCCAGTGACATCTTGCGAGACGGTGTCCGCTGGTTCAGCACCCGGCTTCCTGCGCCCCCTTCTCGGCAGCAGCGCACCTTTCTCGAGTAACAAGAAGAATGCTGCTGGGCTCCCTATTAAGAATAGATTCTTAGTATCAAATTCGAAATGATTAATCTCCGGGGCCACCTCGAGCCGCAGTTTCGGTACGTTGGTCGGTTGTTTCGATAGAATTTCGACAGCCATGACGCTCCCCAGCGAGTGGCCTATGAGATGAACACGTCCATTCTCGGAGAAGCCCGGATTATTTTGGCACCAAAGTCTATAGACGCGGTTCGCCTCGGCCACCATGGCTGCTACCATTCGCGGTTTATGATGGGACATGTAGAAGGGTATATCGAACATGACATCCGAAATCATGCTGCGGACGGCAGGGATAGTCTTGGGCTCAATATCATCAAGACTGAAAAGCCCAGGCGTATAGTCGGCCTTGTCCTCTTCCTTCATAGGGCCGCCATCCTCAAAGGATAAATTCTGTCTCCTATTACATCAACATTCGTGGGTTAGTCGTTGCTATCCAGGCATTCCAAAACAACCGTAAATGGGATTTCACATACTACCAACTACTAGTTAGCAAAGCCCGATATTGCGAGGAGTTTCTAGAATGATGGGGCAGAGAAGAAAAAGCAGCACATTCTTATACTAACCCAATTCACTGGGAGCACCATAATCCCGTTCTGGCCTTCGCGCAGGACTCCTTTGACCTCTGGACTTCCCAGCTCGATATTTATGGATCGACGGAATGCGTTGATAGCATGTGTAAAATGGTAATTTTCGACTCTTTCTGCCAGTTTCTGTCCAATGCCATGGGCTACTAAAACCAAGTCTGTAATTTGACTCCGGTCCTTCTCGGCTTTGCAAGCCGGGCATACCTCATCGTTGGTCGCTCTGCCAAAGGTAGCACTTGATCTTGGCTGCTGTCCACTCTGCTGCCGGGTTTTCCCTCTGTGGTGCTTTTTCATCCAAGTTTCGTAATCGAACCCTCGTACGACGGGAATCCCGATGGTAAGACCCCTGACAATCTTGGCCACCGGTCTACGGCCATAGTATGCCGACGGCCTCAAGCTTGGCTTCAACAAGAATGCCGTTGTTTCGTCCTTGTAGATGACATGGTACTGTTCGAACTTCTTGTGACCCTGGTGTGTAGGTGTATCTTCATGGGCGCCGGGGTCCAGGGTCCCTTCCGTAGCAGCTTCTCCATGGAAGCATCGAGCTGCACAGAAAGGATTACTGGGGATAGGAGGCTCAAGATCTTGTGCATGATACTTCGAGTTTGATTTCGGGGGCGCCGGCCACAATGGATGGGAGACCTTCTCCTCCCCAAGTGGACCAACGTCAACGGCGCACTTTAGCTCGTCTTGCCATGTCTCGCTATGAGGCCTGAGTTCACGGTAGCCTGATTCGAGTTGATTAGCCACGGCAGGGTCGACAGGTCTCATATCATCTCTGGTCGAAGTTAGCACACCGTGTTAACGGATGAAGCAGGAGGCTTTTGTTTCTGCATACCGATAGAACCACGTGGCTCGAAGAACGATGGCTAAATCATTTACCGGCGACCAGTATATTGGCTTCATCTGAAGTGCTGGAAGAGTCACTTCGTGCAGACGGGAAACTCCCACCGGCACGTCCACCGCCGTCGCCCTCGACAAGTTCTTTCCCCATTCAGGCTCTGAAGGATATACCCCCCCACGGGATGACGGAATAGTGGCAGCTCTATCACCCTTCCTCTCCTCATTTGGCCTGGACATCCTGGGGGATAGTGTAGCAGGCCTAGGCAAAGATGACGGGGGCGAAAATGTAGTCGTTTCTGGTGTTCCAACCCGGACGAACGGCTTCCCCGATATACCGTCGTCTACGAAGGAAGCCTTGGCGGGCAAGGGCACGCCGTTTACGTCATTGGCAATCGAAGTTTGGGCTGTTGTTTGGGTTTGCGCCCTCACCCCCGAGCCACTATAGTTCGAATCTCGGCTATCACTGACATGATGGCTGCTGGTGTGCTTCTCTAGCTGTCTTGACCGTAGCACGGTTTCAGCCTCGAGCGAGTCGGATGATAGGCTCGTAGAGCTTACCCTTTCTCCTACAACCGACGCTGTCCAGTCAGTTTGGAGATTCCTGGATTCGAGCATAACGGCCTGAGCAACTCTTTCCCGGTCCAAGGTCTGCTGACGCCTCCGGGCCACGGCGCAAAAGGACGAACGCAGGGCGAGGCCGACGTCTACGAGCAGCTCAGAACAGCATAGCGGTATATCGATATCTGGGGCCGAAAAAGAGTCATTTGTGGTAAGCCCGGTAAGTTCCCGTCCTGGACCTTCGCGAGCATGTTTTTCAACATGCTTGACAGCCAAACTGCGTATAATGGTGGCCAGCCGGTCAGAGTTGGCCCTGGCTAAGGAAGGGCTGGGACTTCGGTCACGCTGAGCGTAACGATGGTTTCTCTGGTACTCATCAGAGGCAAGGCCTAACCAAGCATTCTCTAGAGCATTGTTATCGGCCGGTGAGAAAGGCTGGAGACGGTTTCTGGCGGATTTGGGGTCGGTAGTGGCGGCGATGGTGGAAGCAGAAAGGGGGTCGTCTATGGGAATAGGGGAGGCGTAGAAGTATTGGGCTTTCACAGGTGGAACGTCAGCGAGGTGGGCGTGGGAAAACGAGACGGGGGCCAGGCGACATTTGGTGCCGAAGTTATGAGACTTGGGCATTTCCCCGTAGCGGAAGTCGAAAGCAGGCGGAGACATGGTTCGAAGAAGGGGCAAACAAAGGTTTTGGCTAGTTTACGAGTTGGAGATTGATACCAGCATCTCGTTTGCTGTCAATACGAATCAACAACGGTCAGACGAGGGGAAGAAAGAGGGGGACGCAGCATCGATGACATGCTTTCGCACCAGGGACGTTGGGTATGTTTTCTGGTGTTTTCCAGCTGACTCAGGCTCGTGTTCCGGGTGGCGTTATCGGTCTCCGCTAAACTCTTGTGTACCTAGGTAAGTAAATTTGAAGTGATTCGCTCGTACCGTTCATGCGAAGTTTCAAAGGCAACAGAAGTACCTAGATATGTAGTAGAGATAGCGTGAAGAAGCGCATGTGACAGCCTGATAATAAAATAAGAGCCCGGCACCTGGCAGCCTGGTAATCCGGGGATCTTTTCAGCCCTGTTTTAAATGACGTGGTACCCGCTTCATTGGAACCTCAGCCCGTGATCGCATATGGCATAAATACATATATACCCAAGTTTAGGTAGAATCCGCATATGTACTGATACTGGATAACATATGTACTGATACTGGATAAGTACATAAGGGCAGACTAGGTATTTACACATAAAGATAGGCTATGTATTTACCTAGGTATGTATATATACCTAAGTAGCCATATATGTAATGACGCGGAACAAACAAGTCAGATCGGTCGACCAATCGCCAGCCACCAGCCTGCATTTCTCTGGCACCCTCTCCGCATGTCTATCTGCAATCTGGGGTATAGTTCAGGCCCTTCTGCAAAGAAGTGAGACAGCGGGAAGACATCCGAGGCAGGTCCCGTTTACCCAGTAATAGCATTGACGGGGAGTATCAGGATCAACAAGCGTTGACTTGTACTTCAACTCTCGAGCCATCGCCCCCGTCAAGACACGGATATCTTTTTTTCACTTTTTCTGTCCCCCCCCTCATCGGAGGCGGCAATCGACGACAGACGCATCCACGGGTCGCATGTGGGGATGGCGCTAATGCAGCAGGTGCCAAGTGTGCAAACAACAACATTCGTGACAACATTGAATTGATCGTGGGTTCTGACTGGTTGTAAACATGTAGCGGGATCTCGTCAACGTCATTCCAGATGCCGGTATGTACGAAGTATGCCTGGCAGCCTGCCCAGGTGGCATTGCCAATATCCATGGATGCCAATACAGAATAAGTTATATAGTAGTGGCCAGTTGAGGTGCGTGTTACAGTCTCGAGGCAGATAGATGGATGGATGGATTCAAGGACGTGTATGGATCGGTAACCAATGGGAGTACGTAGTATACCCATGGATGTTGAGGTATCAGATTTATACATACCCTAGCAGCCTAGGCTACTGAAGCAGGCCAATCCAGTTTTGTCACTCGTCTTATCTGCCGCTGTAGCTACTGCACCTACTGCACCTACCGGGATCCCTGATAAGGCTGCGACTCAGTCTCCAATCAACAAGGACCAAAAGGGAGAAGAAACGCCTGCCAATCGTGTGTATGTGTGTGTGTGTGTGAAACAAATACTGATCCGGTATACACCCCTCTCTCCCTTTCTGCCCTTCTCCTCAATTTGAGTCCTTCCATCTTCTTCCTCTACAACTAACTATCTGCCCTTGCCTATCTGACCAGCTGCCTGTCTGTCTAGACTATCTGTCTATCTGTCTATCTGTATCCAATACCCCAAGAACAGGCCGGATTTAACATCGATCAATTCATCGAGCACTCGCTAGTAGGCGCGCCCCGTTCGGACCGTCTACACTATCTTGAGCGCTAACACCATTGGAAGTTTGGAGCTTCTGATTACCTAGCATTCCCCCCGCTGGGTACCTACTTAGCTTAGGTACTAGGTAGTCGTCTACTACGGAGTACACAGGTGGTTACCTACATAGGTACCTACATAGGTACTTAGTGAGCAATAGCCCTCAAGGTTAGTACCCAGGAGGTAGTTTCAGAACCTTAACACCCGCACACCCCGCCGGCTCCTCCCCCGCAGTTGTTGTTGCATGCTAATAAGGTTTCCAGGTTGCTAGGAACCCACCAACCCACCAACCCACTGATCCACCCCGTCCACCCGTCCACCAACCCACTGTGATCCGCTTAAGCCTCAAGGGACCATCCCTCTCTCCATGACATACGGAACAGCCAACCTACTATTGCTCTGACTGCGATATCCAATTTGCCTACATAATAAGTCATAAATAATCGTCAGTTGGTCCTGTCTGCCCTCGCAAAGGCCGGAAGCATCATGACCACCATTGCTCTGCCCAGACCCATCCCACCCCATCGATCTTCCTCCGCCATCGTCACACTGTCCTCCCCGATAGCGCTGGAAACCATCGACACTCAACAGGTTCCTTGTGCTACACCCCTCCCGAACAAACATCTTCCTGTCTGTCCCACCGGCCCAGCCCCTGTCCAGGAACCCAACACCCCTCCGCCCTCGCCCGCTCGCGAGCACTCCCGCGAGCACCACCGTGAGCTGACATGTCGCCCGCCCTCCTTACTACACCCTCCTGGCAAGTATCCCGCCATCCAATCCGGATCCCTCTCCGTCTATGAGCTGGAGCCCAAAGATATTGCCGCTGCTGTAGATTACATCTCTCGCCAGCCCTTACCGGACCCCTCCCAGGTCTTTCCGTGGTTTCATGGTCTGCATCCCAGCAACCACATCCAGCAGGCTTTCTTCGTAGCACGGAAAAGGTCGTTGAAGAAGACCCCGAATTGCTTGCGCGGCGTGACTGTCGTCAAGGCAGACGGCGATCTCGCCGTCTCTCGTCTCAAAGGCGCCATTGCCCCCCATGAGTTTATGCAGCCAGGTTCAGACGGTGAATTCGCTGATCCTGATCCCAAAGACGGTTTCTCGGTTAGGAACTTTCAGATACAAGCCGCTAAGACGGCTATCACTTCTGATATCATCGTCTATGGCGAAGATTCCTCCCAGGTCCGGAAACTGGGCTTCGAAGTTGCATCAGCCCAGGCAAAGTGGCGCGAGAAGCTCGAAAAGCAGGGCCACGATTTCCCCGAATACAATACCTTCATTTGCATAAGTCCTTTCGCCGAGTTCGAGAGAAGCCACGGTCTGGTCGTGGCGGTAGATTCTAGAGGGCACCTCACGGGGTCTGTGCTGGATTTTTTCCATCAAGAGAGGACCGAGATGTATGACATGGCACAAGCTTCCGAGATATCGCACAATGTCTGGCTAGGCCCTACGCCGGAGCCGGGCAGTGACGAGGACCGGCAGTTCGATGTCCTCATAGAGTGCGGCGATCTCGGTCGGTTGAATCCAGCCGGACTGGAAGTCATTGCCCGGAGTACGGACAATCAGTTCTGCCACGCCTACCTAGACTTTCCCTCGTCTGGAAGTATATTCCCCCCAACCTGGTCTCACGCCGAAGCAGACGCCATTCTCGACACTTGCAAGTGGATCTGGCATCTCGCCCACGGGATCTTACCTCCGAGAACAGACACCGATGTCGATGGGGACTCGAATATGTCCGATGGTTCTGACGCGACCGAGGTGGAGACAAGCCGGCCACGGAAAGTTCTCATACACTGCGCCGATGGCTATACAGAATCCACCATGCTGGGCATTGCATATTACAGCTACAGCACAGGCCGAGCTATACCGGAAGCGTGGCTGAGCCTCCATACGGAGATGAAACGAAACTTCTTTGCCTACCCCACTGATGTGTCGCTACTCACCTCAATAGCTGCTCGTTTGCTTCACGAGTCGCCTGTGTGTGCCGAGAAGAGTCTCTCCGAGATCACCAACATGGTCAAACATGAGCCGAGGTGGCTTGCGCTCCTGGACGGATCCCTTCCCAGCCGAGTGCTGGATTATATGTATCTGGGGAACCTTGGGCACGCCAATAATCCCGAGTTATTGAGGGCGATGGGCATCACGCAAATCCTCAGCGTGGGCGAGACGCCCTCGTGGAAAGACGGTGAAAAGGAAGAGTGGGGGACTGACAACATGATGATGGTTCAGAACGTGCAAGATAATGGCATTGATCCTTTGACAGACCAATTTGAACGATGTTTGAAATTCATTGGTGAGTGTTTTCCAGTATTCACGATAATGGATTTATCGCACACACACACACACACACTCTCTCTCTCTCTCTCTCTTTTTTTTTTTCTCTTTGGTGTTTGGATCTATGCTCCACCCCCTTTTATCTTTTCCCTTCTCGGCCCGGTTGATAAGTCCCGACTCCGGGCCCCGTCTACCTAGTCTGACCCGCTGGCTAATCGCACGCTGTGGAATCACAGATCAAGGGCATCGCAATGGAACAGCGACATTGGTCCATTGTAGAGTAGGTGTCTCCCGCAGCGCCACTATATGCATTGCTGAGGTCATGCGTGCTCTGGACTTCTCCTTCCCAAGGGCTTATTGTTTTGTCCGAGCACGGCGGCTCAATGTGATTATTCAACCTCACCTGAGATTTGCCTATGAATTGCTCAAATGGGAAGAGTTGCTCCAGACGACGCGTCAATGGAAATATGCCAATGACGCTGCTTGTGGCATGAAACGAGAATTGGAATGGGGCGAGATCGCACGAGAAATCGCCCTCATGAACCGTCCCTATGCCAGATGAAAATACTTTTTTTTGTCCGACTTCGCAAACCTCATTTAGGAAAGACACGAAGTTGATGGCTGACGATATTATACATACTGGCGGCAAGGGGGGTTGACCATGCGAATAACCTCACGCAGCCTAGTCGAACCCCTCAGCCGGCTGCACATATCTTCTTGGCATGAAAGGGCTCAAGGAGCGACAGGTCGGACAACTTGATATTGTTAAGTATCAAGGTGCCCGCCCATTCAGCTCTGTGGGCACATGTCCGCATGCTGTCCAGCAATTTATGAATTATGACCATACGGGTGTTTTTGATTACGAGCGACTCGAGGCGAAAAGCACGGCGGCCTCGAAAATAGGAAGCACAAAAGGCCAGCATATCAGTCACCAGAAATATGTTGTATATTCTTGTATTTGTTGACTTGACAATGATATGCCCTTTGTTGGGTGGGGAAATCTGGAAACCGGCCGAAGCTATATGATATATTCCAAAACATGTACATTTGACTAATTTGTCATTGGGAAACCTGGCAATGGAGTTCCCTATTTTATCTCTTCTTTGGGGCATTAGTGTGATCACATGCAGACTGCACACAAGATATACATAGTATGTACGCATGACAAGGGCGGTAGATGGCTCGTACGAATCTATGCCGGCTAATCACCACCTGTTCATCCATTGACTGTTGTTGTCTCAGGCCAACAACCTACTTACCATGGACTGGGTCTTCGCCTTACGAGATATGCCTCGGCAGCGGGAACTTAGATGAATGAATGTTATGATCATGAAATGGCACGTACACAAGGCTATACACAAGGCTCGTCTGGAGGGTGTCTGCTTGGGCCCTTCGGGCTCGATCTGGGTCTCTACAATAATGGAAACGAAACCAAAGGTAGGTGGGCTCAGGAGCTCGGTATACTTTAACGAGAATAGACATGATACTGTACTTCAAGTATAGGCCTAGTTATCTTGTGTATCTACTGTAGTCCATGTGTGTATAAAGGAGGCACATAGTATAGGATACTATTGAAGACGGGGAGAGAGAAAAATACACAACACCCCCTCCCCCAAAGGACTTTTTGTTCTGTATGTTTGGTTTATTAGACGATGGCAGAAGTGCTTGATTTCCTCGCGATGCCCATCTATCACGGATTTGCAACAAGCAAATTTAGGGGAGAAGTGGTGATCTACCTGAATATGAACGTTCCAGAGCTTGAATCGCTATATTGGTAGGTCTATATGGATAGACAGCTGGGAAGTGGTGAGTCTAGCTACCTAGGTAGGTACCTAGGCATTTCGCCATCACTTCATTGCTATCCAGGGGCTAGAAGGGACGGGCATGCATGGCCTCCGAGAAGTCGAACCAAGCCATGCAAAGTGAGGGTCTTCCAAGTTGTCGCCGCTCTATGGTTTGAGGTAATTCACCCCTCAGGGCGCAGAAATACACTTATCAATATCTCCTTGATCCCAATATCACTCAAACCCCTTCGTTCTGTTGATATAGATTCCGACATTTTGTTCTTACCTCCCTCCACCACTCCGCGCCTCTTCGCCTCGCCCCTTTCTCTGCTTTATCCCTCCCTACATAGCCATTCCCTATATTCATCTGTTCATTCGTCACCGTAGTTTATCCGCCTTCGAAATATTCCGTGATACATCAGAGACCTCCCAGGATAATATCACATGCCCAAGCCAGGACCCCCAACTTCGAGACGCCAAACGCTGATGCAGAGAGGGAAGCTTAAGGACGATTAGAAGAAAATGGGAGATGAGACTATGTACTTGAACGCTAGAAAAATAGATAATGATGAGGGTGATAAACTCCAGGCTCGCCAGCTGTTGTCGACCACCGACTCGAGGACTTCCCCCAGAGTGAACAATGCTAAAATAACCCCAGAGGACCGAAGGCGTTGATTTGAATGTAGCCTTCCATAACCGCAAGTAAAAAGACAAGAACAAGATGTCGAGTAGTCCATGTCACTGACGGATTACCTAGTACCTAGGTATGCTCGCCATATAGATATACCCGACGCGTCATGATTTATCGACTCCGTATCACTTGGGCAGTTTCAACCATGTGGCGCTACCGGATGCATCGCTGCTGCCCATTTCGTCGTCCGTTTCTTCAGCCTCGACATCGTCATCTTCGACTTCCGTCGAAGGTTCCATGGCGTTATCAAGACCTGTACTTAGATTATAAATGCTGCCGCCCACGTTGCTTTTCTAGGGCCCGTAACTTGAGGCTTCGAGCTTATCGTCGTTATCGAGCACCCTTTAAGGAGTAATGATGGTCAGTAAGTAGCAAAGAGAAGCACAAGGAAATTGACACGAGGGCCATGGACTCATCCACCTACGAGAACTGCTTCACAAGATATCCCTCCCCGCCCTGCTCCATATCTATGTGGAACACATAAAACCCACCATCGCTAGTAACGACCATAACCTGTGGACTACTGCTACTCATAGCTACAACGCTTCGGAGCTGTTGCCCACCACCGGTAGTACGCGCTGATGAGGCTGAGCTCTTTGGTATCTTGATATACGCGAAATCGCGCAAAGGTTCCCACATCTCGGTTACCGTCTGTGGTAAGTAGTTACCCACGACGCCGGCGACACTGCGACCCATAATCTGCGATGACCGGCGAAGCATGCTGCTGAAAGACCCGCTCTGCCTTCTATTCGTTACTGGGCTGTTGGCCGATTGTGGATTAGTCGGCTCGGCCATCTCGCTACGGGGAGAGCCGTGCGCACTGCCAGGAGAGTCGTTACCACTGTCATAGCTTCGGCTTCGCGACCAACGGTCTGTTCTGGAAGAGGCGGAGGTCTGCGCTTCAGATGAAGGGTTGTTGGGCCCGGGTTGTTGCAAACGGAAGATGTGAACGGTATCGGATGTGGACGAGACGCATAGGAGCGAGCTTGCCATGTTGAAAGACATGCTGTAAATGGTACTAGGATAGGTTCCTCGGCGGAATTGGAAGAGCTTCTGGCCGCGGGGCACGGAAAAGACCCGTATGATGGTGCCGGTCTCACTTGCTGTTGCCAGCAGGGTCCCCTCGCCATTGAGCGCGATGCAGGACAGGGGAGAACGGTGGGCCTCGATAACATTGACAGCCTTCAGGGTGAGAGTGTCGTATATGAGAACATCACCAGAGGTGACAGGGGCGTAAAGCGAGGGCGGGGGCGCATGCACTGGGCGTCTGTCTTGGGTGTCGTCGCGCGGTTTGGGTAAGGGATACGCAAGGTAGCAATTATCGGAAGAAGGAGACAGGGCGCATGTGGCGGCGGGATTCGGCGAGGTGGCTATGTTGGTAAGAAGCGACATGTTGGCAATGTCATAGAGATAGATCTCGTCCTCGAGGACGACGGCGAGGCGCTTGCGGTTCAGTCGGACGGCGAGAACGGCAGAGGGAAAGGTCAGTTCGCAAATGACAGAAGCACGCTTTGTATTCTGGATGATGAGGTGGCGAGGCGAGAGGACCAGGGCGACGAGAGAAGTCGAGAAGAGCATCTCGATGATGGCAATATTGCCATCGTCGCTACTGAAGATCTTGGAGAAAGGATCGGTGTGGTATATGCGAAAACCCTTCGAGGTTCCTATCTGATGTGAGCGAGGGAATAAGGGAGGGAAAGAGGTTCGGGGGAAAAGGAGAGATGAAGAGACATACCAACAGCTAGACAGCTGTGGTCCTGATTGAAGGTGATGAAGTTGAGGGCTGCATTAGCCATGGCGGTGTCGGTTTGCTGAGTATGCCCAGGGTGTATGTATACTTAAGTAGTCAAGTAGTGTTGGGGTCGAGGATGTCAGGGTGCCTCATAGAAGAGGCGGATGAGAGGACTAGAGGTCAGTTAATATGATCCGGAGTTGCTGGCCACACAACCTGGGCTGACGATTTCCAGTCATTCGAGACGATAGAGGGCACAGAGAGGCAGAGAGAGGTTGAAGGTGACGGTGATAGAATGATGCACATCCATGGATGGTTTGCTTCGCGGCAGGTAGCCCAGGTGCACTGTAGGCTAATAAGGCTAGATACCTAGGTCTAGCAGTAAGTAGCTAAGCTACCCACCTGGCTAGTTACACATGTATACCTACCTACCTAGCTAGGTACATAGGGTACTTAAAGTATGTACGTGACTGACTGTTGAAAATAGGAGGGGGTTGGTTGGAGTGAGGCGGGAGCTGTCTTCTTTTGGCCTTCCCGAAGACGAGGCGGGGTAGGCGTACTTGGGTGCCTGCCTACATTAGGTACCTGCTTCAACAGTACCTACCTATCTGTGCTTGGGTACAAAATAGGCGGGCAGCCTTGTACTTTAAAATGTATGAAGGTTACATATGTACATAGTTTTTAAGTATCAGTAGCCCACGGTACTTGGCGATGCTTGGGGCGGTCTGCTTCCAGAGCTCTTGCGACGTGCCAGGCCCTGTCATCTGAACCCAGCTGGACAGACTGAAGCTGATTGAACCTTGACCCTTGAACCAATGGTTCGCTGAGTCATGAATGACACTGGCTGGTAACATTTGAACCTCTATGGTAATAACAAGCCAGCCGCAGAGTATCATTCCTTGGGTACCTACATATAGGCATAAGATAATAGAGCACTTCGTCCTATACCTATATAAGTACTTATATGTGCCTTGAGGTAGTATCATAAGTAATTTATAAAATATAAAAGATTAGACTAGGTAGATATCCATATAATCTATGCTTGCAGCTGCCAACGGCCCGAATCCACAGACCTCAACTACCGTCTGGTGGAGAGAAGCTTCAGGGCTTCTGCTTGATACAGCGATTGCGTTTCATCATCTCCAGTCTTGTCAACTTTTACATATATGTAACTACTTATATACTTAAGCCTATCTAGGTACATCAGTAGGGAGAACTGTGAGAGACTCACAGAATTTTCCTCTTGTTCACATACCTTAGGTATATCGAACAACTGACATTCTTTCCAATCCCAAGTCCGAACTGCATTGGCACAATACATACCCTAAGTAGGTAGTCTACATGTATGTATTCGGCAAACTCATTGCGGAAATTCCGATTATGCTGCCGTCTACATTAACTGGCCCTTCCAGTCCTATTACCCATACTGAACCCCCCTTGTTGGACTGAACCATCGTTCAACCACAAATTCTATATTCAAGATGGTTGTTCTACCTAGATCGATATCGAGGCGATCCTCCAAGGAGCGGATCCGGGATGACCAAGTGATGGCTGTACGTTGATCCTGCTCTACCATACTTTGAACCCCCTGCCCGCTGACCCAAACCCGCCCCCTCCTCCCCTAAAGACAAACAGCAGTAGCATCGTATCCAAAAGGAGCGTGGAGCGCCTTTACTACCCAGACGAGCCACAGTTCTTTCGTTTTTTCGTCAAGAAATTCCAGCGCCGTGCTCCTCTCATCAATCGGGGCTACCATCTTCGTCTGCATGTCATCGACACCACCGTCCGTAAATTCCTCGACCGGCCCTCCCAAAAGACCAAGGTCGTCGTGAACCTTGGCTGCGGCAGGTAAGCCTGCTTCGATGGGATCCCCATGTAACTTTCATGTCCTCGTCTTCTGATCCTCCCCCCAGCGATGTACTTCCTTGGCAATGCATGACTCGGTATCCAGACCAGTCTCGGACGGCCAAGTTTGTCGACATTGATTTCCCAGACTTGATGGCCAAAAAGTCTCGCGTAGTGGAAGATACACCCGAGCTCTGCTCGATGCTGAAGAATCTCGTGCGGACGACCCAAGGTATTGTCCTGTTGAAAAGTGAACAATATGTTCAGATCGGATGTGACCTCCGGCACCTGGATGCCATCAAGGACGCTCTATCCGACTGCCTCGTTCTCGCCGAGTGCGAGTTTCTGTTCGTCGCCGAAGTTTCTATAACTTATATGGAGACTGACGGTGCGGACGCCGTCATCAAATGGGCCAGCACCTTCGGTCAATGTGAGGGCATGAACGGAGCAAGTACGTGGGCTTGGAAACTGACCTCTTTATAGGCGAGTTCTGCTTGCTCGAACAAATATTGCCCGATGGTGCATCTCACCCCTTTGCACAAACTATGCTCCGGCATTTCGAGAAACTGAGGACACCCTTGAAGTCAGTGAGAACATACCCAACCCTCAAACATCAACAGAGACGCTTCTCTTCTCTGGGTTGGTCTCAGGTCGATGCCGAAACACTTTGGCAGGTTTGGGGCAGCGAACATTGGGTGTCGTCAGATCAGAGGATGTCCCTAAACGAGGTGGAACCCTTCGATGAATGGGAGGAATTCGCTCTGTTTGCAAGCCATTATTGCGTCGTGATTGCAAAGACTGGCCTCTACGATATCAACCTTACACCGGTAGACGCCGTGTCATCGCGTAATCCCGAACTCTTCATATTGACGCCCACTCTCGGGTTCTGCGAATATGCCTCGGCTCCAGGTCAACGCCGACTTGGGGCGCCAATGAAACTGACAAACCATCTAGGACAGCAGTATCTAGCTCATACGTTTGGACTCGGTGCCAGTAACCGCTTGAGGTCTTACGATCTTTACGACTTTGAGACAGGTTTTGGCGGCTCCCAGATGAAAGATATCAAAGTGCAACCGGCAGGCCCTGGCAATCGGATGTGCCACACTCTTGTTGACTTGGGGCTCTTTGGAAATCATCTGATTGGGGGGAGGACCTCTCCGTCAACGGCCCTCCGGGACTGCTGGCTTTATACCGACGTCAGTTCATGGACGAGGGTCGAAGACCTTCCCCTGCCATTATTTCGGCATGCAGCCACCCGCCTGGGACGGACAAATATGACCATGGTCATTGGAGGCAAGTCGGACTCGACTCGCGTCTTTGGTGGCTGTCTGCTTCACCAACCAGGCCTTGGCTGGACCGAATGCAAGATGACGGGGCTTAAATATAAGCCAGTCTTCGGTGCGATGCTCGTGAGTCTGAGGGGACCCTATCCGAAGCGCAGTTTCAAGAACAGCGGACTGGCAGCAGATGGCGTTCAATTTCGAGGTATATTAGCAGGCGGCCTACTGGAAGATGGCACTGTTGCCAAGCAAATCCTACGGTGGAATTTGGTGCTCACCGCGGACCGAAAACCCACCATTGCTTTTGAGTCACTCAAAAACTCAGACTCTAGAGTCTACGGTGATGGTCAGGCAAGGCTTGGTATAACTGAGGATCTGATCAACCGTTTTGGTGCTACTGCCCTCTGTTTCGACGATGATTGTATCGCCGTCATTGGGGGTGTCATTGGCGACGATATTCTCCCCAAAAACTACGAAATCATGCTGCTGAGGGTGGAGGGATACGGCTCGCATTATAAAGTCGAGAGCGCATGCCGTCTCGCGAGTCCAAAGCACGAGCCGGACTACCCTCGTCCGCTCTTGGTAGGTACGGCCATTTCCATCACGGAACAGGGTCAGCTCGTCATGATGGGCGGTGGCGCGACGTGTTTCTCCATGGGCACTTTCTGGAACCCGGGGTGCTATTATCTCCGCCACGACTTCAGGTCACTGTTGGACGAGGTGGGTGGCCGCCCGCAAACCGGCGGGCCTCCAATGCATCCTGATTTTGTCGAATGGAAATTCTGCAAAACCGTCGAGGCTACAGAATCATCACACACGCGACACACCTCGCAGGCCAAAGGCCATAGACTTGGACCTTCCATTGCCGAAATACCGAGACTCCAAATCGACAGCGCAGCTGAATTCTCACGAATTCTTCGGACAGGCAAACCGTTTGTCGTTCGTGGCGCTGATCTTGGAAGCTGTATCAGACTCTGGGACCAGCATTACCTCGTCAAGAAAGTGGGAGCGAATAGAAAGGTGTGTTTTGTCTGGATGTGACGTCGGGTACTAGGCAGGCCGGTGAAGCTGATGGTTAAAACAGATCGTCGTCCATGAGGCCACGGACGCTGCGATGGACTTTAATACGAAGAATTTCTTTTACGCCACACATGAGTTCGAAGCTTTCATGCAAGAAGCTGCGACGGGGGGTAGGCTATATCTGCGAGCCTTGTCACGAGAGAGTCCCACGGACCGGCCGGCGAGTCTAGAGTCGGATTTCCCTGACCTGGCTGGTGATTTTCAACTTCCTGAGGAGTTATCTGCCGTCAAGGAGAATACTTTTAGCTCGGTCCTACGAGTCTCGGGTCGCGTGAACATGTGGTTGCACTACGATGTAGGTTCATGACATCTGGGTCACAGAGTGCCACTCATGGCTGACTAAAGCTGTACAGGTCATGGCAAATGTTTACTGTCAGATCGTCGGGTCGAAGAGGCTCGTCCTCTTTCCGCCATCCGACGTAAGTCATCTATCTTTCGCGCCGGGGGCGTCCAGCTCCAGCATCGATGTCTTCTCAGAGTTGAGCTCTCCGAGTCTGTCTGCCACGCATCCCCATGAGACTCTACTGAAGCCCGGGGATATACTGTATATCCCACCTCTCTGGCTCCACACGTCGTCCCCTTTGAGCGATTTGGGTATCGCGGTCAACGTTTTCTTCCGTAATCTCGAGTCGGGGTACGCAGTTGGGAGGGACGTGTATGGTAACCGGGACCTTGCTGCGTACGAAAGAGGTCGTCAGGATATTGCTCGGGTTGCGAAGTCATTCGGAAAGCTGCCTCCTGATATGCGCGACTTCTATCTCCAAAGGCTGGCAGAGGAGCTGGCTCAGAAGGCAGCAGAATGAGCCATATACACTGTAGGTTTAGGGACACTGAGGGGGTCAGAGGCAGAGGAAAAGCAGATAGTCCCCCACGATCATGTTCCTGGTTCTACATAACGGGAAGATAGCCTGGCTGGCTGGATAGATTCTGCATAGGATAGGGTTCACTGTATGTACCTTGGTACGGGGTCTAGGACTCTAGGGGAGCACTCGCTAGATTACGCGGCAAACGTATGACGAGCAGCGCATGTCAAGCAAGAGTTGGATATACCCTCACCAATTCAAGAAATGAAAGGGAGAAAGGATTGTTCACGCACTGGGAAACAGTGGGCGTGACCAAAGAAATGTTCAAACATTGCCGTGTCTATCATCGGCTCACAGCGGAAGCCGCCGTGGAAATTGTCTTATCAGTGGGGGGGGAGGGGGGGGGGACCTCATTCATCCATGATGCCCCTCGACACCTCCGGAGATTCACCTGGGAACCGAATACAGTGTTTAGATACAAGCCTTCGACTGCAGGAGCACTTGGATGGTAGGCACAACTCAACTTATTAAATCCATCGAGACACTACTGAAAAGATAGATGGTGGTACGAAGAATTCTCCTGACCTCTCCGTATCTCTCTACCTACCTAACCTAAGTTTTCTAGGTACCTACATATGGAGATACTTATGACATAAGTACGTGGAAGACTACAGCATCAACGTCAACGATGAACCGTCACAATCTAGTAGCAATGAGCGTATACTCGCTCCTCGGCCTGGCGCTCACCCACGAGCATACACACATGCGGAGAGCTGAACAGTATCCTGTCATAGGCAGCCCGACCCTTTCCATCAATGGCGTGTCATTCAGTACACGGGCGCATTGGATGAGACAAGCCACCCAGGCCCTCGGGACGCCATGCCCCTTCGCTGCCTTCGGAAGCGTCATCGTGAACCATACCGCCGGCACCTCCGAGCTCGGGGAGCTGGTCTGTACGGGGGCCAACAGCAACAGCGCCACGGGCAACCCCACACTCCACGGTACGATGCTTTTTCCCTACAACCCTACAACCGGCCCTTGGGGCGCTCGTCTCTGTCCTTCACGCTTTCGCGGCATTTCGTAGCTTACTTACCACCCACCCACCGCGTGTAGGGGAAATGGCGGCCATCAGCAACTGCTCGACCATCTTGACGGACCCGGACGGGCCCTACCAGCTATCGGCCAGCGAGGCCCTGGACGCGTTCGCGGACCTCTCGCTCTACACCAACGCCGAGAGCTGCCCCATGTGCGCGTCGGCCATCCGCTGGGCCGGATTTAGGGAGTACGTCTACGGGACTTCGATCGACACCCTGATCGAGAAGGGCTGGGGCCAGATCCGCATCGCGTCCGCCGACGTCTTCCAGCAGTCGTTCGATCTGCCCCAGGCGAGCCGGCTGATCGGCAACGTGCTGACCAACGAGACGGATCCGTATTTCCTGTGGCAGTACGACCCCGATTACCCTTGCCCGGAGGGATGCGCGCGGGTCGAGGGGAGCTGTGCAGCTACTTAGGTAGTCTGGTACCAAGCTTGTTGAATACAGTAGTAGCTGGCGAGACGTGTGACCTACGTACGGCTAGATGGGCTTGTTTCTTGTTATGAAGTGGCCGTGGCAGCATTATGATTGGTTTATTGAGTATTATTGTTACTTATCATTATTACCCCTGAGTTCCACCAAGTAGCAATTGTTGGTAAAAATGCCAAATGCCCTCAGGACATGATCCGAGAAAATATACTCGCTTTCAGCTCTCTATCAACTGTAGAATATCCAACTTCTCATAACGAGATCAGAAAGTCACCAAATGAGACCGGAAGCAGCCAGTCAGTTACACCGGCAAAACCGTTATGCGATGAAGCGGGGAATGTCACCTTCGGGTGGCGAGGACTGGCCGGCCATTCATTCGAGGAGGAGGCGCTGACAAGATTCATCGGTATCCGCCGTCAATATTGTCAGATACCTACAGTACAAAAGTAGGTAAGATACGTAGGTAAGATAATAAGATACCCTAGAGCCGTACCCATATACTTATCATCGGGGAACATTCCTAGTTCCCGCTTGCCTTTCCTTTCTTCTAACCGTAGGTTACTAAGTATCAGGAGACATATACCCCGGACTGAGGTGATACCGTGAGTGACAAGAAATCTACGAGTGATAGATAAGTTCTTATTCATCATTAATGTCATTGTCCTGAAGTGAGCCCACGCTGCATCGCAAAGCTGGACGCCGCCCCTATTCGTATCACCGCACCGGCACCGGCAAGGACCGACTCTATACCTGTTGCCATGGCTGGACCGACGACATATGTTGATCGCGAGATCCCGCAGGTAAGCATTTGCATCATATCTCGTCGTTGTCTATTCGGCTACGGCTAACCACCACAACTTTCCAGGTCTCACTCCAAGACTTCGAGCATCGCGTGGGGGAGATAACCACCCAAATCTGCGACGCAGCCGAGAACGTGGGCTTCTTCGCCATCGTCGACCACGGCATCACGCCCGCCGACGTCGACGCCATGTTCGACGTCTCCGAGTCGTTCTTCCGGCTCCCCGAGCCCGTCAAGGCCACCGTGCCGTGGAATCCGAACAACGTCGGCTGGGAGCACAAGTCGCAGGTTCGGCCCTCGACCGGCGCCGCCGACATGAAGGAGTCGTACCAGCTCCAGTTCGGCGAGAACATGGCCGGCCTGTGGATCGCCGACGAGCACCTCCCCGGCTTCCAGGACGCGTGCCTGGCCTTCATGCACCGCCTGCAGGGCATATCCGAGAAGCTCATGCTGTGCATCGCCAGGGGGCTCGGCTTCGAGGACGACTACTTCGTCGAGGTCCACGACGCGGCGAGGCCCGACAGCCAGAGCGTGATGAGGCTGCTGCACTACTTCGCCACGCCCGAGACCAGCGACGACGGCACGGTGCACCACCGCGCCGGCGCCCACGCCGACTGGGGCTTTCTCACCCTGCTGTTCCAGCGCGAGGGCCAGACGGGGCTGGAGATCTGCCCCGGGCGCGAGGCCGTCACCGAGTTCGCGCTCGGCGACGCGTGGACCCGGGTGAACTTCGTGCCCGGCGCCATCGTGTGCAACGTCGGCGACCTCCTCATGTCGTGGTCCGACGATCGGTTCAAGTCCACCTTCCACCGGGTCAAGGCGCCCTGCGAGCCCGGCGATTTCTACGGCGAGCGCTTCTCGATCGCCTTCTTCAACCAGCCGCGCAAGGACGCCGTTATACAAGGTCCCCGGAAGAAGTACCCCCCGGTGACGGGGCGTGAGTTCATCGCCAGGGCCATGTCGACACACTTTACCGCACTCCAGGCCAAGTTGAAGGAGAAGGAGAAGGCCGAGGCGGAGGCGAGCGCGAATAGCACCTCGCGGTTGGCAGACGGCGTTGGCGCGGTAGCTTCGGTCGAAGCAGCGGCCTAGAGATTTGATATAAAGATATTGTGACCTTGCTAGTTGCGTGGTGTGAACATCAAAGAAATTATCGGGCACATTGTAATATATCATATCATATGCATTCAGTGTTATTCACGTATCAATTCAATGCATGGTACAGTAAACCGATTCCACCTACTACTGCTCAATGGCCTGCTATTTGCGATTCGATGGGTTCTGGAAGTTCTTGTATAGATGAGGAGGATATTGGTGACTCCCCACGGTCTATGTGTTAATCTGATAGTATTGACTTGAGATGCCGCTCCAAGGGGTAGGGCAAAAGCGATAGAGCTCGTTAAGCAACGGCAATGACCCCGACTTCCTTTGCTAAAGCCAACCCGGGTTCCGGCGTAGCTCGCTCTTCAGCTTTCCCATCGTGGGCAGTACGGCCTTCAAGTTCGGCGTCCACACCATCAACAACTAAGCCATAGCCATAAACTACCTTGGGTATCAAAGTGGTCCTATCCGGCCAGAAGTAATTCAACGCCCAGAACAGAGCCACGGAAACGAAGAATCCGTACAGCCAGTTGAAAGTGAAGAGGTTCATCAAACCCTGGCTAATATCGACATTCTGTGGTGTGACTTTCTTTCCCAGAGCCGGGAGAAGAGGGACGATAACGACGAGAGTGGTCACCAGCGCCCGCCAGTTGATGCCCCATCTGTACTGGTAGATCCCCCGCGGATCGTACAGAGCTGGGACGTCATATTTCCGCTTCTTGACGATCCAGTAGTCACAAAAGAGGATGCCCGCGATCGGCGCCATGAATATGGCGTAGGCGCTCATGAAACTGAGGAAAGCGGCGGCAGAGGAGATGATGATCCAGGGGCAGAGTGCCCACCCCCCGATAACCGAGACGAATAAGACACCGCGTCGGATGTTGAACCATTGTGGTATGAGCGTCGTGATGTCGTTGGCAAACGAGACCGCATTGGCGCTGATGTTGACGCTGATCTGGGCCAGCAGCCAGATGGCCGCACAGAAGAAGGCGGCCGCCCGTCCTCCCGGGCCCGTCCACCGTGCTATGATATCCAGCGGACTCCACAGGGCCTCCCCGTACAGTTGCCTCGAGGCGCTCGCGGATATGATACCGAAGATGCCGACGATGGTTTTGAAGAACGGGATGAAAGGCAGCTGCCAGAGCTGCGCGCCGCGGGTCTTGCTGAAGCGCGAGAAATCGGGGATGTTAACGGCCAGGGTCGAGTAGCCGCCCGTGATACTGGTCTGCGGCTAGGTTCAGCACGAGAGAAACGATCGCTTCGCGTCACTTGAGAAGAATACACACCAGGCTTGATAGCCAGAGCCATGCCCGAGTAGATCCAGTTACTGTCGCTGGCGCATAGAAGAAGTCCCCCTGGCCGCCCGCTGTGGCGGTGATCCAAATCACCATAGCCAACGCCATCGGGGTAACGAGAACGGTCTTCACCCAGAACAAAGACTGAAGCTTCTATTTCACGGGGGGATGTGTGTCAATTCCGCTGACCAGAGGTACAAGAAAGTCCGAGAAGAGTAAGTTCACATACTAAAGTATATACGAGTCAGCATGGTCAGATACTTCAGAAAGCCTTGGACGACACGAGGCTGGAGGCGAAACAGCGCCCGGCTAAATTTTACACGTACCATGGGTAGGAATCAGCAACAGAGGCAGCTGAACGAGCCAGTATAGGAAATAGCTCAGCAACCCCTGACTCGTCGTCCCCGCGGACGCGGGCAGACGGTTCGGGCAGACGGTTCGGGAAGCGGGCGTAGCTGGGCCAGAGGGCCGTGAGGATGGCGGTGACGCAGTCGCCGCCGTAGGCACTCTGGACGCCGAACCAGAACAGGGCGAGGACGCCGCGGGTGACGACGCAGAAGTAGCTGAGCCAGTAGCCGTAGCTGGCGCGCGCCGCGACAGGGAACGGGATGTGCAGGTCCGCGCCGATGGCGCCGTTGAGGACCGTCGGGATCGCGTTGCACAGCGCGGCCACCAGGGTGATCAGGATGGCGTCCGTGGCGGTCAGGTCCGTCGTCACGACGGCGCTGGCGGCGCTCCAGGTCGATATGGTAACGAGGTCGCTGTACCAGCTATGGCGACGGCCAAGTCAGTATGGACGGCTGTCAGCGATGTGGGAATGGGAGAGCCTCTCATGGTGGGTGAATAGAGGATAGAGGAAGAGAGGAAAAGGGGCCCCCCTCGGCAATACGTACTAGCCGATGAATGCCCACTTGGTCCACTGCAATGGTGGGAGTTAGTCGACCTCTCAACACGTAGATGTGAAGCATGCCTTGCGAGAGGGCATCTTCTTGAGGCTACATATGTAAACGGCCCCTGAATTCTCGTATCTGGACTAAGCGGCACCCAAGTACCTACCTAGGTAGGTAGTCTACGTACCGTCTGCTTGTCCTCTGGCACCGGATCTTGATCTGTCATGTGTCAACGATAGTCCCAACGAAATGCCGAATCGAATCATGGAATTGCAACAGCCTGTGCTCTACGACGCAGAACTGCAGACAGACAGACATACCCGCATTCGTCCAGACGTCGGGCGGTGCAATGCTGCTGGATTGCTTGGGCAACCTCCAACTGTGTCTGTCCGTCAATCTCGCCTCAACTTTCTCCTTAGCAGCCTGGCTGTACTGCTGAATAACAAGGGAACGCATCTTCGAAAGGTGAGGCACACCTGACACCGTGTGATTGTATTGTAAGGAGATTGTTTCGGTTCGGCAGTTAACGAAAGATAAATCCTCACCATAGGCGGACGACCAACCACTCATATATATTTCTGGGGTTCCATTCTATCCCCAGATCGCTCTACGTACGATTAGAGTCTCGGACCAGGGTAGTAGGCGTCGTGCAGATCCCGTAGCTACCTAGGTTAGATGATAAGTGAGATAATCGCACTGCTGATAGGCTCGTCAAAAAGTTGTGATCAAGCCTGGAAGACCAGGCACCAGGCGCTGACTGACGGATACCGCCGAGCAGCAGTCTTATCATTCCCTTAGTCTACCTGGCGCTTGGCGTAAGTACGTATGTACGGTATGTCGATGTTGGTGTCTCGTCCCTCCCACCTTGCAATCTCCTCAGTCGGCTCTAACCTTTGTTCAGGACGGACTAGATAGACGTTCATGGTATTATACTGCTGCTGCGTACGAGGCATTCATCTCCAACAAAAGAACGTTATCCAAGAAAAGGGTATGGAAATGCATTATTCGGAAACACCGGTCACAGCCCCCTGTCTATGTTGCCTCGATTGTTATCCTCGAGACCGCATTATGGATAAAATGATACAAGAACCCAGAAAAGGGACCATCGCCAGCCATGCTTTCTACTATGTACTTATTCCTCTACTCGCCCTTCAGCTTATCCTGCTTGACGCTAAACGCCATCTGGAGCAGGTCCTCTTCCTCCTTCTTATGGGCGGCCTTGAGACCCGTGGCAACCGAAGCAGACGGATTGCGACCAGCATACATCACGTGCTTGCGGTCGTGGTATTGCGTGTTGTTGAGTAGCGTTTCGATACGCGGCTGTGTGAAACTCCACGCGCCAGCGTTCAGAGGCTCTTCCTGTGCCCACACGATAGTCTTGGCGTTCTTGTAGGTGTCCAGGTTGTCCCGAAGTTGCAGCCAGGGGAATGGGTTGAGCTGTTCGATACGAGTGATGGCCACGTTGTCGATCTTGTTGTCAGCCCGGTACTTGTGCAATGCTGCCCATACTTGTCCAGAACACAAGATGACTCGGTCGATCTCCTCGGCTGATTTGATACCTCCCGTCTCATGTTCAGGGTCCGGGATGATCCACTTGAAGTGAGCGTCAGGACTTGTGAAGTCCTCGATGTTCGAACGAGCCAGAGGATGACGCAGAAGCGCCTTGGAGAAGAAGATGACGAGAGCTGTGATAGTCAGCGCTGGTAAGCCACTCAATTAGTCAGGTTTGTACTTACGCTTTCGGAACTGCCTGTGCATCTGTCGGCGTAGGACATGGAACAAATTGGCAGGGGTCGTCATGTATGCAATCTGCAGGTTGCAGTCTTGATGTTGACGATCCGCCTTGTCTGGTGAGGGGAACACTCTTGGGTCTTCGTTGCAAAGCTGCAGATAGCGCTCCATTCGACCAGAAGAGTGTTCGGGACCCTGGCCATCGTAACCGTGGGGCAAAGACATGACCAATCCCGTTCGCTGCATCCATTTGACTTCCCCAGAGGCCAGGAACTGGTCAATGATACATTGCGCGTTGTTGGCAAAGTCACCAAATTGGGCTTCCCACATGACCAAGGCGTTAGGGGATGAAAGCGAATATCCGTACTCGAAACCGAGGGCGCCGAACTCGCTCAAGGACGAGTTCGAGATGACGAACTTGCCTTGGTCTTTGCTTATATATTGCAAAGGCGTGTAGGTAGTCTCGTTCTCCTGGTCATGGAAGACAGCATGGCGCTGAGAGAAAGTACCTCTCTCTACGTCTTGACCGGAAATCCGAACGTGGTGACCTTCAGTAACGAGCGAGCCAAAAGCTAGAGCCTCGGCGGTAGACCAGTCGATGTTCTTGCCCTCAACAACCGACTTGGTCCTGTTGGTGAGGATACGTTTGAGATTGCGGTGCAGGTGAAAATCTTCTGGGGCTGAGCCAATGACCTCGCCAATGTGTTCCAGTGTCTTCTGGTCAACGTTGGTAGGCATGTGCGGAAGAACCTCGGTGGCCAGCTCCTTGGGCGATTTGAAACCATTCCACGCTGAAGTGGTCCATTCCTTAGAAGATGGTTGATAGTCCTTAGACCTGGCGAAGCTATCCTCGAGCATACCCCAGACCCATTTTTTGTGCTCTTCAACGTCCTCCTTGGTGAAGGTGCCTTCTTCCAGTAGCTTATTCACGTAGACATCAATCTGAGGATCCTTGGCGGCGATGCGCTTGTACATCAGCGGCTGCGTGAAGGAAGGCTGGTCAGTCTCGTTGTGACCGTGCTTTCGGTAACAGATTAGATCAATAACGACATCGGACTGGAACTCGGCGCGCCAATCCGAAGCCAGCTGGCAGACGAAGTTAACCGCCTCGACATCATCGGCATTCACATGGAAAACGGGAGCATCGATGGCCTTGGCAACATCTGTGCAGTACGCGGTGGATCGTGCAAAACGGGGGTCCGTGGTGAAACCAATCTGGTTGTTCACGACCAAGTGAATGGTCCCGCCAGTTGAAAATGCAGGAAGGGACTGGAAGCCAAGACACTCGTAGACGACACCCTGAGCAGCAAAAGCAGCGTCACCATGAAGCAGTACGCCCATAGCGGTGCGGTGCGTCTTCTCGTCGTTGTTGTAGTGCTGGATAGCCCTGGTCTTACCAAGGACAACGGGGTCTTCTGCCTCAAGATGGGAAGGGTTGGCAACAAGGGACAGTTGTACCCGCTTCCCAGATGGGGTTGGACGCTCAAAGTTCATACCCAGGTGGTACTTGACATCTCCCGAGCCCTCGTCTTCCGCACCAGCAGTTCCCGCGAACTCGCTGAAGATGGATTCATTGGGTTTCCGCACGACGTTACTGAGGACATTGAGACGACCACGGTGGGGCATTCCAATGACGATGTCCTTGACACCGTAGTCGACACTTCGATCGATGAGAGCCTTCATGCCTGGTACCAGGGTTTCGCAACCTTCCAAGCCAAACCGCTTGTCGTTTGGATATTTCGTGGCCAAGAAGGACTCGAAGCTCGAGCTCCAGATAAGACGGTCGAGGATTCTACGCTTCTCGTCGATACTGTACTTGAAAGGCTGGGGCACCTCAATTCGCTCGCGCAGCCAATCGCATTTAGCCCTGTCGGGGATGTGGATGAACTCGACACCGTAAGAACCGCAGTAGATTCGTTCGCAAGCAGCAATGATCTCGCGGAGAGTCATCTTCTCGCGGCCTTCTCGCTTGAAGCGGGGCAGAATTCCGGGACCTAGGGAAAACTCCTCATCAAGGTCCTTCTCGGTAAATTGGTAATGATCGAGAGACAGCTCCTTAGGCTTGACGTTGGTAAAGCCCCCTTGCTCATTACGGATACCTAGAGGATCAATTTTGGCCTTGTGATGGCCTCTAGCCTGGTATGCTCGCACCAAGAGTTGAACCTTCAAATGGTTGGTGACATCGGCGCCTCGGCCTACGCCCATAGTGACAGCACCTGCGCCGACACCGCCAGTAGCTCCCGGCACGAGGTTCGGAGGGGGTTGGAAGGCCTGCTGGATGGGCATCTCGCCACCCTCCATATTCTTGAAGTAGACTTGCCACGACACATGGACGCTCTCGGGGTCTTGTTTCCATTGCAGGTACATCTCATCAATATAGTTGGCGGTACTACCGGAGAGGAAGTTGTCGTTGGGAGAAGGAGGCGACGAGGTGGTGGTAGTAGTGGCAGAGGCATATCTTCGCTGGGAGGACAGGGCGAGGGGTCGACGAGCGGCGGCCAGAGCGTGGGCTCGCGAGGGCTGTGACGGGGATATCTTGGAGCGGCAGCTAGCCCTCAGGAGCTGGCCGCCCGAGTTGCGGAGGGAACTTCTCAGCATGGCGCCAGGCTTATGCTAGGTAGGTGTATTAAGTGTGGATGTGGATGTGGATGGAGAGAGATGAATTAATGGTAAGAAGAGTCTATTCTGCTGGCATAGCCAGAGGGTAAGAGACTATTAACAAAACACAGCCCAAAGCAAGAATGTGCTGCTCTCTGATAAAGAGCGGCGGAGTAAGTCTTTTGGCGACAATGGGTGGGAGAGTCGGAGTCGGGATGTGAGTTGGTGGGAGAAGAAAATGACTCTACTATGTAGCAGATATAGGTATGGTAGGTATGCACTTCGTAGACAACAACGAGAAGTCGAGACGTCGGAAGGCGATTGTTGGAGAAAAGATGAAAATTGTACGAAGTACTTGGTACCGATCCCTGTCGTCACCCGTGCCCGGTCGCAGATCTGGAAAGGCACTTGCAGGTGGCACTTCCAATGGCAGCTTGATTACCTGGGTATTAGAGAAACGCCCGGCAATCCCGACCACCCGATCACTCGAACACCCGACTTCGAATATTCCATCCATCTGGGCGGAGGACCCGTCTCATGCGACTAAGCGGAAGCTACTATGAGACGACAACCAATGAGCGGGCGGAGATCTGGTCATAGAAGCTTGGCGGATGCGGTGTATGCAATAGCAAGGGGCTCTTGTAGTTATCTACAGGCTAAATCCGGCTTTTCCTTGCCTGCCTGCCTGCTTTCCCAGTGGAAAAGCTGGGGTGCATACCCTCCTTTGATTCGATGGAAGGGCCCGACTCTTGCCGTCACTAACACGTTTCCCTACACTCCCGAGGTACTTTCCAATATAGAAAGATCCTAAGACGTTAGGTGTATCGAAGAACTCGAAGGTTCCCGTCTACCTTAGGTACTTAAGTAGATATTTCGTAATGCTTCACCACGTCCATATATGCTTTAAATTTTATATTTATATATATATTTCGTATTTATTTATTTAAGTAAATCTAGGTAATTTTAATGTATTTTAGCGCATTAAAAAAGATTTAAAACATTATATCCTTTTAATAAATCGATTTTAAAAATAATAACTAAAAAAAATCGAATTTTCGATTATATATTCCTTTTTTAAAAGCTTTGCCCGTAATATATTTAACGCTATATAAAATTTAGCTATATATATATATTTTTTTAAATTTTTATTTAATAATAAAAAAGGTATTTATTTAAAAAATCGAGCTTTAAAATAATTTTAAAGCTTTAAAATGCTTTTAAAATTTTAATTTTATAAAAAACCTATAATTTAGCTAATATATTAATATATTAGTTTTATATTTAAAAAAATAAATGTAATTATTTCGATTTATCGATTATAGCGTTAAAAGCATTTTTATTATATATATATATATATACGTTTTTATTATATATATATATATATATATATATTTATAGCCTTTTATATTATATATATATTTATAGCTTTTTTTTATTATATATTTATAGCCCCCTTTTTTATTATATATTTATAACCCTTTTTTTTATTATATATTTATAGCCCTTTTTTTTATTATATATTTATAACCCTTTTTTTATTATATATTTATAAGCCTTTTTTTATTATATATATATATATATATTTATTATATATATAGCCCTTTTTAAAAACTAGGTTATATAAAAGCTAATTTTTAAGCTTTTTATTAATAATTTTTATAATATAATAATTTAATTAGCTATTATATAATAAAAATAACCTATTATAAGGTTTAAAGTTTAATTTAAGCTTAAATTAATAATAAAAATTTTATATATAAAAGTTTTTATTTAGCTATATAGCTTAAATAAAAATCTTTTTTTTCGTTTTTTTTATCTAATAATTTAAAAATTAAATATTTTTTAGCGTAAAAATACTTGCTTTAATTATATTAGCTATTAATATTTTTATTAGCCGCTAATATAACTTTATTTTTTAAAATAATTTTAGGTTTAAAATAATTTTAGGGTCGATAAAACCTTTAGCGCTAAAAAAACATTTAACTTAAAAAATAAATTTTAAGTTATTTTTATTTAATAAAAGATAAAGTGATTTTATAAATTTAAATTAAATATTTATTTTATTTTTTATATTTTTATAGGATATTATATTTTAAACCCCCCCCCCCTTTCCCCTCGCGCGCGCGCGCTAAAATATATATTTATTATATTTTTAAATAATATATATAACGTTTTTAAATTATTATTTATTAATAAATCTTAAGTGGATAAAAAATAAATAAAAGATATTTATTTAAATATTTAATAAAAAATAATTACTTATTTTTATAGCTTTTTTAAAAAGCTTCGCAATTTATAAATAATAAAGGCTTAAATATTATAATAAATATTAAAATATCTATTTTATATAATAAATATTTCCTTATAATTATATTTATTTAAGTATTTAAATATTTAAATATATAAGTAAGTAATTAGCTAAAGATTATAATGTTATAAAGCTTAAGTATTAGTTATCCCGACTGTTATTTATTTTGGCTATTTTATCTTAATGACATTGTTATTATGCACTCTCTTGCCGTCCCCTTGATATCGGGTGTTCAGACAACAGTAAGGTTACCCGGTAAGCTCGACTGAAATGCTCCACACTAGCTCCAGCCACACCCGATCGACAAGATGCTTCTTGAAAAGCCTGCAAGCCACAGAAGTTGAATCTACCACCTGCCACTCTACTTTGTACGTCGTAAAGGAGCAGGCAACAGGAAGCAGCAGGCATCCCATCACCATCATCATTATCATCATCGTCATCCCTTACTAGAAACTGGAATACAGAAACGTCGGGCTGGAAACTGAGCTTATCCGGGCACTTCTCACATTTACGTTTCGCATCCTGCACTGCAGTTCCAGATCACGCTCATTCAGTTCATTGTGCCTCGCCGTCAACTGAAGCTTACTTCCCTCCGTCATTCTTTCACATTGCAGCCGGAACTTCAGTGGACATCTGCTAGTTTACTGTTTGATGAGCGAACCACCCTAGCGCTCGACCTCCAACCTCGTACATCCCCAGCCAGCGTGGGAGGAGGGGCTGTCGGGGGTCAGGTCTGAGGCAATCTACGAATTGTTGGGCTGCTTACTTCGTATTCCCGTCTTCAACCATCCGGCAGCACATTATTTCCCATCCCACCGCCCCAAGATTGCCCAAGATGGCCATTCCAAAGGGCGCTGCTGCCTACAAAAGGAAAGACGGCCTGCTTACCCTGACACCCGATCAGAGTACAGTCACATGGACACCCAACTCTGCACCGGGCGGCCCTCCTGCCCTTTCTTTGAGCATTGCGAAAATCACAAGTCCGGCTCTCTCTCCCCCCTCACCTTGTACTCCAACTCTACCGTGACTGACCCAACTGTGCAGATCTACAGCAAACGCCAGACAGCGCAGCCAAAGTTATGCTTAAGATCATTGAGAAGCCATCAGTGGACGCCGAACCCGTACCGTACACTTTTCATTTCAATTCTGCATCAGATCCACGGACAGAAGCAAACGCCGTTAGAGATCTCCTCTCGAGGCTCATGAGCGAGGCCAAAGCCACTGATCCTAATGTCCCACGCCCAGCTGCTTCTGCCGGCAGTGCCTCAGCGTCTATGGCATTCGCTAATGCTGCCCTCTCCAAACCAGCGTCTGCCACCCTTTTTGATGATGACTCGCTAAAGAAAGACATTGCGTTGCAACAGTCTCTTCTCAAAGTCGACAGCAATCTGTCTCAGATGTATATGGAGGCCTTCAAGACGAAGCCCCAGTCCATGTCCGATACAACTTTCAACTCACACTTCTGGTCTGCCAGGATCAATCTTCTACGGGCCCATGCTATCGAGAAGACCCAACAGAAAGGCCCTTACCACGTCTTGGCACAAATCAAACCCACATCGAGTCAAGTGGAAGATCCCAACACGGGTGAGCTGAAGGTTGCGCTGAACCTGAAGGTTAGCCATGAGCAAGTGCAGATGCTTCTAACACAGCATCCCCTTCTCAAACGTATATACAACGAGCATGTTCCACCCCTGAAGCAGAACGAATTCTGGGAACGATTTTTCCTGAGCAAGTTGTCCAAGAAGCTTCGGGGAGAGCGTGTCACCGGCGATGAAAAGCCCGACAAGATATTTGATAGTTATGACGAATATGAAGATATAACGGCGTTTTCTAGTAAGCTTCTATCGCAGCACGTCCCGCACATCATCAATCTGGAGGGAAATGAGGAGAACCAGGGCGGTTTCCGAAGTGGAAATCGCAAAGACCTAGAAATGCGTCCCAGGGGACGCGCACACGTCCCGATCATGCAAACCCTCAACAGCATCAGCGGCAAGCTGCTAGCAAATGTCACACCAGCTGACAACGATCCGGAGAACCCCACTGGGATGGATGACGATACCTATCAAGAACTTGCGTTGCGCGATCTTCAGGGAGACAGTGCAGAACACCGCATAATGCTGAATATCAAGGAACAGAGTAGATTCTTCTCACGAGGCAATGACACTATATCAGAGACCACTGCCACATACGCAAAACAGAAGCCATCCAAGGTCCTCTCAGATGTAAAAGGGGATCTATCAAGTCTGGGGGGCGATGGTGCTGGAGGTATCGATATCCATGCCTCTCTAGGTGTGGATGCAGATAGCGATAGCGATGACGAAGGAGATCGGCCTCCCCATGTTGGATCTCGCCTATCGCGAAAGGACGCTCAAAAACAAATCCTAGACAGCATGCTACAGAGACGTGCTCAGTTGTATGGTCATGCTTCAGATGAGACATCGCCGATGGGCCTACCGGAATCAATCACAGCAAGCTGCAAGTTGACTCACGCAACCACGGTGGAATTCATTTCCCAATTTTGGTCTGCATTCCTCTCGGGGGACCCGGATCGTGCCGCTGAACTCGGGTATTTGGCCGACGCACTGCAGAGGTCTAAGGATAGAATAGAGGCGGTCGCTGTGGAGGCAGAGACGGCACGAGAGAACCAAATCAAGAAACGGAAAGAAGAAATCGTGCAGCATTATGAAAGGACAAAGAAGAAGATCAAGTTCAACTCCAAGAATATTCGCGGCGGCAGGGATGCCGTCATGAAACTCATGGATCCTGTTATCCTTTCGCTGGATAAGGGTATTGCCGATTACCAGAAAGCACTCGGTGCAGAAGGAATTCAGGCCAGTACAGAGCGGTGATTTGAGCACTTTAAACGCTGTACGTACCGAAAGCAGGACAGGAGAAAGATATATACATGTGGCGGGTAGCTCATCCGGTTCGATCATCAAGGCGATGGCCCTGGTCCTAGGTAGAATCGATGGTACTGAAAAGCACGGGGGATTCTGTATACCTATTTAAGTCGTTGTCGTTCTTCCGTGCATCGCTCTGGAGAGGAAGGGCGTCCAGCTAGAGCTGAACCCGGAGTAAACTATCCATAGCCATCCATGGATATCATCACCATCATCCGCCGCACGGGCAGGCACGCATTTCCAAAGGTTTCTTCCTAATTTCGAGGTATCTAGGAAGTAGGTACCTCTTAGGTACCTCTTCTATCCTGGGGGATACCTACCTAGGTACCTAGGTAGGTAGGTAGTGGTAACCCGACAGGTCTATTGAGCAGGCACGATGGTGTGAGGTCCGCCTCTGGAAAATCAGTCTCGGCTGGGCTCTTGACCTGTCTCCGTAGCAAGCTTTCCTATATCCACCGTTCCCTAACTTCAATTTATCTTCAGTTTTTATGGCTACGAACCCATTACGACTGCTGCCATCGATCTATCATCATCATCAACATCATCATCATCACCATCATCAGTACGACTAACGTCATGAGTCACACTAACCCTTCGCCAGCTCAGGGTCACTCGGCGCCCGCGATCCGATCACCCCTCTCCAACAAGTCAAATGTAGACCTAGACAGCCTAACTGCCGCCACATGGGATTACAAGGACTCTTCTGAGAGCCAGCCAAGCGCCCATGGGTCTCTATACGATGCGGCATGGGTACCTAAGAGCGATCTCCCCAAGTCTCCGTATCGAACACCGGCACCGGTTGCTGTATCAGTGATGAGACCTTCAACTCCAATAGCACAACAAACCGTCGTCGACCCGAACTCGGAGTCGCCGCTCTCCCGCCTGGAGCAGACCCCGTTCCTATACGGCTACGGCACCGAACTAGGGCCCATCATCGAACAGCGCAGCATCTCCACCCTGCGTACCAAGGCAAGTCTCTCGACATCGGACCTGTCATCCTTGATGCACGGTGGGCCCGGTGCCAACGGAATGCAGCACCGACTCCGCCGGCAACAGTCCTTTAGCCTCGACGATTTATCCACCAGTGTCAAGAAGCGTAATAATGGCGGCAACTTCGCGGCCAGGAGCGGTAGTCCATGCCTTTCGCCCCTGAGCAGTTCCTCGCCCCCACAGCTCCAGGAGGTGAACATCTACGCGTACCCGCAAATGCCGCCATATCCTCGTTATGAGGGGCCGGAAATCCCTTTTCATTTCCGGGGCCAGCGGAGCGGCCATGGAACCCTGACCAACCACCCTTTCCTGCGGCACCACAGCCCAAGGAAAACTGGCTCGCCGGGCGCCTCGGAGGGTATACCACAAAGGAGGCTGAGGAGGCTTGAAACGTCGGCGGCGGCGACTACGGACTCGTCGCTTAGGAATAGATCTGAACTTAGTAGCAGTGCAATTCACGAGCCAACGACCGCCACCGGTGATGTATACCCTCCCCACCCGCCTCGTCACGGCTCAGGTCGGTACCAACCCCTCTCACAACTACACCTCGACGGCGAGGACAGCAGCGATGACAACGCCGGGTGGAGGTGCAAAGCATGCCGACGACCCGCGGACCAGTGGTGGAGTCTTTACTCGACCATCGTCGGGCACGGCTCGGGAATGAGACGGGGCGATGAGTGGTGTACACGGTGCGCGTTGCGCAGGGTTGCTCGGCTTTGGTGTTGCTGTAAGGAGCATGGCGCGTGAGCAAGATATGTCTTATGGTCATGGGAGTGCGCTGGCTGGCTGAATGTTTCATGGAAGAAGAGAAGAGGTGGCAAAAAAGGGGGCTGGCTGAGTTGGCACACAGTTTCATCATCGTGTTGACTACTCGGTAGAGGAGTGATACAAGGCTTTATCGGGCAACACATGTTAGAAGAAGCACTTACTACTTTGAATACCCTACTGACAGACGCTACCGTCATCTTTTTTCTCTTCCGCGTCTTTACAAAAGCTCCATTTCATTGGAGTACTAGTAAGTAGTCTGCAGAGAAACATCCACCACCAAGGAAATAGTAAAAGGCGCCAAGGATACCTAGGTACTCAGCAACTTGACAACTGTCTATATTCTCCATTTCATTTGCACTTGTAGGCATTTTTATATGTTGATCCTGGTCCGATGATTATACCCCCTCTTGATGCATGTATATGCAATACTCGTGAAATCCCCTCCCCTATCAACATGTCCAAATACCCCTAACCCCTCCGGACAACGCCATTTTGTTCACGTCTCTATCTATCGGCTTATATACAAATTCTTCTCCCTCTGCGGCCCGAGCTTGTATCGGGACATGTGATGAATATCTCGGACCTCGTCCGAGCCCCAGGGCATACTTGTCTAGGTACTTGATGTTGTTGTGATCTGCCACGGCCTGACGATCCCATCATCTCCTGTGGAGACAAGCATTTCCTCGGCCCCCCTGCGATCGGGGGGGCAACCCTGGTCGTAGCGCTTGCACCAGGTTACGTGGTTGATTTCATAGGGACCATGAGCGTCCGGTCTCGTCGAGACGATCTTCCATCTCGTTGTCGGCGTTGTGGGCTTCTTCTTCTTCTTCTCCGTGTCCGAGTGGCCATTGGTCATGGGGACATCACCATCTAGCTCCGCTGCTGCTGCTTCCTCGTCCGCCTCTGTGCTCACGCCCGGCGCCGTGTCGTCTTCTTCGCGGTACAAGGCTATGATGCCATCGCTCCCCGTGCTTGCGATCAGCCCTGATTCCGCGCTCCAGGCCGCCGAGTATACGTCCCTCGTGTGCGCGGCGGGCAGGGTCGCGGTGCATTCCCATTCTTCCTTGAGTGACCTGCGCATCGTGTTCGGTATGCCGCCGAGTCCACTCCACGCATGCTGTGGTGGCTCATCGGCGTCCTCCTCCTCTTCTTCCTGGAGGGTCCATATCCGTACACTACAGTCGGCGCTCCATGTCATCAAACGCGGGAATCTCTCGTTCTTCGGGTTGGGTTCCCACGCCACGCCCCAGACCGTGCCTTCGTGGCCCTCGAGCACTGCGACGCACACCCATTCCCCGTCCCCGTCTTCGCGCCATATCCGTACCGTATTGTCGTAGCTCGCGCTCGCCAGGACGTCGTTGCTATAGCGCCCGCGCCCGCTGCGGTTGGTGTCGGGACACCAAGCGACCGCCTTCACGTCTCCCTCGTGCTCGTTCAATACCGCGACCGTCTCCCACTCGTCGTCTTCCTCGTTGACCCCGACGTCTTCCCAGACCCAGACGGACTTGTCGCGACTGCATGTGGCGAGGTACGTGCCGCTGGGTGAGAAGGAGACGGACTTGATCTCGGAATCGTGGCCGTCGAGCACTACGATCAGTTCCCAGTCTTTCTCTTCCTTATCGGCCACGTCGACCTCCAGACCGTCGCCGGCATCATTTCCATGGTCGTCCCACCTCCATAGGCCGGCGGTGGAGTCGAAGCTTCCGGTAACAATACACAGCCTGTGCGAGGGCAGGTTGGGTTTCCATGTCGCGGATCGGACAGAGCGCTCATGGCCATTGGTCAGGGAGCTGTGGGATGAGAGGGTGGAGAGGGAGAAGACGGTGACGGACTTCTGGTGGGCGGTCGCGAGGAGGGGCAAAGTCGGGTGAGGTGTCGACTGCCAGGCGCGCTCGTAAAGATCGGGTTTGAAGACTGGGAGGGGGGCAAGTTGGATGCTTCCGTCGGAGCTTGCGCTCTCTGGCGAGGGCATTTTGGCGGAGTCGCAGAGAGGAGTTTCTCCGTCTGGTAGAAACTGGAGAGGTGGGTGGGTGGTGTGATACGTCAAACACTACTACACCAAGACGGCGTAGTTTCCTGAATGAGAGAAAGGGGATGTCTTGGGATGGGAAGAGGATGTGCTGTTGAAGTTCATATTACTACTACCAATGGCTTTTTGTGGTGGTAGTTCCAGTGATGGTGATTAGAAAGCCGAACGCGCGAAGCAAAATATTCATCGATAAAGTATCACTGATGGATGCTCTTATCACTGACGTAGGCGGGGCAGACGCGGGGGGCCAGGGGCTGCTTGGGGCTTAAACCTTACTTAGATACTTCGTACCTACATATATAGGTACTCTTCACGTATTCTTAAGTATTGCATACATTGAATCATTAGCATGCTATATCAAGCGTATAACATAATTAAACATAGTTGATAGTAGATAGTTAACAAGACAAAATTACTGTTTGAATTCGAGGGCAGCTTGATTTGTTTCATAATAAGCCGGTCAGCCGGTTCATGGTTTATCTACCTGCATAGACACATAAGTTGATAGCCCCTGAAAAAAAGCGGAGTTGCCGTGTGAAGGTTGATTCATAGAAGAATAAATCAAATACCAACTTCATAGGCAATAGTTCAATATAATCAAGCAGTTGAATGGTAGTTTTTCAGCACGGAAGTAAACGTACAGGTTTGAGCTGATACAGCTTTTCTGGAGATAGTGGGCAGTGATAGCTTATGTATATGGATGTGGGTATTTGCCCCTGAACCCCTTTTCAGTACAAACCTGCTTACCTAGGTATTCACCTAAACAATTACGATAGTCACCTTTCGCCGACGGAAAAATCTTTACCGTCATGAATGACCTGGTTCGCGAGGGAAACAACGATAATCCTTGGCCTGGAAATTGAGACGTGGTGACAGTATCAGGCACAAAGCTATTATGGGCATGGAAGAGACAGTTATAGATAGGGTCAATGGCAAGAAGAAAGTATCCGAAAGAAGGAATGTTTTGAAATTGGCGAAGCTATGAATCGCAGCGCATGCTAGCTCATCCACGAGGCAAACTTTGACGGCTGCCGCTACCTATTCAAGTTCACATCATGGCGTTGTGTCATCTGATGTCCTGTGCAGGAGAGCCTATGGTATCTATACACGACGATGATTGTCCAAGCCCCAACCCGCGCCAGATCAGCGGCTAGGACGCGTTACTCCGTAGAGCTGCCTACAGCTATCACTAGGCCAGGGATCCAGGCGTCAATAGACATCTCTCTTCTCACAGCGCTTCTCACACAATAACTGCCGGGTTGCTTGGACCTCTTGCGTGCCCGAGGCAATAGAAAGCACCGGAGAGGGCGCGAAATTCCGCTGGGAATCTCGCGCCGGCGAGCTAGCGAGCTTTCAAGGTGCCTACCAAAAGTGCAAATAAGCTTCTCGGGGAAAGCTGATGAGAAATGTTAAACGGACTACCAGTACCCCTAAATACGCTGCCACTTGCCAACGTTGAAAGTTTTCTCACCGAGTCCACAAGGGGGCCGAGAACCAGGTAGGCCCCTTTTTTGGGGAGAAAGAGAGAGAGAGAGAGTCAGAGAGAGAGTCTAGAGGAGACAGAGGTAGGAGGACGCGAATTTTGAGCTGGCTGGCCCAGAAAAAGTACAACGAAGCCCGCAAGCTTCCCACCGCAGGCCGTGACTAAAGGTAATGGCGCCGGGTAGCGCGGGTCGGTGCGCCGGGGAGGCGGAATGAAATTTCCAGCTGAGGAGGTTGTGGTGATATATCTTGATTCCGCACGGGGAGACGGCAGAGGTCTGGAGGACTTGGAATGTTGTTTTTTTAGCTGACTGCCACTCCCCGTTATTGGCTTGTGGAATCCCACCGAGGTAACATGCCTAAGTCGATCCCTTAGGCAGCGCTAATTGGTCGGTTAATGCAGTGCATTGACTAGGTTAGGTTACCTAGGTAGGTTCGTAGCTGAATAGGGGCGGGAAATAAAAAGAAAGAAAGAAAAAGAAAGGACAAGGCAGGGCTGGCAAAAAGCTCCTCCTCCTGTCATTCAGCTGTCAGTCTTTGCTTATGCCAAAAGTATGGCGTCGATGGACGAGAAGGTGATCTCACGATCCAGTAAAAGAGTCAGAAACTTCCTGTAGCAGTCCAGCCACTGTCGTAGAAGGCCCATGGGTCTCACGATGCGAAAGTACCTGGCGCTGTCTGTCTGAATATGGCCCCGTCAAGAAGTGCCGTGGCCCACTACCATAGAGGCCTCGCTCGCTCTGATCTCTTCCTAGGTACGATCTAGTGAGACTAAGTACTAGTCAGGCCACCGTAGATAGTGATTTGTCTCACTACCAAGGGCCAGAGCCTAGACTGCCAATGAGTATACGGCGTTGTCTAACTATTGCCTCTTCCAGGAGTGCTACGGTCTGATAGCCTCTTCAACGTGCATCCTGGTTGCTAAACCATGGCCCATCTGGGGGGGCTTGTAACTACGGCTTTCCTTTACGGCGGAACCAGCTTTGTCGTCAACATGCCAACCCAAAGTAGATAACCCATATGGCTCTCCCTCATCCAAGCAAGTGGTCAAAAGACCGTCCTTCGGTTGTCCTAGCTATCCGGGTCGTCTCACACATTTGGCAACTGGGTCGACGGTTCCTTGCCAGCAGCTATTCCAGTCTTTCAGTTCGACTGCATCGACAGCCTCCAACGACGCCGACAGTCTGTTCTTTCAACAATGTCCTCCCCGGAGCAGCTCCTACACCAGTACGAGGGAAAGCTAGTCCTCCGAACCTTCAATCCCGGATTCGTGGTTTTGAGCTATGTCGTCTCCCTCGCAGGTTCCTTTTCGGCCTTGGAGCTCCTCCATAGATGGACCTCCCGCAAGGGATGGATTAACCAGTATGTGAATTCTGGAGGTTACCCCTTCACGTCATGATTTGAGCCCAAGAGTCCTATCCTGGAGGACTTTAGAGTCTCTACTCCTGCTACTTACTCTGAAGACGACTCCCGAAACCGTCCCTCACTTCACAATCCTACCCGTGCAGAGTGATTACTGACCCCCGATGTTGCAGTGTGATTCTTGTTGGTGCCGCCATCAGCATGGGCGGTATCTCTATATGGTGCATGGTAGTGCTTCCTCTTCTAAGTTCCGAATAGAATAAGTACTGACAGAATATAGCACTTCGTCGGGAACCGAGCCATTATCTTAGCCAACGACGAGGCCGAGCTACAGATAGATTATTCCGGCGGCTTCACTGCTCTGTCTTTCTTTATACCAATTCTGGTCCTGCTCTCTGCCTTCGTTGCTATCGGTGCAAAAAACACGATCTCTTGGTGGCGCATCTGTGCGGGAGGTGCCCTTGCGGGCTCTGCTATCTGTGGTAGTATGTAATCTGTTCCAATTCATTTTTGTCTGTCGGGGAGTCGCATGGTTATGTCTAGCTTGGGCAGTCACTGATTTTCCCTGTCGCCAGTGCATTATATTGGGAACGCATCGATCGAGAACTATACGTGCGAGTATGAACTGGCAAACATCATAGGGGCGGCAGTGATCGCCGTGGCAGCCAGTATCACCGCCTTGGCTCTCTTCTTCGCTTCCAGGGCATCGTGGACTAATGCGTGGTGGAAAAGGGGCATATCGTCGTTTGTCCTGTCCGGTGCCGTGTCGGGTATGCATTGGTGCGGGTCCCTTGGCACGAACTACCGCTTGCGAAGCCTGAACGCAAGTCGGCAGCTCTCTCGGAACGCAACCGTCATTGTCGTCATTTGCCTGTCGGTTGTCGCGGCCGTCCTCATGGTGGGCGTCGCGATCTCTACGACCAGGACGATGCGGCGATACAAAGCGAAAGCCCAGCAAGTGGTGCTTGCGGCGGCCGTGTTCGACACCTCCGGCAGGATCTTGGTGAGCCCGGATGGATTGTTACCCAGCGAGAAAATTACCGACGCTTACATCGAGAAGACGCCGAGTGACACATTCTCCGTCGGGCATCCCCTCTTTCAATGGATGTTCAAAGCATCACGCAATTGGGATGCTGTGGCCAGCGTCATCGGTGGCATCTCTGAGCATCTGGCTCACCTCCCCCGACATGGGCGTGACAAGAGAATATCTCTGACAAACGACAGCGGGGAGCTGGTGCAAGATTCGGATTTCATCTTTCGCGAGTTGTTCTGCCTGGCAGCCTCGCAGCTGGCAGAGAAGATGAAGGATCGGCTGGTCAATGTCGGTGTCCTATGGGACGACATCATGACTACAGGAGACGTTACTTTGCGTCCACGGAATGCCGAGGATCCCCAGCGGCATAACGAGGATCAACAAAGTGATATCAGCGAGAAGGGCGAAAGTTGGGTGCTTCGACAACAATATGGACGCGGATCTCTCATGTTCCTGGTTCGCCTGGCAAACTCGGACGACGTGAACCGGCTCGAAGCGGCGGGGTATATGTTCGCCAACGTTCGCCAGGTGGTCGGTATCATCGGTTCCAGCATGCAGATCAAGACTCGCAACCTCTCGGAAAGACTATCCAACATGGCCACGTACGCAGAAGAGGCCCATATGATGGAGCCCGGCGTCCATCTCGGGTTTTTCGGTGTCAAGGCGCGCATCGGTATGGGCGGCTTTGATGTTTTGGTTCGGAAAGGGGCTCGCCATCTGCTACCGGCGACGAAGCTACCTATCGACAGACTGGAAGCATGGCACTTGGACTTTCTCCAACAGTTGGACGGAATGCGAGTTCCCGATATCTTGCGCAAGTTGGACAATGCTAAGAAGCTCCCCGCGCGATATATGCTCTTCGCTACCCAGTTGTCGACTACGCTCGAGGTTCTCCGTGCTTGGCTTGGTAGTCCTCTCTTCGCAGATGCAGTCCTCCACTCGAAACCCATTCGCGTCCCATGTCGATCTGCCACGACAGCAAAACATGCGGCCTCGTGTGAGCTAATTGCCCTGCACCTCATAATACCCATCCACGCCAGCATCGATGATCCCAAGTGCGAGTTTGTACCTCTCAGCTTCTTAAAGCTTCGCCAGGCTATGTTCAAAAACTCACCTCACCTCGCCGTCTTCTCGCAGCAGATACGTCGCGAGCTGTCGTTGATGCTCAATACGGCCTCGGCACATGACCACCAGGGATTAGAGCATGGCAAGCCGAGCGGGCTTCTTTCCAAAACGTATCGTTGGGCGGTCCTTGGACCACTGCTTCGACGAAACGGACGAAGGAGGGCGTTTGCTCAGCTTGAAGGGGAACCCATTCCCATTAGTCATAAGCCCAATCTATCAAGCTGCCAAACTAGTCGGTCGCATCCAGAATTCACCACAGAAGAACCTAGTGAGCAGGCTGGTTCGAATGGCACGCGATGCCAGGCTGCTAAATCAGACGAATCGGTAGAGCACTGGAAGGGGGAGTTGGGAGAGGGCATACTGGTGTCACAGGAGATCAAGGTGGACGTGAGGGAGATCGACAGTACATACCATCGTAATGGCCAACCAAGCTGGCAGTCGAATTGCGAGGGACCGCCGCGGCAGGACAGAGCGACGAAGGCGGATGGCCTTGCCCATGGCAAAGGTGCAGGGAGTACAGGGAGTACAGGGAGTGCAGGGAGTACAGGGAGTGCAGGGAACTTCGAGATGGAAATACTGGCAAAAGCTTCGCCGGGGCCCTTGTCAACTTGGCGCGAGAATGCGGGCATGACGCCGACGTTCGTTGACGAGCTCTTCGCCGTCTGTGTTGGTGATCGCTGACGGGCCAGCGTGCTTGGGAGTTTGTTGGAGCCTCAGCAGATCAGCAGACAACATAAGTGCCAGGGAACGATAGCTCCGAGCTGTGTGTGGTCAATTTTTTTTTTTTTTTGTTTTGTGATGCAAAGCAGAGTTGTGCTTCGCGTGCGCGTATGGTCATCCACAACGAAGTACCTACCACAGTATCTCCAAGGTACTCTCACGCGGGTACTGGGCCTGGGCGGTGGAGTTGGAAATTGGATAATATTGGTAGCGAATACCCACCGGCACGTCATGGTTTGAGAAGACACATTGGAATGGATAGCAACGACTTCTATTACTGTATATGTATGTATGTATGTATGTATTATTATTATTAGTAGTAGGCACTCAGGTAGATCTCGTGATGGAACATGGAAGGCCTCCATGAATACCTAGGTATGTAGGAATACGGAGGTTGTTATGTCACTCACTCACCCAGTCACTCACTTGATCACCGACTGCCCGTGCCAATGCCAGACATGTTTGAAAGAAGATCATCATGGCGACTACTAGGTACTAATAATAAGTATGGTCTCATGAGTTGTTGATAACTGCTCGACAGCCGCTGGAGTCGATTCCGTATGGGAAATATTAAGAAATACGAGAAATATGGGATATATGGGATATATGGGGGAAATGTGGTGATTGTGGACATCCAATGTGTGTATGGAGACTCAACTTAACGAGATATTCTGGTCTCACACGTCATAGATTTGGCATTATGGGTCCGGAATACTTAGTACCTAGGAGGTCGTCGATGGAGCTACATAGTAGAGTTGATAGATGTTCAAAGGTCGTTTACCAGTCAGTTCGCGACGTTTGGACAAACATGTTCTTTCATCTACACAAGTATGTATGTAGCATGTGAAAAATTGAGGCTCTGTCTGACCCATGACTTCTTTTCTAGATAGATCATCATGATTGCTGGAAGAATTCAATCTTGTATCATTAGGTACCTAGGTACGCAGTACTTTAAAATCTTGGGTGCAATGACCCAATAGGTGACTAGCATTTTGCCGAATGGATAATATCCATAAAGCTATTCGCTACCCAGATATGGCGTACCTGGGCACACTACATTGTAGATACATAAGTACCTACAGACTACTGTATTTCAGCGAATGAGATTCGGTGCCCATCGCCGATGGGTTCAGTTCAGGGCCTTGGCATGCGCTCCTCGACTCCCAGATTCCCAGACTGCCAGACTCCCCACAGTCAACCCATCACCATCACTAACCAACCCCCAGCCAACCCGGCCTCAGATTCCCGCTGACTCGGCGTAATACTCTGGAGATGTCTGCTCCGCTCGTCTCCAGTCTTCCTCTCTCCTCCGTCCTCCTCTTCTCCACTCATAAGACGCGAAGCAGACGGCGTGCTGGTGCTGGTATCCACGCCTACTTGGCCCTCTATCAGTCTGTCCGCTGATCTGAGAGAATTTTGTTGTCGCTCCTACGCGAAGTACATGCGACGCCCTCGCATCACGTTCCCATTCCCATTCCCATTCCCATTCCCGCTCCACTCCCAGTCTCCCACTCCAATTCCCACCTCTAGCCGCACGTCATCTAACCTCCCCCGAGCTGCTGTTAAGCTTTAAAGCCGCAACCTCCAAGAAAAACCTCGCCCTCCCACAATCCCCCAGATTCGACTGAACCACTCCGCCCACCTACCTATCCCCTTCCCGAGACCAACTACCTCTTCCCCCCGGCGTCTCAACAGAGCCCCTAGCCGAGTCGGTTTCACCTCTATCCTTTCCTCTTCCCAGCGAGGAGTTCAGCGTAGTCGTCTTTGCTGCCGGCAGCCGTTAGTCACTTGCTCAGAAAGCGAGCGACTAGAATCAGACCGGTCTACCCGACCCTCACTCGAACCATTATGTCCAGGCTCGGCCAAGGAACTCGTCTGCTACGGCGCCTTGCCATTCCGACCACTGTCGCTGCTGTCGGTGGTGGTGTCCTTCTCTACTCCTACCGTCCTCGAAACATCCCGGGCTACGGCGGCCCAGCCGTTCCTCCTCCCATCTACGATGCCAATGGTACAATCAAACTCCCTCGCTTTCCCAAGGTCAAAACGCGTGACGAACAACTTGCCGATCTCAAGAAGAGTGGCGTGAAAGAGGGCGAGGAATACGATGTGCTCATCGTTGGTGGAGGTGCTACCGGCACCGGTGTCGCTTTGGACGCTGTCACCAGAGGTCTCAAGGTAGCCATTGTTGAACGTGATGATTTCAGCAGCGGCACCAGCAGTAAGAGCACAAAGCTCGTCCATGGCGGTGTCAGATACCTCGAGAAGGCTGTGTGGAATCTTGACTACAATCAATACCTCCTGGTGAAAGAGGCGCTGAAAGAGCGCAAGTATTTCCTCCAGACAGCTCCCCATCTGAGCTCGTGGCTCCCCATCATGCTTCCTCTCGACAAGTGGTGGAAGGCTCCGTACTATTGGGCCGGTACCAAGTGTTATGATTTCCTCGCTGGAAGTGAGGGCATCGAGAGCTCGTACTTCCTGACAAGAAGCAAGGCGCTCGATGCTTTCCCCATGCTGAAGCAGACGGACCTGGTTGGTGCATTGGTCTACTACGATGGCGCTCACAATGACTCGAGAATGAATGTCTCTATCGGCATGACTGCCGCCGTGTACGGTGCCACAACGGTCAACCATGCCGAAGTCACCGGTCTGATGAAGAACGCCAGTGGCAAGCTGTGTGGTGCGACCATCAAGGATCGCATTCCCGAGCGCAACGGACAGGCTACCGAGGACATCACTGTCAAGGCGAAATGCATCATCAACTGTACAGGACCTTTCAGCGACTCCATCAGGAAACTTGATGACCAGACTTGCCAGGAAATTGTTGCACCTGCTTCGGGTGTGCATGTGATTCTCCCTGGATACTACAGCCCGGCAAATATGGGCCTGATCGACCCCTCCACCTCAGACGGTCGTGTTATTTTCTTCCTGCCGTGGCAAGGAAACACCATTGCTGGTACAACTGATGCACCAGCCAAGGTGACTACTAACCCCTTACCGGATGAGGAGTCTATTCAGTGGATTCTGAAGGAGGTCAGCCATTATCTCTCCCCTGACATCAAAGTTCGCCGTGGTGACGTTCTCGCCGCGTGGTCGGGCCTCCGTCCTCTTGTTAGGGACCCCAAGGCCAAGAACACCGAATCCCTGGTCCGCAATCACTTGATTGACATATCCGACTCTGGGCTTATCACATGTGCTGGTGGTAAGTGGACAACGTACCGCCAAATGGCAGAGGAGTGTGTGGACGCAGCCGTCAAGGAGTTCGGTCTGCCCACGAAACCGTTCGTTGATGCTCCACGGGTGAGTGGTACCGAAGCCGTGGACGACGGCGCCATACTCGATGGCTCCTGCCAGACGCACAATGTGCGTCTCGTAGGTGCCCACGGATTCAGCAAGACGCTGTTCATCAATATCATTCAGCATTTTGGCATCGAGACCGAGGTCGCTAAGCACTTGACCGAGAGTTACGGTGATCGAGCTTGGACAGTTGCCGCCATGTGCAAACCCACAGACCAGCGCTTCCCTGCGAGAGGAGAGCGCATTTCCGAGTTGTATCCGTTTGTGGATGGCGAGATCCGCTACGCCGTCACGCATGAGTACGCGCAAACCGCCGTCGACGTGGTCGCTCGACGAACGCGATTGGCTTTCCTGAACGCCCAGGCCGCCCTGGAATGCCTTCCCCGCATTATCGATATCATGTCGGAGGAGCTGAAATGGGATAAGAAGAGACAGGACCGGGAATGGACAGACAGTATGTATTCTCTCATTTCGAAACACCCATTTGTAGTTTCGGCGCTAACACCTTACCAGCTGTTGCTTTCCTAGAGTCTATGGGCCTACCGGAGCCCATGCTCTCAACCACGAGGGCTCAAGTCGAGAAGGGTAAGCTGGACTTCAAATCCTCCCTCGAATACCAGATGTACGCCAGACACGATAAGCCTCAGGTAGAGGAGTAAGTGATCCAGCGTCTATAGGAGGAGACACTGTTGCAGAGAAGTACGGGAGTGTGGAGGGTCCCGCCGAGACTCATTAGACGGTTCAGGCGTAATTCATTGTAATCCATTCGAACGAGCCGGTATATCCTCATCGCAGCCTACTTGCTATGCTAGGCAAGGGGCTAGGTAAATGTTTGTATATATGTAATGTTATCAGATATCCTGGGGCACTGCGACTTTGGAGTCTGTTTTGGCTATGATAGAATATGTAGATAGACGGGCACCATTTTGATGTCTCTTCCTGAAACAGTGCAGCTCCAATCTACGTTTGCCGATGGCCAGGTGTATGGTTCTAACTAATTCGATGTGCTATACGACGTGCTGGTGCGAGGCGGCTGTCTCCTCCCCACCCTCGGGTCGTAGCTAAACGCATAGACGCAAAGAAACATTGTTGTGATCAAAAGACGGAGAGAGAGAGAGAGGGGGGGGGTTGGTAATGCTCATCGTGGCCAGCATTTGATAAAGACTATTTATTACTACCTTGAGAGGGGGTTGGGGTAGGTAGTCGAGCGGCACACGTTAAAATCCAGGGGCCACGGGACGACAGACGACAGAAGGCAGATATCTACCTAAGATAAGATGAACGGACTGAGCAGATCTTGCCGGCTATATCAGATCAGATGAGCTTCCTATTTACTCATACTCATGCGGCTACTCCTGACCAAGCAAGCAGCACCGTAGTACACCGGGAACGAGTATAAGACTAGTCATCCAATGTATGGGGCCATCTCGTCGATGACATTCCATCATATTTGATGGTGATCAACTGCATGTGTGTGTATATATTTATATGTGTGTGTAAGTGTGTGTGTGTGTGTGTGTCTGTGTATGTGAGCGTCTGTATCTGTGTGTGTGTGAGTGTATGGGGATATATATAGGTATATATACATATATAAACATTACAAGTCTACTCGAACAGCAACGCACGCTAGCTTGCTCATACAGTTGGGTGCGCGCCCAAGGTAGACCAATTCCATCAGTTCCAACTCTAGCAAGCCAAATAACGCTCTTGCCACGTTGCGGGTATCTTTTCCCTTCCTTCCTTCCTCCCTCCCTCCCTCGTGTTTTTGTCTCGTCTAAAAGTGACCACCGTACTTGGTACTACCCGCCAGGAAGGAACCCAAAAAAAAAAAAATCAACACGAGACTCCATGCGAATGCGTTTGTTATTTTTCCCCTGTAGAAGCCCCGTGTAATGCAACGTTTCCAGGATGAAATTTGTTTTGCTTCCCGTAGGCCCCGTATGTATATGTCGGTATGCTGTGAAGTCCCTGATCTCCTCGATGAATGGGAGATTGATGATGCCGTTCTAGAATGAGAAAAGCAGTCGCCGGCTAACCCTGTTGTGAACGCCTCGCCAAATTCAGAGATATTGAGTCTACGCCGTTGCTTCCATATAAATTTTTTCGTGACCGCCGTATGGTAAGAGTAAATAGATGTTTGCCGCCGTGCGAGACTTTCGCACCACGGCCATTGCTTGTATCCCGCTGCAATCTTCGTACGTATAGCTTCTCGCACCGATGCGCTCAGAGAAATGATGCAATTCTAGATTCCAGAATGCACTCTTCTGCCCGGCGTGGAGAAGACGCGCTGTATAAGATTTCTCTTGCCACCATCTCTTTGATATGGACACCGTTGACAGTCGCAGATCGCGTTTGCCCCGCTGACCTCGCAAAGTTTACGGTCCAACTCGGCGTCCCAACCATAGAGATCCTCTACTGAGCTGGTCCGGGTGAAGGAATCAGCGTCGACAACAGTTACTGATGTGACATCATCGTCATCCATTGTCATGATGCCCAAGTAGTTGGAGAAGTCGCTGAGACCGGGGGTAACTACTGTGACCTCTGCGTCGCCAGCCGTCTCGTGGCTGAGTGTGCGTGGCTCGGTGCCAACTTCGGTATCAGTATTCCTGCCGAGCTCGATGGGCCGGAGAGGCTCGAAAAGCGGTAAGAAAAAGGGGGTTGATGGTGTGGTCCCAGCGCATGGCCGGGAGCTGATAACAGGGGCACTCTTTGCCTCTGTTTCTTCGGGTACCTGTGCAGGTATCTTCAAGGGTTTCGGAATAGTATTACGGTGACTCAAGCGACCGTTGCGACGCCTTGTCCAGTACACCTTTCCGCAGGCGCTTTGCGCTTTTGCGGCCACGGCATCGGCTAAATTTCCACTCACAACCTCGGAACGAACATGCGAACCAGTGTGCGTCCCATAAGGGATGTATCGCTCACCGGGGTGCGGGTCTTCCCAAGATTTCCTCAGTATATCAGTGACTTTGGGCAATGGTTGCTTCAAGTCCCCGAAGTCCGAGGGGGTAGTGGATAATCCAGCTGATGGCGCGACCTGTAATCCCTAGAATGACTTCTCGTACTGAAAGCCAGGCTGGGCTGATGTTGGCCCGCTTTGAGTCGCTCGATGTCCCGACTTGCTTTTCCTTCCCAGCCCAAGTTTGGCCCCAACCCTTCTCCAGCTATTCCCTGTTAGCGCCCGATGGAGCGTGTTTGGTGATGCGCCGAATGCGAAATCAGCGTTGGGTGGGGTGGTCGGCGGTGTCATCGGCTCGGCCCCTGGAGTCGAGTTTGGGCTATTGCTGTCATCGGTAAGATCAAGCTCCATCGTCTCGGTAGAGCCCGAATGAGATCGTTGTGTTGCTCCTCCGTGCCGTCCTATGCCAAACAGCGGCAGGAATGTGGAGATCGGGGACTGGCTCGAGTCATCACCGGACGCCGCCAAATCCCTCGATGTCCGGAGTCGTGACCGGCCCTGTCTTGATTCATGCGCATCGTCGTGAGCGTACGACTCGGCGACGGCTGGCATGACAGACTCAAGAAACGGCACCAAAACGGAATCGCTCATCAATTCCCGGACTATCTGGACAGCGTCGTCCAACTCGGATGGGTCGATAGGATTCGATGGGGTGTATGGATGATTGAGAAGGCGGTCGCGGACGTGAGCAGGAAGGTTCACCTCTCGTGGAGCGCATGGCATAATATAAGCTTCAATAATTTTGGCCCAAAGCGAAGCGACTTCGTCGGACCCGACCTGTAGCATGCCCTGCAGGTGTTGAAAATATGCGTATTTGTAGCGTTCGGCATCCAAGATGAACTCCAACGTCTCTAGGCAGTGGTTATGGGACATGAAAGCCGTGAATGCACTGAGGGTCCATGGTGGTGGTGCGCAGTCCGATAGTATGTCTTGTAGAGAGGGTTGGCTAATAAAAGGTGAGGCAGTTCGTGGTATGGCCAAGCTGGTCGGCCGCGATGTGTCCATGGCCGTTTCAGTGTCCCAATCCTCGTGTAGGGACGATGGGGGTGACAAACGCTGAATGAAAAGGCTCGGATGGACTGGTGAGCTTCTTCGTAGTCTAGATCTTCCCATTATTTCTATCAGAATGGAGAAGGGCGAAGTCGGGCAGACCGCCTGGTTGTGCAATCAAGAGCAAACAGGGGTTGCGGTAATGGGTTCAACCACGACCAGACCTGGCTCCATGCGAAAGTGGCAGGTCTCTCACCTCTTTGGCCAATTTCCCCCGGTGGAAGCAACAGACAGAAAACGTCTCAGTTGAGTTGTCATCTATTGCTCATCCTCTGCAAGCAGCCACACGCTGGTTCAGAGCGTAGGGGGGTCTCGGACCAATCAACACGATATCACCACAAGAGCCAACGGGTACAGGCAGAGGTTGTGTCAAAGGATTCTAGCAAGTAAGGGCAAGGAGCCGTGCTATGCCGTCGTAATCGTTCGCCGTCCACGGAGAGACAGGCTTCCTCGAGTTTTGGGAAATGGAACAATATCCCCACGCGCACAAGGGAACAGAGTCGCTTTTGCCTGTACACAAAATCGGGGTTTCCAATGACGTCTGGGAGATCGTTCGGCCGGGTCTGCACAGAATTACTGATCTCCAAGGGTCCATCCACCACGACAGATCGGATCTGGGCGAGACGAAGCTTGTTCAAAACTCGACGTCACCTGGGCGAAGGAACATCTAGTGCCGGAAATGGCTCCGTGGAGTGCAGAATAGGGTTTCGCCAGTTAGCGACGGGCTGTCGGGATGGGGGCAATTATGCTTTCTTTTCCACAAAGTCCCGACGACCAGGGAAAGCTTATTTGCTGAGAAATTGGAGCAATGGAAGGCTTCTGGGTTTCAGTCCTTCCTCTAGGGCGTGACGATCCAACGATTCGAGAAGCTGAGCTGGTTCTACGATACACGACAGGCGGCAGGGAGCGACTGACGAGTAAGAGAGCCCGACTGGGAGCAGATATCCGTTATCCGTAACGGATGACGAAAGACGGCAGTGAGTGCGGCTGGTCAGATCCCCGCTAGCGAACGACAGCGGACAATCGAGAAAGAGAATTGTTGGCGCGCAAGACGGAACAGGCGAGGATATCAAGACTCGAGGAGGCCGGATGATGCTGGTAGTACGGGCGATGACAGCGAACGTGCAAGGCGGTAGTAGTAGGCGTACTGGTGGTAATAGGAAGCAGACAGATGATATGAAGGCAGGTTGTATCGGGGAGGCCAGATACTGGCAGACTGGTGGTGGTGGTATGGGCAAGAGTTGGGATTGTTTCTCTAGGTTAAGAAAGTAGCGTCGAGAGACGTTTATGGGATGATAGGGAGAAATGCTGGCTCGAGTTTCAGAGAGGAAGGTCACTAGAGGTTATGGATTGATGGAAGGGGGACGGACCAGAAGCAGAAATCGAGAGCGGGCGGGCAGTTAAGGGCAGCGGGAGTGACTGACGGGTACAATGAAATGAAAGGAAAAAGGGAGAGGGAGACAAGTACAGGTACGGGGCCAGGGGCGCTCTGGGCAGTGGGCCATCGTCTATCGCCGGCCGAGGACAGGGGGGGGGGGGGGGGGGGGGGGTTCAACAGTCTGTCTCCATCAGCTCCATCTATCTCCATCTACTCCATACCTAGGGACCTAATGTACATACCTAGGTTAGGTACCTAGACCCAGATGATAAAAGGGCCGAGGCTGTTCAGCCTGTCCACTGTGTGTGCCTACTAGTACAGAGTCTGCCACTCTGGCCTAATAACTTCATACGCTCACGCTCACGCTCACGCTCACGGGCATCAAGTTTACATATCCGTACGAAGTATATACTCTCAAGAAGTATTTATTTCGTTAGGTGTTCACCACCGAAATATCCTCTTATCAAAATATCAACGTATAAAGGCAAAAAAGGCCGTTCGCTATCGTTCATGCTGCAGTTATTGTTCAATAGGGTACCTGCTACATCCATATGAAGTATGCACATGCGTACCTAGGCAGCTAGGTACGTAGTACGTTGCTTCTCTGGGTCGGTGCAACAAGTTGTTACGTGGAAATCGAATCATCGAAGGCTGATTGACCATGGCGGTGGCGTGTTTGTTGTCTCTTGAGTCCTGCAACAACTGAAGATGATGTCTACTTCGTCAGTTCGTACAGCCTCTAGGTACAGCTTCGCTATAGCAGGCTGACAGGCACTGCACATGTCTGGTGTACTGTGCTATTGCGTAGTACTACTCCATTTAGTGAGTGTTCTCTAGGTAGGTATATACCTAAGTAGATACATACCTACCTAGGTAGGTACTTAAGTATATCTGGGTAGGTACCTAGGTATGTATTATTAACAGAATTCCGTCATCTTTCTAGCGAGCCAAGGTGGCGCGGCGCTAGAAAAATTTCAGAGTTTCTTTTCCAGGCGCTAGAAGCTCAGCCGAGGCCAATGCCATCGCGATCCCATAATATCCGAGCAGATCTATACTGTAAAGAGTCTAGCCGTCGTCAGACCCTTGTCTGCTGTCCACAGAGTCGATAAAGCAGCGAGGAAGAATGGAAGAATGCTGGGACCTGGAAGCACCTGACGAGGGATCGGGTCCAATCAGATCCCAACCGGTTGGTCAAAGGCCCAAGGGTGGATGATTGTATCAAGCAGCCCCCGAGTGGCACAACTCACAACTGTACTTCGTCAAGAGAGAATCCGCCCCCAAACCACGTCAAAGGAACCAGCATGTTTCTTGTGTTCCTTGTGTTCAGTGTTGCTGACGCCGTACTATGTAAGAACCACATGGGCACCGTTCCTCTGTTCCCGAGGAGCGCAGTACGGAGTGCTTCGTAGGAAGACTCCTTTTCTGTCTAACTACAGTGGACATGGGGGATGCCAATGATGGGGATTGTGTTTTAGACACAACACTCCTCCGTACAGCTCCATGCCAGCCCGTGGGGAGATGGAAGTGCCAGATTGATGGGTAAGCTAGTGTTCCCGTTGATTGGTCCCGACACTTCAACCTCTATTCATTGGAACTCTTCGCATATATAAAGTAGTTACCGCATGAGCTCCTCGAGATCTTACTGGCTTCCTGATATTGCTTCATATGAACGAAGTGCCATGTTACCCCATAATTGTTGATCGCAAGTACACTGCTGGTGAAGATCGGCGCTCACCGTAATGTTGTCGTTCTGTCAAGAGAACCGACAATCAGATATTGAATGCCTACATAGGTATCAGCCTCGACCTATTGCATATAATAAGCAAGGGGGTCCCATGGATTAAGCGCTCATAGGTACGGAGTAGATAATGATATCTATCAGCAGCAGATCTTGCGGTATGTGAGATCTCTCCGCTAATTTTGTGGTGTGTGTGCGTGTGTGCGTGTGTGTGTGTGTGTAAGATGCGCGTGTGTACAGCCGGCAGTTGGTTGGCATCTCTGGGCTCGCCGGTTGGTCCGCCACGATAGAGACTGAGTTACATGCATACTTCTCTGACAGGAGTTGGGGCATTTTTATGTTTCGCCCTCAGTTCTTCAAGCAAATGCGAAACCGTCTTATTAAGCTCATCCGGCGCCCCCAAAGCTTGGACTTGTATCTCCTCCGTATTCGGTCAAAGATCAGCCATCGCTTGAGGGGCAGAGCCGACCACCTTTCAAGTACAGTAACGGGATCAACTGCTGATATTGCCTTTCCAAGCAAGGCTGTGACCGCACCATTGGCTCTGATCAGCCAAATCTCTCTGCCCATACAGATAATAAGTACCAGGATCACTTACATAGTAGGTATTTCCCCCCTCGTCCTTGGCTCCAGGCTTTCTACCTTGTCAGCTTGTGCATCCCAAATAGGTACGTTGTAGGTGCCGAATGCAACCAGCCTGCCAGCCAAGGGGGATCATGAATGGGTAGATACTTATTATTAATAACATAGATAGCGTGTTGTTGCAACTAACCGCCACCATGCCTTGCCTGTACGGCCCTCGCTGTGCCCGTTCCCGCGTATCTTCGTGACCTGAGCAACCGAAAGATTACTCCATGTTAGGTGCCTACAGCTAGCATACATATATACATACCTAGGTACTATGTAGGTAATATACACATAAGCTACCTAGGTAGGATATTTACCTAGGTAGCCTAGAGTGAGCATGTCTGTAGCCAATGGACGGTTCCACCCCTATCGAGGCTTCAGGAAAGTAATAAATAACCCAGGAGAAAAGGCTCGAGAATGCTTATTTATTTTAGCAGCACCGCAGAGAAAATCGCTAGCCAGGAATCCCTTTGCTTACTCTCCCAATAAGGAATGTGAGAAGAATCCGCGGTCATTCGGCTGTACTCCGTAGATCATTACTCTCTATGCCAACTGGTTGGGTATTGGAGAACAGGTAACGGAGCCCCTGAGTCCTGACCCATGGCCCCTACTGCCTACTGCGTAGCCCCTGGCCTCTTCTTGCACATCCATGCATCCGTCCGTCGCACCGCAGCCGGAGGCGTGCCAGCGTTCTCCGTAGAAAACTTCTAGAAATTTTCCAGAAGACTTCTAGAACACCCCCCTGCCTGCACGTCAGTGGGCCCTGGTAAGATGAGAGGTGCCCAGGTGCCCAAACGGAGATGCCGGAAGGCCAATAGCGTTGCGGGTTCAATGGTTCGTGAATGACAACCGCTGAGACAAGCGCGAAGCATTCCTGACTCTTGCAATCAGGCTGAAGAAGCCAATCGTGCTCTGGAAAGACTGGCAAGAGACTGAGATGCTGCTATTGGCGGCCCTTGTCGGCGGCTGTTGATTACTCCCAAGACGGCGACGCAGCCAACCAACGGAACCGCCGAATATTCAGAATTACGCCGTGCCATTCGATCCCGCATCAGACAGCTTCAAGGTTGCTTGTTTAGTACTGCCTACATACCTAGGTAAGTACTTAAGGTATTTGAGTATATCTCCATCTGACTACCTGGTTAGGTAGGTACATAAGTAGGCACCTACAGCACCTAGCGGATGAGTCTCGTTTGAACTTGTCATGTTAGTACCGCACGTCCTGCGATTACGAGTCAAGCTCTACCGACACTGTGAGGACCACACCCGCCTACTATCTATGTATGTATGTTACCGGAGGCGCCGTCGCACCGAAGCCGCCTGTCGACGGACATGCAACACCAACTGACATCCATCCACTCGTGACCCTGTCACAGCACTGACCTGTAAGCTAGGCGGGAGTCTACGAAGTAGTCCGGTACTTCAATCTTGTCACTATTTACGACGGTCCAAAGGGGAGGAACCTCGAACAGTCAAACGAACAAACGGCTTGACCGCTCTCTGTACGTACCTTATTAAAATGACAGAAATGAGAAGCTCTCGTGACTTCGCTTGAATGTTTGGCCTCTAGCATTCGGAATGTCGCAAGATACCTACGAGCAAGATGGTTGCGATCGAGATCGCTGCTTGGCCATTCGATTACCCCTTTACTTATTACCCCTTTACTGACTGCTCACATCCATCCCTGCAGCCTTACAAGCAACGTTGTGTCCGAATTCTGATAACAATACCAATACATACCAAAAGAGTCACACGCAAATTTTTTCCCATAGTAAACCCCAGGTGCCAGGCCTGACACCAGAGCCCGATTGAGCTGCTCAGTTAAGGCTGCCCGAGCTGAGGAAGCATCCCGCCTTCTGCCCTTGGCTCCGACGCCGTCTAGTCGCGTCAATGCCTAGCCGCATGCACCAAGGCAGGATTTGACTTTCTTCACCCTTATTACCTTCTCGATGTGACACGAAGATTGCATGCGCCGGTTGCCGGTCGACAAAAAAAAACCCAGCCTCATCCTTCACCCTACACAGTAGACGGTCTTCTCTGTCCCAGGCGACGTTCTAGACGCCGAACCGTCCCAGAGTTGTCCCACATAAGATCCGTTTGTTTCTATCGACATATTTACGTAATGCTCGACGCCGCAGTGTCTTTCAAGCGCTCCCCCTTGCCTCCTGCATGTGGCCCTGTGCACAAGGGAAATTTTCTCTGCGAAGGATGACTTGTCGACGTTCGTTCCCTCGTATGATGACCTTAGACTAGTGCCTAGCCCTGACGAAAGCCGACGAAAGCCATGGCCCACCACGAAAGCCTGTGACCTCCGACTCCAGTCAGATGGAACAATGCCGTTATTATTACAATGTAACTTCCTGTTCCTCGTCAGATAATAGAGCCCGCACGAGTTCGGATTGCGAGGAGATCATCAACTTCAGCTTGCATCCGCGGCTCCTGGTCCCGCAATGTAACGCACTCTACCTTCACGGGGGCAGCTCAGAATACCTCTTGGGTGACGCCAATGGCTCGTTCAGGCTCGCTTGGCCTCATCCGGCAGCCGTGAGTTGGGGAAACGGATGACGGCAAAGTGTTCTCACCTCCGCTAATAGTGTAATATGATTATCACGATCCGGGGTCCCTTAGCAATCGAGCGTTATAGCAATGCTCTTCCCTATCAACTTCAGTGATACAACTGTAAAATGGGAAACATGACTTACCAGCTGCCTAAAGCGGAAAGACAATTGGCGTATTCTTTTCTGCTCCGGGCTAATAATAAGTAGTAACCCGCTCTCTCGCCTTGGCTATTCGTCGAAATGTAACTCTGAACCTACCTTAGATCTCCTCGGTGGCTCCCGATTGGCTGCAAGGTGAGCAAGTGCTGGGTATCGTACTCCTGCGCTGTGCAAGTCGAGTTGCCATTACATACGTTCCAGAGCCTCGTCACCGTTGGTACGGACGACTTTGCCGGGTCTCGACGATGAAGCAACACCGACGGTCTAGATGGGCAGGTCAACACACGGGCAGTGGCTTTAGCCCAGCAGTGGTCTGGGTATCCTATGCGATGACCCGCCCCTATATAGGGCAGGGGCATGATTGGGATGTCCACGACGATATGGGATACGCTCAATCCGGAAGCACAACATGAGAACCACGGGAGTTGCTCACTTGGCCCCTTGATGACTTTATGTCTCTTACAACTATCGATTTGTGTTGGTCCACAGTTTGAGACACCTTCAGTTACCTACCTCCCTAGCTCTAGTTTGAGTCTTCAAGGTTCCCCCCTCCTGCATAACTCAAAGCGATGCCCTCGGAGTACTTCCATCACCGCCACTTATTACAGCAGGCGCCCAGCTTTTTCCTTTACGGAAACTCGAATGGATGACTTTGACTCAGTGGAGAAGCAGTGGTACGATATAGATGTGCAGCAAGACGCGGCATATGGTTGCCGGGTGTAACCTGTGGTTTATCTAGACGATCTGATATGCTTACTTAGAAGAGTCGCTAGGAAGAGGGAGTCATAAGGTCCATTCAAATTCGTTTGCAAGCGCTCAGTACGGGGTTGTGCTGGCATCAAGGGTAGCAGCCTCAAGTAATGTCTCTACTTCCTATCGTGGCTTACTATAAGACTGTCTTGCAAGATCATGGCTATGTTCAGGATATGAAGGTACGCCGGACCCTAATGTGGCTGCGAACCGTCGACATGGACCGCTAGACCAGGTGGTGACCTCCCATGTTAGTTTCTAGTCACGAAACGGTCGATACAGGCCAACCTCTGGAATAATGCACGCGGATCGAGTAAGTGCTCATGCACGTCTAATTCTATGGGATAGCACTCGCGTAATCCTTGAATGTACCGATTATACGACCCGCGTGCACATTTTCTACGGTTCACCCGTGGAGTCTGGGCCGGAGTTTCGATTCTTAAAGGAAAGCATCGTCTTGGAGATCAAGAACTTCTCGATTCTTGGATATGAAGACGATCTCAGCAAGGTCCTCCTCGACAACCTCATGATGCCGCTGACTAAAGTAGTGCTGCTCTACGCATCCATACTTTGACGGGAACACCCTGCCGCCGCCGCTGCCGTGAGACGAGAGGGGGTGCAGATATGCGGGCTGCTTGGGAAGTTAATCTGGACCATACCTAGGCACGCAGTGTCGTACAGCAGCGAAACATGCTGTAAGGGGCTCGGCGCTGATACAGCAAGAGGATCGGGATCGAATCAGAGTCCCAACGAGGGTTACGCTGCAGAGTACGGATCTCGACGAGGAATCATGGTGGTCGCATCAAGACCTTCGGGTTCGGCCATTGTTGTCGGCCGGCAGATGTGCCGGAAAGCACACGAAGGTCTCGCAAGCGATGTCGTGTGACCTCATTTTCTCACAACAATGCACCAGTGGGCTCTATTCGCCACTCGAGAAGTGACCGGGCCCGTGGCGGTATCCTGTACCGTCAACGATCAAAGGGGCAGTGGGGATAGGGGTTTCGTAGCACGCCCGATGAATGATAGGCATCATATGAGAACAAGAGCTGGTTTCCGGGGTAAAGAGAATTTCCGCACAGGACGGGGTGTCTGAAATCCTCCTATAGCAAGCATCCTTGTTTGGCAGGATGGGGAGTGAAGCCCCCCAAGCACAGATACTGCCCTACTTCCCACGGGCATTCCTCGCAGCCCGGCTGTAGCGTCATCTGAACGACTACGAGATGTAGATACTAAGGGGGACATTGAAGAGTAACATTAGACTAAGCGAACTCCTGCCGTAGGACGCAAATGGCGACAATTCTGCCGGCCGGTTGAGCTTCGCCTGCGAAGAATGCATGTCTTGAGGGGGGTTGGGGGCACTGATTGGCCTCGTTATGAACTGATGGACCGAACCAGCAGCAGGCGTCAGCGTCCATACCGTGCAAGAGATTTGTCTGATAACATTGTACGATTGGTCAAGGGAGGTTAGGCTTCTGAAGCTTGATTTTTTTTTTCGATCCTGGATTGGTCATGATATAATCACGGCAGCTACTTTTGCCTGATGCTGTCTCCACGAGACGATCAGCATGCTTCACTCCCCCCTCATCCATGTCTTGAATAACAGTCTGAGATCTCCAGCTTGATATCGAGAACATATGTGTGAGAGGAGAGCGAGAGACTCGAAAACATTTGGTTGCCAAAGACCAAGAGCTCCCATCATACAGTACAATTAGATCATGAACCTAAGAGTAATGATATTCATTTTGAACCAGCATCCATTACTCAAGTGCAGTATCATGAGCATCGCTTCTCCAATACTTGACATGTAGGGTGGTAAAAGCCAAGATTATTTCGGGATCAAATATAAACGAAGGAAGGTGGCATTGGACTACTTTAGACCCCCTGACTTGGGCCAGGAAGACCAGCCTGGCGAGTCTTGTGATCCAGTAGCTTGGAAGAAACTTTGCTCACCAACAGGTCATTACGGACGTTCGGCTAGTGAAGGCTGTGCCAGGTAGTTGTTCGCTTATCTAGTTGAAAGACAACTGGCTCCCGAGTTGCAACCCTTTCCCAGGGAGTATCAAGTGTTGAGAGGCAGTCTGAGCTAAGCGTACAACATCAGACCAAATATTTCAACGGCGGTCTTGAATTTTCACGAGTCTTACTATGATAGATACATATGCGTGCAAGCTCGACGCCATTCGATAAACCCCAAGGGCGCGAATCGATACCTTTCTTGCCCCTGATATTGAAATGGTCGCCATTCTCTCCGGGAGACCCCTTTTACCTTTGCAGCCGCAGATGGCGCCCACTCTAGATATAACTTGTTAAAGTACACTGTATCATCATGCCAGTTGGGAAGAGACGATCTCAAACTGCACACTTACCTCAACCCTTTTGACTGCTACTCTTCACCAAGACTCGGGTGGTCTCGTCAGAGTGACATTCGAACCTGCCTCATTCGATTCCTGGTCACGGCTAACGATATGATGCGGAACTGCGCATGGTGCATACCTCATACACGCAGGTCGCAATGGAACTTCGCATATAGTTGCATTCACAGTGCCGGTGATCCGGGTTGATAATAGAGGCGGGTAGATGGCAGTGTTGCTAGAGAAGAGTAGACTCTAGAGAACACGCACATGACAGCGCCGACACTCCACGATCAAGTTCGACTGGCGGTTTCTTCAATCGTCGATCTTTTCATACAACGTCTTTCGTTGGTCTTGACTTCGCCCAGACTGCTACTATACCAATAGCTTGAGGTTGCCCCTATTCTCGTTTATTCCTACAAGCCTGCCGAGCGATAAGAAAGGCCCTCCTCCCTCTCACGGTCAAGTCTCCCATACGAACCATGACTGCTGGCTCCCGTTCTTCTCCAGCACTTGTCATTTTATACCCTCGCATGAGATCAATGCATCCCCATTCCCGGTGTTCCATGCCCGCTTGCTGGGAGTCACCCGGCCGGGCCTCCGCACTGAGCGCCGTAAGTCAATTGGAGATACGGCATCGACATGTAGCGACCACGCACTCAAAGAAAACTTCCAACATGCACTGCTGCATCACCTTGTCGTCAACAGCGGCGTTCAAGTGTCTCCTGCATACCTAGGTAGTCAGTGAAAAAGAATATATATGATATATATGAAATGGTATACTAATATAGAACCCCAGAAAGAAGCGCTTAGTCACTACCTTGGGACACTTAGTACACCAAGCACACCGAGAGCACACCGAACGAGCGGCAGGTTCCGGAGAATGCATCTCTCCTCAAGATATCTCGGGTATTGGCAGCCTGAAATCGACATGGGATTTACTGTACGTTATCTGCCAATAGATGCTGCCTTGAATGAACTCGTCAGCCTACTTACGTACCATCCCGTCAGCTTGCATTTTCGAGTCTAGGCTTTCCCTCGTCGACGTCCAACCAGAGCTCGTCGAAGCAGTTGCGCAATCGCAAGTCGATCTACCTATAATCACAGGGCAAGGGGGTCGGCATGTCCATACCACGAAGATCGATCCAGCGGGGTATACTGCCCCGTATCAGCAATCCTCCGCGAGATATTCGGGTTCGGGGGCCAATAGGAACATGTCGCCAAGACATGTTCGTCTATCGAGCTTCCCTTTTCGCATCATCGTTCAATGTGCTTCACCGCTGTCTTTCCCAACCACGATGCACGATAGACCAACAGAGACGAGGCTTGTGACGAGGCCTTCTTAACCTTAGCAGGCTAGCCGGCCTCGCTCAGTCAATCGGAGTGACTCCTGACATGCGCAATGATCATCGTAGCCAACTAGGTTATAGACCTGTCGCCACAAGATGTAGTCGAGTCCCGATATGAAGCTGATGGCGCGACCTTGGTTGGATACCCCCGGTCGTGGGACCGAGTTGAAAGGGCTGAGGGCTGAGCAGTGAGGGCCGAGAGATCTCTGCAACACCACACCGTCTTGTCATCTGCCTATAATCATCTTGATATTCATCTCACCTCCGCTGGTGATTTTGTATGCCTCGTGTTGTCTGATATCAACGCAACACAAGACGAATTCTCCATTTCATCACACTCAACCAATAACATAATCAATCAAATTGAATTTTACTATTACCTGGTAGTTGTCCACTACGAAATAGGTGCTGTGGGTTTCGCGCGGTAAGACGCCGAGATCGTTTCGAGTGCGCGCAGATCCCGTTTCACTTCACTCCGCCAAGGCCGTTTCAACGGCTTGAAACGATCCTGACTATGCCCTACTCCGACGACGTTTATTCAGTGAGCGACGGCGTCTCAGACACCGATGATTATGCGGATCAGCTATCACCTTCAGATGGTTACTTCGCTTCCTCTTCCTCGTCCAATGTCGTCCCTCATGTACCAAACATCTTGGTTCCCGATCCCAGTCTCCCCACACTGGACGAGACATCAGAAACAAGTGCGGCATCCAAGGCTCGAGAGGCGAACGAGGAGCGACGTTTAAATACACTGCGTCACCAACCCAGCCAAGCTGTCGAGTCTGCTCCCGAGAGAGGAATTGGTCAGTTGGAGCAAGATACCGTCACCACTGCTGCCTTCGCTCCTCCACCATCACGACATCATCCCACGCAAACGTATTCGCCGTCGTCATCATCGCGAACGACATTACGTACCTACCCAATCCAACAGCATCGTACACCCTCCGTATATTCTGACGCCCCGCCGGCATATTCTCCTTCGCCTACCTCGCCCCTTTCCCCCACCAGTCAGCAGACGCGAACGGTGAACTACAGCACATTTACTGCACCGAGGATGGGCATCCTAGACGTCGAGAATGAGAGGCTTCTGGCCGCGGAGCCCCAGAGCATGGGCCCACCGGCTGACGAAGAGACTGGCACACCCGCCTGGAGCAGAAGAGTCCGGAGACGTCTGCCTGGTTGGCTGAACTGGAAGACACTGTTGTTCGCATTCGTCGTATTGGCCGTGGCGATCGGGCTCCTAGCCAATTCCTTTAAGACCTATAAAGACGATAAAGTAAGCTAACCTGACAATGATGATGAACGTTCAATTGACAAAGATGGCGCAGAAAACCACCATTCGGCCTGCTGAGCCTGTAGAGCAGCAGCCGGTCGCAGAGGTCCCAGACACCCCAGACAGTCCAGATAGCCCAGCCGACCAAGCTCCCAGCGAGCCCGAGCCCGTGACGGCTACACCTTTTGAGCCAACTTATTGCCAAAATGCCCAGCATAGGTACAGTGATCAGATTCTCGCCCTCGACTTCCAGAAGAGTCAAAACATCTCTTTCTTCGAGGAGCAGTCGTCACGCTCGGGGCGACAGCAGGTACTTGTGGCAGGGCAGGTCAATGTCCGACGGCTCGATAGCGGAGGCGATCCGCGCATGGTCTTGGAGATTGTCACCAACGACCCGGAGCTACTGCTCGATATCTTCATGAACGAGGAGGTCCAGGCGCTAGAGGTGGACGTCCCCAAGAAGTATACATCCTCCGTGCCGGACCAGCAGCCCTGCGTCGAAATGAGGGCGACGGTCTGGGTCCCCGAGGACGCCGAGATTGGTATCCTCAATATTGGGGTCACCCACCTAGATATCCTCCTCCTTGACGACTTGTCCCTTCACGTGGCCGAATACTCTCGGATTACCTCGGTCACGGGAGACATCGGCTCCGGCGCGGAGAAGCCAATCTCCTATGAGAATCCAAGCATCACGTCGGAGGCTCCCGATTACACCTTCGTCCCAGCTAAGGAGTCGTACGTATTCGACTCCCGCGTGACCGAGATTACGACCACCTCGGGCAAGATCGAGGGTAACTGGCCCCTGTACGACATGCTGGGGTTACACACGACATCTGGCGCAATCAAAGTCAGCATCACGCCCGAGCCCGAGCTAGAGTCCGATCCCAAAGCAGCGGTGCTGTCCCTGAGCTCCATCTCCGGCGCCGTGCACGCCACCGAGCCGGTTCATGTCCAGGACCAGATCCCGCTGCGGGACTACTTGGTCGACATCAAATCGACGTCGGGCGGCATCCACGGCGCCTTCGCCTTCGGAGCCGGGATCGAGCTGAAGAGCACCGCGAGCGACATCGCCCTTGACCTGCTGCCCGTCCTAAACATGGGCAAGGTCTCAGCGACGAAGCCAGCGCAGCTGGAAACCGCCACCACGAGCGGCACGACCGCCGTCCGCGTCTTGGAGCCGCTCTGGTTCGGCGAGGAGGCCAGCGGCGGACCTCAGGGAGACGCGCCGTCGGACGTACCGTACATCCCGATCGGCGACGGCGACCCCTACGACCTGACACCGCCCACGGCCCCGCAGGGCCTGGGCGACCCCGAGCTCAAGGTCAGCTCGGTCGCCCGGGCCTTCAACTGCCTGCAGGCCCTGCACAAGACTACGAGCGGGGACATCGGCCTGCGGTACCCCCAGTCGTGGGAGGGCGACCTCGAGGCCGAGACCACGAGCGGGGAGCTCAAGGTCCGGGGCAAGGACGTCAAGATCATGAAGTCGTCGGGCTGGCCGGGTGGCAAGATGAAGGCGCGGAAGGGGCCCGGCAGCCCGGGGTCGACGATCCAGGTTCACGCGCTCATGGGGACGTTGGACGCTGTGATCGGCGACGAGAAATGATGAGAGTTGGGTGAATGGTAGGTGTCGGTATCTTTATGATTTAAGGTGGTGGGTGTCACGGAAATATTTTTATGATTTTGTTTGAAAGAGCGGGAAAGAAATACCCTTGCACTCGCTATCCATACCTCTACATACCCGGGATCAGATTGGATAAGGTTGGTTTACGGCGTTCAGGATGACTACGGAGTATGATGATAGCACAATGAATTACGGGGCTTCGAAAGGGGGGAGGTGGGGGCGGGGGTTGGACAGGCTTAGCCCCTGAAATCATGTTGGTGGGTCGAATGAAGGACAGAGGCAGAACATGGACAAAACACGTTCATGTATAGATTATATTCAATCTCTCAACAATATCTCAAGGACTACCGGCCCTGTATTTGTTTATGATGAACATCATCAGAATATGTGTCGATATGTGAAAGGTGTATTTATGTGGGTGGTAGCATGATCAGTACGGCCACGTATTAGTCTATGCGAGGGTGTATCCCGTGTAATAAGGGGTTCGTGTAAGTCTACCGCTTATTTCATTCACCGCGCCCACCATCATTTTCAGGGTCTGTCTGAGCTAAGCCGAGGTTAGTCCATTGAAGACACAAACAAATAGCATCGTAACTATGGCCGCTGTGGTATAGATACTAGACTAATACAAAAAAAAAAAACCCCGCTGTAGCTGAATGGAATGTCCAGTTGTGAACCCATCGTTCCTGTTGACGTTTCCTTCCTTCATCCCCTACTCTTTAAAAGTACCGAAGAAAGCTGCTGACATTTATCATCGACGTCGTCCCGTCCCAAAAAAAAATCAAAGCACCGTTCGGGATCCCGGGCCATCACGTCCTACTTCTTCCTCTTTCTTGATCGAGGAGGAATTCTTCGATAAGCTGCCGGCTGGTATTTTCAACTATCTCCCGAAAGGCCCGACTGATCGCCATTGGTGTTTCCTGATCTGCCGGCGAATGACTTCTTGGTCTTGGGTTGTTGGCTGGCGGTGGTTCTAGGCTGTTGTTGGGTGGCGTATGCGGCGGCGGGGCGCTCGATCCTCTCGCGCGTCGTCTCGCCAGTATCCCCAGTCCCTCGACTGCGCGGGCTCGCGGCAATAGCGGTTGCTGCTGCTGTATCGGCAGGCCGACGGGCGGGACCAAGGAGTACTAGAGCTGTCCGGCCGACCGCGCCGCCCTCATGCGGCGCAGCGCCGGCGCCACCTGGCGCAGGTTCCTCTGCCGTAGGTGCTCCGGCTGCCACATCCCGGTGATGCAGTGGATGCAGGTGGTGTCCGAGTCGTCCCTGGGGATGATGGTGACGGAGTATAGTTTTCTGCGGCCGTTCTCTCTGAATGTTGAACAGTGCGATCCTGACGTCCGGTCCCCCCCGGTGACGCGCGGGCAGAGGACCCAATGCGGGCTGTGGGGAGCAAAAAAGACGGCTTGACAGGTGTGGCAGATTATCACGGATTCGACGAATCGGCACATGGTTGCTGTCTGGTCCAATGCTTCGTCCAATAGTCAGGCGGGCGGGCTAATGTGTGTGGATGAAAGAATGTCGGTCGTTAAAATGTAGCTAGAGAAGATGTACGTCTATGCTGTTCAGGAGGCCCGGATAGAGAGATGGCGATGTTCGAAAATTGTCCCGGAGCCAAGGGAATGATGTGTGTGGTAATAAGGATCAGAGAGGGAGATGGATAGATAGAAAGAGTTGTGCTTGTTCCCCTTTTACAGACAGCTCGGGGTGGTGGAAGGTTAGCACCATGGAAAAACCAACCTAGGTACCATGACCATTTATATCGTAAATTAGAACCAAATGGGCAAGTGAGGCGTTTGGAATCTTCCGTAGAACCCTTTTTTACCTTCCAACTAGCTCTATCCTGCGCCTTTGGCTTTCATGTGCTGCGGCTGCTAATCCGTCATGTGCTGCAGAGGTGTGTAATGGGCAAGAAGAGTGCTGCTGAACACTTTAGATCATTCCTACTCTCCCTAGGCCTCTCTCTACCTAGATACCTAGGTAGTCAACCTGGACCTAGCAGGCAATTACTAACCTGAGGTTGGGTAAATACTAAGTAGGTAGATTGTATGTTTCAACTTGGGTGTATTCATTGTGAAAACGATTGAGGGAGCTGCTTAAGTAGTTACCGTGCAGAGGAATCGTTCAAAGAAAACTTCGGATGATAATGTAGTTTATTCCTGTAACACAAAAAGCTTAGAATGATTCAACTCAAACCCACCTCGACTGGACTACTATCTACATAGGTACCTAGGTAGATGGCATGTCGTAGAGACACAGTAGAGCAGTCTTTGACACCATGTGTGGAAAGCCTATCTCTTGAGTCTCGAATCGGCATTGCTGGGTAGGTGTAAATAGCAGAGACAATGGGTATGCTTGGTGATCCTGAATAAAGACAATGCTCTCCGCTACTTCATAATCTCCCGACGCCTTCTTCCACATGTGCCGATGGGAAGTCAGAGACCATCCCAACTGCACTGTTGTCCAATTCGTTCAGTTAGCAACATCTCACACTGGCTGCTTGAGACTTGAAGTGAATGCGCACATTCACCTAACAAATCTTTATACCCACTCCCGGGAAAGCTTCACCATAAGAACCACCACAGACTCCGCATCCTGCCGCCACATATCGAGCCCACTGCGCAGAAAAGCGCCACTCCAGAGCATCACAAGCCTTTCGCTTCTATCCTCCGACTTCTACCTACCAGTTGACCTGCCGCCACCATGTGCAATGAGATATGGGTCCGCTTCCATGGCTGCGACCACAGAGAGTACTATCACACTTGGTTGTGCCCTATCGCGAGAGGACTCCATCCTCGCGACGATCGTCCACTAGACAAGACTACCTTCCTCCCGAGCCCACCACCCTTAGCACTTGCCGGGTGCAAGATAAAGAAAGCCACCAAACCGATGAAAGGAATCTGCGAAGAATGTCGCCGAAACGAGCTGAGGAAGGCTAAGCCGGGCGAGGGCACAACACCGCCTCCCCGATCCGTCTCCAACACGTCCAATGTGTCATCAGGTAAGGCCCACGGCAAGCATCATCTGGATATCGATGAAGAACAAAACTGACAAATGGGGAAACACAGCTCGACGAGTCGTCGACAGCCCTTCCCCGAGCGCCGCAGCGATGAGACGCCTACGGAGTTCCTTTATCCAGATCTCGGAACGACAGCGGCAGGGAACACCTACACCGATGGAGATACCAAGCGAGAGAAGGACAAGCCAGAGCCCGGACACCAGGAAACCTTGAGCTCCGCCGGACGGGCACATGGGCAGCTGAGGTTGGGACTGATCGGGCTTTAGTATATGAGAAAGGGGTATAACTGCCGTTGCGAGGTGCGCCAGAATCGAACAGGACCGGCTCTCTGTCCGACTTCCTCCACGCACCGGGAGAACAAGAAAAAGAATGCAGACTCCTCTGAACTGATAGGCTATAAGGCTAAAGTGATCCGAGCTCTCTGTTACTCTTCTGGTTCCCATTCAACGACCATGTGAGCGAGTCGTGAGCACTGTGAGCGGAATGAGACGCCAGCATTTATAGCAGTTGATGGACAGATCAGGTACGCTACATTACCTACAAGCATGTATGTATATGTAACCCCATATGTGTGTTCTCGTCTGGGTAGCTCTACCATGGTGGAAGCTGGCAGATACTTGCTTAGCAATGTCACTGGTGTCCATGAAGAGAAGAGAGTGTGTGTGCAAAGGGTGGAGGACACGGAAAGGAAAGGAAAAGAAAGACGATGCGGACACGCTCCAATCAACGGCTTAGGTAATCAAGGGCTGGTGTGTCCCGCATTCACTGGCAGTTATCGCGATTCCTACGAATACCTTAAGGGGTCCCGACTCGCTCACCCTCATTGGCCGTACCCCACACTCACTGGTGCGGTTAGTGGGCTGGGCACGTACAGTAGCGTGAACCGCGGCGTCATTTCACCTTTTCTCAGACCTGAATCCAAAACCTCGGGTCTCTCTCTTATTTGTTGAGCTGCTGCCGACGACGTCTTCTAGAACCTACCTACTTACCTAAGTACTTACCTAGGTAGTGGTATATGTGCATGCGCATGCCCTACCGGAGGGCCTCATTACATTACACTTAGGTTACAGCGAGGTCTCACATTGGATATTCCCATCTGTACGCAGTAGACTACCGATATCATTGGTATGCGTACATATGAGGTTACCTAATCCTGTCCTCCATACTCCTTTATGGTACCTACCTTACATATCTTATTAAGGTTAATCCATACTTCCATACCTTTAGTTAACATCATACCGTACCATACCGTACCGTACCGTCTCAGTCGCATTGACGAATACCTAATCATCCCTCGGGTTGCCCTCCTCGCATGGTTGTCGCTATCGCGTACTCTTTTTTCTTTTCCTTTTTTTCCTGAGCTATGGCCAAGAAGGCACGCCAGAGGATAAGCTACGGTTCGTCCCATTCGTTCTTTTAGTTGTTTCACTCCTCTTCCCATTGTTCGACATGTCTTTGCTTTGCTCTCTAGTTCTGTCGATCCCTATCACACCCCACATCCCATCACCTATAACATTCAAGTCTATAGTATTATATACAAACTTTCCAGCTTCCACCCGAGACAATCATCTATATATTATGTAGTGAACCCAGCTACGTAAATAGGTCTAACCAGCCCGATAACACATAGTACTTGAGCTTGATCATTCATCGTCTGGCGGCCACAGACTAGGCGTGAACGGTCTTGCTGTCGATCGCGACAACGATATCCTGTGAGCTTCCACTGCTACTCTCCCACCTTTGTTTGACATTTAAGTACTTGCCATCTGACCTTGACGTTTGTCGGAAAGATACTCGGGAGGTAGGGATGGTGTTGTCTGCGCCTGGGACCTCGATCTCGACTTGAAGAACCAATCCGATCTCTCGCAAAGGGCCCCTTCAAACCCCAAAACTACCACCAAGTTTCGCGCCTCCACCCAGGCTCATACCCACTGGGTCAACGACATTGTCCTAGCATCCAACAATACCGCCCTTGCCTCAGCATCCTCCGATTTGACCGTCAAGTTATGGCGACCCTCGACAGGCGACCCGGAGGCACATACCATCGGGCAACATGCCGATTATGTCAAGTGTCTCGCGACGACCGCCTCGGCAGATTGGGTCGCCTCAGGCGGTCTTGATCGGAAGATATATCTGTGGGACCTTAACGGCCAGGGCAAATCTCTCGAGATCGATGTAAGTGGCGAAGAGGTTCAAGAGAAGGGCTCCGTATACGCCATGGGTGCCGGCCGCAGCATACTAGCCAGCGGCGGTCCAGAATCGACCGTGCGTCTTTGGGATCCAAGATCCGGAAAGAGGATCACCAAGTTCGTTGGGCACACGGACAATGTCCGAGCCATACTTGTGAACGAAGCTTGCGATACCCTTATGACCGCAAGCTCAGACCAGACCATCAAGGTTTGGAGCGTCACCGCCGGCAGATGCATGTACACCCTTACCATGCACAACGACAGTGTATGGTCGTTGTTCTCCGAGGATCCCGAGCTCCGTGTCTTCTATAGCAGCGACCGATCCGGGTTGATCGTCAAGACCGATACTAGGGGGACCGTCGAAATGGATGAGGGCTTATCCGTTGCAGTCGCACAAGAACATGACGGCGTCAATAAGCTGGTGGTCTGCGGCGGCTACATCTGGTCGGCCACGTCAAGTTCGTCTGTCAACAGGTGGAACGACGTCGACACCGGACCTGACGCTCAGCTACCGGAGGCCTTCCGCCATATGCGCGCCGGGAGCACTGCTTCGAGATCGCGTCAGCCCTCAACAACATCGGTTAATGGTGAGGCGAAAAGGGATATCCCGGCGAAGTCAATTCTGAAAATGTCTAACACGGCATCATTTCCACGCGACCTCGTCGATCCCTCGGAATCAAATCTCACGCTTTCTAGCTTTTCCCGGAAAGGATCAGAGGCCATCGCTGATCCATTTGCGCTTGTGCTCGAGCCCATTCATCATCTGCCAGAGGAGACAATAGAAGGGCAGAATGGGCTGGTCAAGCACAAGCTGCTCAACGACCGACGGCGGGTCTTGACGCTCGACACTGCCGGAGATGTGCTATTGTGGGATCTTATCAAGGTGATAACCTCAGACGCGCATTGGAGCTGATGATGACTAACGCCTAAGCAGTGTGAAGTTATTCAGAGGTTCGGGAAGAAGCACCTCGAAGATGTCGAGCCCGAAGTTAATACTCGCGAAGCCGTGGCACCCTGGTGTTCGATTGATACGAGCTCGGGAAATTTGACCGTTTCTCTGGAGCTTTTTAATTGCTTCGACGCTGAGATGTACGCTGATGAGCTAGTTCTGGAAGAACCCGTCGAGTTTCGGGATGACCAGAGAAGTAAGTACCGGAAAAGACTCCCATTAGAGTTCATGAAACTGATATAAATCGTAGTAAATCTGGGTAGATGGATCCTTCGTTATCTGTTCGCTAAATTGATTGACGAAGAGATCAGGCGCGACGAGATGCATAGACAGAAACTGAACGAGACGGTGGAGAAGCGCCAGGCTGCTTCTAGAATGAACCCCCCAGGTTCGATCACAATTCCAGCAGCCAGCTCGCAAGGCTGGGGAGGTATAGATTCGCCAGTGATCACACCAAGAGCCAATGGACTCAACTTTCCCATGACTCCTGGTCTGGCCATAGGAATCGCCACGCCTGGCGCACATCTCTCTGGGGTACCAGAGTACGCTGGCGGCCATTCAAGTCCAACGGAGAAACGCTCGGTGCAACTAAGTCGGCCCTCGGGCGAAGATTACTTCTCCAGTGGAATCAATTCGACAGATACGCCCAACAAAGCCGTCAGCACGCCTACTACTGTGCTGTCGACCGACCAGCAAGCGGCCAAAGATGAGACGCCGAAGTCCCCCACAGACGGAAAAGAAAAGGAGAAGGAAAACGGTAAGGGCACGCCTTTCAGCAAGAAATTTCGCATGGGCATGTCATTCGGAAGTAAGAAGACGGGAAGATCAGCCTCATCTAGCACGGAGAAGCCCGCGGTGGTGGAAGAAAAGCCGGAGGAGAACAAGTCGGAATCTTCGTCGAATCACGAGAAAGAGATCGATGACAATTTCCGAGGGGTGGTCCAAAAAATGCATATCGAGTACGACAAACAACTGCTCGAAAGTCCAGACAAACCCGTCGAAACCAAGATCACTCCAAGTCTGCCAGTTGATACGCCGGTCCTGAAGTTACCGTCAGGGACACGAGTCATCATACAAGAGGAGACGTCTGGTGGGACTGCAGACTTGTATCGTGGCAATGTCATGACTGTGGGCGTGGACGCAGATACTATTGAGGAAAAGGCGCCCATGTGGCTGGGAGAGGTCCTCCTGACTGTAGGTCAATATACCCCAGAAAATGGTCATCCGTAAACTAATGGGTGTAGAATACTATCCCGCAGAAAGAACCGGTTAAGGTCTCGTTTGTACTCTTTCCGTGGCAGGACTCATTGCCCAGCATAGCAACAGCTGATGGCAACAACCGCTTGAACGCCAACAGGATGCTGCGGGTAAAGAAGATCCTAGCCTATGTGGCCGAAAGGATCGACCCAACCCCTGAAGAGCTTGAATCAGATGCCCTCAAGCCGGAGGATTACTTGGAACTATACTGCAATGATCAGGTAAGGCCATCCTTCGAAATACGTGAAACAGCATTGACGGGTCGGCTAGTTGTTACCGAATAACATGAGTCTCGCAACTCTACGAGCTCACGTATGGAAAGGAGGCAACGATATTGTCTTGCATTATAAGGCCAATGGGCGTAAGGAGATTGCAGAGGAACTATCAAAGCCGCAGTCCCAAGAGATTAATGTCCCCGATTCTGATCAACCCACAGCAACGACGTTACCGCCAACAGCTACCGTGGCAGGCTGAGTATTTTCATTGTGAATGTTGGGTTCAAAAGGAAGGGTATCACTGTTGTTCTAAGTTTAGCCCCTATCTATTGGGTATCCCATCCGATTGTTGTACATATCCCACATCCGAAGCCTTCTTTGAGCCGAGATTGGAGGTTTATATACAAGTTCTAAGCAGGCCGAGGTTCGTTGCCTCCGGCTATCGCCCCTTTCTTACACATAAACATATCCCACTTCGGTGATGTTATTCATGCGCATAAACGTTAAGCAAGGTTCCCCTGTAAGGTGTTGACGGCCCATTGATAGCTCCCGAGGAATATGGCGCCCCCGGCGCTGATCCACATGATCCTGGGGCCGATGCCAGCGAAGAAAGGCCGTACGCCGTGATCTCTCAGGATATCCCTTACGACGGTAAATACCTTCTCCCTCTCCTTGGAGAGCATGACCCTCGTCTTCAGCACGTCAAGAGGCGTGGTGATCCCCGCGGCCACGGCGCCCGACACGCTGCCGTAGAGCGCACTCTCGCCCGCGCTGACCTCGACGCCGGTACCCGCGTCCCTCCTCCTCCGCCGACCCCACGCCTTCAATGCCTCCCACAGGGGGAACTGGATGACGGTAAAGGGCACCTCGCGCATGACGGTGATCCCCCACCCGCGGTACAGCTCCCTCCACACGCCGGCGGGACCGACGCTCCGGTACTGGCCCAGGATGGCCCGCAGCGCGGCGGCGCTCGACCCGCCGTGCAGGCCCGCCTGCGCCCGCTGCTTGACGACCTCGGTGGGCACGCGGACGGCGCACGCGGCCACCTCGCCGAGGCTGGCGGCGGCCATGTGGTCGAGGGGCGCAGCCCAGGGGCTGGTACCCCCGCCGTATAGCAGTAGCTCGTCGCCGTCGCCGCCGCCGTGCACGCCGAGGCTGTAGTTCCGCCGCCGTTCCTCGAGCGCTCGCTTGACTCCCTCGTAGGTGCAGAAGAAGAAGGCAGCGCCCGGCGCGGACCCGACCACGGCGCTGCCGACGCCCCGGTATATGCCCTTGAAGCCGCCCGAGGGGAAGAAGCCGGCGCGTGACTGCAGGCGCGTCTTGAGGGTGTCGAGGGGGAAGAGCGAGAGGTCGACGGTGGTACCGGCTATGCCGCCGGCCAGGAGGGCGGTGGTGAAGGGGGGGCTTGGTGGTGGTGGTTGTGACATCTTTTTCTTTTTTCTAATTTTTTTTCTTTTTCGGTTATATGCGGCGACGGCGGCCCTGGACTTCGAGTGAGAGGCTGGCTTCCATTGGTCGGAGGACGGTCGTGGGGGGGAGGGAGGTTGGTTTGTTTGCAGTTGGAGCGCGGAGTGAAGCTAAAGAAGAGATACTCTATATTGATAATGATAATGAGGATGTTTGTTGTTCACGATCCGTTATCGGCGTCATGGGAACTGCATGTGGTCATAGCTCCCCTTTACCGGGCCCCGGGTGCCGGGGTACTGTAATCAGACTAACGGATAGCTCTCCACTTTAGACTAACTATGCAGAAGCTCTCAGCTCTGTCTGTCTGTCTTCCAACTTCAAACCAGAGCAGCTGGCAGCGTCGTTAGACAGACTTCATTCACCAACCAACCATATAGACTGACGAGAACAAACTTACATATGATCGTATGACCCGGCTGCAAAATGTGTTTCATGCTTCGGCTTCGGCCCGTGCCATCAGCGTACAGGAGTTCGCCGATGCCTTACGCGCCACCTGCCCGCCTCGCTGGCCGCGAATTAGACGCACCCGCCATACAAAGGTAGCCATGGCTGTAAGCGGCGGCGTCGATTCCATGGCTCTGGCGTACCTCTGCTCCCGGCTGCGCCTGTACGATCCCGACTTCAAGATATCTGACAGCCCCGTTGGTGGCTTCCGTGCCATCATAGTCGATCACCAGCTTCGAGAAGGCTCTGCCCTTGAAGCTCGTGCCGTCGCTGGTGCTCTAAAGGATATGGATATCCCTAGCGACATATTCCCTATCAACTGGGAGAAGGTGCTGGGGCCTGGCGTGGACCCCCGTCAGCTCACCAATCTCGAGAGCGTCGCCCGCACATGGAGATACAGAAACATGGGCACAATATGCGCCCGGGACCGCATTGCAAGCCTCCTTCTGGCACACCACGAGGATGACCAGTACGAGACCATTCTCATGCGCCTCCTGACAGATAGTCATGGGAATCGCGGTCTCAGAGGAATGATGAGAGCATCCGATATACCCGAATGTGCCGACATGTATGGTGCATACCAGAGCGGACATTTAGATCAACCCTTGGATACCCCTCGGCTCTACGAGGGCGAACGGGGCAGGGTGTTTCGGAGGTTGTTGCGGGAGAAGCTATATGACGGTATAACTCGACAACTAGACGAGGAAGAGCTAGGCGAGATCACCGCGAGTGAATCCAACGCTCACTACATCGAGGAATTCTACTCGCAGCCACCTCCCTCTATAGAACCGAGGAAAATCGACGTCGAGGACGGTGGAATCTTTGTTTATCGCCCCTTTTTGGAGTTTAGCAAAGACCGGCTGATAGCGACGTGTCTCGAGAACAACGTCCCTTGGTGGGAAGACCTCACAAACCGAGACCCGCGCCTCACCACAAGAAATGCCGTTAGGCACATGTGGAAAAACCACGAGCTCCCTGTCGCGCTACAAAAACCATCCATCTTGCGACTTGCTAGAACCAATGAGAAGATTGTCCAAGCCTTGGACGCGGAAGCTCGGAGGCTCTTAGGACGAACCACCGTTCACGACTTCGAGCCCATCGCGGGCACTTTGACGGTTCAATTTCCGGATATGAGTAAAATACTGACCAAGCGAGATTTGCGTTCTCCTATACGACGTGAAGCTCGCGTATCGAGACACCGGGAGGCGGCAGCGATACTCCTCCGGAACATGCTTGTATTTGTCAAACCAGATATTCAACCTGTGCCGCTACCCAACCTCCAAACGGCGGTCTCTCAAATTTTCCCTTGCCTCTCCGCTGCTAGCCAGAGGCCCCATCCTGGGGAGCTGAAATCGTTCAACGTAGCTGATGTCCACATGGTACCCATTAAGTTAGAGGGTCAGTCTCACACACCAGTGGGAGGGGGCAGTCAGACGACATGGTACCTCAGCCGGGCACCCTACGTCTCACACCAGCCAGCTCCAGCCCTTCGCTCACGTTACCACCCTCCAAAAGTGAGTCAAAACCGCCATGGCTCCCCAAGATGGCCTGCATTGTACGGGCGCTGGGAGCTTTGGGACGGCCGGTATTGGATTCGCATAAAGAACCGGCTTCCGTACCGCCTCATTGTGCGGCCATTCGCAAAGGAACATAGTAAACCATTCCGCAAGCTTCTCAGCCCTAGCAACAGAAGGCGCCTGGATGCCTACTTGAAGAGGTATGCACCTGGCAAAGTGCGATTCACTCTCCCTGCCATCTACATCAACCGAGACCTGGACCTAGACAACCCGGTGCCAAGCGCGGACGACGCAGATCCACCGCCGCCAGCTGTGGACGAGGCGGGCGTGCCAGTCGAGCGTCCTAGCATTCCGGATCTCTCCAAGATGAAGCTCGTCGCCCTCCCGACTTTGGACACGCAGATTCCGAAACTGGAAGATTGGGTAGCCTTCGATATTAGGTACAGGAGAGTCGACCGGGACACGCTCGAGGCCGCGGGTCTATTTCGGAGGAGCTCATTTGCGAGTCCCATGGCTCTGCAATATCGACGCAGACGAAAGCTTAAGAGATAGTGTTTTCTAGGGTTTGGGGCCCGGCTGATACAACTTGGGGTCTTACGTAGCCCGTAAGATCCCTATCTAATGGTCCTGTCTAACATGCCCAACTTGTTCATTCCCCTCGTTCTTTTGATACGTCTGAACTTGGACGATTCCACTCCAAATTGTGATATGGACGGGCAAAGAATTTGGTTTAAACTACTACTTGGGATACAATATCCTCAATATGTTCGGCGCCGCGCCATATACCCATCAGCGAGAAGTGAACGGCGATTGTATACAGGCTAGAGGGAGGGTGCAGTGAGATACGTAGGAAACCATGTCGACGAGATATATTGTATAACAGAGGTTTTTCTTCATTGTTGTCTCGTTTTAAGTATCAAGCGCCATATCCGTGCTCGTCGGGTGTCTTTCAGCTCCTTGCCTTCGTTCCCATGGCCGACGTTGTTTGCGCACGCATGAAAGAAACAGCATCATTGTTTTTTGCTCCTACACCAGAGAAGAGTATGGTGCATCCTGGCCTTGATCAATTCACACACCAACTATCTACGTGCTGCTGCTGATAGCAGTAAGCACTAGTCTAAGGGCTTGACGTTACAAGCGGTATGTACCAGCAAATACCAGTACAAGCATCCATGGAAATAATCATTTTCTGTATCAGAAAAGAAGTTGAAAGGTTCAACTACTCACACCCCCCCCCCCCCCCCCCTCCACCTTTTTCGCGTTGCGTTACTTCCGCACTTCCGTTCGACCAGCGGAAAAGGAGGGGATCATCACGTCAAGGATTCCACTCCAGACGGAAGTCTTCCTTGCCTCGCCAAGTTCCGGGGTTCCCTTCAGGCACGCAGGCAAGGTAATCAGGTAACAGCCACGAAACAACGTATATACGAGAAGTACATTTGACGGTGCGTATTTACACTATCCTGGTTGGTTCAGCTGAAAGTTGTGTGCAGCATTCGTAGGATCGACCAATCGACTGACTGCATGAAAAGGAAAAGGGGTATACGTACCATGAGTCGTGCTTTATAGAATGAGTAATACGAACACTGTGGAATAGGAATCTGACTACCATGGATCTGCGTCGAGTATGGCGGCCGTCAGACGAGATTAGACGAAGCAACCAAGGGTCGGTAGGGTCGGTAGGGTCTTCCTTCCAGAGGCTTTTGGGGATATTGTAGGTAAGCACTCGCCTGCTGCGTTGATAAACAACGGCTGATTCATTCATACTCATCCCACCAAGGCCCAACCAGTGATTCATTCCATTGAGTTCTTGAAGATGAAATCATCCAATCAAGTCAGATGTCATCCTTCGTGGACCCAAATCGGTCCCAAGACGTACCGCCAACCCTACGGATTTCAGGAGGTGCTTTACAACGCCATCTCCGTCCCAGCAGGGTCACCGGGGCTTTTCCTGATAGGGTCCTCGGTCACCTTCACCCACATTCCTGCCTCCCCAGACCACAAGCTCTCCCCTTCTGACCTAGCTACGCTATTGCGTAATGGCTGGCTGCGGCTACGCCGCCAGTATCCCGCGTTGGCGGCAGAGAATCTGAAGGAGGGGAAGACCTACGTGTCGCCGTCGTCACCGGCCGAGCTGGAGGACTGGCTGGCCAGCACCTTCATCGTCATGCCGGGGAGAACCTATTCCGAGCACTGGAAAAGCTTGGTCAAGACGAGGCAGATGACGCTGTTCTATTTCCCCGAAGAGCGCCAGCTATTCCTCCAGGGCGAACATCACATCCTGGACGGGAGGGGTCTCATGAACTTCTGGGATCGGTACTTCAAGGCCGTGACCGCGCCCGAGAAAGGAGACCTGTTGAAGGCCGACGGATCCGAAGTGTCCCTCTTGCCTCCCCGCTCCGACGACCTCCTCGACATCACCGAGAATAGTCCCGGGCGGGGCGAGCAGCGTGCGCTGGAAATCCTCTCGCCGGTCGCCGCGATAAGGGATCCCATCTGTATCCCGGCGGCCCAGCCGCTACCTCCCTGCTCCCCGCGGAACGCCCTGCTCGAGCTGCGGTTCAGCGCCCGCACCACCGAGTCCATCGTCGCCGCGTGCAAGGCCCAGCGCCTGAGCGTCACCGCCGTCTGGCACACGGCCGTGATCCTGGCCACGCAGACCGTCCAGGCGCAGCGCAACGCGGCGTCGGGCGCGGGCCCCGGCGCCGGTACGCAGTTCGCGTGCTTTGGGAACTTCGACCTCCGCCGCTATTTCCCGGCCCCGGAGACTACGGGCGTGCCGGATGCCTACTCGCTCAGCAACCACCACGGCGTGCTCCCGTATGTCGTCGAGACAAGCGGCAAGAGTTTCGCGCAGATGGTGCGCGAGCTGGCAGCGTTCTACACCCAAGACATGGTGCGTTCTTTCTCTCTTTTTTTGACAATGTTTTTTTCTCCATCGCTGGCCCGCCTTTTGGTTCTTCTTCTTCTAGAAACTTCTCGCATCATAGAGCATTGCTAACGAAGTTCTAGTATGTGAAGTACCCCCTCGTGATTCTTCTAAAATGACTGGCCAGCAATGACTAACGCACAAGGCTCTTGGGTACACCAGACCCAAGGCCGACCCGGATGTATGGAGCGCGCTGGGGCCGATGATCCGCATGATGGTGCCCGACTTCATCAAGGGGCAGCTGGACGAGACGGCGCCGGCGCTGTCGAGCATGGGGGTCGTAGACAACTTTATCAAGCACGCGTACGCCGACGCTGGCGGAAAGGGGACCTGGCAGATCGACGAGGTCTGGATCGGAGATACCGTCACGGGGCCCTGGCTCGAGCATTTCATGTGGGCGTGGAGGGGCCGGCTCTCGGTGAACACTTGCTATAACCCGGCGTACTACACGCACTCCGAGGTGGACGAGTTCAACCAGCTCGTGCAGGAGATGATGCTGGAGGGACTCGGGGTCGTGAGCCGGGGCACGCGGGGCAAGCTGTGAGGGATCGACGAATACCTGGGCTAAGTATCGGGGCCTCAATTTATTATATTAAGCTTGAATCAACCTTACATGCGTGAGCCCCTTTAAAGCAACCCGTCAGAAGCGCGAATGACGCCCCCACCCCCTATGGTGGAAGGTCATCGTTTTCCTTCACCTCCGTGAATAACACGTACTGTAGAAACTCATCCGTACTTTATTTTGCATTTAATTCAGGTCACTCATCAAGAGTTGTTTTGGAAAAACGACGTATAATTGATTGATTTCTCTACCCTACACAGTAAATCTAACAATAACCCTCGTCGACCTCGCCGTAGTTCCGCTTCCACACGCCGGGGCTGTTCTTGAGGAACTGGGACCGGAACCCGATCATGCGCTGGCCGCGCGGCGTGAGCGTGCCGGCGAGCTCCCGGTCGATGATGAAGGGGTACGCCTCCTCGGGCGTCAGGTACGAGCACTGGAAGACCAGGGTGATGGCCCGGCGCGTCTGGTCCTCGGTGACGTTGGCGCCGCCGCCGTGCACGACCTTGCCCGTGATGAAGCACGCGTCGCCGGGCCGCATCTCGGCTGGCACCGTGTCCCGCGGGTCGCCGTTCTGCTCGAGGTCGGCCCACCGGTGGCTCCCCGGGATGACCCGGGTGGCGCCGTTGGCGGCGGTGAAGTCGGACAGCGCGACGACGAAGTTGACGCTGGCCTCGGGCGCGTCGGGCCCCGCGCGCGTGAAGATGGGGAACTGCCACTGGTCGCGGTGCAGCGGCTGCGCCTTGCTGCCGGGGCCGATGTCGATGACCTGCGCCGAGTTCATCCAGTAGCCGCCGGCGTCGGCGAGGTAGATGGCCTCGCACAGCTGGTGCACGAGCTCGCACTCGAGCACCTCGCGCCGGAAGGTCGCGCTCAGCGCCACCACGCCGTTGAGCCGCTTCGTGCGGTCCCCGTGGAAGTCCCGGACCCACGCCTCCGTCTGCCGCGAGCCCGCGCCCATCGCGTCCATGTGCGGCTGCACCTCGGCGTTGAGCCGCCGCACCTGGTCCGCCGTGAAGAGCCCCCTGATGATGACGGCGCCGTCCTCGCGCAGCACCTTGAGGACCGCGTCACGGCCGTCCGAGGGCTGGACTTGCCGTAGCTTGAACGAACCTGCTGCGGACATTGTTCGCACACACGCTCTCTCTCTGTGTGTCTCTCTCTTGGGGATGATCAAAAGCTGGGTCCTGGATGGATGGATGGATGATGTAATTGACGCCAAAACAGCTTACACGCATGCAAGCTATGAGGATTTTTTAAGCTACTGTCCTGATTGAAGTACTCTCATATCAGGAGTACTCCATCTATAGAGTGATGTCAGGATACTTGAAGGGCATGGTGAAGGCCACACTCGTAAGGTCAAACTCGAAGGACTCGTCTACCTAGTTCATGACTCGGCTCACTTTCTGTCAGGATCCTGCAGGTCTCGTGTATAGGTACCGCCTTGGTATCACGCACGCGTAGGCCTCCCTGGACCGTCAAGAAACGATATCTGGGTAGGACGTTGTCACATACAGTATAGTATCACTGTCCGGAAATAAAGTGAGCCCGCATATTCCCCCCCTGGAGTGATCGACGGCACTCTCGGTTGTCGAAATAAGTTTACTGGACGCAGGACGTGCGTTAGTCCTAATTCCTACGGAACGGCAGGGTGTTGCCACTGCAAGGTATAGTGCAGCGGCGTTGACTACCCAAAATGACTTAAGTCACGTAGTGGGAGGTGCTTTTAGTATATCTGTCTGTCAAAGAGAAGCACCAGCTCCCAAGTCAGGTCTCACTCGTCTCTCGAATCGACACATCCCCCCCCTCGAAGGACTTTGTTACATATGTTTATATGGAAGCACCATCCTCAGAAAGATGCAGTTAGTTGTCGTGGTTGAACCATGGTTGAAATAAGGTTAGAGTGAGGCACAGAGAAATGATGTTAGAATGAGGCACAGGGAAATAAGGTTAGGTGAGAATGAGGCACAGCGTTTGAAGGGGCAGCAAGAGTCCCTTGAAGAGGTACAGATAAGCTTAACTGGTCAAATAACTTTAGTCAGCGCGAGCGGTAGTGACGCGTGTACACCAGGGACTCCTCCCAATATCATGTAAGCATGCTTCTTTCGTATAAGTTGACCCCTGTCCGGCCCACCGAACGACATGCAGCCGAAGATCACGTAGAAGACTCCGTCTTCCAAGCTTCCTCTATCAAGTCGTCGATGCGTCTAGGATCCGGAACCTTGCCTTCGAAGGCCTTGACGAGGTCTAGACATCCACCCCCCAGCGTCCCAAGGTCGAACGCCCCGAGCGCGACCCCTGCCTCGAGATCCGCGATCAGCCCCCGCAGCTGAGTCAGCCCCTGAGGAAAGCGTTCTGGGTAATCCTCCGCGATGTCCAGGTTCGTCGGCAGGTCGATCGTCTCGTGCCTGAGCAGCTTCTCGACTGGCTGGTAGCGGACCTCGAGCCTGCGCCCCAGGCTCTTCTCCACCAGGCGGACGAGCTCGTTCAGCGAGACGGTGCTCGCGGCCGTAGTCAAGATGCGCGACCACTTGTCTACCTCTAGGGCCAGTGCGAGGTATCGTGCCGCATCCGTCGTGAAGGTCATGCTCATCCTTGCCTCGCCATCCCCAGGCAGTACCGCCATACCCTTGGCCGGGTCGATGAAGAAGCATAAGGGGCGGAGGCTGGAAGGCACTTTCGGCATTCCGAAGTAGTCCATGAACATGCCGGGGTATACGTAGGCATACTCCAGCGTGGTAGTCTTAGCCAGCTCTTGCCGGGCGGCAATATGGTACTTCTTCTCTGGATAGGGGAGGATGTCATCACCGACGTCGTACTCGACGTTGAACTCAGAGGGGATGAAGCGTGAGACGTAAGTGCACTTTTCGGCCGCGCGGATGAGACGCAGCTGGGCGTCTGACGCAGAGTCACAATCCATGATCAGGGTGCTGATGACGACAGTGACTTTCTTCTCCGTAAGCCGCTCGACCAGGGACTCCTCGGAGTAGTCCGTGTGAATGATGGGTTGGTATTTCTCACCGGTCACCGGGGAGGTACGGCAGGATTTGTCTTGTGCAGGCTGCAATAACACTGTTAACAAACCGGACTTGCTCGGGGGCATTATCTTTACCTTTCGAGACATGGTGTACACCTCATATTTTCCCGTCTCATACAGGGCATTGGTGATCAGGCGGCCTAGGTCTCCCAGACCTCCGGCCACAGCAACGACAGTCATGGCGTGTGGCGGCTCGGGACGATACAGGTACGAAACGAACACGCAATTTGCGGTGAGAATCTCGCACAAAGACCAGGACCTGTGCTAGGTAGTGGAATGTGATCAAATGAAGCTGATATGCCGAGGGAATTCTTATCAAGAAAAGCTGCTTATGAAGCATGAGGAGCGGAGCCAAGGGAGAAGGTTTACGGTAGGATTCCTTGAATCGGAGTCTAGGACTCTGATGCCTGACCCTGCCTATACTCCCATTGCCCTAGACCAGCATGCAACGGTCGTACTCCGAAACGATATATACGGACTGGGCATCAGCGCCTAGATGATGAATGAACAGAAGAGAACTAATTTATCTACTCCTGGAAAGAATCCCGTGCTGGAGGTTAGGAAAGGAGTCGTCGATCCTTTAGTATCCCAGCGAATTCAAGGCACATTCAGGAGGTAACGCTTACCATATCAGCTTGTTAAGATCACAAGCCAGAGACTGCAAGCGCATACTGTCATCTGTTCGTCGGTAGACGTGCCTTGCATACTTGCCACCGCATGGTACGTATCTGGCAATGCATTATGGCCCTAGCTTGGGAGTGGCGTAGGACAGTTTTTGACACTGGTTTCCTCTCTTTGATCAGAGTGGTACGGAATCACCAGGTGGAGTGTGCCCCTATTCACACCCCCCTTTCTTCGACGTAACTATACCCGGTAGAAAGCTCTGTCACAGGACCATGAGCAGAGACCCCTATTCCCATGGTACTTGACTCCTACTTCATGTACGCTGCGCAGATCCGTAGTATCCGTGAGCCCCCTTGGTGACAGGTACCATGTGGCAAATAAGCTAGGGGAGTCGAGATCCATGTCGTAAGAGTAAGTATGTCATCAGGAGTTGACTTCTTCTCCTTGTGAGGAAGGTCTTTGGGTTGAACACACGCGGAAGTCTTCTCAAATTTAAATTGTGTTCCAAAAATATTCGTGTTACCTCAGCTGTAGTTATTGGGATAAGTCATCTTGAATTGGAAATAGAGACAGCTTTGGAATGGATTCAACTTCGACAAACGACGACCAGACAACGGTGGAGGGTCTTGGAAATATCAACAGCACGACTGCACCGCAGTTATGCGTTCATCAACTTTTTGAGAACACGGTCGAGAGATATGCCAACAAGGCCGCTGTCAGCTGCGCCGACACGACACTCACCTACGCACAGCTTGATGCTCTCGCAAATCGTTGTGCCACGTTCCTCATTCACCAGGGTATCGGCAATAGTGACATTATCGGCGTCGCGCTGGAGCGCTCAGTGAACCTCGTCGCCATATTGCTGGCGGTGATGAAGACAGGGGCTACTTACGTACCCATTGACCCGGCCTTTCCCGCAGAACGCATAAATCAGATGATGGAAGATGCCCGGCCCCGGTTACTCATCACCGGTGGTAAAGGACTCGAGGCCTTTGTTTCCTGGGAAAGTGTGTGCCTGAGCATCGACGAGGTGCTGCAGATGACAGAGACAGAGCTCGACAGCGGTAACCCAAAAGTGCCGGTTCGAGGCGAAGAGCTTGTCTATATCATGTACACTTCGGGATCGACAGGCCGACCTAAAGGGGTCGAGGTCAGTCACGCGAACGTCTCCAACCTGTTATTGGCAATGCAAAAGGACCCAGGGTGCCGGGATACTGACCGTCTACTTGCCGTAACCACGGTGTCTTTCGATATGGCCGTTCTCGAGCTGTTCTTGCCCCTGATCTGTGGAGCAACAACAATCGTTGCGCAAGGATATGAGATAAGAGACACGGCAGCACTCATGCAGCTCATGGATCGCCACAGCATCACCATAATGCAAGGAACCCCTGCAATCTGGCAGATGCTCCTAGACACAGGCCTGGAGTCCGGAACGCAGCTGGATAAAATCTTTTGTGGCGGCGAGGCGCTATCCCGGACACTAGCAGATCGCCTTCTGGCATGCGGCGAGAAAGTATGGAATATGTACGGGCCGACCGAGGCGACAGTGTACGGCAGCATCTGGAGGGTACGGGAGGATCATGATGTGATCATCGGCGGTCCTATAATCAACGGCCACCTTTACGTTCTTGACGCGGAGATGTCGCCGGTACAGCTTGGGACTCCCGGCGAGCTTTATATCGGAGGAGCAGGCGTGGCACGTGGGTATCGCAACAATCCAGACCTGACCAATTTGCGATTCCTCCAAAACCCTTTTCATCATGGCATGATGTATCGAACGGGTGACCTCGCTTGTTGGCTAGCACCGGGGAAACTCAGCTTAATGGGCCGCATAGATTCGCAAGTAAAGATTCGCGGTTACAGAATAGAGCTGGGAGATATCGAAGCTGCGATCACCACGCACGAAAGGATCTCTGGGGCAGTGGTCATTTGTCGCGATGATCGGCTGGTAGCATATTGCGTGCAGAAGGCCAGGATATCCGGGAATGGAGCGGAAACCCGGGCAACACTTGGCTCTATTCTGCGTCCCTGGCTAGCGGAGAGGCTTCCAGATTACATGTTGCCGGCGTTCTTCGTTGAGATGGAAGCATTTCCGGTTACCATCAACGGCAAGATTGATCGCAAGGCCCTCCCAGACCCCGTTGTGACATTTCAAGCTGCGGCCGATACGAAGCCGGCGACAGATTTGGAGGGTCGGATACTCGCAATATGGACGAAAGTACTGGGTCACGATCGTGTTGAGATTAATGACAACTTCTTTGAAGTGGGCGGTGACTCCTTGCGTGTCATCCGTGTTCAGAAGCAGCTGGAGAAGCTGCTTGAAAGATCTGTCCCAGCACCCAAATTATTCGAACACTATACTATCAAGACATTGGCTTCATATCTGAACAGGTCTACTGGGAATGCAATCTCGGAACCAACCTTTCAAAGGCGTCCGGCGAGTGATGTAGATGATATCGCCATCGTGTCCATGGCATGCCGGCTACCTGGTGATATTGTCACCCCAGAAGAATTCTGGGATTTACTTGAGCGCGGTGGCGACGCGATCAGTATAGTGCCCGAGGGTCGTTGGGATTTGAATGCCATGACCGAATCGACTCCGGATGCTCAAACTAGAGCGTCTTGCCGTCATGGTGGATTTATTTCGTCGATCCATGATTTCGACGCTGCCTTCTTCGGCATATCGCCCCGAGAGGCGAAGATGCTAGACCCATCACAGTATTTGATGCTGGAGACGTGCTGGGAAGGCTTCGAGCGTGCTGGATACACCATAGAACAATTGCGTGGCAGTCAAACGGGTGTTTTCATTGGGACCAGCAATATTTTAGCCCACCAATTTCTGAATCCATCCGCAAGTAGAGACCTGTCAGATCTGGATGGATACACAGTGACTGGTTCAGCTGGTGGTACCTTATCGGGGCGGATCTCCTATCACCTGGGTCTCGAGGGTCCAACTATGACGATAGATACCGCGTGCTCCTCTTCGCTGGTAACTACCCATTTGGCATGCACTGCTCTGCGTCAGGGCGAATGCGACATGGCGATCTCAGGTGGTGTAAGCCTCATGCTCAACCCTGGACTGCACGTGGAATTTGGTCGATTACAGGGGTTGTCTCCAGATGGTCGGTGTCGCGCGTTTGGGTCAGAAGCACAGGGGACTGGCTGGTCAGAGGGTTCTGTTGTGGTGCTACTTAAGCGATTGTCGGATGCTCAGCGCGATGGTGATAAGATCCATGCCGTGATTCGAGGCACCGCCGTCAATCATGATGGCCGTAGTGCCAGCTTGACCACGCCAAGCGGAACGGCCCAGCAGCGACTCATCCGCGGAGCTCTCGACCGTTCCGGGCTACAGCCTTCCGATATCGATTATGTCGAAGCCCATGGCACAGGTACGAAGCTGGGCGACCCAATTGAGGCTATGGCATTGGCCGAGGTGTTTGGTCCTAGCCGTGGTCGTACGAACCCCCTTTTTATTGGCTCGGCCAAGTCGAACCTCGGCCATACACAAGCTGCTGCCGGGCTTGTAGGTTTGCTAAAGGTAGTCCTGGCAATGAAAAACAGCACGCTGCCACAGACGTTGTACGTTACCAAACCCACTCCGGCTGTGGACTGGCAATGCGCCAATATGATGCCGGTCCAGAATCCACAAGCGTGGTGGTCCCAAGAGGGCCGACGACGCCGTGCTGGCGTAAGCGCATTTGGCATTGGGGGGACAAATGCTCATGCCATCATTGAAGAATCACCGAAGAGGGCCGCGACAGCTGAAAAGTCAAGAGCATCATGTGCATCTCCGTTACCATTTGAGATGCCATTTCTCATCTCAGGGGATAACGATGCTGCGGTACGAGTCCAAGCTCGAAAGCTCCGCGACTTTCTTGACTGTAAAGGTGACTTGTGCAGTCTTGGTGACGTGGCTCACTCGCTGGCAACCACACGTAATCATTTTCGAAGGCGACGCGTTTTGTTTGCTGAAAGCAAGTCGCAGTTGTTAGACAAGCTCGACTCGGCTGTCCATTCCGACCACCTTGTACCAACTGATACCGATATCGTTGAACATCCAAGAATAGCCATGCTGTTTAGTGGTCAAGGCAGCCAGTGGGCAGGTATGGGAAAGGATCTATGCGCAAGATTTCCCATATTCCGTGAGGCCATAAGTGAAATTGCCGCTCATTTCACGGAGTTGGAGTTACCCCTACTGGATGTGATGTGGGCCGAACCTAACAGCCCGGAAGCTTTATTGTTAAGTCGTACAGACTTTGCTCAACCTGCTTTATTCGCCCTGGAGGTATCCTTATGGCGTCTGTGGCAGAGCTGGGGCGTGACCCCTGAATTTGTCCTCGGCCATAGCTTGGGCGAGCTTGTAGCTGCTCATGTGGCAGGTATCATGGACCTGCCGGATGCTTGTCGATTGGTCGCAGCGCGCAGTCGATTAATGCAATCACAATGTGGCAATCACGCAATGGTGTCCATCGGCGCAAGTGCTGGCGAGGTTGAAGAAGCTATCGCAGAGTTAGGCCTGAGCGACAAGGTTGATGTCGCTCTGTTCAACACACCAGCGCAGACGGTCATATCTGGGGACGCGGATGCCGTTACAAGCCTTACGGGCCATTTTGCAGGGCAAGGCCGCAAGATAAAGCCGCTGGTTACTGGGCATGCCTTCCACTCTCGCAAAATGGATGCGGTACTTTCGGATCTCCGAGCTGTTGCGAAGACCGTACGCTTCCACCCTCCCAATTTAACGGTCATCAGCAGCGTAGATGGCTTGCCGGCCAAAGCTGGTCAACTTGAGCAACCGGAATATTGGGTCCAACAAGTACGTGAGCCTGTTCGGTTCGCTGATGGCATCCAGGCCTTGGCTGCTCAAGGAGCAAACACTTTCCTCGAGCTCGGACCGCAGCCCGTACTCTGCGGGCTGGGTATCGCGTGTCTCGACGGCGATGGGAAAAGCAGGTCTCATTTTTGGTTGCCATCCCTTGTCCCGCGTCAAAGTAGCGTCTCGACTCTTCAGCGTAGTCTTGCCGATTTGCATACAAGGCAGGTTCTCATCGACTGGCTAGCCGTATTTAAGCCCTTTGCATATCAGCGCGTGGAGTTGCCGACATATGCGTTCCAGCGGGACTATGTTTCTCGATCCAAGGAGTCGAGCACCGCCGGTAAGAGTAGCGACCGTAAGCCCAGCCGCCGCTCCGAGGGTGACACCAAGGATTTCAAATTCGTCATAAAATGGCAGGAGGTCAAACCCGGCAATGTCAGTCACAGGAAAACCTGGGGTATTTTGTTGCCAGGTGGTAACACTGAGCCTTGGGCAGCCCAAGTAAAATCTGCATTATCACAAGCTGGTGGGAAACTCGTTGATGTTGACGATGTTTCGGACGACGAGGAGCTGGATGGCTTCATATGTCTATGGAATTCAGACACCGATGTTATATCACGGGCGAATGATTTCACCACGCAAGGGCTGGCCCAACTGCACGCGGCAGCTCAGAGGCAACTTGCATTACCGCTAGTCTGGGTCACGCACCATGCCGTAGGAACGGGTATTGAGTCTTGTGATCGCGACATGCGACTGTCAGCAACCCCTCTTTGGGGTCTTATGCGAACGGCTAGGAGCGAGCATCCCGAACTGGACTTGCGCTTGATTGATCTGGATGGCCAGACATCTTCCCATGTCGCATCAGCATTGATGTTGAGCACCGAGCCAGAATGCGTCGTACGCCAAGATCGATTACTCGTGCCACGCATGCAGCGCGCTCGACCCGGACCAAAACCATTATCCAGACAGCGTCTTCTCCGGACGGATGGTGCCGTGCTACTGACTGGTGGCCTGGGTGATCTGGGAATGCACGTAGCACGTTGGCTGACAAGCCAACATGGTATTCGCGACTTGGTACTCACCTCGCGTCATGGTACGCAGGCTCTCGGCGCCGCTGATTTAGTAGAGGAGCTCTCCATGCTCGGGGTCAGAGCAACTGTGATCGCCAGCGATATAGGAGACCCAGCCAGCGTCAAGTCGATTATGGCTGAATTCAGCGAAGACCGACCACTGCGGGGGGTGGTCCATGCTGCGGGCGTTACAGACTCTGGTGTTCTCGCATCGATGACGGCAGAGCGATGCTTGACGGCGCTTGTCCCGAAGGTTTACGGTGCTTGGCTGCTGCATCAAGCCACCGAAGCCATGGACTTGGATCTCTTCATGATGTTCTCGAGCATCTCTGGCGTGATGGGTATGCAAGGCCTGGCTAATTACGCTGCGGCGAACTCCTTCCTGGATGGACTAGCCCACATGCGTCGTGCTCAGGGCTTGCCGGCCACATCGATAGCATACGGCACCTGGGCAGGTGATGGTATGGCTTCCAGACTCAGTGGGAATACCAACTCTCACCTGGCCCACTTTGGCCTTGATCCCATTACCCCCAGCCAAGGGCTAGAGCTGTTCGAGGATGCCGTGCTCAGTAATGATGCCCTGACCGTCGCGGCTGCACTTGATTTGACACGACTTCAGCGCTACTTCGAAGAACAATATGGAATACCGGCATTGCTTTCCTCGCTTCTCACTCGAGCCAGTGCAGGAATGCCCCACGTATGGGATCTGGGAAAAGCTTTGAGCGCAGCTAACCCAACAGAACACAACGACATTATGCTTAACACGACACGAGAAGTAGTTACCAAGGTGTTGGGGTTCGCACATCCACGTGATGTAGACGTATACCGTCCCTTGCAAGATATCGGGATCGACTCGCTGACGGCAGTTCAAATTCGCAATCAGTTGGCAAAGCTGACGGGCTTGACGCTTTCCGTCAATATCGCTTTCCTCCATCCGAACTTAAAGGCACTGAGCGAGTTTCTGTTGAGTCGACTGCAAGACACGGATTCGTCATCTGCTTCGACATCATCCAGCAGTGAGACTGCTGCTACCACGGTGTTTGATGCGCCTCTTTTGAATATGGCGGCCATCCGGGAAGGTTGTCTCGACAGCACTCTCATGTTTGATAATGTGGTACAAGACCCGTCCAGTGGCGGCTCACGTCCTGCATCTATTTTTCTCACAGGAGCCACGGGGTTCGTCGGTGCTTTCATCTTGGCTGACCTGCTCAAGCAAAGAATTACCGCGCATTGTGTTGTTCGTGCCGACAGTGTTGAAAGTGCGCGGCAGCGGCTCGTAAGCACTTTAGTCGACTACGGCCTGTGGGAGCCTGAGTTTGATTCGCTTATCAAGGTAATGGTTGGGAACATTTCTCAGCCACTGTTAGGTCTGGCTGAAGAAACATTCGAAGATTTAGCAGACCGGGTTGATGCCATCTGCCACTCTGGTGCGCTCGTTGACTGGATGCGACCATTGGAGGAGTATGTTGGGCCGAATATCGTCAGTACTCACGAAGTCTTGCGCCTAGCATCACGCGGTCGTGCCAAGTCGGTGCATCTGATTTCGACCATTTCAACGTTGCCCAAGCATATGGGCCTTAAGCTTGTCGAGGGTGACCAAGAATACGGTTACGGGACGTCAAAGTTCATCGCCGAGAGACTGGTAGCGGCAGCGCGTTGGCGCGGTGCCAGGGCGTTCGTCTATCGGCTGCCTTATGTAACTGCCTCGAGCCGTACGGGTCACTTCCGGCTCGATCGTGGAGACTTCCTGCACAACTTGATTGCTGGCAGCATTCAGATGGGCGCATTCCCATCAGTGGAGGCCGACATGTCTGCTGTTCTGCCGGTCGACTACCTGAGTAGGAGTATCACGAGAGTGATGACGCAAGATTTGCATGACAAGGGGCGCGATTTTGATTTCCTGAACACCTCGGCGCCGACTTGTAATGATTTCTTCAGGCTCGTAGGTGACATGAGTGGTGGTAAAGAGATGACAAGCTTCAGTAGATGGAAACAAAGAGCACTGGACTATGCCGTCGTGCATCCGAAAAGTCCACTGGCACGGATCGCTGCCGTCTTGGATAATTATACAGATGAGACGGCAGCCGGTATGTTCAAGGGTCTCCCTGTTGGTGAACATGTGCTGGGAAGTAAGAGGGATCCGGCGCCAACCGTCAACGAGCAAGTCATTCGGTTGTATATCAGTCGCATTGGTGCCTGACACATACATAGGTAGGGAGGAGGGAAAATACAACATGAATGATAAGTAGATGAGGGAGCCCTGAGTCTTGAGAGAATTTTGGTTTCCCCAACACTCAGTCGGCACCTGACGCCCGTCCGCCAGCCAAGTCGACAGCTGCCCATACTTCTATCAAACACTTCCATGACACGTAAAATATGGTTTTCACACGAATGGATGCCTTTACTACACCGCGTAAGATGGACAATACCTACCTACCTAGGTAGGTACTGACCGAAACTGATATTTGTCCTTCTTGCGAGGCCGACCACCGCGTCTCCCTCCGTTTCACACTATAAGATAAGACTCGTTTTACCTAGGTACGTTTCGGAAATACTGCCCCATAGGCAAAAGGCAAAAAAAGGGGGAGGCCAGAAGCCAATACTATTGACCAAATATGACAAATTGGGAATCTAAAAATGTAAAACTCAGGTTTACGTAGGTAGGTCTCGCTCATTTGCTAAGAGGCACGATGACCTTGCTCGGCACGGCTGCTTCATCCACAGCCTTATCGACCCTATACAGTACCAATCAAATCTTCATCTTGTCTTAGCCTCACCCCGTATACCTCCAGAGTCGCTCGCCTTCGTAACCGAAAAGAACCTATACAGTCCATGGCGCGGACCGCCGCCACCAGCAGCGAGCTGCGACGGCGGCGGAGGCGGCAGGGCTTGGTCTGTGGTCTTCTTTCGTTTCCGCGGCCGCGCCGGCTCCCTAATCCGGGCCCCTGATCCCAACACCACATCATCATCACCATCATCATGATCTTCACTCGAGTCTTCGAGCACCAACACCGGGTGGCTCTCGGTACCCGACTCTTCTTGTCCTTGTACCGATCTCTTCGCCCTCCTCGCCGCCGCCGCCGCCGCCGCCGCCGCTGGTGAAGATCCGGTAACCCCGGCGCCAAGTGGCGCAGATGATGGTGTCGTCACCGGCGGTACAGAATCAACCTCAGTTGATCCTTCCATCTCCCTTCGTTCCGCACCAACACCGCTGGGCCCCCCCGAGTCGACCTCAACCTCGACCTCAACCTGGATCTGCCTCTCCACCATATTCAGCCAGGCATCCCCCCATTTGTCGCACAGCGTCCTCCCCACCCCCTTGACCTCGAGCAGCTGCGCCCGGGTCCGCGGCCGCTGGCGCGCGATGCCCTGCAGCGCGTCGTTGCTCGCCACCGCGTACAGCTGCAAGTTCCTCTGCCGCGCGATCTTCTCCCGGTGCTGCCTGAGGGCCTGGAGCAGCGGGTTTTCGCTGCTTCCTCTTCTTATTCTTCTTCTTCTTTCTGAAGCGGAACTACTCTGCGTCGTCGTCGCTGTTGCTGCTGCTGCTGATGGTGATGACGACGATAATAATGATGATGATGATGCTTTAGGGGGCTTCTTCCAGCGCTTCACCGCTCGCTGGTACGGATTTCCGCCGCGGCCTGCGGTGGTGGTGGTGGTGGTGGTCCTGCTGCGAGGCGCGATATAGGCTACCAGTGCCTCCTGCGCCTCAGCGTCGACCTCGAGTGACGGCGCATCCTGGCGTTCGAACGTGTGTGTGTGGGTTTTGTCATGGTGTCCTCGAAGGAAGTCCTGAGCCGTGATCACGGTGATGGTCTCGTGATCCTCCTCCCCATCTGAATGCGTGTCCACCACGAGTAATAGCTGGGTACTACTACCCAAGCCCCGGATAGTCTTGAAATGCGTATAGCGTTCGGCGTATAGGGGCGGATGCGGTCTTGGCGTCATGGCGCCCAGCTTGGACCGGAGACAATGGTAAAGCATGAATCCGGCGTAAGCGTCAGAGGCAGCGTAGGCCCGCTGAGGCTTGGTGAGGTCCCTGCGACTCCAGTCGCTGCGCGCCACGGTGCCCTTCTTCAGGGGGAGCCCGAGATGCGTTCCCACCTGCTCAGCCAAGGCGCAGCTGGCGGTTGTGCACTTCCGCCATTGGCCCTCGGAGCCCCCATCCCCATCGCCGTAAGTGACGAGGTTATGCAGGTGGCTTACCTCGATCGCGCCCTGGGGTCTGAGCTCCAGGAACTCTCGCAGCCGCCGGAAGTCGCCCATGATATTGGAGCCGGCCTTGATGATGAGCGATGACTCGAGCATGCGCCGCAGCGAGGGTGCGACCAAGTCTGCCGGCTGGTCGCCCGGGTGGACGCCAAGGTGGAACAGTGCGATCTTGTCCTCGCTTGCGAGCTGTATCAGACTGACTCTCTCCTGGAGCCGCTCGTTGGAGGGGGAGGACGGGTTCCAGCTGACCCATTTCATGTCGAAGCCGAGCACTCTCTGCTGCAAGAACTTGCGTGCGATCCTCTCCGAGTCTGCCCTTGACCCGGCGTAAAAGACTCTGGGCTGCTGGCCTTCGGGGCCGCGGTACAGTTCATAGCTCCACCAATGCTTCTTGTTGGATCCCTTTCGAGGCTTGGGGGTCTGGAGGCGAAATGAGAGCGGCCATGGTATCTCGCAGTGTGCCGTGGGATCATCGTCGGATGAGACTGACACGACTGAGCTAGCAGGACACATATCGCATAGAGCTTACCGAGGTCACAATGTTAAGCAAGGAATTGATGTTCAAAGCAGGTGGTTGCATTATGTGAGAAGCCTTCAAACACGCAATCCTGAAGGCTGAGATTGTGGCGCTATCCCCCCCTCCCCCTTGCACGGCTATCTGCAGATCCCCCTCTCGTTCAAGTTTCTAAATGGCCTCGTCAAGCAAAAAGTAACAAGAACCCGTGATCGCTGCCCTCTATCCAATCCGGGAGACCGGGAGGTTCTATGCTTTTATCATCGCCCTGAACATGACTGTCTAGATAGGAGGAGGAACCCCAATGCCAGTATATTATCATATTCTTCTCCCTGTCCTGTATGTAAGCATTCTGCATCTTTTTTTTTATTTTCCTCGCGTTGTACTTAATAGGGGTAAAAAAAAAAAAAAAACCGGCCTTCGTGGTTTAGGGATCAAAGTGATCAGAACAACCACTATCTAACTACCCAAATATCACGCCCACGAAACCACAGCACCAACCTGCCCGAGAGCAAAAGCTTACACTACATGCTTCCGGGATTGCAGAAGAACATACAGTTTATTGGATGTCCAACAGATAGATGAATGGCTGGATGGTATCAATTAGACCCTTCTCACTACCTAGCTAGGTACTCAATACAACACCTTTCCTCTCATCAATACAGCAAGTGGACAACAGGGCACTTCGGCCCCGTCTCTTCTCTCAACTCATCCACTCTACGCCTGATTTTTGTGTGTATCTTCCGACATGGGGGCATCTCCCTATCTATCTGCCCGTACCACAGCATGATATTTTTCTTCGTAGTCTCTTCTGCCTCGGTGGTTCTCACCACCAGCAGGAGCATGTGATGACTGTTCATCACAACCCATGGCGACCTGATCAAGACCCAGGCGAGTCTCGCGGCGCACTATGTACACTCAGAACCCCTTTTCTTCATTACCACACACACTCATCTCCTCCATGTGCACTATATCACCCGCTCTGTGTAATGCAATTGCGTAAGACAACCATTAAGATACCACCCGTTCTCTCAAAATGCGGCACCTCCAACGCCTTCGCCTGCAAATTTCTTGAGGCTGTTCTCGCTCAGCTCCGTGCGAATCTCCAGGATCTTGGCTTCGTGCGTCAGCCGATCCCAGACTGCCAGACTCTTACGCAGCTTCTCCTCCTTCGCGTACTTCTCCTCGCGGATCTTCTCCTCCTCCTCCTTGAGCCGCTGCGTGTGGGCCACCAGCTCGGGCAAAACGCCGTGCATCAGCGGCAGCTGAGCTGGGTCGAGCTTGCCGTTGGGGATGATCGGCGGCATGGAGGCGAGCAGTTGCTGCGCCAAGCTGGGACGGTTAGCATCGGCTGCCGGACCCTTCGGAGGGTTGAACGGCTTCGATGAAGGGGTCACCGGTGTGGTGGGTACCGACTGGGATATCGAACCCGCTCGGGGCCCGGTTGGGATGGTGTTGGTACTCGGCGTTGCGGATGCGGTTGCGGATGCGGGACTTGCCGCTGGAGGCAGATTGCGGCTTTGGATAGGATTACCCCAACCTGCGCCACCTCTACTACCGCGACCATATCCGCCTCCCCGGGATCCCACAAATCCTCTGGGACCTGATGGTGGAACGCCTGGGCTCGTCATGTCTTGACGACTTGGCGGCGCCGCAGGACTCGGAACCGGTCTAGGAGGCGGATTTATTGTCGTATTAAACTGATTTCCGTAAACGCGGGAATCTCTGGGCCCGGTAGGAGCTCGAAGGGCGGCTGGACCACGAGGCGGGGATCTCGGGGCAGCAGAAGGGAGAGGCTCCTGAGGCGTTCTCTGTGGGCTTCTCTCCCTAGTAGGACCGCTGTGGGAAGATCGGGACAGCGGCCTAGACGGATTTGGGGATACTGGACGGGAGCGATCATCTCGTCGTAGAGGAGCAGCATGGGGCGAAGAACGCCTAGACGTATCCCTAGATGGCATTGCGGAGGATATAGCAGATTCGCGAGGGGGCGAAGGGCGCCTGCTGTACGACGCAGACGCAGACACGTAACGGTCATCGCCGCGGCGATCCGGACTGCGAGAGCGGGCACGGTACGTGCTGCCCCGTGCGGGAAGCGGCGATCGTCGAGGCGATCTTTCGCGAGCGCGATCTCTATCGAATGGAGATCGGGATCTTCGTCTAATAGGAAGACTTGTTAGGGGGGCGAAATTCGGGTTATCAGGTGTAGCAAAGGGGGGTAACCTTGAGTCGAAGCCCCTCCTCGGAGACCGCATACGGTCTCTGTCATCTCTCCGCGGGGAGAATCTCCTTGGCGGACTTCTCCGGGGCGGGCTACGTCGAGGCGGGGATCGTCGAGGCGGGCTTCGGCGTAGGCTGCGGCTTCTATCGCGCCGCCTCCAACTGTCACCGGCCTCGCGGTTATCCCGGCCTCGCGATGGCTCTCGCCTGTAGCGATCTGCACTTCGTGATCGGCGTCGGGGTGTTCGGTCGGGTATATAGCGATCGCTATCTGAGGGCGGAGGAGGACTGCGAGCTCGCTCCCTCGGAGGGCTTCTAGCACGTCTAGGAGGGGAACGATTGGAGTTGAAGGGCCTGTATGATTCGCCAGCGCCATATCGAGTAACCTCGCCATCATCGTATCTATTGTGAAACTGGTCAGTATCTGTGTAGACAATACCTTCAGACAAGAGCCCGTGCATCTCTAGCCAACTCGCAGAAGACGGGGTCTTGCTGTTCGCCCACACCGAGTGCTTGCTACCAGCTTACCTTCTACTCTTGAAGTCACCACGTTCACGATCCCGATCCCGATCCCTATCTCGGTCGCGGTCTCGGTCGCGGTCTCTATCCATCGCACCGAAAGCTCGACCGAGTCTCTGATCCTCGAAACTGTGTTGATCACCCAGAGGAATCAAGTTCGAACCCGTCCTCTGATCAGGCTCTTGACCTTGCCGATGCTTGGGACGTTTTTTGGGACGGTTTCGATACGGAGGAGTACCGGGAGGTGGAGGTGGAGGCAGTGGTGGCGGAGGAGGCGGACGTGGCGGTAAAGACGCAAATCCACCAAGCTGAAAACTTCCCTCGTACGCTAATGGAAGATTGGGGTGATAGTGTCGCGGTTGGTTTCGTTGTCGTCGTCCACGTTGTGCGGTGTTGGAAGGAGAAGGAGCAGTACCAGAACCAGAGCCACTACTGGTGCTGCGATCCTTGTCGCGAAAATGCGATGCCCACTCCGGCTCCATGACGGGACGTTCTTGGCCAATGGTAGCGCGGCGATAACGCCGTAACTGTTTGACCGATCGCCGACTTGAGGGACTAGCGCCCGCCCGGGGTGCACCTGCAGGTGAGGTCTTGGCAGGAACGCCCGACAAAGAATCGGTACGTACCTAAACCTTGAATAGGCGCTGGAAGGTACTTCGTACATACATCGACAACGCGATGGAGGCAGGTGGATAGATGAGTCGAGCTTCTACCAAGGGAGGTGATTGATGTTGGTAGGTAGACTGGCAATGATAATGATTTCTGCCTGTTGATACAATAAATGCTGCTCACTAGAAGAATACGTGAGAGCCCAGGCGCCCCGAGTAACAAAACTCCTGGGTGAGTTAAACAAACGAAACCCAGGGCGTGTTGTGTTGGCGTGTTGTTTTCTTTTCCAGATTTTGACGAGTCTCCTAATCAACATAGCTTTGATCGCTCAGGAGAGATATTGAAATCAGCTTTGCCAGTGTCTAATTGGAAGGACCTACGTATGTAAACTACCTCTAGGTAGGTACTATGTAAACGCAGGTAGGTAAGTACATGCTTATCCTACCGACCTTGCCAGACGACGACATGCCATGTGGTGTAAGCAAGCAATGGGATAATCACCACCTCATTATGTAGGTACCACAACGTTGTTGCTAGTACCCTGCATATCTAGTATTTCAAAGAAATCGCCAGCCAGACGACTAGACCACGCGAAGCAAGGCCACTTACTCACTGCCCCAGGCAACCCTCCCAGCCGTTGATGTCGAGATCAGAGGGGAAAAGCTACTTCTCTATCTCAGTCGTGTTGCCGCTCTTTGACGCCCGGTCTGCTATCCACATCTGCACGTCCTCGGCGTGCGCCTCCATCATGCGATTGAGCCCTGTCTGATCACTACGCTTGACGGTCCCGAAACGCCGCTTGGAGACCTTCTTGTGGAGATCCTCGTCCGTCCAACAAGCATGGTTGCCGGCCACGTATACCAGTGAGTTCTGCTTGTACCACGCCGATAGACCCGGATCCGTCTCCGACTTGACCGGTCTAAGATTCCCCGTGACGAAATTCACCACGCCCTGGATTCGGTCTTTGCAATCTGCATTCGCGCGCCTTGTGGTTAGTTTCGATCCCGCTGTAGTGCTTCCAGGTGTCTTGAGAAGGATCATACCTCGAGTGGTCAGGAGGATTTTGACTCCCATGTAGGCGTTGCCAACCCCGATCAGAAAGATCTCGTCTGCATCATACAGTGACAGATAGTTGTCCCAGACATAGCAAACCAACTCTTGTATCTGCTGTGCCAATGTCCGTTCGGAAGGCCGAGGAATGAATGATTCCATATCTTCCGGACGCGTGACGTATTGTGGGATATTAGCATCGAGAACGCCGAAGTCGTTCTTGACTGCCCAGTCTATATATGTCGAGACACCATCCAGCTGCCTTTGTTAGCAATTCTTCAAGTCGGTGATATCAATAAAGTCAGAAAACTCACCATAAAACCATTGTGAGAATCAATGGTGTTGTCGACGATATCTGGCATCGCGACAAGTTCGGGACTAGTAGCTATTAGCATGCGATTCATGAGGAGCCCGGGCAGGTAAGACTAGTCACGGTTGATACTTACGGATCGTGAATGCAAAAGATAAGCTTCTTCTTATTCTGAATACCAGGAGTAACGAGCACCTGATTTTCGAACGACTTGAATAGAACCTCTCTCTGGATGAAGAGAGGAACCATGCTATGTCTCTCGGACAGAGTTTGCCGCTGGTAGCCTCGGACGACATCATGAAGACGGGAAGCTTCATTGCCCATCTCTTGAACGTCAATGATACCAGGTCTCATACACTCCCAGTAGGGAGCATGCACGGCTTGTACTTGAGACAACACTCGAGCAGCATCCTTGCTGATTGGCAGTATTTTCATCTGGGGAGGAGGCTCCCCCATCAACGTCTGCGCCACGGCCAACGCGGAGTGAGAGATGGCCTTGAGATTGTATCCACCCTCCAAGCAAACGGCCACTTTGCCGCCGGCCAAGGACATCAGCATGTGTGTCATGTGGGCGTAACACGGTGGCGTGACGAAACAGCCGCCCAACTCGTCTCCGTCTGCAGCATCAAATCCGGCCGAGATAATGACCAGATCTGGATTGAACTCACGCGCTATGGGCATGACAATCTTTTGAAAGGCGGCTAGATACTCTCCGTCTCCCATTCCCTGGGAAGGCCAGGCAATATTGACATTTCTGCCCTTGCCATCTCCGTCGCCGACCTTGTCCAAGTCACCGTCGGGTATCAGGGGGTTGTCGGGCTTTCCGGGGTAGAAGTTGCCGTTTTCGTATACGTGTAGAGAGATATAAAGAATATTGGGATCCTCGTAGAACATATTTTGTACGCCGTTGCCGTGATGTACGTCCCAGTCGAGAATGAAGACCTTTTTGCATGTGGACGGATACTCGTACTGGCAGACCTTCGCGCCGATAGGTACATTATTGAAGAGGCAGAAACCCATGGGGGAGTCATATTCGGCGTGATGTCCGGGCGGTCGAATGATGGCAAAGGCGTTCTTGACTTGGCCCGCGGCGACATTCTTGCAGGTCTCGATGCAACCTCCAGCAGCGAGGAGACCGGCCTCATAGGACATTCCTCCGACGTACAGAGATGCTCTACCTTGATCCAGGTTATGACTCAAGACGCGCAAGTCTTTTGTTGACATGTCTGAAAGAGCTCTTACCCAGTCGTAATGCTTAGGCGTATGAACTGTGCAGATCTCTTGTTTCGTGGCTTCTCGCGCCGGAATCCTCCACATATACTTAGTGGGCGTCTCCGCCAGGATCTTCTCGAGTTCGGAGTCCGGTCCGGTATAGACAAGGCCGGCCTTCTTGAATATCTTCATAATCTCCTCGATCCTTCTGGGATCTTCTGGATGATGAGGTGCGGGGCCAAAGTCGGCATTGGCATGAAGCTTCATTCTGTCGTCGTAGCAGCAGCCCGTCGGGAGTTTGGCAGCCCGCTGCATCGATTTTATGAACTCTTCGCTATCCAATGTTGAATCAGCGTCATCCATAATGTCATCGTCGCCGTCTTCAAGAACATCATCGCCATCCTCATTCGCCGTCTTGGTTGGCTGAAGGGGCTCCGCGATGCCGTTGGGTGCATCCACCATGGAGTGATCTTCACCTCCCACGGTGGTGCTTATGGCTCCAGGCATCTCCAGATCCATCGAAAGCCACCCAGTGACTGAGAGATGTTCTTTAGGCGATATGCACGCTGCTGCTCATGAGCCGAATGAAGCTCGAGGTAGTTTCTACTGCTGAACCACTGTTACCACTGTTGCCACCGGTCGCACGCTCCGTAAATAACCCAGTAGGTGTTATCGCACTGATTTCCAGACCAGACACCAACTACCGTAGAGGCTGGACGAAGGAGAAAGGGACCGATTTCCTTCACGGGGATTGTGACTCTTTTGTACACCCACCACTCCGCGTGAATGTAGCAAGCTGGAATGCTGTACCCCGAAAGACGACTGTTGGCATTATTAGTTGCTGACTGGATTCCGGTGCAGAAAGTGGTATCATGGTAGGAAGTGGATCGCGCTGCCCTCCTCGAGGATAGTATCATGGGAAAGGAGGTATATCTTCATGGAAACTTCAAAGTCAGGCCATTCAATATCTACCCGGTTCATCTCAAGCCCCAGCCACCCAACAAGCAGCTCCATTTCTCCGACAAATTCAAGGTGAGACAAGAGACCGAAGACAGATAAAACAAGGCACACTTACATGTCGATGGCGCGAAGGTTTATGTGATTCACAAGCTGGGGGGCTGGGCGTACCTATGGCATCAGCCGTGATGGCGCTTCACGCAGGGCGCTGGGCAGTCGAATATACTACTCTACCAGCGATACCGAGAGATTCAAAATACCCCATATGAGCCGTGACTGAGAATACTGCACGTGCGTCGCGCCCTGGTTTGAATTCGACGCTGAAATGGCCGCACGTGTAGGGGGCGCATGTATGTACCTAGGAGGTTAGGTACTGGAGGTTGTATTTACATGGTAAAGAGCGTTATGGCGTACAGTAAGTAAGTAAATTTAGCGAACCCACCCCAGCCAGCCTTCAGGGAGCACGGCTACCCCGATAAGGCACCAGCAGACTAGGTAGATAACACGGTCTTATATAACCACCATTCATGGCCCGGACGATGTACTTACTTCATAGATTTCGTCACGATAATACAAATACACCTTCAAGGCAATTGTCTGGTATTCACATTGAATTCAAAACGGGGTTTACTTGAGTAATCGGATCTTGTTTGCACCTGCAAAAGAATACGCACAGCATTGAATACTACATCACTGTCCAGGAGGAATAACAGGGGAACTATCAGACTATGATAGCCTCAAGAAAAGTCGAATTATAGCCGACCTACCTACCTATCCAAGCACATAACCTAGGTGCTTGCTTATGTATGTACATTAATTAGGTAGGTATCCAGATCCAGCTATTGCTTGCTGCCGAGTACTTTGGTCCTACTCGACCGTTTATGATGTCTTCCATTTCTCTTGAAAGAGGGAAAGGGCAGAAGAACCAAGTCTGGGAGATTCGAGGATTGGAGTATTGGCACATGTCTCCCCTAGCCCGTTCGGCCTGATCACCAGTCCCCCGATCTTGTAGAATCGCAGAAAACAAGCAGATCCAGCTTCAAAAGCTTCTAGAATGTCGTTGTAGGTTTGTAGCGTTCTGATCATTTTACAATAGCTACCAAAAACGAACCCTTCAAGCCAGAAACACCAAAACATCAGCGCTGGAATTCAGCGGCTATGATCAACATTATCAGCATGGTAACTCTCTGACTTTGAAAGCCTGGCATCTCCACAACAAAATCCCAAAGCGATTTGTTTTCAAAAACCCCGACGGTGGTGGAAGAATCTGCGACCGGTATCGCCCACAACAAGGCTCTTATTATATTCCGGGGGGAACGCGCGGGTGACTTCCTCGGACAGGGGTGGTCTCCCGTCAGGACACGCACCATTGCTCCAGGCATGTCGATCGTCCTCGTTTGCGGCTGCACCATCAAGAATGCCCATCGGAGGAATGGTGATGACATCCCTTGGTGTCAGCATGAGCCGCTCCTGAAGCACAGTTCGGATGGAGAAGGAGAGCGACTCGCGATCTAGTCCGAAATGGTTGTTTGTGCGGCAAACAGAGCGGATCAGAGAGAGCTTGTCCAACTTGTTCCGCCCGGAACCGGATTTGAGAATAAGGAAGTGGCGCAATTCTTGCGGGTTGAGCTTCATATAAGTGTTGACGATGTTCGCGTGACTACCATCCGCTTCGCCCCACGGCACCATCTCAAGTATGGTCCCATAAAGTCTCTGAGGTCCTCAAAGTCAATAACCGAACAACACTTGGAAACGAGGGGATACTGACCGAAGTGACATATTTCACACTAGAGCATAGGTCTTTGCTAATGGTCTCCCAGATGAGATCGTACAATTCGTCCAGCTCGCAGATCTCGTTCGTCTGGAGGATACGGAGGTGATGCAGCCTGTTATCCAAAGACCACTTTTGCGGCGCATTGCTGTCACGCAGATAGTTTCCGTGGAAGTAAACGGCGTAAAGCCACCAGCGTCCAATCGCTTTTCGCAGTCGAGTCTCCTCACTCACTCGCAAGCAGCGGCGATCTTCGGGGTGGTCTCTCCAGCGGATAGCGGGATAATGGTCAACCCACCAGTCGACGTCTAGCGCCATTCTCCACACACCTATGAGCCGTGACATAGTGAACACTACTTTCCGAGGGCATATGAGCTGGCCATTGTTGAACTCGACGCGTGCGCTGGTGAGGTTGGCCTTTGGTTTGTCTGGGTTCACCGAAACGTAACTGATCAGACGCGGATGAAATATCCAACCTGGCATATGAAGCTCTGCCTCATTCGCGGTCTCAATGAAAAGGAGCAATTCGAACTCCGGTAAGGCCTTTAGAACCCTTACCATAACAGTCTCTCTGCAAAACATCAGTCAGCAGCTGCTCTGTAAAGCTAGGATGATACCTGGTACGTTTGAAGCACGTCTCTCACCGTGATGGGCCAGGTGCGCGGAAAGCGAATTGTTGATGGGGAAGTACTTACCGGTTTTCTCGGAATATATGAAGAAGCTGTCTTTGGGACAATACGAAGTTGATCAAGTCCCTGGGTGACATTTGTTCCATAATCTTGAGAACCAGCTCCACTGGTAGCGTGTCGAACCTATCCGGCAGTTTCTGGTTCAGGGATGGCATCTGCAGCCGCCCGGAGGGAACAGCTTGCTGGGACGCTGCCATTGCTGCCCGGGATCGATCGGCTCGACACCTCCCCAGGATGGATTGTGTACTGGGCCAGGCAGTTGTGGAGTTTGAGGAACCGAAGACAGTCAGAGAGGTGCTTGTTTTGAGGAATGATTTGAATCGAATAAGCGGAGTTCTTCCTCTATTGCTGTTATATCGTCGTGGATACAAGGCCAGGAGGGAAGTCTCCCGAGCTAGCCAATGACCTCGGAGGGGTTGATGTAAAATTGGTAGATGAACAATGGATATAAATATGAGCTTAGCAGACTGCTAGCCCTTTATCGCCGCGACGACTGGCAGTGATAGTTATTGAGTTCCGCGTAGGTGTGACTCGACTACTAGGTCAAGCTACTGCCCGGGGGGGGCCGTACAGAGACAGCTCCTTCTGCCGGTCCCTCAAAGCACCCCTTGATTGACTCAAGGGGCGGACAATAACAGAACTCAGTCAATGAGCACCCCTCCGTTGGGGCTATACTGAAAGAATTGAATGCTCGGAGGCATTTTTGAGGACTGATGAAGCTTCGATAGCTTTGCCATGATGGCGTGGTTGGGTGTTGGTTCTGCCATGGTTGCTTGAAGCAGAGAAGTTCAAACCTTGGAAGGGAGAGAGACGCGCTTGAGATACACGAATATGGAGACGTCGGGTCTTTTAGATTCACCTCGGAAGCACAAAGGTGGTCGGTGCGCGGGCTGAGTGAGGAATCGTAGATCCATTCCGTTGCCAAGCATTTCATGTGCAATCTTGTTACTCCTGACACGATCCAAAGGAAGTGGCCCGAGCGTCCGTCTATTCAGGAGATCCATCTCATTGTTAAGCTTGCCAAAGTCTCCTTCCCAAGTTTGCATATTCGAGAACACAACAAGAAGCATTGGCAATATACACCTGGGCACAAACAAAATATGTATGTAGTTTATACAAGTGTAAGGTAGATCGAAACTTGAAAGAGTCCTTTATTTCGTAGACGTCAGTAAGCAGGCATAGTCCACATACTACCATACTACAACAAAAACGCCTGGACGCCAGCTAGCCAGCCAAGGGGATATATCACCTTCAACCTTTTCTTCCTCTCATACTGGCTGCTACTATGAAGCCTAGACCCTCCATGCATAAAAACAGGGCTATGCAGTACTTCCCCATTCCTCGGCCAAAGCACAAGTTCAGTCAGTCCGTGTAAACCTATAGAATCCGAAGATCGAAGATGGAAGATCAAGCAAACAGAGTCCGCGTATCCAGCTCGTCAACAGCCGCCTTCTTGCCCCCTGCGGTCCTGAGCCCGAGATCGCCCTTCTTGGCCAGCCTCTCGACGTCCTGCTCGGCGCGCGCGGTATGCTTCGACGCCTTGCGCCTCCTGAAGTCGGCCCGGACCTGGTTGGGCGAGACGAACTGCTTGTTCTCGTATATCTTGGGGCCGCCGAAGCCGCCCTCGAGGATCACGATGGGCTCGAGCACGAAGCGGGGCCCGACCTCTACCAACGTGATGTCGAGTTCCTCCTTGCCGCTGCCCTTGTTGCCCTTGCCCTTCTTCGGTGCCTTAGAATCGGTATCCACATCCATCTCGTCGTCTCCGCCCGCTGCAGATTTCGCAGGCGCCGATTCCTTGATCTCGTATATCCGGATCCAGATCTTGCCATCCGCGACGGTGAATCCCATGACGTGATCAACAAAAGGTTTGCTCTTCCGCGCTCCCTGGGGCACACCGAAGACCTGTTGGAACATCTCCTTCATGAGTTTTAAGTGTGGTTCATTGTCGAAGGCGGCGTCGAAGGAGAGGACCGGACGAGAACCCTTGAGGCAGTTTCCCACAAAATTCAGCTCTGTAAAGAAGCAGATATTAGCAATTGGACATTTCGAGTCGCCGATTGCCTTATTTGCACCCAGTGACAGTGACAGCGGGAGCCAGAGTCGGTACTAACCTTCCATTGTATGCAGATTCGTCAAATGTAACTTTATGGTGGGCCCGTTCGGAGCTTTGGCAACCCACATATACAAATCCATTCCTTTCCTTGCCTCGAAGAACAGGACATTGTTGCAATTGTTCAGTTGGGCGAGCTCGTTCAGTTCGTAGAGCTTGGATTTGGAGTCGAATTTGACATCTTTCTTGGAATGCGGCAGCAGCCCACATAAGTCATTAATAAGATGCCGATGTCTGATTATGCACAAAAACATAGTGGTCAGTCTAGTCGCTCTCACGTTGCACATGAGGATCAAGTACGGAAGCAGTTGCTTACCTGTATGTGACACCTCTGGAGGAGAGGATCAAGACTCTCTGCTTGTTTTTCCTCGCGACCGCTGGGGTGGTAGTCGCCTCGTCTTTGTGACCATTCGAACTGCCTTTCGACAATGTCTTGTACACTGCTGCCATTTCGTGTCGCGAAGCTGAGGAGTAGTGGGAGCTAGATTCGTCGTGGTGGGTTGTAGGCACTAAGTACGCTTCTTCCTTGCAGAATGAATGTTCCCAACTTTTTTCTGCGAGCGTCGCTATCGAAATATCGATAAGAGGGGTGCTGCTTATCGGAAGTGGTGGTGGGGCCCTGTGGCTTGTGATGATGACAGCCCTGCGCACGAGGACCATACCTACCTAGGTACTTTGAAGCATACCACAAAGTACTTGACATCACTAAAGGTTCTCATTGGAAAACATGAATTGTGTATAGGTATCTTCCAATCTCTGTTATATCTTGATCGTGCGAGTGAAACACATATCTAAGAAGGTATGTAGCTCATAAGTAGGAAGCATGTCCCCATCTGAAGCCTGTTGCCAAGGGAATTAATTGATCGATGCCTCCCATAAAACTATCTGTGGGTATGCAGCACCGAAACATTCCGTAGTTTCACAACATCACACACCACCACGCACCATCACACCCGACGCGCATGCAAGTCACCGATTGCCAGCGTCACCCAGTCCTGAAGGCTTTACAATATAGCAAGAACTTTAGTAATTACGAGGCCTTCTCAGATTAGACATGCTAGCAGCCACTATTGGACGTGTCAAAATCTCAAGCCTGCCGATACCACGAGAGAGAAAAACAGGTGACCTAAGTAGATGAAATAGAAAAGTAGAAAAAGGGGGAAACAAACGGCGTCCCGGTCGAAAGATCAGTCATATTCCTAACCCGCCTTTGATGCGTATCACCCTTTACCGTCGAGTGCTCCGCATAACAAGCTGACGCCGCGTACGTAACATCATACCAACCGTGCATTAACCGTTGCATCGTCTCTCGCCAGGGCCCAGTTCCGAGGTCGCCATTAACAGCACTTTCCTCCCTGCTTGGCGCCATCGTCTGCCGACTGGCTCAACGAAATGCCTGGCACCGGCGCTTGAGCGCCTTCGCCGCTGTCTAGTGCCTTGCTCGAGACAATCCGGTAGATTTCTGGTCACACGACAAATTAGCAGATGGTCGTCGTTGCCTTGCCGGGTGCGAGGAGCGCGGCACGGGGGCACGGGGGAAACATACCAGTCAAGATGTTCTGGAAGGCAAGTTCAACGTTGCTGGCATCGAGGGCAGAGGTTTCTATGAAAGACAGGTGGTTCTCGCCTAGCAGAATAACGTCAGCACCCGGCTCCTTCAGACACGTGTGTAGTAGTAGTATAGGATTCAACGTGGCCTTGGCATACTGGCAAATGATTTGGCCTCCTCCGTGGGTACGGCTCGCAGGTGTCGCAAATCGCTCTTGTTTCCGACCAGCATAATGACAATGTTGGCGTCGGCATGATCCCGGAGTTCCTTCAACCATCTTGTGACGTTTTCGTATGTCTGGTGCTTGCTGATGTCGTAGACAAGTAGAGCGCCAACGGCACCACGGTAGTAGGCCGAGGTTATGGCGCGATATCTCTCTTGGCCGGCAGTGTCCCAGATTTGTGCCTTGATCGTCTTGGAGTCGACCTGGATGGACCTGGTGGCGAACTCGACACCGATAGTAGACTTGGAGTCGAGGTTGAACTCGTTTCGGGTGAATCGACTGAGAAGGTTAGACTTTCCGACACCCGAGTCTCCAATGAGCACCACTAGAACGGCACTTGTCAGCTGCTATGCTCGTGGAATCCTGTATGTCACGAATGGGTACCTTTGAAGAGAAACTGCGCACACATATGTTAGCAGAGTGTTGACTTGAACGGCGATGGATGTTGAAAGCCGACAATGGGCTGCTAGGGAGGGGCGGGCGCGGGGAGGACTTACGTCGTATTCGTCGTTGGCCATGGTGGGCAGTGGTTTCTTGGTCGTAGGTGGTGGTGAGGTGGAATCACGGGGATGGGGGGGAAGAAGAAAAGGGTGTGGGTAGTTGTTCGGGTATTTGTTCAGGAGAGAGACTGTATCGTGTCGGTCGGTCAGTCAATGGTGGTGATAAAGGGCAGTCGGGCGGTCGGGCAGTCGGAGGGATCTGAGAAGGCAGCCACAAATAGCGTACCCGAATGTCTAGACTCTAGGTACCTAATGATCGATCTGTCGAGTCGCAAGAGGAGAGTCGTCGAGATGGCCAGGCCAAGGCTGATATGATGACTACCGAGTGAAGTGAAATGGGGACGTGTCCTAATAAGGTTCCAACTGTTTACTAGGTAGTCGGGTTCGCTAGGATCCTCCAGTGCGCAATTGTATGATACACACTACGGGGTCCAAGAGTATTGAGTATTTTCAGGGCTTCAGGAATCAGGAGTCACTACGAAGTACGGAGAACTGTGATTGGCGACACCGTGCGAATGCGAGTCATCCGTCGCTCTGTTCAACTGTCTGCGCCGGCAGCTGTGGCTTGGATGGGGCTGAGCTTGAAGAGGAGACGGGGGTCCATCGCTGAGAGAGGTTGATGGGAGCAGGTCACGTGTATCTATGTATGCATAGAATCATAACTGATGCATAAATACATAATCTCCTGAATTTGACTATAAGTCACCCGTTGAGACAAACGTATCGCCATAACCATTTCCTAGGTACTTAATGCACAGTTTTCATAATGAGCATTGAATGAATGCATCTACTACATGCCACTAGCTAGCTATGTACTCTCAACACTCACATTGGTGCCCAAGCGACCAAGGGTATCTCTAACATACACTACGCAGTTTGCGTCCTCTCTGCTTCGCGCAGGCATCACATCAACCAACTGCCCAGAACTACATCATATTCACACACCTTTTGTCATTTGCGGCAACCGCCGTTCTATCCGGTTCCAGCTCTCAACACAGACGTGACTAGAGCCGCGCCCTTCGGATTCGACATCTTCATACCACTGCATCGTGGACACGTATTGATGTCTCATCGTCTGGCACGCGTTATCCATCTTCCGCGCCTCTTTCGCGGCCTCGTACAGTCGATTTTGGCACCTAGAGCCGCCGTTTTTATTGTTGTTGCTGTTGCTGTCGTTCCCTCGGGGAGGGTGCCAGATGAGCCGTTCTGGCTTCTGAGCGTCGATTTCCGGATGCTTCGCAATCATAGAATCCCGCCTCACAGTTTTCAGCAACCCTTCGGCCTGAACTATGCCCTCGTCCGACCACTCATAGCGGTCGAGCTGCCTAAATCCTATTTGAAACAGCAGCGTATCCCATGGTGGTATCCATTTCTTGGTGTTGTCTAACATCTCTTTTAGTTTCCGGCACGTCATGTCAAGCACATTTTCTTCAGGCGGCTTGAATGTCAAGTCCGTTTGGCAGCCTAGGAAGACTCGTGTAAGACTGTGGCCTTTGAACCTCTGAGGAACATGCGCTCGGAGGAAATTGGCCAAACGACGTTGCATAGGGAGGAGACTGCCCGATTGTCCCAGCTCATTCTCCCTCCGCGAAGCAGAGACATCCCAGATCAAGAGTTCCATATCCTTATACACGTCTTCACCCCAATGTATGTGTGGGTTAACGGGTCGGTATATTGCGATCCAAGGGTGGCGGCCGTAGCTTTCAGGCGGTGCCTTTGGATTCCACTCCCTTTCGATTGTGTAAAAAAGTCCGACCCAAGTATTTTTAATCCTAGTAAATTCCTGGTGTTGGTAGTACCAATTCGTGTAGGTATGGTACTCACATAGAGAGTCCCCAAAATGATCGGCCATCGGAACATCCACCCATGAGACCGGAAATCTGTGGAGGTGTGCCCACGTAGGTCCATTAGACCTGATAAAGGCATTGATCCATTTCTGTATACCCCAAGATGAATCGTTATTGAAGAGGGCGCTCGGGAAATGTAGAGTTGCCTGGGCCGCGGGGGCCCGCCGCAACGTCAAGTTTGACCCACTACCGGTACTGGCAGATGAGTTACCAGGTGTGCCTCCATGATCCCCATCTTCGCCTCCTTCGGAACTGAGCAGATCGACTACAGCCATGGCTATGTTGGGGTCGTTGGTTGTGCCATCTGCATAGACCGGTATTTCAATGCGGCGGTAGGCCCTTTCCATCTTCTCGGTATGGGAACCGACCACATAGAATTTGCGATACGAATCCAATTTTTTCGTTGACCACCAGCAAAACCAATGGACCAAACTCTGCTCATCGTTAGGATCAATTAGTTCGTCAGCCCAGTAGATTCTCCGTATGTCGTCGCTTGTGTCCTCATCCCCATAGCGTTTGATGATGTTCTGTAGAACTTCCCAGGCACGGAACCAGGCATCGATATCCTCCTTAAGCAAACCTCTTCCCACTAGAGTGGCTTGGAGCTGAGCGTCGCCCAAACGGTAAGCTCGGATGACTTCTTCGCGTTCTACCGCTTTCTCTAAGGCTATGAGCCTCAAATAGTCTGGAAAGTTATGGCACGCTACTAATAGGAAATGTGGTTTCACAGAGAATGCCCAGAACCACTCCAGGAGCTCGAACAGACCGCGCGGATCGGAGAGTACGAAGCTGGGGGTGATCATGATTGCATATCCGAACGGGAACAATCTAGTCATCTGCAGACTGGCTGGCGCAATCACGGCTGATGATTCCGATGGGAAAGTTGGTGGATCAAACTCGCCCGCGGTCAAGTCCCAGAATGTGTAATTACGAGACTTGCTGTGAAGCATGTCGGCAATTCGTGGAATTTTCCGCAAGGAACAAGTCGCGGATGAGTGGAATATCAATGTACCTGCTCCACTGACTCGCACGCACTGATGGAATTTCCTCCAGCTCCCTCCTCCTACCAGAGTCGAGAATATGCGGCAGTTCTCTTGCCATGAGCCTATATATCGATTTAGTCAGAGGGCTGGCATGCACGTTGAGGGAGAAAAGGCAACCATCGAGACGAAACTTACGAAGCCAGAGCATGACCAGCATATGCAGCTGTTCCTCGCCGCGAGGGAAGACAAGCATATACACTTGGTTGTGTACATCCTTTGGATTGGTGGGTAGAAAGGACTCGAATTTCAACCCTGTCAAGTACTCCAAGCTCATCTGAGTGCGCTGCATTTTGTTTCCTAGATCTATATCGAGAGACGGTACGGATAGCGGCGGGTAGACCTTCGGATCAAAAGGAGACTTGTAAATCAGATGCCTTAGAGATGTTTCGCCGGCAATGTTTTGGGCGTCATTGTCGAGAAAGCCCCATGCATCGGAGTTGGATGGGTACAGTAGGATAGAATATTCGGTCGCTACTAGGTGCATACCTAAAGACTGCCTTCGCAGCCACTCCGCTGCATTCCCCAGCAGACCTGCCGCACTCTCAGTAGCAGGCGACAGCTCGCCGGTACATATCCTCTCGGCAAGGAGTATTTGTTGGGATGCGAGGTCATATGATGCGCAGGTTCTATCGAAATGCAGCTTGTCCTGAGCCGTGAAAGCTGACAACCAGGTACCGTTGTGGCGTGGAACGCCCATAAAAAGGATTCGAATCTCATCTGAGCCCTCTGGGCCAAGTATGGCAATCTTTCCTACTGCCTGCGTCTGGGGCCTTCCTTGATAATTAGCCAACGATAGCTTCTTGGAGGGCTTAGATGAGTCTGTTTTTGGTGGCGTGGGCGGACGATAGTCGCTACTCAGCTCCTCCTGGGGGCCGTCAATGTCCATCGGTTCATCATACAAGTCGTTCTCGTCAAAGACCGCTGGCGAATAGTCGACCTCTGTAGTAAAGCGGACAGACTTTTTCGCCTTCGGCTTCGGCGCTGCTATACTGGTATCTGTTGGTGACATGGCTACGGGACTCTGCACGCCGGGAGAGGCTGGAGATGGATTTCCCTTTGTCTGGGTCAACGTGTTGTCTGCTGCCAGACTAAGGGGTACCTTCGGAGGGTTCTTCGAACCATCAGTTGACAGAAGGAAACTTGTCGGGATCGAAGAGAAGTCCTGTGGTGCTGCATCGCCCTTCTCTATTGCTTTCTTCCTTGCCTGATTCATCTTTCGCATGTTGCTAAAAGTTTTTGGGGCCTTACTTGGGTCCGCCATAGCGTCAGCCAAACTGGCCCTTTTCTTCCGCTGCTTGCCGCCGGTAAAAATATTGGTAGCTGGGATGGTCGCGGCTGCAGGCTGTGGTCGAGTTCGAGTTGCCGTCATTTTCTTGCCAGCAAACTTGTTTGCCAGGCTGGTAGATTTCGTTGGAGGTGCAACTGTGCGGCCAGACGATGACTTCGACACACCTGCCGCACTTTTGTGTATGCCACCTTTGCTGACCGAAGATTTGGATGCGGTTCGATCCATACTAGGCCTCCTTGCCGTGCCCTGGTAACCAGTCATGGTTCCGCCCTTCGGTCTACTGGAAATGGATGGAGAGGGCTTTGATGAGCCTGCTACTGGAGAAGCGGATTTCGATGAAGGCATGGCTATTCCAGTTTGAGAAGGTCTCTTCGTCATTGCAGGTCGATTAGGGGCTGGTTCAGGGCGTGGCTTCTCAGAGGAGAATCCGCGAAAAGTCTTCTGTTTGCCACCTTTTTGAGGCTCCTGGTCTCCGGATGTAGAACGACGGGGCTCGGCCTCACTCATCTCATGAACTTCATCCTCAGCAGAGTTGGGCAGGTTCTTGTCCTCAATGGGCCCGTCAGTCGAATCCTCAATAGAGGGGGAGATGTTGGCCGCAGGGGAAGCAGGTGGGTAAGGCCAGGTGGGATCCAGACCGAGGCGCTTGCGTTTGGCATTTCGTCTTATGTGTCTTTCCGCTTTAGCACGTGTAGCGGCATGATAGACCTCAAGATCAAATGGCGACCGGGTAGCATCTGCTACCTCCTTTTTAATCTCTTCCCAGCGTGGAAGCAGACCATCACCAAGATTATCTTCAGGTTCCCAGGTGCACTGGTCCAAAGGGAAGCCTTCCCACTTGATGAGATATTGCATCTCGGTGGGAGACAAGGGGTTTTGACGCTCGGCGAGTATGTCATCGACAACCCACTCTTTTTCTTCATCATTGCTGGCACCATCATTAGTCGAAGTAATGGAGACATCATCTTCATCCTCATCCGCACGCTCCTCGGATACGAGCGGGAGGTTATCAGGTGTTGCCATGATGGGGACAACGCGAAGCTGTTGAGTCTCAAGGCGGGGCGTCGAATATATCAGAGATAGGCAGACTTATTCTGCCTGAGACGAGGCAGTGAAAACAACTAAATAGATACCCCAAGTAGGAAGTAGATACCTAGGTAGTATCGAACGGTCCGGGGCAGGAGTGACAGTGCAGGCAACCGAGACAGCCCTGGAGGATTGCTACTTGTGGTGATTCAGCTGCTATAGGTACTGATGTAACCTAGAAAAGCTGATTAAATTGGCAGTGGTGGGTGATGTATTCTGTACTCTGTATGAAGTATGTGTCTGTATCTGTAGTCGTCGTTTCCTACCCAGTGATTGCCTGAATGAGCACTGACCACGAACTTGGAAGCGTGTGACTCGAGTGAAGGTCGATCTCATCCGATATATTGGTATGATGGTCTTCCAACCTTGAATGAAGGAATTAGTAAGCGGTGTTTTAGTAAAGGGGGTAAAAAGAGAGCGGTTAGCGGTACATTCGAAAGACCACCGGCCGTGGCCTGAGATAAGTACCTAGGTATGCACAGGTGATTGATGCTGGGTGCTGGGTGCTGGGTGCTTAGCTGGGTGCTCTGTGTAGTGTAGGGTTGCGGGGCATTGGGATGGTGTAAGTAACCTGTAACCAGTAACAAGTAGTAACATGTACTGTATTAGACCACAGGCAACAGGCAACAGGTAGCTGGTAGCTGGTAACAAAGATAATCTTCTCTTCACAACCTTGGAGAGGTTGAAGAAGTGCTCTCCAGGGCTGAGTCCGGAAGTAGGCAGGTAGCTGGAGGGTTACTGGGAATGAGATGGAAGTTGCAAGCTTCAAGTGTTCTACATCGCTCTTTACTTCACTCTTTTATGAAGTCAGGAAGCTCCATCCATGGTCCATGGATGTTGGTGTGACCTCCGGGGCTGCCCGCCTGCCTCCAAGAAGCTCGGACCTTTCTCGTCAGAGTCAGAAAAATAAAACGTACCTACCTAGGTAGGTATGTACACAATAGAAGCATCCCTTCATCAAAGTACGAAGTATCTATCCTCAATCTGCCCAGCTTCCCTAACAAGTACACACATTCTCTTATACTCGCTGCTCGCTCTCAATAACGATACGAACCACCTAGACTCCCCTGTCCACTAGACTTCGGTCTAGCATCCCGATCATCATAAAGCCAATCCTCGACATTCTTCCAACTTCGAGCCTCGGGGTCTACCTCACGCTCCATCCCACTACCGCCCCCAGGCCTCCGAACAAACCTGCCGCTCTCCAAATCATCCAACTCATCCAATTCCCTCTCCCTTCCCCTTGACTTCTTCCCTCCTGCTCTTCCTGCTCTTCCTCCTCTTCCACCACCACCACCACCACCCCCGCCGTTGTCGCCGCCACTCTTAGGCCGAGCCACCACCTCCCGCCTCTCCAGCACCTCGGCCTCGTCCTCGTCTCCCCCCCTGGGCCTCCACTTGCGCTCCCATTTCTCTTGCTTGATCCGGTGTTTCTCGTTGTTCACCTGAAGCCTCTTTTCCACCGCGTTGGCGCCCAGCGCCCCTACCGCCGCCCCGACCACCGTACTGATGAGTGTGTTACGTCTGTGATCTGATTCGCTATCCCCGCCGTGGTAGCCCCTCGTCGCCTCGGCCGCCTCCCTTGCCGCGAGCCCGCCGACCACCGCTCCCAACACCCCGACCCCGAGACCGGTTGGCGAGTCGCTGAACGTGTTGTCCACAAATTGTCTAGCCTTGTCCACGGGGCTGCGCGGGCTGTTGCGCGCCGAGTGGTGTCTTTCATCCGACCCCTTCTCCCGTCTCGATTCGTAAGACGATGAGCGCCGGTGGTGGCCGGTCAGCGGAGGGAGGGAGCGCGGTCGCGAGTGCGACTCGGGGACTTGTAGCGAGGGTGATCGAGGTGACGGTGGGTAGTATGGGCTTTGCGGTTCGTAGGTAAGGCGGGCCTGTGACCTAGGGCCGTTGTATGTCGTGTGCCCTGGGCTGGAGATCCGGGGCACTCCTCCAGGGGCTTCGGACATGGGGTAGGGCGGGATCTCCTCCAGACTGTCGAGAGAATCATCCCGACGGTGGTGGTAGTGGTGGTGGTGACGGTGGTGGCTGCTCGACCGGCCCCGGTAATCGTCGTCGTAGCGTGACATGATTCGACACAATATGCTCGTGCAAACTGGTTCGGCAAATTGCGAACTGGATGCGACAGATCGACGGCGCTATAGGCGCTATGTACGGGTAGCTGCCTGCTTGAATGTTTGCTGTCAAGTTTTCGCCTGTGGAGCGCCGCCAGAGAAATGAGGAGAAGTTCGGGTAGGAGCAGCAAAGTACCGAGTAGTCGGGACTTATAATGCTCGGCAGAGTCTCTTAGGCTGACTGGTCGAGAGCTGTCACGGGCGAAGTAAACGCCAAAAGACCTCACAGCCTCTCTCAAGCGGTCAGGCGTCGAGTAAACCTCGCGTGCACCTCTAAGCGTGCAAAGATTTTTTCCCCGTAATATTTCACCGAAATAGGCACAGCCCGACTATGTCAAAAGAGTCATCAGCCAGCCACGGGGATAGCGGTGCAGAATAGAGAACAATACGAAGAAAGTGAGGTTTGTGAGAAACCAGGTATATCTTCTTCCAATATTCAGGTAAGGGGAGAAAACCAGAATAAACTCGTTCGGTCGATCGACGAAGACTTATAATATCCAACGTCCACCACCTGAACAAGCGATAGAGCAGCTGGGAATCGTTGCGCTTCCTGGAGACGCATGCATTTGGATGTTGCATGAACTTGACAATCACCACATAGCTGCAGGTATATTATCTATCTAGAGGAGCAAGCGGCAACAGGCGACAACATCAGACAAAACTATCTACCCTGCTACCCTGCACAACTACCAACTACCTCCCACCCCAAAGACGGCGCATCCTCCTCGAAACAAGCGAACAGCGAGCGGCAAAAAAAGCAGGATATCTATCATGTGGTATCCCAGTCAGTCACCCACCCAGTTCAAGCCAAGTCTGACCGCGCTGCCAGGGCTGGCTGGCGGATGACGATTGGTGGGGAGGGGACGGGGAGGGTTGCAACGGCAAAAATGATGTCAGTGTGGGTTTGTTCCAATCCAACCTCCTTGAAGTGTCGGCAGACTGGCAGACTGGCAGACTCGGCGGGTTTCGGTTCGTTCCATCGTGAAATCCGAATGGATCCATTCATTCTTCATTACATACATACATACATACATACCGACAGTGATGCTGTTACATATATCGAGTTATTTTATTTTATTCTTATCTCATCTTCGCCACATTGCTGCTTTTCGTGTTAATGTTATCCTACCTAGACCACGATGGAGTAGGTTAGAAATTTCTCGTATTTGGACGGGATCTTGACATTGGATGGACAACCAACCGATAAATAGAACGAATCTCACCACCACCACCACCACCACCACCATTACCATTGAATACAACCACCAACCAACCCCTGATTATTTAATTTTTACCCAATAAGATCGGTTGATCGTCAAGCAACGACGCCCTTGATCTAAGCAAGTAATAAGTTGGCATACTAGTACAGGGGGGAGCCAGTCTGTCAAAATTTAGCCTCGCATTCCCGTTCTCGTGTGTGCGCTTGCTTGGGGAGGGGGGGAGGCTAGAGCTACTTTATTACTGTAAGTACGTTTTATTCCCACCATATAATAGAGGGATAGTCCTTGTTTATTTGATGCCGTAATGCAGGAACATCTATCTATCCGTCCCTCCGTTCGTCTGCATCTAGGTATGTGGTAGGAAGAGTCGGGTCAACCTAGCGAGTCAATCACGTTCATACATGGTATCACCACCACGTCTTACTATAGTACCTAGCAGCCTAGGTAGACTAACGCACGAACGAGTACTGTAGGTATCACGAAGATGGATGTCATCTCGGGTTGTTCACGTCAGCGAGATTTTTGTTTCTCCTCTCCACTGTGTATACGGGTTTTCATTCATTCATTCATGGGAAAGTGACCTATTCTGAATGAAGCCAAGCCTCACACACATACAATTCCTATTCATTAATCTCAACAACAAAAAGGGGGTTTTCCCCTCCGACAACAACTATCAATTCCAATTCCCTTAATCCTTGTTTTATTCTTCTTTCTACGACGGACGGAACTATCGACCAACGAAAAACAAAAACCAGATGGATGGGAAGGAGAACAACCACCACCATCGCCACCAGCACACCTTGTCCAACGAGACCAACCTCTCAAGTGATTTTTCCTCTCTCTCATTATCATCCTCATAATCATGATCGCGAGAACTCAAGACCGGGTTTTTTGAAGAACCGAGCTCGTGAGATAGATGCGAGATGGTTCCGAAGAGTGAGTGAGTGAGCATAGTGAGGGTTTGGGTTGGAGGGGAAAAATGGACATGATGCCAAAAGGTGTGTTTTGCCGCTAAGTACCCAGCCAGGCGAGGTTGGGTTTCTGGTTCTGTATCCTCATCCAAACGACGGGCCTCGGTGATCTTCTTCTCAAGATTGCAACAACCAACGAAAGTTCTTCGGGGGGTGAAGAACAAACGCGTTGTGAAAGGAAACGACATCGTACAGTCGAAAGAGAAAGAGAGGGTTGAGTCAACCGAGGCAGAGAGTTGTTTCGCAAAAGGTCTTCGTCCAAGGTGTCTATGTCCGACCGAGCGCGAAAGAAGAGGGAAGGAATTCATCATCATGTCGTCGTACGTCGTCTGGCACAAGTGCCATGCATGATACAATCGTGTCTTCTCATGGTCTCGTCATGATTCGTGAACTTCGTACATCGAAGAAGAAGAAGAAGAAGAAGAGGAGACTAGAGAAGACAGTCTCCTCCGAACGGTGTCTCTGGTGCAAACAAGAGGTTTCGCAGACCGGTCTCGGGTGGTGATAAGAATTATGTTGGTTCCAAGTATATATATAAGTATATTATATCATAGATGGTTGCCTTCTATAATTTATATCACATAAGAATAATAATAACCCAATAAGGCGAAAAAGAATAATATAAGGCGAAGCCTCCGCGTAAGCCTTAATAATAATAAAAGCTTAATATTAGCGTATATTTTAAGTTTATTTTAAGCTATAAAACGCTATAAAATTCTAATTTTTAAAGTTTAAACTAAAAAAAAAATAAGTCACTTAGCTATAACCTATAAAATTAAAGAAAAACTTATCTAATTAAAAGCTAACGTTTTTATATAAAGCTTTTTAAAAACTTAAAATTAAAACTTTTAAGGCTGCTTTTTTTTTTACGTTATATTTATTTTTTTAAGCCGTTATTTACGTAAATAATTAAGGCATTTAAAACACTTTAAATCTCCACGTAAAATAAAACCTATTTTTATCTAACTTAATATTAAATAAATCATTTATTATATAATTTATAAATATATTATAAATAAATAATTTAATAGCTATAAATATATCCCTTATTAACTTATAACTTAAATAGCTATATCTTTAAAAAAAAACGAACGATAAAAAAAGCTGTTATTATTATTTTTATAGCTATTTTAATATAATTATATTAAAAATAATCGTAAACCGGCTAAAATTTTGCTTATAAAAGCTTAATATATTATATATAATATAAAGTCGATTACGTAATAAAAAGGGCTAATTAATACGTATAAAGCATTTTAAAAAGCAAGGGATAAGATAAAGAAGAAAACGGGGAAAAAGTTGAAAACCAAGCACGAAGTAAACATCGCTAAGGCAAAAGAGAAGACCTAGGGATAGCACACCTAATAGAATCAATAAATCGCGTTTAATTATCCGCCGCGACCAAACGGAATATGTACGAGTGTACAAATCATTATTCCTCTGTCAATGTATTCGCAAAAGCTGTCGACGAGCTCTCGTCTCGTCCTCTCCGATTTTTTTGAATTCCAACACTTCTAACTTTTTTTTTCCTGATTTTCTTGAAAGATTTTTTCTTTCCGTTCTCTTCATATTGCCCTCGTGGAAATCAAGTAACGAGGAGCCTTGCAAGAAGAGATGGGGGTATCAACTTGAAAACACAAACAAGTAGGACGCCCCCGGTGGCGTCGTCAAGAAACGCCGTCGCGTCCGAATGCAAGTAATAACTTGCAAGAATTGTCGGCATGGCTCTGGATGTTGTATAGAAAGGGGGGGTCGTCTTGATTCAAGACTATTAGTGAAAACTTTCCGAGCCATTTCGAGAACAAGTGAAAAGTCGACCTTTGGAAAACAGACGTAAATCCGCACGACATCAATAGAATGGTGCATCAGTGGATTCCGAGGACTGCTGATTTTTCCGCAGGTCAAGAAGTCGTCAGATCGTATATCGATCAATTGCAGAGGAGGGTGTGTATATGACAGGCAAGTGTGATCGATGTCAATCAGTCAAGTCAGTATAGACCTCTCTCATGCCAGGCGATTGGGTGCATAGATTGGATCATCCTCGGTTATTGCCTTCGTGTCTTTCGCGGCGCAAGACGGGTTGATCGCGGTTAGGATCGTATGCCAGGGGCTGCAGGGTGGCACTGCCGCTGAACTGGCGAGGATTCTCCGCGGGTCGTCGCGGAACGGCCGAGAGCCCGGTGGCGGGGGCGGCGTCGTCGGTGTCGTCGATGGCGGTGGAATCATCGGCGTCGTCCTCGTCCTCATAGATGTCGACAGCGCGATTGCGGTTGCGATTGATGTGGCCGCGGCCCAGCTCCGGCATGACGTTGGAAGATCCTGCTCCACCTTGACGACCGTCCTTGTAGCCCTGGCTGCTGCTGCTACTGCCCTGCTGCTGCTGCTTCTTCTCTTTGTCCTGCGTCTGCTGAGCGGAAAGATCCTGAGCCTTGTTGCGGGCATGCTTGCTGCGGTAGAGCTCGTACGCGCTGGAGGCGGGCGGGATAGGAGACGCGACAGTGGGAGGGCCAATGGGGGCGGGTTCGGGGGTGGTGGTCGAGAGACCGTCGGCGAGATAGCGACTATAGAGACCCTCGTCCTGGCTCTGCTGCTTCATGAACTGCTCCTTCGCCTCAACGGATGCGAATCTGCCCTTGCTGCTCATGGGGCGCAAGCCCTCCAGGTCCTGTAGTTGCGGGCCGTCACCCGAGGGAAGTAGGCCGTGGGGCATGTATCGTCGCTCGGCATGGCGAGACTCGGTAACGACGGCGCGAGGTGGCAGAGGGGGCAATTGAGCATACATCGACCATGGGTCGAGGCTTTGTGAAGCAGCGGGAGACATGTCACGAGTGGGTGCAGCAGTCGAAGTCTGTGACTGGTATCGCTCGTAGTAGTTCTGTACAGGAGCACGAGACACAGCACCACGAGAAGGAGCAGTCGATGCCTGCGAGGGTAAGGGCTCATAATTCTGCACAGGAGCGTGAGGCATGAGAGTGGTACCGGTAGAGGCGGTGGGCGCAGGAGGGGGGAGGACGCCGGCGTTCAGAGCTTGCTGGCGATTATGCTCGACGGCGAAGCTGGGGCGCATGCCGGTCTCTCGCTCGGCCTCACGCTGGGCGCGGACGACCTTCTCACGCTCGAGGATAACCTTGAAGAACTGACTCACTTCGGCCAGACTGATGTGCATGGACGGCGGAGAGCCGAGGAGCTGGAGCAGCGCCTGGGCGTCGATGACGTGCTTTGCAATAACAAAATCGGGTTGGCAAAGCGTGCGGACGCGCATGTTGCGGGCGTTCATCTTCATGGCGTGCAGGAGGCCCGTGATGGCGGCGCGGTTGATCTGCTTGTCGCCGTAGAAGCGGAACTCCTCGATGTGCAGCGCGATGAGGTCTACCTGGGTCTCAAGGTCATAACGGAAGCTGATCACCTTGCAGCGGCCCTTGGACAGCCAGCCGTCGAAGATCTTCTTGTACTTATCCGGGTTCAGACGGCCCGAGTCCAGCTGGGTGCGGATGTAGGCGTCGAGAGCGTTGGAAAGGACATACTCCATCTCGCAGTACAGAAGGGATTGCTCACGGGCGTCGAGGGAGATGTTCATGCGTCCGACAGTGAGCTCACGGCTGCTGCCACCACCTCCACCGCCAGCGCGGTTGGGTCGAGCCAGTTCATCAGCCTAGAAGTTATGTGTCAGTCCCATCATTCATCGCCTTACAATATCATGGGAATAGCTAGACTTACGATCTCGCGAGCCTTCTTCTTGATGTTTCCAAAGAAACCCTTGGCGCTCTTTTGCGACTCGTGCTTGTGCTTCTCAGGCTGGGACGCGGTGTCTTCAAGCCAACCGTGGTCTCCGAACAGCGCTTTGGCAGCCTTTCTGGTATCGCCGCCTTCTCCCGCGAGCCATGGAGTCAATGGGGTCCACGGTTCATCATCAGGGCCAGACCGGAGGATGGCATCGGTAGCTGACTTGACCATGCCGCCTTTCGCAGTACTCGTGGGTGGCATGGCCTTGTCTGATGTTACAGCGACACCGACTTTACTCTGATCTCCCATGGCAGTGCGTGTGTCCTTCATACTGTTTGATCGCGGATAATGCTCTTTGGTAGCGGTGGAAGCAGCATCTGGCGAGCCTAGATCTTGCCAGTTCTGGTACGACTTCAGGATATTGGAACGTCCGATCTCGCGCTTCTTGGGGATGTACAGCGGGCTGGTGGTGGAGGGCTCATCGTATATGCCACTGGAGTACTTGGAAGAAGTGGCCTCGTCGTTGTTCTGGCCAGGCTTAAGGTTGAGGCTAACCTCCTGAGAACGGATAGGATTATGCACAGGTTGGATATTGGCCTGCTGGCGCTTCACTTCTCCATATCGGTGAGCCTCGGTGAGATCGAGGCGAGCTGGGCGAATCTTGAACTTCTTGTTCTTCGAGGGCGACTGTGAAGGTAGCTGGTTCTTAGAGACCGTGCTAGTCTGGCGATCTGGCGATCCACTAGCAGTGTTGCCCTCCTTGATGAAGAAGGACATGTTGGTGACATCCGGATCAGCAGACTTGGTGGTAGTCTTTTCCGCTGGTGGTGCAACATCTTCACTTTCACTCTCCGGGAGATCGAATCGTCTCAGCATATTACGTCCTCGTACTGGGCTCTCTTGGCCCTCGCTGGTGGCGCCTTCGCCCATGTCGGGAGTCTTGATCCCAGGACGACTATTCGAGGCGTTGGAAGCCCTGCGGTGCGTTAGATGGGTAGCTCAAGTTGTTTCTTGGAGGGCAACTTACATATTACAAGGCTGAGGACTGTAAACGTTGACAAGGGTCTTCGGGAAGGAGGAGGAGGATTCAACAGGATCGGGAGGTGGTGATGGTAGGAGATAGGGTGGATTGTTGCCGTTTTTAATCAGCTTGAAACCCCAATTGCATAGGAGGCAGGAAGCTTGCGGGTAGCCCAATGAACAGGTGCAGCCTTGCTTATCAGGTGGAAAGGAAGAATACTCTTGTTCGACTGCTAGAAGGTAAGCAGGTGCCCAACTCGGTGGAGTAATTGTGATGAGTCGTGTCTCGAGTCGGGTGCGAGATGTGGAAGGCCTGTAAGGTTTGTAGGGTCTGGTTGGAGATCGGGTGACGGGTAGCTCTCTGGAAGAGAAGTGCTGTTGGGGGGTGTTGGTGGGGGGAATCAGGCCAGTCACGATCTCATCGTCAGAGGAAACGATGTGATCCTCGCAGATATACGCATCTACAAGAGGATATGCGAACTCTGAAGGTCTCGGCAAGCCCCTCGGGGCTGGTGCTATAGGAGGTGGGTGGCAGTTTTGAAATCGGCGACGTAGGGCAAGTACGGGTGTTATGTGTCGAGGAAATAATGTATTTGACTACCAACATGGCTATTGTTTTGCATAACCGCATAACAGGAGTAGCCTCTTGATTATGGGGCGAATCTGATTGTGCACTGGGACCTCTAGGTCTTGCTTTGGGTTTCTGCACACCCTCCCCGTGATATGTTTGATATCTCAAGGACAAAATTTCGTGTCATTGTTCCTGCCAAGTGAATGAACGCCATTATAGGGGTTCATGATCAACCAACCACCCCACTGAACATCCCAATGGACCACAGCTGATAACATCTTCACAGCCAGCGACTTCCGCTCCAAGTTTCTCATACACCTCCGTCTTCTTTTCTGGGCAATGAAAAGCTCAGATTTCAACATGCAATAACTCCCCGTGCGATAATGGAAGGTCACCACTATCAGGCAACATACAACTAGGAGAGCTACCATATATGCTGGCTTTCGATCTCTCGATGATTGTGGTCTTTCGATTCGATGCTGTTTCTTCGAAGCTATCGGCCATAGCAGGAACAGTAAACTCAATATTATGAAACAGTGATGTGCCTTTCTCGAATCGCTCCCACCTAAACGCCTATTAGCATAAATAAATAGGGGTAATTAGCAAGCATAAGATACCTTGCTTTCGTAGCCAGACCGCGTCCTTGAGGAGTCTTTTGTGTAGAGCCACACTGTGAGGGTGACTCTGGTCTAGACTGGGGTAGTCCTACCATGCTCTGCTGTATCTTATCCATTGTAAGTACTTTGCTGCGTCCCCTAGGCGTGGGTGTCTGTGGTATACTGCTGAGGCTATCCACTCGCCAGCGGATTGCTTCGTCGGGACCGAATACCAAACCCCTTCTCCTTTCCAGCTTTCTCTGCCGAGCTGCGAGACCTTCATTCTTGTTCCTGCGCTGGATTACCTCGTCAATACCATATGGTCCGAAATTGGGGCCTTCGGGGACAGGGTTCTCGACATCGAATCTCCTGATCGTCATGACCGGCTCATGGAGACGCCACTGATAATCTAGTCCTCCATCGAAGCCGAGCTGGGGTGTGAACGGTCCTCGAAAACGCCATGGTGAAGCTTCGGCAGAGATGCCGCCTGACACCGCTTCTAAAAGGGAATCCGTCGCTTTAGCTTCAGCTGTTGGCATTTGGCTAATAGGCAAGTAAGGGGGCAACGACTCTTCCCTCTTGACGAGACAGAACTTTCGGGCGAAAATTGCATTTGGCACTTTACAACCGTCTGGGAGAGGCACAGAAAAAGGATTCGCCCCCGAGGACTTGTCCTTGAACGCCGACGCGGTCTCGAATATCAGGGTACCGGGTATCCAGCTCTTGCGCCTCTCCTCTACAACTGACTGCTTTTTACTTCCGCTTAACCTTCTCTTGAATTTGGAAATGATGCTCAGGCTAGACAAAGAATGTCTCAAGCTCTTCGTATGGGGTGTCTTAGCTAGGAGTGTATCAGCAGTTCCCGGAGGTGATACCTCACTAGGTCGACCCGACGAGTCAAGTCGGATATCCCGTTCTTCGACAAGTCGTCCCCCGCTTCCATACTCAGCATCCCACTGCATGGCATGAAATTCCTGGGGGTTCGGACTGCGCATCGGGCGGGTTCCGTCACTTCTCGATGTTACGAAGAATGTGTGGTCAATGAGCCAGGCCTTGCGGTTACGTATACAGCTGCGGTCGATGGAGAAATCCCGTACTATGGGGGAAGAGTCGGATAGAACGAAAGGATAGCGCTCAGGATGTGTTAGCCGCCATTGCGATAGACGTCCTGTGGGGATAATTGATGAGGTGATAGTCGTCATATGGGGGACATGAGGAAGCTCGAGGTCGGTCTGAGGGGCTAAGTTAGTTACAAGCTCCTGGGTTGCGCAGATGGGACGCTGACATATCTGCACATGTGGTCGTGTCTCCAACGCTGAAAAGCAGCTCCGGGATCATCGGTATGTTCACAGTCGACCTCGATGAGCTCGTAAAGTACACCTCCAGCAAGATCAAGATTTTCGTCGCCAAGATGTTCTCGCAAGATCAGAAAGATCTGTGACAAATTACTAAGAGCTTTTGAGAGCTCGGGCGGGTTCAGGCAAACCTGTTGAACCCCGTCCTTATATTGATAATTTCGCGGTATATGGGCGCAGTATCTGACTAGGACGTTGCGACATTCTGCACGCGGTCGACACAATAATGAGCCGATGACAAGGGAGACATCGGTGTACAAGCAACTTTGAACTTACTCTCTTCATCATAGCCCACTCGTGATAGATTCCGCGGCCCGCAATGTGATGAGCCATCGTGTATGTTGGTGGCTACGTGGGATCTCAGGCCGTCAATGGTTGGCTGAACTTGACAGTCGGGGTGTTCATTCTGTATTATCGGGGTCTTCTGTTTTCTTCGACGGCACGTTGCTTTGGTACTCATGGCGTATAGTATTGAAGAATCTGTGACATGTATGGAGTGTGGTATTATGACACGAGAAGACGAGCACTGCCGCTCCTGATTTCCTTACAGCGTGGCTAGCTCTTCTCGCTCTTCTAGCAATAGTCTGTTGGTAGATCTAACGGGCTTTCGAAAATCGCGTTCGAAGATTCGGCTCAGTCAACTATTGCGTCGCTGGCATGAGAAAGGGGAATAAGATGACTACGCGAATGTGGCACCGATAGGTTGGGAGGGTAGAGACGTAGATGAAGACGAAGTTACAAGGTTGAACGATGAGAAAGCAGCGACGTTGAAGTCAACTGACCCTGGGATAATGACATTGAGCTTGAGGTCATGGATTCATGGATGGAACGGGGATTCGAGCCAACCTGACAGCACGGGAGGAAAGACGCTTCCGCGCCTTCTCGCTCTCGATGTCGCATTACCATGTACCTGCCCAGTGAGTCCTTCTGCTTCTGGCGACACTAGACGTTGCTAAACAGCGCGCCTTCCGACTCGGTCTCGACAACGGATGGAGCGACTGGGCGCGAGACACTGATGACAGTAGATGGACGGGGAGAAAATGAACTCCAAGCTTCAATGTTATCCTCCACCAGCCTACATGTATATATCTAGGTATTATCGCGAGCACTGGAAAAGACCGACCATCGGGCCTCCATCACTGGGGTGTCCGGGTGGAAAAGACTAAGTACTGTACTCCAGTGGGGGAAGACATGAGAGAGTCTCACTTCCAAGGTTCAGCAAAGATTCTCGACACGAAAATTCAAGCTTGTCCAAATATACCAACTGATGATGACAGTGCTCTACAAAAGAAAATGCTTCTAGTACATGCTTTACGCTGATACTGACGTCCCCCCGTAAATTCCACCCTTCATTCATTCATTCACCCGCCCACCGAGCGTCGGCCTCCATTGTCTGTCATCTAAAGCTGCGCCATGGTCTCGCCCAATTTCTTCGTACAGAAGGCCCCGAAGTACTCGTTCAGCGCGTCTACCGTGCCGCTGCCCTCGACCAGCGCGGTCACGATGCCGATGTAGCCGTCGGGCCGGACCACCACCACCCCGCCCTTCTCCTCGTCGAGCCCCATCTTGGCGTGCGCCGCCGCCTGCGCCTCCGGCACCCTCTGGTCCCACCGGTCGTCGGCGTACACGTGGTCGCGGTACCGCCCGAGCAGCCCGGGCACGTCGCGCGCGATCTCGACCTGCTTGCGCGCCGTCGCGAAGATGGTGCAGAAGGTGAAGAAGAGGCTGTGCGGGTTGTGCCGTTCGTGGTGCGACACCGCGTCCACGTCCGCCCGCAGGTACGATCCGAAGAACGATGTCTTGCTGCCCAGGCGGAGCGAGAAGTCTTTGAGCGCCTGCGACGATATCGACGGCTTGCCCGCGAACACGTAGATCCGGAACGAGCCGTTCAGGGGCACCTCCTGTTCCAGGTGGACAACATTGGCGTCCACTACCCGGGTAACATCGGCGTTAGTCATGAGTCGTCCAGTTCGGAGCTTGGTTCCCTTTGGGTGTATTAAGGGTGACTTAGCCACGTGCTCGGGAGACCAGTTGAGAGCGTTTGGCTTGTAGGCCACTCCATAGCCACTCGTGAATTCGCACGACTCCTTAAAAGTTTTAATGAAGTCGTTATCTTCTGCTTGCGCACTCGTCTGCTGCGACGCGGCTTGTACCTCGTTGGCTGCCGGCGGACGTTGCGAGAACAACTTGGCATACTTGTTGTCAAACGAAAGCAATGCCTCTGCGACGTCTTTCCGTTCAGGTTCATACGTCTCCAGGAGAGCACGATCCGCAAATCCACCTTCGACGGCATGTATCTTCCAAGCCAAGTTCTGTGCATCCAGAAATGCTGTATTCATTCCTTGGCCTGCTTTCGGCTAATGGAGAAATTAGCATGACAGGTGCATGAGTGGAATCGGAGAAATATGAGCTTACACTGTGAGTATGGCATGCATCGCCGCCAAGAAAAACCCGATGATCCAGTGTGTACTTGCTCGAGATACCTTGGCCGATGGGGTATACTGAGTACCATTCGACTCGTTCCCATTCAATTGAATACGGCTGCAGAATTCTCTTCGCCGATGCCTGAACCTGCTCTTCCGTCGCCGTCTTCCGTGGATTCCAGTCGGTGTCTGTGGAGGATGCGATTTGAATGTACAGTCGTACCATGTTATTCTCTCGAGGGATGACCATAATTGAGCCATACTCGGAGTGTATCGTACATTTCATCTATTTCGCATCAGTCTGTATCTTGCATATTTCGAAATTGTCACCCACCTTGATATCTGGGAAATCTGTCTTCACAACACCGTCCATAACACCCCAGACATGGGCGATCGGGTCCTTGTGAGTGATTCCGATACCAAGTTGCTCTCTGACGAAAGACCGAGCACCCTCGCCGCTGAATAGGTACTTAGCGCGCACCGTTTCTCGCGAAGTCCCATCTGTGTGTTCTAGGTTGACTTCGACTGGGTACTCAGGATTGGCCTTCTCATCTGACTTGAATCCGGTGATCGTCCAGGGGCGTTGGATCTGCACCCTGTTCTTCTCGAGATCGGCGATGAACACGCGCTCAATGAGCCCCTGATGCAGGAGGGTGGTGAAAGGATATCGCGCATCGATGAAGCTCGGACAGCTAGCCCAGGTACCGGTTCTGACAATCCCCTTACCGGTTTTCGGGGGATCCCAGAAGGCGACCTCAAAGACCCTGGCTGGCTTATTCGCCATGATGGCGGATTTGAGACCCATGTTACGCAAGAGATCCAAGGACCGGGGCTGAATGCCGTCCGCGCGCCCGGTAGGCGTCGGTTCGGCCCGGTTGTCAATATGCTTGATCTTGTAACCCCATCTTGCCAGACACGTCGACAGCATGAGCCCGACGGGGCCAGCTCCTATGATGACTAAGGCCGAGGTCAGCGATGCCGGGTTTTCGACGACAGACGGCTACGAACCGATATCATAATATGGCGATGAGGCTTCCTTGGAAGGTTGCGTCTCCATGGTGATGAGTGGGTTCACTTGAGGTCTAAGTAGGTAAAGAGTGGACAAAAGGGAGTAGGGCTACCCCAGATGCTGGCTGTGAGCTATCGCGGCAGAAGTGAGGTGAAGTCAAATTGGCGGCTGAATGAAGAAAATTACCTAGGTAGATCGGGTATCTTGGATGTAACGCCAATGACGAGATAATAAATATATTAAGAAACCAGATGGGGAATAATACAAAAGTGTAGGCGCGCTTGATTGGCAAACCACCGGCCTGGTCTGTATGAACGCTGATGAGACAAGGGAAATCTCAAAAAATCCAGAGAGGATGATGAGGGACTACATAGGCAGGCTACCTCTTGGGTATTTATGTATGAGTCTGAAGCTGATAACCCACATAGCACACGAGCGCGCGCGACATAACTTGCAAGCAACGGAGAATCGACCGGCCGGGTGATTCGGGCCCTTGATCTATCGAACGGCGGGAGGCGCGTGTTCAGTAGTCGAAGATTCCATTTCTTTTTTTCACAATACCAAGCACGAAGGGGGTTTCACGGCATAGAAGTCGGGAAGTGTGACTCTCCACCCAAAAGAAGAAGAAAAAGGAATCCCACTCTCACCCACTCACTCCTCAACTTTGGGGGGGAGGGTTCAAGGAACCGGGGTTGTTACATGTAAAAGCACAGGCAGGCAAACTACCCCTAGCTTATCGAGAAAGGAATAGAAACAAGGGGGCAAACGACCGCCGGCCAGAAAGAGAGAGAGAGAGAGGGGGGGGGGGGTCGGGTTATCTCCAGAACCCGAGTCAGTCGCAGTAAATGTATCCATATGTGACTTGTTTGATATGCTTGGTTGGTTGGCTGGTTGCAGCGAGGTATTTTAGGGTGGGACAGTCAGATTTTCCCCAGTTTCTTCTCCACGATCCTTCTGTTGCTTGACGGTACTGTACTCCGCATCCACATGTATGTAAGACTGGGAATAGGTCATCATACCTGGCTATGATACCGCGTGGTGATGCGTGATGATTAGCGCTTGGTTGAGACAACAACGGGATCTCAACACGGTAAGTAGATCCAAGGTGGGGCCGTGGAGGGGACTGGATCACGGCTGGAGATATCGGGAATGGATGAAACTTTCCAAGGTTCCAAGGCTGTCTCCAGGGCTGCGCTTCTGTTTTAGTGGATCCCCGCTGCAGTCTAGTCATCGGCCCGACCTGATTCCGTGAATGCAGCCAGGGCCCCGGGGGCTGCCCATGTCCACTGCCCAGGTGGTGGACAGGCTTCGGCGGCTTCAGATCTTGAGCAAAGACAGACGTCAGCTTTCAGGTGCTCGGCTGAGTCATCGCGGTCTTCTGTCTCGTCATCGCGACTTCGCTGAAATGACGCAACATGTCGGGTAGGTACCTCTAGGTAGGTATCTACCTACCCTAGGCCCATATTCATTGATTACTTCCAAGGTCCAATCTTGCCTGCGGACAAGCTGCGCGCGAAAGGAGGTGCTGCGCCATACTATTTGTTTCGCACTGGTACTTCCAGGTTTTCGGTCTCGTCTCGTACCAGGAACGAACGAGCCTTCCCAGGCAGGCTCGAGGTTGCGAGGCTGCTCGCTAGGAAGGGCAGTCCGGGCCCCTGTGAGGTCGCGTCCTACGATGCCATTGCAACCTCCCCGATGGGAGAGAAGCAGAGCAGGCGTCGACGGCTTATTGCTTATATAGGCCAAGAAGGAAGATGGTTCGAGTCGCAAGGTGCTGTTGCAAAACAGGTACGCCTACCTTTCTGTACCACCGCTTATGTCTACGGGTACTCCAAGGTGCATACCTCGTCCCGTTGAGGCATCGTCAAGTCAAGCTCATTCAGCATGCAAGAAGAAGCTAGCTGGATTTCGCAGAATGTCTGTTTCGAGAAACTTGAAGCATACGATGTACCTCTGGTATGCATCACACCTACATGTACGGGGTTGATCCGGGTCTACCGTCAGGGCTCAGATGTGTTCCTCTCATCGTTTGCCTATGCGAGCATATCTGCTCTTCGTGAATATTTAGGCCATGATGGCCGGGGGTGCAAGAGAACTCACGAGAAGAAATCCGTGGGTGGTCCAGCATCGCAGTTTGGGGCATCCTTCTAGATTCTTTACTCTGATACATGACCTTTACATGTTACCTACTTCATACTTACCTAGGTAAGTAAGTACCTACCTAGGTAGGTACTTATGGTATATACTTGAATAGGGGCACCTGTGTTTGTACCTACCTACCTAGGTACATAGGGTAGGCAATATCAGCTCTCTTGCAGGCTGCTTGCCTTCTTCTCAGGCAAGAGGCCTCTTCCGCTGGCTTGAGTTTGTTGCCCCTATTTCAGGGATACTTACCCTCGAGATTCGGGCTGGTAGCCGACTTCTCATTCACATTGTCCCCTTCTGACTTTCCACGAGGACGTTCAGTTCCGTTCTAGCCCCTGCCTTCCGCCTGCTGTCCGTTGTTGACCCTTGGCATTCTATTATTTTGCCCGATCTGATTCTTCTAGTCTGCTCTCTCGTTTCCCACAACAACTCTTCCACCTCCATCTCTTCTCGTCAACATACAACTCCAACGACTGATCATCACCAGACCTACCTTTCATCAACTCGATTGCGTTCACTGTGAACCCGGCACCATTTCGCTCTTTATCATTGCAGCCTGCCATTGCTCTTTGCTTACTTGCTTCTCTGCTCCCAAGACCTCGCTTGATCATCTCATCAGAGTGTGACCATCCTTTCAAGGGACGCCTCACTATCAATCGTTGACCTCTCACCCTCCGCATGGGCCACAACACACGCAGAGCTCCATCTTAACTCTGGCAACTGTTCCGCTCATCTCAAACATTGAGCCGTCAAGCTGCTGATCCCGGTGCCGTAAGGTAAGCATCCTCCTTGTACGGGCCTGGAGAGCATGGATCACTGACTATCTCAGGCTGCCCACGACCCTTGCACTACAAACGTTCCAAAGTAATCTTCACTCACGCTCAACATGCCAACCTCATGAAGAATAACCTGGCATCGGCGGCTGATGTGCGAAGGTGTGGTGCAGGAGCAGGAGAGGTGCGTGCGAGGTCTCCCTCCGATGAAGATGATTTTCTAACATGTTGTATGTGATAAGACGAGTCTCCCGGAATCGATGCCTCTTTTCTCATTGAGTGGCCCTCCTCCGCCTTCTATACGCTCTTACAGCGCCAATTCTACATGTTGGTTCATCTTGGACAGCTGTTCTGTCAGCCTGGCTCCCGACCTCGATGCTGAATGATGTCGGCGTGCAATGCTACCTCCCTGTCTGAGACCGCATCCTACCTGTGCCATCAGTGAGTTGTGGCCGCCGCTCCCTGGGCGAGCCCTTGACTAACTCATTTATCCAGTTGATGACCATGACTGCAGCATGTGGCTCAACTCTTATCACTATCATTATCACCCAATATCACCAGACAGCATCCTCAGTATTATCTCGATGAACAAACGAAATCGATATCGGCGCGCGTCTGGGTTCCTCTCACCCCATTCGACCTTTCAACAGCTGCAGCGTTCGGAATGACACTTATTCGGCACACACCTTTATTGCCATCCATCGAATATTCCTGGACTATTCTTACCATTATTACACCAGTATCACCATACCATAACACAACAAACCGAAAGAACTAATAAAAATGGAAGGATATCGCGTCTATCACGCGGCCATTGCGCCCGATCTGTCTCCAGTACGAGAGGAAACTGACAGCTAGGAGCTGCCTCTCTCTATCAAGGAGCAATTACCAGTCCCCCCGGGGGCTTGGCCCGAAGGGACCGATGATGGCGCAGAAGATATTCATGCCATGTGGAATGTCACCAAAGCCGACATCGGCACCATCATTATGATAATATCACCAACCGTTAATCCTAACCATCATCCTCATACCATCATTACCCGCTATTATCACATCATCATTCCATACTCTCCCTAGGAACTTCTCGGAGCTCGTCGCCATTTGGAGATGAACTCACACAAACTATCTCAGGCTTGAGCTGGACAAACATGCACATGGCGGTACTAACTCTCTCTATTTCTGGGTCTGGTTGTCATGTTTCAAGGTTTTGTCTATCTGGGTGTTGGTCTCCTGTACGATACAAGTATGTCTATACTACCAATGGACTGTTATTTCCAACAAAACCCAGATTCTCGCGAAGAAAGCCTATCGATCGTCTTTGAATCGCGCTGAAGTGGGCGTCCGAGCCCATGAGTCTTAACGCCGCGGGGGAGCGATCGAGAAGCCATATGGTCGAGTATCCTTCGGCTTGTCCGACCTGCCGGGTTCGAGTATCTCTCTGGTGGGCTTGTATACTTTCTGGGGGCCAGCCGACCCATCTGAGCCCAGCTCGTCCCATTTCTTGCTGGGGACGTACTCCTTCGTAAACTTCTCTCTGTCTGCTGAATTGTAGATGTTCCGGCTCGGCTCGCCAGACTCAAATTTGTCGGTAACAGGACCGCGGGTGGCATCCTCGCCCAGCCAGCGGTCAAAGACCGGATTTGTCTTCTTCTTCGAGGTCATATTCGTAGTCGCTCTTTTTTTTTCTTTGCAAATCTATTGGCACTGGTGCTTGGAGTTGTTGGTAAGTTGCTGCCCTAGAGAGCACACTTTCCGCGGCACCATCGAGGTATTTGTATTTCTTCTGGGGTTACCATCAGTCATCATGAATCCTTCTCGGATGATCAAGATGATATATGATGTATATGAGTATGGCAGACGATGTGCAAACATGATTGGCAAGCCCCAATACCAGTTGAGTCTTCAAAGCGCTGTGATGAATCTCCAAATCATGTTGCCTGAAAATGTGATATCTCATGCTGAATACCAAGAACATCATGATGGTGTTGCGCGATTGCATTGCACATGGACAGCAGTGACACAAAAAGGGCGAGATACCAAGACCATATTTTGGAGCATGGGCTACGCAAAAGAGGAACCAAAAAAAGAATAAGACGAAAGAATTTAAGAAACGTGGGGCAATCTTTGCTACAAAATCCCGTTCAAGAGAGGAGGAGAAAATAAAAAGGAAAAAACTCGACACAAGAAGTATGGCATAGGAACCTTTGCGTCATTATTTCACTGCAAACATCCTGAAACGATGACACCAGACCTCTCGTAAAATGTAAGGAAATAAAGGCAAATAGTTCGTGATGTTCTTTGGTGTTGTAGCGGCTGCTAAGGCACCATCACGAGAGCCGATTACCCTAACAGTTATCTCAATAAAGGTTCACGTGTTATGAGTACCCTGATACTTTGTTGCTGTGGGCACAACGGGCTTGCTCAGGGTGGTAAGGACTCAGACCAAATACCAGGAACCTCGTACTACGTCCGTTGAAAGATTCGAGCTACCTTGTGTATCCTCACACCCACCAAGTCTTTCTCTTCTCTAATGACCTTGTATTTTTTCTCGAAACACGTCGCGGTCTTCTCCTCGAAACTCTCGGCAGGCCCACAACCTGATCGAAGGAGGAGGCGGTATTGGAAAGACCGCAACAATGCCAAATGGGTGATGCTGGATACGTCGGCGAGCTCATAGCTTCAGATAGGGATTCACACACGGATATGGATTGAAACGGTGTTGGTGAAGAGGGGAGGTAGCGTGTGTGGTCGGCATGGTACTAGCCTGGGTGTCGTATTGATGTAAGTCCAAAGGTAGATGGAAGGGCAAGCTGACGCTGCCGATGGGAGTTGGCATAGGAGTCCACACCACTTCCCTGAATAATGGGAGAAGGCGATTGCGAATAGGGATGGCCTAATCCCCGCCCGGGGTACTAGGTGGTCGTCACGACGCTCTACCAATGGCTCTAATGACATTCCCATTACCAAAGCATCTGATCAGATTGGTGAAGAACAAGCTTCGGTATATGTAATGGATGGCAGATAGCAGAGAAGAGACGCTGGTAAGGGCACCAAAATTGAGGCACAACCTTCCAGCGTCCATCGGTGGTGAGTAAACGAATATGGCTGCACAATTTTGCATAATTATGTATGTGCATGTTGTCGGACGCAACTGCAAAGAGAATCTACGAGAAAGAGAATTCAAACTGACGATGCCTCCCGTTACCCTGTGTCCCTTCTGATTGAATTATAAGGTTCCGGCTGTTTCTTGACCTGGGGAGCATTGCTTACGTCTTCATGGATGGCAGCCAGATGAAGTTTAGGTTAGCGTGAAAGACCATCTGGGCAGCTCAGCAAGAAACCAAGGAGAATCGAGGATCCCACGGGAAAATCGAATCTGCAAATTTAGGATGCAGCAACCTTGGAACGTGTATTCCAGACTTGCCTGCCAAAGTGGGAGTAGAGTTTTGACAGGGCGAAGCAATAACCAGACAGCCAAGGCGAAACGGGGGCAATCAAAAAAGTTGCCTTGGGCTGGCGGGTGGAAAGATCTCGAAGAATCCCATCGGGCAACCAATCAAAAACTCAAGATCCCAAGCTGAGCCCGGCACCCGGAGTATCAGGATTCAGAACAAAGAGCGGATAGGGTGCTGGATTAGAAGGCTGTGGTGTGAATATATAGCAACAGCTATGCGCACAGCCTGAACCCCGCATACTACCGAGAGGTGTGTGCTTAGTAATGCAGGCTGTCAGCTGGCAAAGCACACACCCCTAACCGTACGCGCTAGCCCCCGGATCAGGTTAGCCAGATGCGAGCGAGCTAAGAAGACCGCTGTAACTTCAATATCAACGTCAAACCTCCCAACTTTCAACATCCTCATTATCCCGCCCCTCTATTTGCAACCTCACTTTTCGCATCTTCACCATACGTTATCCGCCCGCAAAAATCTTCGCGCGCCTGAGACCAGGATATCTATCTACCTATCTACCTACCTAACTAAGTAGGTATATTTCAGCTTCCCGAGCCAAATCAGCTTCTACCTCGGCCTGCTGCTTCAACCGTAATCAAACTTAACTTTAAGAGGTGAGCACATTTCCCCCAACTGGCCATCAACAGACGCCACCCACCAAACCTTCCTCTGCCGCGCTCACGACGCGTCGCGTTTACCCCCCCAGCCTTCTACCTATAAATTTCAGTTCCCTGCCCTTGCTCTCTCCCTCAACTTTCTTCCCTTCTACAACAACACCATCCCAAGACTTCTCTTGCCTTTGTCTCGTCGCTACTTGTATAAAAGACATTCTGCTTCTTGCTTCAAAGATCTTTAGGCAGTAACAATCAACGTAACACAACGACCAGAAAGAACTAATAACAATGGATAGACGTCGCGTCTATCACGCGGCCATTGCGCCCGATCTATCGCCAATCCGAGAGGAGCGTGGCAGTTAGGAGCTGCCTGCTCCTTATAAGGAGCAAATACCAGCCCCCCCGGGGGCTTGGCCCGAAGGGGCCGATGACGGATCTTACGAAGTTGAAATAATGTGGACAGTGGTAAAAGCTGTGGCAACTGCCATATATGGCACCATCCGCCATGGCAGTCTTCATACTATCGATGATGATCGAATGAGAAACGACCCTCTATCGATCCCTGGTACCCCAGAGCGAAACTCAGATACCTCGGACGATCTGGACTCAGTCCTGTCATCGCCATTCATTAATTCGCCTATCTCTCCAGCCTCTCCAAAACGTGGCTCGGCTCAGACATCACCCTTCGGGAAATTATCTCCAGCCTTGAAGCTGTCACCATTCGGCAAACTGTCGACCGGCTTCGACGCGTCGCCATTGTCGTTATCGTCGACATTATCGTCGCCATTCATCAACTCACCCATCTCGCCGCCCACCACCACAAATGGAGAGAACTCCGCCACATCCGCAGCCCGCCGAGCTATTAGAAACATCCAGAGCGCTGGAGTGGCCCGATCTCCGAAGCTTGGCCAGTTTCGAAGCTCTCCTTACTCTCGACCGGTTCATCCTTCACCTCCACGGGTCGCAGGCCATCCATTGCGACGCCATGGAGTATCTACTGTTTCTTCTGTTGAACAGCAAACGTCAAAGGCGTCTGGTTCGACCACTTCGGCAGTAATTTCGCCAAAAGAACCTGTGCAGAACTTGCCCCCCGTTCATGAAAGCTTCCAAGTTCTTTTCGGTAATGAGAAGAGCTATTCTCTTCCCGGCTTCGAATGTCTACAATTTACACCTCATCAAATCAAGCTCATTGAGCTGGAGGCCGTTAGACGTGAACGTATCCGAGCTGAACGGGAACGTGCACAACGCCAAAAGGAAGAGCTTGCAGCCGAGAGACTTGGTCCACTCGGTTTACGACTGCCAAAGGACGTCCTGATCAAGAAGCTTTCTGATGCCTGGATCAGCAAAGCTGAAAAAGCAATGGCAAATGGCAATGTCAACATTTCTAAATGGGGTCAGGCGCCCCATCCAGATGGCGTAGCCCTCACGCCTCGAGATTTCCAAATACTTCTCGCACGCGAGTCTTGGCTGAACGACAATGTCATTCATGCGAGCCTCGTCTGTCTAGCAACCTACATCAACAAGGCTCTCCACATTTACCCTAGGAGCGGGACGCCGTCGGTGGTGGTTGTCTCTTCGCTGTATTGGTCAAGCTTCTGCGACGACAACAGGAAGCTCTACCCCAGGGGTTTCCAGCGGAAGTGGGGATTGACACCCCAGAATTTCCTCGACGTTGATACCATACTGATTCCTGTCAACCTGGGCAATCATTGGACCCTGATGCTCGTCCGGCCCCGGCGTCGACGCTTCTCATACGTCGACTCTTTTCAGGCCTTGAATAATTATCATTTGAGTCAACTTAGGAATTGGGTCAGTGGGTTTCTCGGGGACAACTTCATCGTACAAGACTGGATGCATGAAGTGTACAAGTCCCCCAGGCAGTCGAACAGCTACGACTGCGGTGTCTTTGTCATCACCAATGCGATCTATCTGGCTCTTGGGATTGCCGCAGAGGACTCCTACATGGAAAAAGATCTGGCGATGCAGCGATACAGAATTGCAGGAATGCTGCTGAATGGAGGATTTACTGGAGAATTCGATCTATCCCATTTGTGAGCGAGGAAGAGGATAGAAAGAGGTCAGACGGTGCGCACGCACAGGAGAGAGAGGGAGGGACGGAGAGAGCATAGAGAGGGGGAGAGAGAGCACAGAGAAAGAGAGAGCACCGGGAGAGATATTACAGAGAGAGAGAGAGAGCACAGAGAGACAGAGGGAGGGAGAGGAAAGAAGGTACAGTGTCAAAACATGAATTAGACAGAACAGGACATACTTAGCCAGACAGAGACACTGGAAAAGAGAGATCAATTCACCCCATAAGCCCCATAAGCACACATCATCCCCATGGAATAACTAACCCGTAGAATGAATGGGTGTTTACCCGGCTAGATCTAGATTGTTTATACCATTGCTACATGTGTAGACAGACTACCTAATCTGCTGTCCCATCTCGTCTTGTCTGTTGTCACACTTCCATGCCTCCTTTTCTTCGAAGTAGCTAGCTAATCTTGTACATTTGTACATACATCTCAAGGAGGGGTTGCGTTGCAGTATGTACCTACCTACCTTACCTAGTTAGGTGTGTATACATACACTCTCCTCTCCTCTTTTAACCCCCTTCTTCTCCCTTCTCCCTTCTTCCTTCTTCTCTCCTTTTTCTCGCAAATATCTATCTAACCCCACTTACCCTAGGTTAATCAACTCTTTCATAGATTTATGTGTTCTGGCTAATCTACCTACCCATATGTTATGGGATATGTGTTGGTTTTTCTTGGTGGAGGTAGGTAGATATAGATAGGTAGGTAGGTAGGTAAAGTAAGTATTTAAGTAAAGTTGGTATCAAATGGATGGATGCAATTCTTCTACTTCGGCTTGCTTCTCTCTCTTGTGATTAGTTTGTTTTTCTACTTGTACTCGTTCTAGGGAATTTTGTTTTATCTTTACCTTTTGCATTGACTTGTATACCTGTTTGATTTTATATTATATTATCTGTGTTTATATCTGGTAGATACTCGCATGGTATCTTATTCTGTATCGGTATCAAGGACTTAGACTACTTAATAGAAGACCAAGATGCTACCAGTGCATGGATTTATCAAGACCCCCTTTCTCCTGCTTATAATTTCCTCCTCCCTCATCCCTCGCTCATTTTATTGCATCCAGCATTTCATTCACATTGGCATATCACGTTACTTGCATATGCATTTCACATTCGTATGCCACTTTGTCTCAGATCATTCATTCTTGATCTATGGTTCAGAAGACCAAAGATGATTCAAAAACCATCTTGTACAAAACCCCCCCCCTTTCCCCCCTGTCCCTTTCCCTTTCCCTTTCCCTGCTTTCTATAGTCTCGGGGTATATTTCCCCATCTGTCTCTAATGGAGATTCATCACGCTCTTTGTCTTCTCGTAAACCATCCAGGTAATGCTTAAGGCGGGAGCGACCTTAAGCAGATTCGGCATTAGCCCCTTGTATAAACCTCGGGGGCCCTCGTTGCGCAGTGTTTGTTGCGCAACGTCCCAAATACCCGTATATCGGGCTGGGTGCATACTGGTCCCCTGTGTCTGGAGACGCGTTCGAAGGACGTTAAGAGGGTATACAACTGTGGCACCAAAAGCGCCGGAAGATGCACCCATGATTCCAGTGGCGAAGGTACTAGGCTGGGCATCTTCCTCATGGCATCCTAGTCGACGGGCTTGGTACTTAACATACGTCGATTTGAGGAGCTCGAAAGTGCCCATGTCAATCGCTGAATAGGGAAACATTCCAATCAAACCCATTGTCACTCCGCGATATGCTGCACGTCCTCCGCCTTCCGCGAGCATCTTTCGTAACGTCTGAAATAGAAGGGCGTTGCCACGAGCGCCACCCGACACATATTCTGATTGTAGGCTATGTGGTTGTGTAAGCCGAAGGGGAACTCGGGGCTCGGAACAGGGCAGAGACGTAAGCTTACCGGAATTTGAGAGTATCGAGTGGGTAAACGCAGAATCTTGGGAAAAAGATAGGTTAACCCTTGCTGCGAAGGGCGATACGGATGAAAGGGGACTCACTGTGCCACCATACCAGCGACTCCGCCTGCGACGAACTTGGAGTAAGGGTTGATGTGGTGGGTATCTCCGTGACCCTCGAGGTTAGCGAGAGTCTTCTTGGCCGCCTCATATGCTCCAAACTATCCGTAGATATAAGCTTCATGTCTCATGGTCTAGAGAAGGGCATGGGACTTACTCTGATGGCTGTCTCGGGCATGATCTTTACCACATTGAGTCCGTTCCCTGATTCCGGTGAGTAGAAGTGTTCATGTTGGCCGAGATATTCTGGCTACAGAGCCGACTTACCTGCAAAGAACCCTCTCATACCCCCGGACTTATAGAGGTCAGTGACCGCCATGATCAAAGGCCTTCCGGCATTCTTGATGGCTGACATGGGCTTTCCCTTTTTCGCAGCGTCGATGGCAACATTGGGGCTTGACTGAGTGTTTACGAGAAGGTAGACTTTCAGACGATCGAGCGGGGCGGTTGCGGTGCGAGAAATGCCTCCCGCGACAGCACCAGCAACAAAATAGCCTGAATCGGGGAGGTATTTGATCAGTATAGATTTCTCAGCCTTCTCATGCGCAATAGGTTCCATATCAGGACCTCCGTCGGAAATGGGTGGAGTGGCGTGGAGAATGACGCTACCGCTGGTGGTAGTGATGGACGACGCCTTGGAAAGCTCGTGGGCGGCCCGAACGGAGGAGCGCGCCCGTGATGCCTCCATGCTTTCTGAATCGCCGTGTGCTGGGGATGGTAGTGGTGCGTATGGTGCGTGTGGTGCGTCGTTTTCGGATCGAGGTGGTGGAGGGAGGGACGTGGGAGAGGATGATGTGGAATCGGATGGTTGGGAAGTCTGCCCGCCGGGATTCGAGAGAGAGGCGATTCGGAAGATCGAACCAAAGAGTGTGTAAAGAAGAGAGCCCGCGGTCGTACCTAAGCTTTGAAGAGTTTCTTCGCTGACGACCGAGTCGCCTTCCGAAGTGAGAGTCAGAATCTCCGAGTAGAACGTATACACTGCCCGCAGAGTTGTGGTTGCATCAGAGTTCGGCATGAATAGGAGGAAGTTTCTAGGGGCCCGGGTTAGCTCGTATTCAGATCATCCAGCTAACAATCAAAGCTCTGACTCCCTGCTATTCCTCCCATAAGCTCCCTTATCCAGCCTCCCGTTATGCAAAGGCCAAGGTACTTCCTTCAGACCATTTCGATTGGTCCAGTATGATGAACTAGGACCTTCCGTTGGCCCATTCTCGAGACCGACAACGACAACGTGGGGAACGGCCGATAGGAGGGCAAGGGACGTATGGTTGAAGATGACTTACCGCCATTCTTCGTAAGTAATATATCCATCGCGGTTGTGATCAATATCCCTAAAGAACTCATCCAATCTGCGCCTCGGCACAGCCAGGCCTGCACGGTGGAAGGCAGCTCGCAACTCCTGCTTGTCCAACTTGCCATCACGATCGCGGTCTATACTTCTGAAGAGAACGAAAAGCTGGCGTTCGGCAGCCTCGACAAAGACGCGGAATTCTGTTGGTATCACACTCAGTTAGCTCAAGACTGCCCCTGAACGGCGATCTGGAATGAATAAATCAGGGGGTCCTAGTGCGGTTTGGCGCCAACCTTCATATTGCATCTTGCCATCGCCATCAGTATCGACGGCTTTAATAATATCCTTCAGGAGATTATCGGCATTTTTCATTGCTATAAATCGCCAACCAAAGCGCGTCAGTAAGGCTGTGTGCCGTTCGGATATACCAACTAACTGGAGGGACTGAAACTCACGATGGTCGATCCTCTTAAGACCTTTTTGTAAACCTTTCCAATCTAGCTCTCCTCTGCCTTGGTAATCGAGCTGCTTCCACAGCTCTTCTATTCGGGCGTCCCGCTGGTTCTGCGACTCGGCCATCTCGTGGTCATGATTATCGCGCCGAACGCAGGACTCGGGGTTTGAAGGTGCCGTCGGTGAATTGGGGGTGATTGGTTATGAATATGGCATCGTAGTAGTGCTGGTCAATGGTGAGCTTCTCGGAACACATGCCGTCGTGGACAGGAGTTGACGTCGATTGTCTTGCTACAACTTACAAGGATGAGCGCAAAAAGAACAAGGCGCACTTTTGGCTGCTGAAGGTGAAGGTGATCTGGACAGGGATTTGGCGCCAGAATCCAATCTGGTAATCACCGATAAAGACATAACTAGGTCCGATAACGAAATCCGATAACGAGCTCCGATAAGAAACGTTTCGACCAAGTAGCAGTAACGGAGTGCGCTCAGAAACGGGACAGCTCTGTATATTACTGTACGACTTCGAGCTCGTTAGTTGGTTCAGGAAGATCCGTAACTGACCACGGTACAAAACGGTTATAGCCATCAAAATAAGCAAACCATTTCAGCGATACCTTCCCACTGCTTGGTTAGCTTCAGTCACATTCCTCAGCCAGGCCCGCAGGAACTTCTACGCATACGAGGTTACTGAGCTGACATTTCAGCCTCACTGAGATGGGCTCTCCAACAGCACTATCACATTATTGCATCATGGCTCGCTGATCCAGATTCAACCTCATCCACCCATTCTACTACCTCTCTGGTAGAGCCAGAGGCTAGAGCTGCTCACCATGGCGGCCAACTTCTGGGAGTCTACTCAGTATCGCTTCTGGCAGTTCTCCAAAGAGGAACTGGCCCAGACGAGGGAGAGGCTGGAAGAGGCAGAGCAAAATCTGGTTCAGATGTATACCTTGCCCGACAGAAGACACTTGAATATTTACTTCAACTCACGTAAGGATAACCTCTCTGATCATCACTGGTAAGACTTCGAGAACCTGACCAGGCCTGAATGTGAGCAGAGATGAATCGCTTAGGCAAGAGACTTGGTGTCAGGCAGCAAGCAATCGCCACGGCTCAGGTCTACATGAAACGATTCTACTGCAAAGTCGAAATACGCCGCACGAATCCATACCTCGTTATGATTACTGCTCTATACTTGGCTTGCAAGATGGAAGAGAGTCCGCAACACATAAGGCTGGTGGTAACGGAGGCCAGGTCTCTCTGGCCCGGTATGCTCTCTGGTGTTTGTATACCTCGCTTTGGTACCCGACGCTGACTCGTACTCGGCCCCTGAAGCAGATATCATTACCCTAGATGTTCCTCGACTCGGCGAATGCGAGTTCTTCCTTATCTCGGAGATGAACTCACAGCTCATCCTCCACCAACCGTATCGGACCTTGACGAGTCTCCAGGCCGACTTCTTCCTCACTCCGGATGAGAACCAGCTTGCGTTATCCGTTATAAATGATCACTACATGACCGATCTGCCACTCCTATACCCGCCCCATATCATTGCGCTCACAGCAATGCTCCTCGCGCTCGTGCTCCGGCCACAGAACCCGGTGTCGGGCGGCTCGGCAGCCAACATGGCGGCAGCTGCGGCGGCACTGGCACAAGCTACGGGAAGAGCAACCCCTGGCGGAAGTGGGCAAAACACTCCAGGGACATCGGAGAAAGACAGACAGCAAGAGGCGCGAGTGGGCAAAGTGCAGCGCTTTGCAGCTTTTTTAGCCGAGAGCAACGTCGATATCGAGGCTATGGTCGACTGCACACAGGAGTTCATTTCTTTCTACCAGTGCTACGAGGAGTACAACGACAAGAATACCAGGGAAAACATCAACCGTTTCGTCAAGGCTAGGGGTTTGGATAAGCCCTGAGCTGACCAGCTAACAACCCAGGTGCGTTCAGGGCCACACCTCATGGGCAGATTAAGCGCGCATGCAGTTGTAGATGGGTCTTCGACATGCTGTCAGCATTCATGCTTCTAGATTAGCGAGTCACTTTACACCATAGAGTTGTACATATCGGATGTTTTTGTTTTGGCCTCCAAGGTCAAGCTGCGGCTCATACATACGGACAATTGTCTTACAGATAGAATCAAAGGCATAGCTTGGCGTATAGCATACCGTAGCATTCAGAGTCAAGATAGACAGACTCGAGATACCTTTTTTTTTCAGACTGAAGGCCCATCTTCAAAGGTTCAGCGTACATACTTAAGGTAGTAATGCCTAACGGCCCAAAGATCGATCCGACAACAACGGCGGCCGGTAGAGACAACTTACAACGGACAAAGTCTATAAATCCCCACAAACCACGAGATCACACACGATACGATACCTCTCGGCCTTATTATTCTCACCAAGGCGACGAATACCGGTAGAACGGATTTGTATATATATGATACATCGCAGCACGTGGTTCATCCCTTACATCAGGGGGGCTTGCGATAAAAGGGGAAGGCAACGTAGGTACCTACCCTGCTACCTAAGGTATACACAGGCATAGCACAACAGGTATGGCTAGACCACCCGCTACGGAGTACTTAGTTAGTCAGTTTGATACCTATTTTCGCCGCTGTGCGCGAACCGCCGGGCTCGTCTGTATCTAGGTAGTAGAAATATCCTAGACAGACAGAACAGACAGACAGAAGTCTGGCCTCGCCTGCCGGCATACATGCATGCATGCATGCAATGCGGGCGGTACATGTATGTACGTGTTGTGACATAGGTAAGAAGAAAAGGAAAAAAAGAAGAAGAAAAAAGACGCTGCTGCCGCCGCTACAGCTGTTGCTACTGTTGCTTCTGATGCAAGTACCGCAGTAGGCGGCAGCGAATCTTCTCTCTCGCTAGGTTGGTTGGTATCAATCAGAATCTGAGAGGGCTGGCAGTACCTAGGTAATGAATGGATGGTGGGGGGTTGGGTGGGGGGTACTTCCGTCCGTGGAAGAATAGCGGTGTGGGCAGTGAGTGAGTGTTCACGATCTTCCGGGTGGTTTTCGGTCGGGGTGTGCTTGCTGTGCCTCGATCTTGTCTCACCTCGCTCTTGGGGGGAATTAAATGTACACATATAAAAATGTGTTTTTTTGAGGTGTGATGTTGTTGTCTGGTCGGTCGCATCTCGCCTTGGTTTCGCAATGACATCCCCCATCTGCAAAACGAGAAAAAGGAGGGGAGGCGGGGAGGGCTTCCACCACATCTGACACCTTCGGAACGTATCGGCTAGGTAGGTAGGCAAAGGGGGAAAAAAAGGAAGGCTGATAATAACGGCGCATCGAGGCAAGGAACCGGATAACCCTTGCCCATCCATTATCGCAAAAAGGCAAAGCAAACAGCAAGATCCAGAAGGATGATGGGATGGTGGGGGGGTGCGAGACGTTGATCTTTGATGTATTCTAGAATGCCTCCCCCCATCCATCCATCCCTCCATCCATCCATCTACTCGGGAAAGACGTTACGATCATCAGAGCTACATCATTGGATAAGGGGCTGGCTGGCTGGTAGTCAGTCGACTGCTTTCTAGATACGGTTCGCAGCGATAAAACACTTTGATTGAATTGAAAAGACACAGACAGACAGCTGTGTCCCTATGAAGTAGATTATTAGCTCGTTGGAGCCTCTTTCTTCCCTTGTGACCAGGCCATCGATGTCAGCAAAAAAGCGCGAAACAGGCAAGCCGGTCAGGGTCTCACGATTGTGTAACCATCATCACCGGCTATTGTAGTGCTGATGGCTCGCGGGGGGAGATGATGACATGTACCGCGCGATAGAAGTCCCCAAGATCGATAACATCCTACGGATATCACATAGGTATGCATATCAGCTGTGCGTTTGATTGTACGCGTGTGTGTGTGTGTGTGAAAAGAAAGAAGCTGAAACCTGAAAGATCATCGCATATGCCCAATCAGGAACAGGACCCCAAAGTGAGTCGCCATCGAGAAGAGATTTGCCGCTTTCGTCACATTCCTTCGGCTGTGACATGGCACAGTTGTGGATGGTGTGGTGGTGGGATGCTTTAGAATAAACCCTGGCCTTTTGAGGGGTTGGGGAATACTGTGTACTTCGTAGGATTGATTGCCCATCATCCAAAGGCATCATCACCACAGGCAAGGAAACAAGCAAGACGACGCCAATCTTTTTCGGGATTCCTTTCGCTGATAGAAAAAAGACATACATAGTACGGATGATGGCTGGATGGGTGAGCAACTCGAGTCGAGTTGCTGAAGATCTCACAGGCAGGGTATGGGCGTTTCAAGAAGATCTTTAAATTCATGCTTTACTATTCAGCTTGTTCCCAACCCCTATTTTCGATAGACTACATCGAAAAGAGCTATCAAGCATTGGAGTAGGAATGCTATCTTCAGCATCTTCTAGCAGAATGCAGCCAGTGCTCGCATAACAGAGTGCATATTCGCTTCTAAATCTGTGCGATAGCTGCAGGTTGTAGGCTGGTAGGTTCTCCAGGACCCCTGGAAAACCATCCAGTTCTAGGTTATGAGATAGGGTCTGTCTGGTGGCCATAGGGGGGAAAGGTGACGCGGGATAGGATTCAGGAACACAAGGCGGCAAACCTGCGTCGCTAGTCGAGCAGTCTGTGGCCATTCAATTAGGTTTGTTCTTCGCCTTCCCGGCTTGTGGCGAGCGGTCATTGTTTCTGGTCAGATGGGATTTTATTAGAAAAACTATGATCGTATGTGCGGCAAACCTGAGAACACCTGAATATCTACAGCCTACGGAGTACAGGCCAGCCTGTCAGCCATCACAACAAGCGCTGCCGTTATCCGCTTTTCTTTACGCAATACTCCGTACCTAGATTGCCGGGCAAAATAGGGCAGATGGACAGATTGATCATTGATTGTTGATGGTCCGTCCGGTCCAAGCTTGCTGCTGAGAGGGAGATTCCCATGGATCTGCAGCGCAGAATTACGTTTATTAGCTTCGAGGGGCGGGCGCTTGAAACAGTTAGAGAAGTCCCTCGGACAATCTTGTTGTTGTTATTGTTATTGAAACCCCTCCGTCGTCCTCCGTAAACAATGGCAAAATCGACTTGATGATGATGATGAAGTGATCTACCTCGAAGGATCGTGAGGCTACGTCGATATGAGACATACAGACATACTCGGCGTGTATCAGCCCCGAAGGCAAAATAGGTACGAAGCTTTTTTCTTTTCTTTTTGGTGTTTTTACCGCTGGGGTAAAATCATTGCAGCAAGCAGGCAAGCAGTGAGAGCCTACGATCTCTCAACCGCCCACTCATATGATGCCCTCGTGTGGTGGTGGCGTGTGGCATGTGGCCGCTTCCGCTTCCGCTTGCGCTTGCGAGAGGGAACGATCAAGTGACAGAAAACAAGCGACCGACCGCATCGCATCCTCCCAAAAACCCAAACCCTCCCCAGGCGCCAAGTAGTCTGACGCTACGTGCGACCTGGTCATTTCCCACTTGCACCGCTACGGTGGCTTGCAAGCCGCCGCGCCAGTAGCCCTGACTCCTGAGGGCTGGCTGGGCTCCATACGGTGGTAAAATAGACAAGGTCCAGGGGTTGTCGTTCCGAATACACATCGAATTATCCAACCAAGAGCCGTACTATGTACTACCATTACCCAAACACAGTGTCGATGTTGAAATACAGTGCCTGGGCTGCCCTGAAGGACCTGCTTGATGCTAGGTAGCTTTGCCTCTCGGTATGCAGGTCCGCTGCAGCAGCAGCGCTTCTGTGTGAAAAATGCAGGAGAGGAAAGGAGAAAAGGGTTTCGGGACGATGCTACTACCTATCGCTCAGCAACAGGACACTGGGATAACGGGACCTAATAGCTTGTTAAAGTTGCATACAGATCCGAAATGTCCTATTATTAAAAGAATGAGGCTGTGGTGTTTCTGTTCCTGTGCCGCTCCCTCCAGGTTGTCGTCTGCAGAGTTCAGACAAATTGGAATGAATCTGTGCTGCGCCCGCCCCGGATGGAATACATTTGAACCTGGGGAAATCAATGCATGCAGAACAAACCTTGAAAAGCAACGGTTTTGGGGGAACACATGTACTGGTAGGTAAGCAATCCATCGTCGGTCCGGGCGCCTCACGACGGAACAGCTCAACGGGTCACATGGCACACAGACTTGTGGTTTTCTTTTTTTAAGAATCTCACGACTTGTGGGTTGATGATATTCGGTCAGCCTGAGTTGACGACACGGGCCATCGCAGCAGATACTCGGCAGAAACAGCCGATAATTGCGATAGTGTGCGACAGTATGCGACAGTGTGCCTCATCTTCCAATATTAACAATGTTTGTTCATCCTCTCCACTCACCACTGTCCAGCCACCGGCTGTCACCACAGTTTGAACTTTGCCCACACAAACCCAAGATGGGCCTAAAGAACCCAATCGACCCACCGTCCCAATCTTGTTCAGGTCTTATGATGCACAAATAATTAATAGGGCATAAGAAGGATGTTATCGGTAAATGGTGGTCTTCGGAGGAATGCCGTGTACGTGTGCTGTGTACAGAGACCGTTCCTCAAAGCTACTACATAATAAATACCCAAGTATTTAAGTATGTACCACATTACTCTCCTTATTTCCCAACATAAATTGAATTCCCAGCCCACCACAACCTGCGACCTCCCAATCAAGAGAATCGAAGGCGGGCGAGGCGGGCAGCGGGAGGTGAGGTACTGATGAGTAGGTAGGACAGTGAGAATCGCGATGGAGGACAAGGGGCGGTCTAGACAAGATCAGCATTGATACTGTGAACATTGCATGCATAACAGGCATGGGTTCCATCTGCAAGCAACAAAAGAAGGGAGGAGAGAGACGCCATAGCCCGGGCGGGCTCCCTGCGCTAATCCAGGAGAGTATTAGCGCCCAGGGCATTCAATGGAGCTCTTGGGTGGCGAGTAGCTGATGATTGGACAAAGTGGGTGGCACAGCCTGCATGGGTATCTGAGCTTGCAGTCATTGTTGTTCCACTCAGACCACCCGATGCCCAGGTGGTCCCCGCTCCCCTGATTGCCCCTAGTAACACCCTAGGAATGATCTATACCCTCTTAGGCCAAGCGTTGTCCTCTAAAGGTTTCCAGGTTCTCATGCTGTACCTGTCTGTGTATCTATTTGACAACACAGCAGCACAGCACCACTCCCACTGGCAGCACTAGATACTGCTTGCTGACTGCTGCAACATTTGCCATCTCCAGGTAGCAGGCTGGTATCCACTCGGGCCACTCAGCGGTCACACCCAGCCCACCCACCACCACCCCTTCTCTTCCCATTCTGTCCATTCTGTCCACTCTCGTGCTTCTTCCACTTCCAACAAAATCCCTTCGCCTTCTCCGATTTGCAAACCACCCTCCTCCCTTCTCATCTCTATCGATCCTACCTGTACCTCATACACACTCACGCTCACCCACACCCACACCACTCACACACCACTCACAGCGCACACGCCCGACGCTTATCTCTCTCCCACCACTCAATAAAGTAAAAAAGGTCTTCCACCCGCTGCCGCCCAACCCGACGTCTAGAACCAAACAAAAAAAGAAGAGGGAACAATTCAACATAAGCCATTCAGATCATATTTTTTTTATCTGCTCTCTTTTTTCTGCAGACCTTCTTACCTAGCTAGCTTTCAACACATATGACCAGTTTCATTGTTGTTACTGTTGTTTCAAGCTGAGTTTTAATACCGCACGACCAGCTCCGGCAGCCCACTCAGACCCCCCAAAACTACAAATCCAATCCCGCCCGGCTGTTCCAGTCCGCCCACAACAACTCACCGCCACCCAACGGCATCTCTTCTGTCCAACCACTCGCCAAAATTCATTCAACCACGGCGCCTGGCCATCATCACCGACACCCAGTATACTTTTTCTATTTTGTAAAGTCCAAAAAAAGAGTATCATAATGTCTTCATATTACTACAGCCACCATCAACCATCACCCGCCGCGCCCACCGTCCCTCACAACCACCATGGCGCTCGCAATCGAAGGGCGCCCCGGCTGTCTGTTTCCCAGAACTCCCACAAGCAGTTTCGTGGTGTGAGGAGCATGAAGGAATTGACCGAGTCGCCCAACGTCTCTGCTTTCCGCTCCCAGTTCGAGGCCAGCCGGTCTTTCGACCTTGAGGACGACATGGAGTTCTGCCCTAAGCTTCTGACCGAGAGCGATGTAAGTCCAACCTAACCGACTCGCCCAAACAGCCTTGTCTATTTCGGTTGGGATCTCAATTCCCTAAAGAATGTACCTGGCTATCGTAGTATCTGGAAAACAGTTGACTCACTCATCGCCTTTCACAGCTGGTCTCGATAAGTAGCGCCTCCTCCGATCGGTCCTCGTTGTCCAGCAACTCTCCCAGCGCTTCACCTACGCAACATCCCCAACAGGTCGCTTCCAACTTCTCTCTCAACTCTACATCTCCGGCCTTCGTACCGCCCACCTATCACAGTCCTCAGCCGGCTCTGAAGCTACACCAGCCAGCTGCCACACGGACCCGCAATGCCATTCCCATCATCAACCCCGCTAACGGCCTGACCATGTCCAGCCCGCCGCCATCCATATCGCCTGCCCGAATGCAGCAGATGGGGAGACGGTGGTAGATGGCTCGGGTTGCCACGACTTCTGATGGAATGACGGGCATCCCCGACCGTCTTCCCCGTCGTCTTCCGCATCTCGGGACATCTATCTAATTGCCGTTCAGAGCTCCTCTTCGCTGCACCCCAGTAGCTGCTCATCTTGGCGGGCACCGACATGGACATTCAGGCATCGACACATATCTTCAAGGGTCACTTGGGCATTCGACTACGAACTGACCGGATGACTCGTTTCCACCTACTACGCTTTCTCCCTGTATAAACATCCTTATTCGACATAACCTTGTGTTCATCGGCAAACTTTGTTTCCAGAGCTTTTTCGATGGGCGTACATTTCCGGCATGAAGATGATCGATACCTCTTGTTTAAATTGTTCGGTTTGCAAAGAAAAACAATACCACGATACGCGGTGTTCCGATTCGAAAGATGGGGCCTCTTGGGCTCACGACTAGGCGTTCAAACAACGGCGGTTTCTGCATTTTGTAATTTGCATGGGTGTTCACGACACTACGGAGTCTTCGGGTTCTTTTCATTTTGGGAGCGGCACGATCAAGAGTCATATGGGTCATGACATCGAAAAAGAAAAGAATACCACTACATAGAACGAGTGTTTTGCTACGATTAGGGGTTGGTCTTGGTTCTGTCAAGGCAGGCAGTGGTCTCATCATTGGGGAATCGGCAGGTGTAGGTGTTCTATTTTGCCAACTTGGGACGGGTCTGAACTACTACTGGCACATGGGAATATCCGGGTCTAAGAGGAAGAGAAATCTCCAACACAAAGCAATGGTACACGGGGGCGGGGGTTCTTTTTGCCTGCGGGTTGTCTTGTTTTTATTTGATACTGAGCCCGCGGTAGCATAGGGAGTTGGTTGATCGCGCACACGGACGGGGGGCTCCGTGTGATGGCGCCCGTGTTTTATTCAACGGAACTTTTGCACAAATAAACGGTTGTTCGTCATGTTCAAAGCTTTACTCTTCAACTTACGCTTCTCGCCTGTCCTAAGCCTATCTTTTTGTTTTGTTGTACAAGCTGGCGAACCCAGTGCAACCAACAGTTCGATAGAGAATGATGCAATGTATCGGCCTAGGCCTGGTTCTCACCTCATACACAGACCCTTACGATGCTGACGTCGAAATGCTTGGCCTGCTGTGAATGATATTGGGGTCTGAGTGTAATAGGTATGATAATGTATGTATCTTGATTTCTCTCCATATATTAGGACGATAGTAAGGGGCTCGTACATAGTATATATATAGTATGGTATACTTTCCCATCCATCCATCTATATCTCGGATTTATACATATATATATATGTATATATGTATATATTCATCATCAACCTTGCCAGATAGATAGATATATAAGTAAGTCAGACCAGAAGATAGATAACTACCTAGGTAACTATTTAGGTAGGTAGGTTAGGGAAGTCTGGTCGGATGATAGGTAGGAAGGAAACGTTGCGTCCTCTCCTCCCTGCTACTCTTGACTGGCTGACTGACCGACTGACTATGTTTTCGCCTTGTATGTCTGGTTGTTTTTCTTTTCCCTCTTTGCTTGGAAGGAACGGATAGTTTTTATATATACCTAATATTGTGAAGTAAAGATAGATAGATATGGACGTGTACCTATCGTATCGCGGAGTCAGTCACCTTTTTCATTTTCCAAGGGCATACATAAGGCATCATCCGCGCAGCCTCTCCTATCCTCTCCTCTTCTAAAATTTCCAGAAAGAAGACGCAGAACAAAAATGGGGGACGGAAAGATCTTTTTACTAATTCTTGTCTTGTCTTGTCTTGTCATCCAATTCATCAATCCATCCATCCACCCAGCCAGCCAGCAGATCGGCTCGACTCAAATCGGCTGCCTGCATCGGTGGCGTCTTGTTGTGTTGTGTGTGTGTGTGTGTGTGTGTGTGTGTGTGTGTGTGTGTGTGTGACAAAAACAAGAGAAAGAGGGGGGAAAGAGAGAGAAAGAGAGAGAGAGAGAGAGAGAGATGTTGGGGAATGGGATGGGATGCTATGCTATATTATGCTATGCAGGCTCCCGTGTGGAGCGTGCGTACACAACGGTCGTATAAGAGAGGGGCTGGCTTATGCGGATACCCTTTATTTCTTTCTTCTTTGTGCTTGTTGTGAGGGCGAAGAGGAAGGGAAGGGGGGGCGGTTCATGCGAGTACCCAGATACCTTGGAGATCGGATGTAGGGGAGAGGAGGGTTGAATGAGTATCTATTATACACATACTTGGTAATGATGATACAGAAATATGCTTTTAATCATTATATGGATAGAGGTAGCTATAAGTTTATGGGTTTTGGCGTGGCGTGTTCCGCTCTTATGTGTCACGACTCGCTGTCGTGTGAGTAGGGGAGGCTGGTGGCACTCTCTATTCGGCCTCGTTTTCGTTCACTGTCACTCACTCACTCCTGCAGTGACATGGCAAAGGTGTATGTTACACCAATCGGTTCTGCTGTAAGCATTAAAAATTAGAATAAAAAGCACGTCCTACATGCTGCCGGATCAGAGAGCTCTACAGTGGATTCACCAAGCCTTTTTATCTTCCGCCGTCCCGTAAGACTGATTATGGGCAGAGAAGAGGAGGATGGCAAAGGAAGGGTGATGTTGATTCCGGTCGAACGAGCGGTGCGGATGCCCTTCACGTTTTTGAGTACAGACGGAGCCCCTATTTCAAGAGGCATTCATTCCGCTTCTGATACGAACTTGGATTACAAGTCGGCAACGGGGCTGCGAGGCTTTAATTTGAGGACAGACAAAGAGAGACACTGGAAGTGGAGGAGGGTTCTCTCTCTTCTCTCATCTATCGGACTGTCAAGGCCGCTCCAGGTTGGGATTCAGTGACCGCTCGATGGATGACATACTCCCCAGCAGGTTTCGGAGGAGAGGTTGAATGTCGATACGGTGGTCAATATTCACTACCTACCAAAGTTCATCTACCTCTCCCTAGGTGCTACGTTGTCTTATGCGGGCGGACCGTGGTATTAGTATATGTGGAAAGAGAGACGACGTGGGCTCGCGGTCATGAAGCTGACAGCAACATAATAACTGGCACCTCAAATTCACATTGTAAGCCGAGAACGACACTTCGGAACACACCCGGAAAGAAAAAAAAGTTGCCCAAAAAAAGACATATATTTGACTTAGTCTTCGATGCGAACAGGTCAAGATCTCAAGCTTCCAGCCTGACGCGGAGCTTACACCATTCCCGGTGGTCTCGGAGCCGAACTCCGGGGCTGTTTGATATCGAGCTACGTACGGCCTTATGTCGTACAAGTCGCAGGACGACATCTTTTCGGACGATTCCTTCTTCTTCTTCTTCTTCTCTAAGAGCAAATACGTAACCTGTACCTAGCTACCCTCGAGTTTGAAGTAAGAAATATGAATCAACGAGGCGATCCGAGTAATCTCTACATACATAGGGGGGCGGTGTCCGCAGTTTGTCCATCACCGGATATCTCAAAGGAACCCAGTTATGGGCCCGAGAAGATACCGGGGTAAACTGGAGCTAGCTTCTGGACCACATGACATATGGTCACATCGGGACGGTCTGCTGGGCAAGTCGTCTAGTCACACGACGGCCATCACTCGGCCTTCATAACCGGCATACTCACCGCATCAGACTCGTCTTTCGAAAGAGAAATATCAGCATCATCATACACATAGCAGGATGAAGACGTCCTCGCTACCGCCGACAACAGCATATCACCCTATCCGGGGTCTGCGGGCCGTCGAGGCCATCGATCATGGCCCTGGCCTTGAAGACGGGCGCCGCGTCCAAGGGAAAGAGTCTAACTCCGAATCAGGCACCTACCATGTCGTCGCTCGCCGCAGTCTTCGCGAACAAGGTTTAAGACTTAACATCGCACGCGGTTCCCCCACCCCTTTGCGCCGACTGGATCGAGGTCGTCCCCCTCTTTGCGCCCCTCCTTCCCTTCCTCTCCGGGGTGACGGCTGGCAGTCTTTCTCCTCAGGAAGTGAATACTTAACGGCATTCGAGACGTATATACACACGAGTTCTGACCTGGTGATCGAAAAACAAGCGAGCAGACACCTCCCTACAACGCCAAGGGAATAATACGCAACGACCTCTTCTTTTTTTCCTTTTTATTGCCGCCCCCTTCCCCCTTCCCCTCGGCACCCTCAAGCCCTCTTTGCTGCTTTGCTTTGCACCAATGCTCATGATCGATCTATGGGGCAGACATTTATATATATATATAAGATTCTCTCCCCTCATTAACGTATCTTGGGGGAATATTTAGGTACATAATTCACTGGGGCCTCCAAGGGGCCTGATAGATATATTTCCTGTCGTGCAGTCATCATGTAAATAGATAATGATTCCACATATCATCCCCAATCATCGACAATGGCCGGCTCCGATCTCTGGCCCAAGCTTGTTATTCCGGTTCTTCGCCTTCAACGGCTTGATGGCTACCTCCTTCCAGTTGTGCTGTTGGCTATAGTCGTGGTGATTGCCGATCGCCTCTGGTACGCATTCCTGGGGCCGCTCTCGCGATTCCCAGGGCCGAGACTGGTATCTGTCTCCGGACTCTGGGAGATGTACCAAGATCTGGTCCGCGACGGCCAGGGACCCCATCGTATACAGGAACTGCACGAGGCGTCGAAGTCCCCTGTCGTGCGGATCCCATATAACTTCCTTTATATCTCTGATCCGGCCATGTTCGACGAGTATTTGGGCAACCTTCCCGGTAGCTCCATTGGCGTCTGTTAATCAGGTAGATAGATGTAGTGACGCAACACAGGATATACTTGTACCAGAACAAGTTCCTGAAAGACCCAGGCATCCACAAGCAATTGGGCAACTCAGGTTCCATAGTCACGGAGACGGACCCCGACATACACCGGCGCAACCGGTCCCTCCCCAACCCGCACTTCCGTCCAAAGGCAGTGGACGACCACCGCCGCGTCATCCTGGCCAAGCTCTAGACCGCGGTCGGAGTGCTGGACTTCCACCAGGCCACCGGCCGGCCGGTTAATCGACTTCTTCGGCAGGATCACCTCCAATATCATTTCCAGCATGGCTTTCGGGCACGATCCGCAGTATACCAACCACAACGAGGAAACCGCGTCTTTCCTCGTCGACGTGCACCTCCTCGCCAAGGCTATCATGGTGTTCAAGTGGGTATCGGGTCTCAGCCGGCTCGTCACCCGCTTGCCCCTGTTCCTTCTCGGACCGAGTTTCAAGTGCTACACATCGGTTCGGAAGCGAAATGAGCGGCATGGCCGACGCGACTTTCGAGAAGATCATATCTGAGAAGCGGAGGGGCCATAATGATGATGATGACGGTAACAGTGACGATAATGGTGAGTCGAAAGACAAGACAATCTTCAGCTCGGTGATCCGGTGGCACACCACGCAAAGCGACACACCCCTTCGTTGAATCGCGAGCTCAAGGACGCCTTGATCGACGAGGCGTTTACTATCCGGTTTGCCGGCACCGACACAACGGCCATCGGCTTGACGGCTACGGTGGTCAGCCTATGCAAGAATCGGGACACCATGGCCAAAATTGAAGCAGGAAGTATCCGTCATCCAGCACACAAATATCCGTATGATTGAACCCACAATGATTGCGGGTTTGCCATAGCTAGTAAGTGTCCCGAAACCTACGCTGCTGAAATACTTTCCGCGATAACACCCTTCGTATTCTAACAGAGTGATGGGACGCCGTGATCCACGAAGGTTTGCGCCTGGCTTCGCCCGCCAGCGCCATATTGCCTCGGCGAGTACCAGCTGGAGGTGTGGTTCTAGGCGGTATTTTCATTCCTGGAGGTGTAAGTCTTGCACAAAACTCATGATCTTTTTCTTTTCTTCTTTTTTTCTTTTCTTCACATCGGTCAAAGCCAGTAGTCCTAGATTCCGAACAAGCAGTTACCGACGAGCACCTTGTCCAGATCATCATTGGGAGCGACACGCATTCTATCCACTACAACCCGGACCTGTTTTCCGACCCCTATCAGTTCACCCCGGAGCGCTGGCTCGGCGAGGAGGGGAAAAAGCTATAGAGATAGTTCGTCCCCTTTTCCAAAGGCTCAAGACGATGCATAGGCATGGAGCTGGCCATGACGGAGATCATCGCGTCGAGGTACGACGTCTGGCTCGCCAACTCTCACGCCACACTGCGCTGGAAGAATTCCACGACGACGTCCTTGCTTGACGACTTGGGCTTTTATGTGCGGAGGTACGCACCCGACAACAGATTGCCGAAGGCGATCTTCCAGGCGGCGGGTTTTCCATAACCGGATGTTTTCACAGGATGGCCGCAATGGAACTTCGGCAGATCGGCCTCCCTAGTTCTCATTCAACGATGGGAACAACAACGTGGCCGTGAACTGGTGGACGGTAGTCCCTAGGAATCAAGGTGAGTTTCACTGTCCAGGTTGTGGAAAGAGATGAAGACTGGGGGAGATTTGGGTTTTGAATTCCAAGATATATTATCGAGACCTGGGAGTTAGGGGGCGCTTTGGGTGTCGGCATTGTTGTTACAAGTTCAAGTCACATCGTCTGTTATGTTGATATCATATCTTCGTGACAGGTGATGTTCGTCTCTTCTTCATGTGATGTAGTCTCTCACCTCGCCTCTCATGGCGAGTTAGTAGCTGGAAATGTCCTTTTTCCGGATTAAAACATGATGGAATAGATGCTTCAACGAGGCGGATGATATCACCTAATTTCCGTCATTTTAAGGTTTCGTTCGGTCTTTTAGATGACGAGCATGCGACCTTGGAAATGAAGAGCCGACGATGGATGATGCCCAGGCGATATGGCCCGTGCACGAATAGATGGCCGGAGTATGTCTACACATTAGTGACGTCATGCCAACCAGCCAATCATAAGTGCCCCAATTCTCTTTGTCCCTCGGGTATGCCACTCGCTCGTGGGCCAACAACCTTGCTGCAATTCGGGAGCTGGCTGTTTTTTCTCCCTTCACCCATTCCTATCCTCAACCTCAAGCTACTATCAGTTCAATTGCCTCAAATCCCCCTCTCAAGTAACAATAGCAGGAAAGACCTGAGTGTCTACCGGTTTCTCTCTCTCTCTCCATATCCTTTTCAACCCACCCTACCTCCAACCTACGTCAAGCCGACAAAACAGACTACACAATGGCATCCCGTATCCTCTCCAAGACGAACGCCCTCTTCCGTCCCGCTACCACCGGCCTCGCCACGAGAAGGACGGCGCTGGCGTCGAGGAGCTTCACCAATAGCCCCGCTGGGCTCAGGCACAAGGAAGACGCTGGTAAGCGACCCCATCCTCCTCAACCTCATCTCCCTGCCAAGAAAAAAAAAAAGGAAAACCCCCCCAGAACCTCGGGCGAACGGCAGCAATAGAAGCCGTGTAATACACTTAGTCAGTCTAGCTAACTCAATATTTCCTCCCCCCCTCTTCCCCCATGTAGTCGACCTAGACCCGGAGAAGCACAAGCAGGACCTCCTGGCGAAGCAGAAGGAGGGCAAGGGCCACTGGAAGCCCGAGCTGGCCTCGACGAGCGAGGAGGCCGTCAAGGCGGACCGCAACGCCGACGAGGACATCTCCGAGCTGCAGGAGCGCACTAAGGCCGCCGCCGAGGACAACCATAAGTCCGGCACCAGCATGAAGGATGGTCTGTAAAGAAAAACTCAAAAGCAACGAATGCGGCTTCTTGAAGAGGGAGGGGAGGTAGGCAGGGAGGTTGCTGGGACTGAAAGCCATGCGGCATGTGTGACATAGAAAGAAAAAGCGAAAACTCAACTTTGGCTGGCTTTTCGTGGTGAGTGAGGGCTAAACGAAGGAAGAGATGGTTCAGCCTTGAGAGGGGGAGAGGAGAGAGAGGGACAGTCGGGAGTAAGGGTTGGTAGCATACCGGTGTTACGGGGCGAAGACGGAACGGGAACGGAACGGGACGATCGTTTGTTCGGTTTTGGACTACATTGTACAGATACAGGAAAGGGGGAGGGGGGTGTCGAGGGGCATTGCCCCCTCAGATCAATATATGCATATGCTTATCCTCCTCCAGGTGGCCTGGCAGTGTGCTTATTGACCTGTGGGATGATGTACCTAATGATCTTACCTAAGGCAGACCTGTGATCTCTCTATCTCTCCCTCTCTCTCGAATAAGGTCTAGTAAATCCTGATCCCGAGCCAAATTCAGTTCCAGCACCTTCGATTTCCCCCTTCACCCCCTTCCTACGTACATATGTAGGTACGCAATATCAGAAGACACGGCAATCGGTAGCGAACGTCAGCATACTAAAATACTTAAGTACCCACGTACGGGAAGAGTGTCCGTGAGTTTCGTACAGTATCGACAAGTCTTCTTTCTCTCTTGAAGTGTAGACTAGAAAATAGTAACGCCAGAAAACCCATATATATAGATACATGCAGACATATGTATATACATACATATATGTATATATATCTACCCGATGAACGCCACGCCCTAATGCAGCGACAACACTTTAAAAAAAAGGAGACCATGACCCAAAAAAGCAGAGGGAAACAAAAACCCATGATGGGTGAGCGAAAGGCTGCTCCCGCCCCATCCCCCCTTTTCTCATTCACCTCGCAATTTCTTTCGGTCGACCGTTGTCTCGGTCAAATTGGATATATATTGCCTCGCCCAGACCAGCGGAAAGCATCTTCCATAGCACCCACCTCCTGCCGCCTCCCTTTTCTACCTCCTTCCTTCCTTCGTTCCCTCCCTCCCTCCCCAAACTCCCTTCCCCCCCTTCCTCACCTCTACTTCAGGATAGCAATCAACAGGACCAAGATGATGATCAGCACGATGATGGCAATCATCTGCTTGCTCTCGCCGGCGGCGCGCGAGATGCGGTTCACCTGGCCGCGGGCGCGGTCGAGCCGGCCCTGGTGGCGGTCGACGGCGCCGTCGACGTCGTCGAGCATGGCCACCTGGTCGTCGAGCTCGTCGCCGATCTGCATGCTCAGCTCCCGCTGCCGCGCGATGCTGGCCCCGAGCGCGTCCAGCTGCTCGTCCTGCTGGTCCAGGATCCGCCGGTGGTACGCGTGGATCTGCTGGTTGTCCATCGTGCCGGCCTCCACCTCGTCCCGGTAACCCGCCGTGTCGTTGTTGGAGGGGTCATCCCGGTATCGCGAGCCGAAGAGTTGCTGTGCTTCGAGGTCCTCGGGCGGGAGGGTCGAGGTCATGATGGTGGTGGTGGTAGTAGTAGAGGGAGGTGTAGAGGTGGTGGGGTTGTCGGAGAACCGGACCGTCTTGGACGCGGATCGGGCTTTGTTGTTGGGCCGGAGGCTCGACGTCGATTGTGAGGGCAGGGCGCCGGTGGGCGATGTGGTGGCGTGTTGGAAGTCCTCGGACAGGCTGGGGTCGTTCGGGTGCGTCAGGGTCGAGGTGGCCGAGGGCGAGGAGAAGCCGTGGAACTGCGACTGCAGGTCGTTGAACTGCTGCTGTAGACCGGGGAGGGAGTCGGATATCGTGAGCGCGCCACTTTATGGAAGTAATAGATAATAGTCAGTCAAGTCAGTTGATAGCGGCCTCGTTGAGTTGAGAAGTTTCAATATCGGGGAGCCTGAGTCTACGTCGTTGGGGAAGCTGACTTACTCCTCGTCGCCGGCCTCTTCTAACCTCTGCTGCTCCTTTCCTAGGGCGGCCAGTCCGTCGCGGAACTGATCTATCGACCTGGATATGTGTCCATCTTTGGAGTCGCCATCGAGGTTGAGGCTCTGTGCTCGTTGTCGTTCCAGCAGCGATAGTTTTATATGGTCCGCGAGCAGGTACAATTGATTTGGATTCGACATGGTTGTACGTCTCTGTGTGACGTCTCTTCCTCTCTCTCTCTCTCTCTCTCACTCACTCTCAACCTCTCTCGCTGTCGGACCAGGGCCGGACAGGCGAATTGCAAAACAGAAAGAGAACGAACAAAAAGATCAATCCGTCTTTCAATTTCCGACTGCAATGAATCTATTCGCTGAAGACAGTGAATAAGTGAGCGTATGCGATAAGGAGTAGCGATAGGTATGGTATGCTGTAAGCAATGTTGTAAGTGCGTAATGGCAACCTGGCATAGGCGGAACTGGCGGGCTGGCGGGCTGGCGGGCAAGGCAAGGCGGCCGCTAACTGATTGTGGATGACCTGAGGCTGCTTTTCTCTTTCTTTTAGTGGAGAGATGACCTCGGGATTGTGGCACGGATCACTTCTGCAGCATCCATGGATCTGTCCTTCGCTTTACAGAGTACAAGTAACCTTTTACCTTTGATGTTACATTACCGCATGATTCCATCACTATCTTCTCCCTCCCTCATTTTCAGACAGTTTTCTCCAACGGGTCAACTCTCTTCTGTACGCTAGGGATGGATGTACAGCAAGCCATGAGTTGGTGTTATATTTTTTTATTACTGCTCGATGATTGTCCCGCCAACAAGTCCCTAAGTTAAGTACATAGGTACAGTAGTCTATGGGGGGGGGGGGGGTGCTCCGAAGGTGGGCTGGCCCCAGACACTGAGCTGAGAGCAACAAGCTGACAAGTGGACATAGCTCTCAATCTACTTCGTACCTAGGTAGATAAAAAAGCCCGATATTCGGCCTGTCGCGAACCGAAGTTCGTCTGTCAGCCACTTATCGAGGAATCCGCTGCATGCAAGAGGCATCCAAGTCATGTTCTTGCAGCATACATGACCCCCAGACTGCCAGCTTTTTTTCTTTCGGTACATACTTCGTACACTGTATATCACACATATGTATCCAAGGTTGCTCAGTACCTAGACGCACGTGGGAGTGACAACTACGAGTGACAATCACCCTGTGGCTAATGTGGGCTACCAACCTCCTGGAATCGGTCGAAATGGACCCTGAACAAGTGCTCTAGCCTCTCGTCCTTGTCCATGAGTCGGTAGCTCCTCAAACTTCACACTCATTCCTCCACCAATGGAGCATCCATCGACCAAGCACCATGGGCCAAGCACCAAGCACCAAGCACCAAGCATCAAGCATCAAGCAGCCAAGGTTGCGTTTCTGGCCGTCAGCCCAAGCCCAATCCACGGCGTGCCCCGATGCGTTCCCACTGCCAGTCCGCACTACACCACATGCAGAAACAACGGCACGCACGACACATTTCACGGCAAGTAAAGTAAGAGAGACTATGGTGGGGTAAATCTGCAATTTCGACAGGATCTTCAAGGGTCCAATCCAACGGTACCAAATCCTGCCCCTCATCGCGTCCCAAGGGGGGCCATGTTGCCGCCTCGCTAATTCTATGGGGTTATACTACACTCTCTGGGTTGTGTCGTCTTATTTTTATTATTTCTTTTTTCAATGTTTGTGTCATAGTTCCTTTTTTCTGTTTTTTTGCTCTGCTCTGCTCTCCTTTGACCCTGCCATTGCTCCTAAGCCTCATTCTCGACCTGGCTGTCTATTTACGTCTCATTGTTGACTCTCCCTTGCGTCTCCCTATACTGAGCGTCATCCATTCACCAGCTCTTCCCCCCGCCGCATAAGTAGAAAACATGTCCCTGCCCACTGGCGTCTATCGAGCCGATCAGGTCGGCTCCCTGCTTCGACCGAAGGAAGTCCTTGCTGCTCGACAGCAAGCCGCGGAGGGCAAGATTACACCCGCTCAACTGAGGGAAGTCGAAGACAAATACATTGCCGATGTGGTCAAGAAGCAATTGGATGCCGGCTTACGAGCCGTCACCGACGGCGAGTTCAGGCGCGAATGGTTCCATGTCGACTATCTTCGACACCTAGCTGGCATCGAATTACGCGGCGCAATGACCTCGACGAATGTCAGTTTAGGTGGCACCATGCCTCCGCGCCTAGTGGTCGTCGACAAGATCAGCCATCCTCAACCTATCCAAGTCGACGACTTCAAGTACCTGGAGTCGCAGATTGGTGAGGCCGGTGCCAAAGCCACCACCAAGGTCTGCATTCCCTCACCCACCATGATCCACTTCCGCAACAGCCGCGAGACCATCGATGAGAAGGCCTACCCTACACTGGATCCCTTCTTCGAAGATCTGGCCCGCGTCTACCAAGAGGAGCTAGATGACCTCTACAAGGCAGGTGTACGCTTCGTCCAGCTCGACGACACCAACCTGGCCTATCTCTGCGACCCCAAGATGCGCGCCGAAGCCGAGGCGCGGCACGGCGACGCCAACGTGCTCGCCAAACAATACGCAGCCCTCATCAACGCAGCCATTTCGAAGCGACCCAGCGATATGACCATCGGCATCCACCTCTGCCGTGGAAACCACCGCTCTCAGTGGTTCGCTCAGGGCGGTTACGAACCCGTAGCCGAGGTCATGTTCAAGGAGCTCAACGTCGACGTGTACTTCCTCGAGTACGACGACGCCCGCTCTGGCGACTTCTCGCCCCTGCGCCATCTGCCCGAGACCAAAATTGTCGTTCTCGGCGTCATGACGTCGAAGAAAGCCGCCCTCGACGACAAGACCGATATCATCAAGAGGCTCAATGAGGCGGCCGGCTTCTGCCCCAAGGGCCTGAAGCAGCTGTGTCTGAGCCACCAGTGCGGATTCAGTAGCACGTCGGAAGGCAATCAGTTGACGGAGGAGGAACAGTGGGCCAAGCTGAGACTCGAGGTTGAAATCGCCAAGGAGGTTTGGGGCGAGGATTTGAGCGTTTAGAAAGAGGTGAAGATATGCTGGAGAGGGGTTTTTGGGGGAAGTTTCGAGGTGTATCGACGATGGTAATGATTTCAACCAGGCATTTCTGTGAGCGTTTTGGGTAGGTAGGCACGGAGACTGGCGTGGAGGTCGGTCGGTCGGTTACGGGGAAAATATCATGTCGCGGGATATGGATATCCAGGTGAAAGGATAGTGTTTTTGTATATAAAGGGGGCGCTGCTTCAACAGTGGCATAGCGTAGCATAACATAAATATCATTAGTTTATTTACTTTTTTTGAAAAAAAAAAAAAAAAATCGGTATAATTCTTTCCGCCACACTTATTTCTTATGATTTGATCGTGCGTATGAACACTAGCATTCGCATAGGATATTGTTGCCGGAATAGGGGGAGTGGGAAAACCAGGGTCAGGGGGGAAGCCCGAGGAAAAGAAGGGGGGAGGCATGGTTCTGTACCTCACCTCACTTCTCTTAACAACACACTTAGATAGAAAGGGGCATGAAGGCATGAACTAAGAACGGCTCAGGTCTCAAACAAACAACCCATACCATCTACCCATCCATCCATCCACACATCCATCGTCTTCTCACCCAGTTTCAGTTCCAAAGGCCATACCTGTGATGTGATGTGATATGATATGATATGATATGAGAAGTCTCTCGCCCTTGGATAAGTATCTTATAAAAAGAATCAACATAATTCTTTCCCTTCCCCATGTCGATCGACGTTGCCTTAGGTTAGGCTAGGGGAAAAGGGGTTGGAAAAAGAGGGTTGGTTAACTGGGAAGACCGGTAGATGACAGTTCGGATTTTCGATGGTTGGTCAGTGAGTCAGTCTGTCTGTCTGTCTGTCAGTTGGTTATTTAGTTAGGGTTATACATATAGATCGGATCAGTCTAATACTCAGAGGCAGAGAGGGAGAGAAAGAGACAGAGGGAGGGAGGGAGATGAAAACAGAGAGATAAGGGGGTTGAGATCCACGGGTGAGAAAGAGGGAAAAAATGCGGATAGAGGTGAGTTGCAAGGTTGGATGTAGGAGATAGATAGATAAGTAGACTAGATACTGTAGACATACTTACATACATATGGCAACTGATGGAATCCGTTGTTGGATGATGTAGCTACAGATAGTTACCTAAGTAGGTATATCTATGCTATCTTCGTTTACTGGATGGTACCAAGTTCACGCTTTTACAACTCTGACATCTATCTACATATCTACTAGACGATATAGATCTCGCAGGGCTTCTAAGTCCCCAAGGCCCCCCAAGTTCCAAGGCAGGCAGGAAGGCAGGAAGGCAGGAAGGCAGGGAGCAAGGATGCTGCTGAACAGCACGCAGCCCATATCACGAACAATCAAGCAATTTAACGCGTCCATTCACTCAGAGAGGGAGATAAACAATAAGAACTTCATAATAATGAGCCAATAATAGGCAATTAAATCTTCGCATTTTGGGTTGGGCCTCCATGGAATGGCCCTTCCTTGTTGTGGAAGTATTGACTCGTCTACTACTATACATATTCGCAGAATGGTCGGTCTTGTCGCCATCTGCTCATTCCGGGGAAAATACCAGAACGTTTGTAGGTGCGGCATGTTCTGCCAAATGAAGTCCATCCTCATAATTTCAATCGTCGCCCATTCTTTTCGTTTTGCCGTCCGTCCATGCTTGCAGCCGTACTTCGAATTCCCTGGTACAAAAGACCCCATTTCCGTAACTCCTATTGTAGGAAAGGAAAACAGAAGACGGATTTCGGCTGCGTATAGGATGGGTCAAAACGGAATGTACATTGGATGTCGTGATGTACCAAGTCTCCCACAATCGGGTATGGTTTCTTGAGGTGAGTGCTCTGGCCGGTTTCGTCCATCTCTCGACGTAAAAGGGGAAAAGGGCAATAGCAATAGCAACAGTCGTAGTGGGTTTCATGTCGGGTTGTACTTTCCATTCGTTGGAGTGAGAGACTGAGAATAGCCATCTACGCCCCAGGTGGTTGCGGCCTATCCCTGGGAGGCTGTTGATTGCCTGCTTGCGATTGAGCGTAAGCTTGATACCAGAGAGCCATGTATGCCTGATAGCCACCGTCTGTGTTTGAGAAAGTTAGCATCACGTACCATTTCCGAGCACACTGGATCAGACAAGGCACTTACAAGGCGCATAGGGATCAGCATCGCCAGCAGCAGGTGCAGCGACACCACCGGCCGGGGTCTCAGGAGCGCTGGGTTGGCTAGCCGAACCTTGAGGGGTGTAGTTAGGATTATCCCAATCCCGGCGATTATGGTTGCGACCCCCATGTCCACCACCGTATCCTCCACGCCCGCCACCGCCACTGTTCTTCTGACGGACTGCATCAACCTTGTCCTCAATGGCCCGCTTGGCACGGCTGATGGCTTCATGGGAACCTACGAGACCGATTTCTCGCTCTACTTCGCCAGGTCCTGAGGCCTGGGAAACATTGATCTTGCAGCCAGTCATGTTTTGCATCTCCCGGATCGTCTCACCTCCTTTGCCAATGATCATGCCCACAGCCTCCGAGGGCACGTAGATGGAATCGTTCACCTTCTCCTGTGGGGCATAATCATTCCTGGGCATCTGCTGCTTGTTCGTATTATTGTTGCCTCCGACATTACGGTTATCACTGTCGACAATCTCCAAGATCAGTTCCTTAGCCTGCGCCGCAGCTTCGGGGGAACCGATGAGGTTGACAGGTCGAAGTCCCTGCACGCTCTTGGATTCACCGACAATGTTGATATGGCACCCACTGCGCTCCTGGAGATCTCGGATGGTCTCACCTCCGCGACCGATGATGAGACCGACAGTACGATCGGGCACCATGATCTGCATGCATTCTTCTCCATCTCTCAGGGCAGCAGGTGGGGCTCCAGCCTGGGCTCCAGCCGGGACTCCGCGCGGGGCTTGTTGCTTGTCAAGTCCAGCTCGAGCAATGGCTCCCATGCCACTGTCTTCAATGATTCTATGGATCGAAGCGATGGCTTCTTCACGTCCAGCCCGGGGACCCGTGATCTTGCACTCGCGGACCGGACCCGGTTCGCTGGAGGTGATGAACTGCACGCGACAACCGGTTTCAGATTCAACTCGTCTAAGGTTTTCGCCTTGCCTTCCAATGATGAGCCCGACAAGATTGGACTCGACGGGAATGGTTTGGGAGTTCTCATCTCCTCGATCACGACCATTAGCACCACGGGGTGAGAAGGTGCCCGAAGGCCGGCCGCGGTTATAGCCGGGTGACATAGAACGATCGCGACCATAATCACCACGAGCATGACTAGCACGATCATCACGTCGTTCATCTCTGTACGGGTTGCGGTTGTCACGATAGGCGCCGTCCCGCCGGGCAGGCGGAGAACGGGAGCGAGATCTATACTGGCCAGGACCTGAAGATTGGTACGAACCGGGTGGTGGGCGTTCATAGGATTGCAGCCCCTTCTCTGCAGCATATGCCTTGGCTTGCGACAACGCATCTGCGAACTGAACAGTGCCTGATGTGACAGGCCTAATGGCACTCAGATCAAAGTTACCGCCTGCAGCATGTTGCGGCAAGTAAGCAGGGGGCGCATAAGAATTAGGTTGTTGAGCAGAGGGAGGCATAGCCGGGGGGTATGCTGATGGCGTCGAGGCCTGCTGGTAGGGCGGCATAGCATGGGGTTGTTGAGCCTGAGAAGGGGTCGTTGACGGAGCCCGCGGGGCAGCTGAAGATAGCAATGGCTGGTTAGAGAGATAATTCTAGCAATGACAGAGGAGCGATAGGTGAGTCGACTAACTTCCATACGAACCGAGGGCTGCGAGGATGGCCTCGATGCTTTTCTGGCCTTCAGCCATGTCGCCGATTTCCAGGGAAGATTTCAGGTGTCCTGGTCTTGTCCTTGTCTTGATTTGGTCCGGGTACTTGCAGGTGGTTGGATGGAAAATAATGAACGAGACAGTCAAAGGACAAAGGGTACAAGTCTCGACTTTCCCGGGCGAATGTGCGACAGCAGCAGAGACGAGACTTGCAGGTCAGGTGCAGACAGAACAGACAAGGACTTAGCGACGAGATGCGGCATGTATTTATTAAAATACGTCAAGTCAGTCAATGAGCCAGCCAGTCAGTCAGGCAGTCAGTCAAAAGGGCGCCGAGGACAGATGATGTACGTGTGGACGGACGGATGGGCGTCAACGCGATTGTATCAGTTGTACTGTATCAATTGACCTTGACCTTCAATATGGGTTGTTGGGTGTGCAGAGATTCTGTGGTCGCATCAATTGGAACTGAACTGGCTATTCACGACTGACAATAGCGGTGGCGACAAGTGATTGATCGATTGATTGATCAATGGTCATTCACACTGGGCCCCGTCTCCTTATGGGCGAGATACAGTTGCAATGGTGGTGCTGTGTGCGCGTGGGTGAGCACGTGTGAGTATGTCGAATACTATTGCATCCAGCCTTTTACTTCGTACTGCCTTTGCCTTGTCTTGTCTTGTCGGTGGTGCTACGAGAGATCACGGCAATGACTCCTTGAATGGAAATCGTCGATGGATACTGATCCTGTTGGTATTGTCGTCGAGTCCCTGTGCGATGGCAGGGGTTCCTTAGATGGAGAGGCGGGTGGGCGGATGGAAGAGAGAGAGAGAGCGTGGTGAAAAGTGGTGAGGAAGATGTAGAAATAACACAATGCGCAGGATGCAGGTGTTGTCTGAAATATTAAGTTGATCGGATGGAAAATATCCATGCGAAGCCCAGGTGGAGAATTAGTTTGATCGGGACTCTGGGCTGTAGCGAGAGCTGGCAAGTGGGCAGGTGGGCTGGTAGGCTGATCAAGTGGGTCTACTTGAAGGCTTTGTCTTTCACTTTTACGCGCTAATCGTTTTCGTCTTAAAAAACAAACGCTTTGATCACTCTTAGGTACCAACTTGAGCGCAAGCGGAGAGGTACGCAGGTACATATCCACTCACCTTTTAGTAATGACCAAGATCGAGGGCTCACTGGCAGCTGGAATATCGGTCGACGGACCGATCGCAGCTAAATATGATACCACCACTGCCGGGAAGTCACCCGACATCTCTGGGGAATCCATTTTAATATTTCAAGTTCATCACATAGAAAATAGCAAGCCTTGTTGGGGTTGATACCCTTTTTCTTCTTCTTTTTTTTTCATTTTTTTTTTCATCAGCTACCTAGATTTCTCAGAATGACTCAACATCCTGAGATACTGTAGCACATAGCAAATGGGCCTCTCATTACGGTACCCCAAGGGGACTCAGAATAGCTCACGACTACTTGTCAGGGAGCAAACGCTACTCGTCATATCCCACCCCGGACATCGACCTCCTCCTATCTCGCCACAGACTGCTCTGCATTTGACCCTCAAGTTTAGGCCGCACAAGTTTTCCTAATCAGTAGACCTCTCAGCCGCCATGCTCATGAGTTGGTCTCTCAGTGCCTCCTTGCTTGCAAGAGCTTCTCTCAACTCCTCCTGGAGATTGCCGATATGACTAGCCCACGCCTTTTCGTCCTCCTCCGACTTCTTCAATTTTGTTTCGAGCTGAACCATCCGTTCCTCCTCGCTAGCCTGACCTGAACCAGTAGTTCGAAATGAAGAGACCGCAGTGTCCTGACGGGCCTGACGGGGAATTGGCTCGGCAGAATCCTGTCCCTCGATGTGACCGCTGCCATGACCTTGAGGCTTAATATCGCCCTTCGACTTGATGTCGACAGCATCAGATCGGTGAAGGGCGCTGTCGAGCTTGGTCTGGAGAGTCTCCGCGGTATCCCGAAGTACTTCGAGCTTTCGAAACAGGGCCAGGTTCTCCAGATCCTTCTCCTTGAGCCGAAGGCTATGGTCCTCCGCCATCTTTTGGATGCCTTTCTCGACAAACTTCAACTTGGCTTGTAGCTTGAACATTGCCGTCTGGAAGTGCATGCAAAGGGGTGCGATCTCTGATTCAATCAGGGACCGCGGGACAGTCGCTGCCAACTCGGTACGCAGATTGCGGATCGTCTCGGCAGACTCGCCCTCGATGAGCTCTAGACGAGACTGTGTTTCCTCAAGGTTTACCGTGAGAGCCGTCTTGTCATCTCGATATGCAGAGAGCTTCGAGACCATATCAGTCACCTCGTGCAGGATGTTCTGTAGCTCTTGTAACGGGTCAAACTTGCCTTGGACTGCTGGCATGCTCAACTTGTCCCGGACCGAAGTGACGAAAGAATACACCATGATACCATGTTCCTGAGTCTGTTTGGATGCTTCATTGGCACCCTGGGTGGCATCTTGGGCGGCTTGATCCAGAAGCTCCGAATGCGCTTTCAGCTGTGCAATCTCGCGACCGAGACGTTTGTTCAGTCTTTTCTCTTCAATAACCTGGTCTTGAAGTCCGCAGTTCTCCTCCACCAAGCGGAGTACTTCGGGACTTCGTTTCATCTTCTCAATCTTGTGCTTCAGAACCTCGTTCTCCCCTCGCAACCTCTCAATCGCGACCTTCCCGTGATCTTGCAGCATCCGACGAATATAATCTCCGGTGCCGGTCTGCTTGGAACGATTGCTATCGTTGTTATCCTCCAAATGCTCTTGACTATATGCATTTGGAGGTGTTACGGGAGGCTGATGGCCTTGCGATGGCTTTGACTCGACCGAAGTCATGGAAGCGGTCGACAATGTTTCGGATTGGTCCGCTACCAGGGGGAATCGCTCACAGTATGCCGCAATTTCCTGTGAGCCCTTGACGAAATACTCGTCCAGCCAGTGTTCCCCCTGAGGCGCCGAAATACTTGAAGGGCTTGGTTGTGGGGTCGATGATTTCGGGTGATCGTCCGAGGAAGCTGGATGCTGGCGATGCAACTGGATGGTAAGCAAGTCTGACAGAGATTTGGGCAATATGACACGCGTAGAACAACAACGTGGTGACTTACGTTCGAGGCCATCGGATCATGACTGGGCGTATTGACTTCACCGGGCTGACCGTCTCCATTGCTCTCAGAGCCACGCCGGTCCATTTGATGACGAGTCATCATGGAGTATTAGCTAGATTTTGTTGGAAGAGAACAGTGGAAAGAGCCTACTGTGTTGGTGAGGTAAAAGTGATCTGGTAGCAGGTGAAGGCGATGGTAAGTGAGATAAAGAGTGGGATCGATTATCATAACTTTTTGCTGGAAAAACAAGGGACATCTGGTTGATAAGGCATTCCGACGCGCGCCCTTGATCTTCGGGTAAACAACGCATTGTTTGTTCATTATGTTGCCTAATCATCGCGTTGCCTGGATGAGTACATGGACAGTGCAAGGAAAAGGGGGCTCAAGTGGCGCTAGTGATTCGCCAGCTTCAGTTGCTCCCCAGCCTTGTTACTTCAATAGGGCTACGACATAACTAATACGTGCTATATACCTGGCCTTCAACACACTTTATGTGGCACATTCGGTAAGTACAAATGCTACTGGTTTGCCAGGTTCGATAAGCAAATACGGAAAACGAAAGGGGGGGCAGGGAATCATTGAGTTGGAAACACGTCATTACCATGAATGCAGAGTCATCATAGGCTTCCAATGGTCTGCGAAATGCATCTGTCACAGAAGGTACAGCAAAGGAATGCATCCTGGGTCATGAGTCGCAATATTTGTGAGCCATAGAAACTCCAGTTAGGCCTTCTGTCAGGAGCAATTTGCCCTGGGGCCTTTGGATCGGAACACTCGACATGGCATTTGCGGTGCTTAAACCGGAATATCAGGGCGTCTTTGTCCACCTCCTACTGATTACGCAAACGACTCACAAAGCGCTTTGTTCAGTGTGGGCCATTATCATGCCTTTGTGGTCGCAGAAGAACTGAAAAATAGGTTTTACAACTATTCTTGGATAGCGAAGAGGCCCGAAGAGGCCCAAAGAGACAGAGACCACAGTACCTTATACGCGGATTCGTCATTCGACTCTCACAAACATGGCCGACTATGCGAGGGAGCTCGCTGTCCGGTTTGCAGCCTGGCGGCAAGGTGGGAGCTGGGACGAGGTGACGAGACACGACTGGGAAAATATAGTGCTTCCGATCCCAGGCCCCGTAAATCTTGAGACAGTAGGGGAAGATGAGCGGCAACTTTTCCCTCGCATACGACCTGGAAAAGCGCAAGTCAGGCTAGAGGCAGTTAGAAACGAAAAACAGCTGAAGCCGAGGGACAGACCAGCATATCGCGTGTACAAGAGTTCGATGAGAAGCTTTGAATGCGGACCGGCTACGTTCCGCTTTGAAAACGTGCTGGGTTGGGGTGGTCTCGGGTTGGCACTCAGATACGTTGAGTTGGATGATGTCGCAGAAATCGTGCGGTCTGTTGTGGTTAAGAGAGCACTGGATCCCGATGATGATGACGATATGAAGGAGGAGGAGGAGAAAATGAGAGTTCGTATACACCATAACCTCTCCGCAACTTGCGGCGGTGTGCTAACGAGCTGCACACCAACAGTGGTTCGTGGGAGCGCGACACATTGTCCAGCTTCTCGATACGAAGCAGCCAGAGTCCGGGACAGATACCGAGGACGGCGAGAGCTCCTCAGTGAAGCCTGGAACTTCCAAGCGTCCGGCAGCCAAAGCAAGAGGCGGACGTGTGAGGAGAAGGAGATTGAACAATCCAGACACACCTTATATGATAGTAATGGAATATCTAGAAAATGGGGACCTGGGTGAGATTATATATCGTGTCCGCGAGAGGGAAACTCGCATTCCCAACAAGGTTCTATGGAGCTTCTTCTACTGCCGTGCGTACCAAGTCCAGCTCGCCCCCTCTCATCTCGACGGAACATATAAAGGCAGACAACTTGAGAGACTAATCTGTGAGAATATCAGTCATTCAAGCGTGTCAAGACATGGCGCAGCCGCCCGTCGATAGGCGAGAGAACAAGGACGACGACAACGAAGTGGAAATTGTCCATTTCGATATAGACCCCCTGAATGGTATGCAACTTTTTCCATCTCATCAGGCAAGTATCGACGCGAGGACTAATAATCCCACAGTGTTCATAGACAAGACAGATTGGACATCGGACGATCATGAGGTTGCCCCAAGAATAAAGGTTGGTAACATCACCCACTCGCTTCTCCAGGAGTTGAGTTTGAGACTAACGTGGACATTGTAGCTCGGTGACCTGGGCCTGATGACCATGTTCTACTGGTCCAATCCCTACTCATAGTGAGTCCTCCTGTTCTTGCATATCACCCCTGATCTCCCTGACTGACGTTGGCGATCTACAGCGACCAGTTGCAGACCTACAGGAGGATCGGAAAAAGAGACTTCTTCGCCCCCGTGAGTGATCCCTTCTTGTTGCCTCCTGCGACTACAAGAACAACAGCAACAACACCCTACTAGTATCGTTCATACCTGAATGGTCCGAGAGAACGTGTGATAAAGCCCATACGCTGTAGACCGGAATCCCCCTAAGTATCAGAGAGCCACTGGCTAACGCACCCACCCCCTCGCGTTCCAGGAGCAATTCACCGAAGAATGGGACACGGTCTCTCCCGACACAGCCCACATGGACCACGGCATCGCCGGCAACTACGGCAACCACACCAACGTCTGGGCCGTCGCGCTGACCATGGAGTGCCTGATCACCCTGTGCTACCCGCTGTGGCCGCGGCGCGCGACCACGGAGCAGGACGACAACGACCTCAGCTACCTGACGTACGGCGCGCACCTGCTGGAGGAGCAGTGGGACGAGACCGACGTGCGGCTGCGCCGCCTGCTCTGCGAGTGCATGGCGCACGACCCGGACCTCCGCCCCACGGTCCAGCAGCTCGTCGACGCCGTGCCGGGCCTGGCCCGCGACACCCCCGACGACGGGCCCGACGGCCTCGTGTGGAACCACGACGCCGTCAGGGCCTGGTGCGAGTGGATCCTGCACGAGCCCGCCGAGGGCGAGGTGCTTCAGCCTTTTGATATATAATGTAATGAGTTCTACCAAAGCAGCTAGATTGATTATAGTATACATACTTCATATTTCAACCAACCTCTGAAAACTGTCTATCTATGGCTATCATAAAGTGCCTAAAAAACGTAGACTATCCCATGTATGGATGGTGACCCATGTACTAGATACTCGCTATCACGCTTGGCTCTCATGGCGCTGATCTCGAGGATCCAATAGGGGGGAGGCTGGTGAGTATGCTGTGTCGTTAGGATGTCATAATTGTACTGAGCAATAAGTTACTCCCCAGATGCCCCAGGTATCAGCGTCCGGCTCACCACAGGTATATCGTAGCTATCTTTCTTCGCCAGCTTCCACTGACAAAGAATACCTACCCTATTTCCACCGTCGAAAACGTATTAACTCACCCTCCTCCCATCGCGTCCGTACGTACGGCAGCCTTCCTTCCCCCCATGAGCTGCTCCTCAAGCAACAGCCAGCGACCCGAGTCTCCTCGACAGCGGGGAAAAAAAAACCTGGTTGGCTGCTTCGTGGCTATGATTGATAGAAGAGCCTAGTCTGAAGCAAAAGCCGGCAGGGCGATTGGAGGAACGCTCGTAGCGTGCCTGCCTGCGCACTAAGTAGGGAAAGTCTCTGTACCTTCTATCCAGACGCAGTCAGTCAGTCAGCCTGATGCCGCTCGTAGGGCCAACATCTCGCTCGAAGCGACGAGGCCTCCTGTTTTCAGCAGCCTTTACTATCAGTCTTTCTTTCGACGGCCCCCCTAGGATCTTGTGTCGAAAGGGTCCACGATCCCCTCCAGCCATGTGCGCGGCCCGGGTCGGGACCAGGTGGCCTCCGAGCGAGCTACTGACTGATTCACACTCATCTATCCACTTCAGATGAATCTGCGAGGCTCTTGCTGGCGGCGTCCTAGGTATGGTGTGGCCTCGACCCGTCGATCAAATTGGGCGGCCTCTGACAACGCGGAAGCAACGCACCCGTTTTCTCTCGAATGTGCGTCTGACTCGTTGAACGGTCTCGGACTATTGCGCACCTAGACTATGTCACGAGCGTCTCTGTCGTCTTGGGAATGTAGTATCGCAATTTCGTCGAAGGGTGGTATTAGACGCCAAAGGTGTGGGAAAAGGGTTGTTTGAAGTTTATTTGGGGGTTCAACAACGAGTGGCTGTCGGTGGGCGGCGCTTATTCCGTGACTGACCAATCATATTACGCGAACCTTCCAAGCAGCTACTTAGCTGGACGAGCTGCTTTTCGTTCTGCTTCTGCTTCTTCTTCGGTCGCATTCGACCGTTCATGACAATATCAATATCGTACGAAGAAGGGTGTCGACGCCGGCTAACCTTTGTTAATGCCCTCTGGTGTCACTGGCCTAGTCATGCGCAGGCTCTCCATAGAGGTAGGTGCACTTGTGTCAATGGCCAGCACTGGACGTAGATCACTAGGTTGACTCGAATAGCTGAAGCAATCTAGTTGCCCATGTCAAAAGCAGAAAATAAATCCAAGGCGACGCTTGATAGCTGGCTGGTGTGATTGGGAGCCATGATCCTCGGGATGATGCGCCGGGATTGAGTGGGGCCGCACGGGTATGAACTCAGGAGGTCTTGAAAAATCACAAGCCGGGGCTCCTTGGAAAAATTCCTCTTTACACCACTCACCTGGTTTGGGCAGACTCCCGATGGTCGGGTTGAGCCCTTCCCATTCCGACACCTTGGAGTTTAGCAGCGCGATATCGATAGATATCATACGCGCTGATTCTACGAGTGCCATAGAGTACTCACAGCGGCCCTCCAGGGTTATCGATGAATCCTTTATGCTCACCTGGGCAGGGCTGTCTACGCCAAACATCAGCACTGTTGTACACTATACAGGAAGGTCCTGATCTCAATGTACTTACATAATACACCTAGGTATCTAGTGCAGACCAACTCGATCTTGCATAAACGCCATGCAACCCATCAATTTCTGCGGCTCAAACGCACCGCCGCATCCTTACCGTACCGAGCCTATGCTGACATTTTCCGCGTCCGTGTATGGGCGCCTGCCTCCGTCACATGAGATATTCTTCTGAGGTCCAAAACCAGCCTCGTTTCTGTGCAGGACGGACGAGCCTTACAAGCAAGTAATACCACGATGGCCCGAGCTGATCAGATCTGGCAATACAATACGACCTCCGAGATCCTGTCAAAGTGGTCTCGCATTCAATGGCCAGGGGCCCAAGTTTAGCGACGCAGCAGACAGCGAGATCGAGTGGCTCACATTTAACCGCGAGCGCTTATCCTGACCCGCGCGCGCATCACCACTCACCACCACCACACTACCTAGGTCTGTCTGTACATAAGTCAATACCGAACAAAGATGGACTACACACACCTGCTCGCGTCCAGAAGGCGAATCAAAGGCCATTCTAATTTCAACTCTGAAACTCCCCTGGTCATACGACACCCGAATGCTTTACATCTGGTCTTTGAATAGTCTAGGTTAATGGATATGTATGAATATAGTCTACCCTTTTATTCACCCCGCCATCGTCGCCTCTGCAGCTCCGCTGCTACTCTTGTCCCTCTTCCCATCCGCACAATAGATTCACACGTCTGGCGTAACAAGACAATTTTCCATTATTTTCCTATTGTTTGTTTGGTTTTTTCTTCTTTCTTTCTGGTTGGGGAGTCACGGCAGAATAATAGGTCAATGAATGATTCACCCCGACTCTTCTTTCTCTCCATTGTTCCTACCAACAGCATCTACTTCTTTGTCCAGCCTATATCCAACTGTCCGCACTTCTTTCACGCTGCCCCTTCTCCCACTTTCTTCTCTACCGCAAAATACATTCTACACAACCGCAACATTTTCTTAATACCTACGTTGGCACGCCTCCTGTTTCTGTTTGGGAATGCCTTTTTTTGGCGCCCTACATTTCTTTCAGCACACCGAAGCGAAAACGAAATATACCACATCACCACGAATCAGCGACTGCCTCTCAGTCCCTTAACACCCCTATACGTACCAAATCACCACCACCCAAGCAACCATGCGGTTTTTCAAAGCAAAGCAAGAAGAACATGTTGCACCTCCGGTCCCCGACTCCCTCGTCCATGAGACTTACGACTCGAAAACTATCCCCCAACATGCCGATACGGTATCTGTCATAACTCCCTACCTCGGACTTCAAGCTCGGCTCTCTCAGATATGGTTCAACAAATGGACAGTCCTGATCCTTCTGGTCTTAGTTCATTTCTTACTGACCCTCGGAAGCCTCAATGAGGGACTCACCGACGCCAGAGTCAAGGCTCTCTCGGCATGTACCAAGGTGGAGGACGTCGGCAGCGCCATGGCTTCTATGCCTCACTACTTGTCAGTCGGAGTCAACCAGCTTGCCGCCTCGGGGATCACGCACTCCGTTCAAGCTCTCATGACCATCCTCGACATGATCCTCACCGGCATTGAGCAGCTCATCCTGTTCGTCATTGGCATGATGACAGACACCTATATGTGCTTGGCTGCAATGGTCATCCACGGAGGTCTGAATGCTACTGCCTTGGCCGTGGAGAAGACCACCGACGCCATGAACAAGGGAATAGATGGCCTCGCCGATGGCCTTTCGAGCCAAGCAGAGAATATCCAGAAAGTCATTGACGGAGCCTGGACCATAGCCGAGACAGTGAGCAACGGGGCTGATGACGCGAAGCAAGCGGGTGAAGATGCAGCTCAAAAAGGTGAAGATATTGCAGGCGATGTTGGAGATGCGATTGGGGGCCTTTTCGGACGGGGCGTTTTGGAACTTGGCAAAAGGGACCTAGGCCAAAAGCCTGACGTTGTCGGTGATATCAAGAAGGCGATGGATAGTATGAAGAATATCCAAATTGACTCTAGCGGGTTCGTCGGGGATCTCAACGACCTGAACGACAAGATACCGACTTTCGACGAAGCCAAGAACCTGACAGCCCAAGCCGTCTCCATCCCCTTTGACCTCATCCGAAACGAGCTTGATAAAGCATACGGAGACTGGAAATTTGACGACACCGTTTTTCCTGTCGCCCAAAAGGAAGCGCTCTCTTTCTGTTCCGACAACTCAGGCATCGCCGACTTCTTCGAAAAACTATTTGGCATCGCCAGTACCGCCAAGATAGTCGCCATTGTCCTCCTTTCCCTTCTTGCCATAGGCGCGTGTATTATGATGGCTTTTTGGGAAATACGGAAATACAACAGGCAAAGGGAGAACGCCAGGTTGTTCGAGAAAGAGGCCTATGACGGTATGCACCTCGGTTACCTATGGTCCAGACCGACCACTTCGCGATTTAGCGCCAAGATATGCAACAAGGTAGCTGGCGGAGATGAAGTGCGAAAGGTCATGATCCAGTGGGCCGTTGCCTACGCGGGCTCGCTGCCTGCGCTATTCGTTCTTTCTCTCGCTATCACTGGTTACTTCTCCTGCTTCTGTCAGATGATTCTGCTGAAGGCAATCGAAAAGGAAATCCCTGAGCTGGCTTCTCAGGTCGGGGACTTCGCCAAGGAAGTCATTGACACTTTGGATAACGTCTCGAAGAAGTGGTCCGACGATGCGAACGGCGTGATCACTTCCTTTAGCAGCGACATCAACGACGATGTTCTCGGAAAGGTGACAAATGCCACCTCGGCTGTCAACAACACCCTCAACACGTTCACCAACGAGATTGACAAAGGCCTCAACACAGTATTTGGCGACACTCTTTTCAAAGATCTCGCCGCGGGTGTCATTAGATGCTTCATCGGCCTGAAGATCGAGACGCTGCAGAAAGGTCTCACCTGGGTTCACGACCACGCCCATATTGATTTTCCGCTCTTCCCAGCTGACGTCTTCGCCGCCGGCGCCCAGAAGTCCGTTTCTGGCGATTCCGAACTTAACACGTTCCTGGCATCGCCAAGCAGCGTGACGACTGACGAGATCACCGGCGCCGTAACTCACGTCACAGACTGGCTGCGCAACAACATCATTCAGGATGCCCTGATATCCACCGCTCTCCTCCTCATCTACGTCGTCGTCGTCCTTGGCGGGGTCATCTACGCCGCCGCCCGCATCATCCAACGCCCGCCGACGCACGGAGAGGGAGGAAGGTGGGTACGCGGCGACGGCCAGTCTCCCGTCGTCGGACGACAGCGAAGCAGAAGCCACCCGCCGCCGTCCTCGCCGAGGGCGGACGAGTTCAGCTTTGATTCTGTCCACAGTGACCACCCCAAGAGATATCCTCCGATCGCCGCAAGAAGAAGTGTCTCGGCCAACTACTACGACGAGAAGCACTAGGAAGGCTACCCGTCGGATGATGATCGGTATTCGCACAACGCATAATTGATAATACACCACCCCTCCAAAAGAAGCCTGGGCTGGATCCAGTTTCTTCACGTCAACGACACCACCCATCATCACCGCCACGGTCTCCAACACCACCATTACTACCACCATCAACCTGATGAGCATTAGCGGGGCGTTTCTCTTGCATCAAACGGGCGGACGGGGCTAGCGGTTTGCATCTCAATTGGTTTTCTCCTCGTCCCTCTTCTTTCTTTTTTTCTACTTTCTCATAATCCCGGATATACAAGACAGAAGTGAAGAAGAAAAGGTTTGGTTTGGTTTGGGGGGGCAAGGAAAGAAAGAAAGAAAGGCGTCGGCGTCGATCAGTCCATGAAATAAAGGTGTTATGGAAAGGGATGGGGGTGGAAAAGGAGGAGGGGGAGGTGGAGGTGTTCCCGGGCATTGGGTTGGCGTTTTTTGTCATGGCACGGCATGGCATGGCATAGGTTAAGAAGATATCCCTCGGCTTACGCCAATCTTTGATTTTTTTTTTCTTTTCTTTCCTATTTTCTACACTTTTTTGTCTTATGTCAGGTCAATTCCCTATACACAGACAGACACATTCAGCGAGTTTTTCCCCTTTTCCGCCCAATCCTCATTAACCGAACGAATAAAAATTTGATTTGGTTGTAGGTGATATCTAATATCTTAAGAAAAGAGGCGAAGCGAAATGATACGTGGTTATTATCAACAGCATCAACATCAAGATAGGTAGATACTAGTTACTAAAAGAAGAACTTGTTCGTGTCTGGATTAGATGGTTATCTAAGTAAGATAGTCTAGATGCCAACCCTGATTCCTAGGTGAAATGATGGGAATGCGAAGAAAAAAAAAAAAAGCTTGGTATGGTGATCTTGTCTTGTTTGGTTGGGATGAAGGAGAAGAAAAAGAAGGAAGAGATAGATAGATGGAGGAGATGGATGACTGTGGATGATGAAGTTGATGTGATGATGGTGGTGGTGATGGTGATAAGCGAAAAAAAAGGGGGGTGGAGATGGGGATGAGGGGTGGGTGAAGGTGAAGGTGAAGTCTGTATACAGAGTCTGATAGCCAGTAGACTATACATGTAGTCTAGCTAAGGTGTCTTCTTGTCTTGTCTTCTTGACTTTGAGTCTACTGCATATTGTATTGTAACCCCTTATCACTCACTCACTGGTGCTGTCTGTCTTAGAGAGTTCTTCTCATCCACATCTCTCTATCTCTCTCTCTCTCTCTCTCCATATGGAAGTCGATCCGTAGTCTCCAAGTCTTATCTATCTATCGATCTATCTACAAAGTACAACAAATGCGTTAGATAAAACCATCTTCGCACTCCAATTCCACTCCGTAACACACTAACTAACTACCTAGATAGGCACTTTTGACATTGAAATTGAGATACATATGCTTCTCCGTGGACAGTGGTGTGGTGTGGTATGGTGTGATGAAAGTGATAAAGAAAGATGACTTGCTTACTTGCTCGCTCGAAGAAATCTTATCCATATCCCTCCTCTCTCTCCCTCTCGAGGAGTAAGTAAAGTAGGTAAGTAGGTCATCACAAGTAACTAACAGTATCTATCCTTGCTTCTACATATGCAAGTACTTTCTTTCATAGCCACCCACCCACCCCCCTATTTGCTCACCCTTCTACTATCTACATCCATCCCATGGAAACATCTATCCATCTATCTATCTATCCATCTAACAGGCGAATTTTTTCCCAAGTTCAACAAACATCCCATTGAAAAATAGGTTAACGACTACTGAGACACACAATTTCGTCGAATCAACATACATCACTTCGAGAACCAGAGCTGGACCGCCGCCAGCCACCGCGAGCATTTAAACCCCATATGTAGATACCTTAAAAAAAGTAATCAAGATCGCTTTTGATTAATTCATTCATGCATAACCGCTATCTATCTATCCCAATCTAACCATATTCCAAATCATAAGGTTGAAACATTCGTTAGTTTGATCATTGGGTTTTTTTTTCTGATGGAGAAATAAATACCACCACCATCATCATCATGATGAATGGACTCGCTGACATGACATGGGGATCATGTTATACAATCCTAAGACGAATCAATCTTACAATCCATCCAGGCCCTTTTCACCAGCCAAACCGGACCTAAGGCCGCCGCCCCCTACGTCTCGTCTCGCACGGGATGAAAACATGTCCCGGGAAAAAAAGAAGAGAGTCTTACGTCCGCGAGAAAACCTTGTTCTTTATATCTCCAGCGGTAGGAACACCGAGATCGGTCATGTCGATCTCGACCGCGTCGCCGAACCGAAGCAAACGTGACGAGACCCACAGTTTACACATCCTGCCACCGGTCGGGACGACGATGCAAGATCCCTCTCGTCGCTGCCGCGGCCGTGGCGGCGGCAGCGGGAGTTGTGTGGCCAGCAGCTTGAGCCTGTCGGCAGCCATCGACCTCAAGTGAGAGTCGTGGGATCCGGCAGTAGGACGTTGGTGTGTGGCGTGACCCGGGTGCGTTTGGGTCGATACGACGTGTTGTTGCGGTGGTGGTGGCGGTGGCGATGTGGTAGGCGCATCATCAACAACATTATTTTTCCGGAGGACAAACGTGCGCATGGATGATGTCGGGTATGGGGTTACTCTCGACGGGGATCTAGATTTGCTTCGCCGGCCGGGGAGGAGAGCAGCTCTTCTTTGGATACTGTTGGGAAAGCCATTCTGCTTCTTCTTCTCCTTCAGATCGGCGGCCAATTCGTCGTCACGAACACCGGTGGAGGAGGACGCTTTGCGGCGCCGATCAATAGCGACGACGGCGTCGTTCTGCTTTCTCTATCTCGCAGCAGCAGCAGCCGCCGCGGCCGGGAAGCTTCGGGAGCTGAGGAATAGACCCTTGACGCTGCGGAGAGCATCCTTGGTCCGCTTGACCTCGTCGTCGGGCTCGGACGATCGCCCGTAGCTGAGACCGGTGAAGTCGGGCATCGGCGGGTACGCGAGCGCGTCCACCTCGTCCCGGACGTCGCGGAGCGTCGAGGTCAGATCCGCCGTGTCCTCGGCTCGACGGGTGTACACATCTGTCAGTTCGCGCAGTGAGGACCGCAGCGCGGCTAGTCGGCGGGCCTGGGCATCTATGGGCTTCTCGGCTTGGTCGGAGTTATTGGGGGAGGCGGAGGAGGAGGTGAGGCTCGATGCGGGGGGCGAGGTCTGGGTGCCGACATCTCGGGAGAAGAGCTCGGCAGGATCGCTGAAGGTGCTTTCGACATCTTCTTCCACTATCTTCGATTTCAGGATTGTGCCGTTCTTGTAGGGGACTTCGCTGGCCGCGCCTTCGAGCTTCTCTACTAGTTCGCTTAGTCTCCCATTGACCTGGGTATAGTACTCCGATCGCGATTCATTGAGGTTCTCAACCATGGGGCTGATTACGAAACGGGCTGTGCCGTACAATAGCGTCCATATAGATCCGGAGATGGTGAGAATGTTGGCAAGGCGCGAAGGCGTGAGGAGGGGTGGTGGACGAGGGGATTTGGTGAGAAATTCGGGGTAGGTGATGATGGGAGGTGCGTCGGTTGGCGTAGATGGCGAGGATGAAGGAGAATTCGTATTCGGAGCCGGCTCTTTGGCTATAGATATGTCTTCTGTCTGCGGTTCGGCCTCTGGTTTGTCGTCTTCCTTCTGTTTGTCGTCGTCATATGCCAAAGGCTCAGCGCTCGAAGACGGACTAGTTTCTTCGATCTCGGCCAACAATTTCTGGACTTGGTTGTCGTCGAAGCCCTTGTTCTTCAGGAACTCAGCCTTCTTCTCGACAGGTGAGTTTTGTACTTGATCGTCATTCAGGAACCTCCGCGCATGCTCTATGGTCACCTCCGCTGGCTCATCAGTGGCGACGGAGGACGGTGTCTGCTGCCAAGCCGGTATAGCAGCTTTCTTTACTTCGGCCATGACAGATGGGCGAGGAGCACAGCTTCACGGAGTACCGAACTGTTAGCAATATGATGAAAAGATTCGCGGAGCACCAGTGCCAGTGCCAGTGTCAGTGCCAGGAAAAGGCAAAAAGACAGTACAGAAGCTCAAAAGCCAGGAGATATTAGCAATGTTGGCAGGCTGGGGACAGGCGATGGAAACCTCGGTATTCTTTCCTAGTACTCAGGTACTCCGCAGTAGCAAGAAGCTGGGTGGGCCCGCGCGCCTTAGCTTTTAGCGGCATGCACCCCAGCATACTGGACAACATTGAAGGCCCCGCAGGTCAAAATAGTAAGCCCAGGCGGGTACTATTTGCGGTACATGGGATTCTTCATTTTTGGCAGTGTTGGCGGCGAAATCTATGTATAGACCAAGGTCCCACATGTAATACTTCTGAGAAGTGCTTATCTCCGTACCTCAATGTATCTACGTATCTTCAAAGCAAGCATAACACCCAAGCACGCATTAAATATACACGTGATCTACTTAGTACCTCGTTAGCATTGGAGAAGCGACCTCAAGTGGAAGGAAAACGATGTCGTTCCAACCTTGAAGACATTACCAGTTCTTGCTCGATTCTTTCTGTATCGCCGAATTATTCTCGTTATAGGGTCAGCATTGGAACCTGACCTGTGTTCTATCATTATATCCCCAACTGAACGCGCTCGTGGCTATTGTACAGCGAACTCCAGACATCGATACCAACCTTTGCTATTTGGTATTCACCTCCAACTCACCCCCGTAAGATCGGTATCCACCAAGTATCACTGACATTATCGACATACGGGCGCCTCGATCAATTGCGACGGTAATACTTACCTACATATGTAGGTACTGCATCTGCCCGCCAATAGCTAGCCTTGATAAGTCGGTACTTGTACCTACCTTGCCAAGAAGAACTCTCCCTGTGAGTAACATCTTTTTCACCTTTTCAATGTTGGTCCGGCGTGTCCAGTTGTCCACGTTCCAAGGGTGTCGATGAGTCTCGAAAAACAGCCTCAAGCCTCTACTAAGTATGTGGAGGCCGGGAACAAAGTGTAACTGGGAAAGAGTTTCGATTCAAGTGAAGAAGGGAGGAAGCGAGCAGCAATACCGGTCGAATCAGAAAGACAATCAAAAACAAAAAAACGCGGTCGCACAGACTCCGGTCGTGTACGATCTTGTACGATCGTGTACGACCTCATAATCCAGGCTGAGGTAATGATCACGGCTGTGAGGCGGAGGGAGCAGCAGCTTGAAGGCGGCGGTGGTTGTTGGTGTTGGCTGCAATATATATGCAGTTTGCGCCCCTTCGCCGCTTTGCCGTTGTTGATACAGTATGTTGCACTGCAGTGTTAATCTCAGACACGCCCCATCCCCATCCCAATCGTATGGGTTGGGTTGGGTTGTTGAATGAATTTTCTGAATTCAGCTGTTCGCTTAAGCCTCTTTCAAGCTTGTCCCCCCAAAAATCCCTTAAAAGAGATAGACGGGCTGAGCAGATTGCCTCATCGGCTGTTTGCCGCGACTACGTGTCACGGGCCTATCATTCCTATTCAGTCAAATCCGCCCTTCCTTCGATCAATCAATCAATCCGTCCATCCCGTCCATCCGTCCATCTTACATATACGCACGCCGCAAGCTTATTTCAACCTCTCAACGACCGACCCCTTGCGCGCCACCTCCAAAAATCTCATTTCTACTTGGCCCTCCATCCATCCTCCATCCTCCCACTCAATCCATTTTCCGTACCCAGCAGTACACCATCCTTCATCTATAGCATCCTCCCAACATCTGCCATCGAACATTCATCAATATCCTCATCACCATCATCAACTACAACACCCGTAGCTGTAGCATCTGCTGCCGCCGTCATCACCCAAAATGGCGTCGCGCCCCCGGCGTGCCGCTGCCCAAAAGGCTAATCACGTCATTACTGACATGGTCGATAGCGACAACCACACTAGCAGCCGGACAGGCAGGATCATGTCGTCCAGGACATCCTCGCGCCGATCTGAGGGTAAGAGCGCCGTGGCATCCGTTTCGCGCGGCACTCCCTCCTCTAACCACCATATTTCATTGACAGTCAAGCTTCCGGCAAGCAAGCTTCGCCATGCCACTTCAAGTCGCTCCGGTCCATCCAGCCGCCAGGTTGCTCGGGAGAACTTCGTTGGCGGCGAGATCATCGAGGGCAAAAGGAACCGCTCACAGAAGAAGAGCTACGTCCTAGACACTAGTGATGACGACGAGGACGATGACGAGGATGCTGAGGGCGAAGACGACGATATGGTCGATATGGGTGAAGATGATGCCGAGGGCGAAATCATAGTAGATGACACCATGGATCTCGATGCCGAAGGTGATGATGACGACGATGAGGATGCCGAGGGCGAAGATGACGACATGGACATGGATTCAGCCCCCCCACCCGCACCTGTCATCAAAGTGTCCAAGCCGCCCACCAAGAGCAGCATCACCTCCAAACCCAAACCCCCTACCAAATCTGCCATCAAGGCTATTGTTCCCCAGGTGAAGGATAGCGACGATGATGATGAAGAGCTCAGCGAGCTTGAAAGTGACGCAGACGAGATTCAAGACACCATCAAGATTGGCGGAGGCGACGAGGATGATGCCGAAGGTGAGGACGAAGAGATTGAAGAGCCACAAGCTGCGGCCGAAGCAGACGACCTCGGCAGTGATGATGATCTTAGCCAAGCCGAGACTCCTGATCTAAGCAAGATGACCAAGCGACAACGTGCCCGTTTCGAAGATGGCGGCGAACTTATGAAGCTGTCTGATGGCAGGTTACCCCAGTCCTCCCATCCCTGTACCCAGCTAATCGTAATTCAGAGGTGCAAGCAAAAAAGCATTTCACCGCCGAGGAATTATCTATGCGACGTGCCGAGATGGCTCGTAGAAGACGTAATCTGAGTGACAAGCGAAACGAAGAAGTCAAGGTGGGTGGCGATATCATGCCAAAGGTGCACGATATACATTAGCTAACTCCTTGGATGAATAGATGGAAACGATCAACAAGCTCTTGAAGAAGCAGGCTCCCAAGACCAACAAGAAGTCTCAGCTTGCTGACGACGAGGCCGCCGATGACGAGGCCATGAAGCCTAGTCCCATATTTGTGCGATGGATCAGCAACAAAGAAGGTAGTTTGGTTGCTATTCCTGACGCGATGCTGACAGGACCGGCTGGTAGGGTCTTTGTTTCCAGTGGTCTGAAGAGTGGGAAAATGGTCGAGGAAGTGTCTTAAAAGGTCATGACTGTATCTGCTATCAAATAACATAGGGTCAGGAGAAACACGGTACTGCATTTTCTTAGAGTACGCTCTCGAAATTGGAATGGTATGGCGTCACGGGCCATAAAAGGAATACATTCGTAATAACCTGAGCTTTGAACCACTACGTTCCCGTGATCTAATTCTAGACATTACCACGTATATACTAGGTCGAAAGACTCCGACGTCCCCTGAGGCCTTCATAATTATAAACAACCAGTCTCGTTCATGGGTGTATGGTCTCGTAGACGTCAAGCCTCAACATTCGCATCATCCAACGTTAGACTCGTCCGACCTATGTATGTGGATGTGTCCTCGCTGGACGCAGCCGGTGATATCAGGCCAACCGGCTAGAATGTGACCACAGGTGTCATTCGGATCGTAGTTTCTGTTATGTAGCCTAGGAGCAATGCAGTTAATTGAAGGTTGTTTGACCTGCTTTGCCTCCCCAGAGAGAGCCTAGCTTCGGGATCATCTGGGCTCGAACCCCCTTGGATCGATCGTCCGTCTGTCGGCAAACAGATACGCCCTAAGTCAGTACTGGCGCAGGAAACAGCCAAACATACCCACTTGCCGAGGAATTGAACACGATATGTTTGTTTCCTTGCTTGTCGGAATCGTTAGTTCAGGTCTGTTACTGGGCAGAAGGTACTTCTCTGTCACTGTGTATCGAGATATCCCGGGCTTACCTTGACGCTTGGAGGTCCTGTGGGCATACACGCACACTCTCTCAGTCGACGATACTGCTTGACATTATCTATCTACCGTCACCCTGGGATTGTTGCACCGTCGTTGGAACCCATTTGTCCGTCCCGAGTGCCCCCCATTTGTCTTTACTGCCCTGGCAAACATCGTGGAAAGGCTAGTGTCGATACGGCGTGAAGATTCATGGCACTCAATGCCGTCGGGTACTCGGGAATACGTTCGTTGATGAGTCACGACTCACAGGCTAACACAGCTATCGTAGCCTATAATTATGTCTGTGAGCACGTGGTATGGGGGATTGTTTGGGCAAACATAGATTGATTCAATGACGAGGTCCCATGCCCCACGATAACGGATCCGCCTCAGTGGTGGTCAGTCAACACCGTCTGTAGCGAATGAGAACTGTTATAGCCTTCTATATTTCTCTCGTGATCCTCACCAATGATAGAATAGTGCTTCTTGACACCTGTTATTCACTTCTCATGGCCTGGTCTCCAATCAGAGCTCACGACATAAACAAGACCGCCCCCCTACCCCCCCCTTCTTACCTCGAAGCAGCTGATGATTGGTCGAGCCTTTCGATGTGGCAAGCTTGGATCACCTCTCGGACTCAATCTCACGGCCATATGAGCTCAGTGAATAGATGAAGAATGATACAGAATGCTTGGAAAGGCCAGATATATCAAGCCGGCCATTGGTCCAACCTACTGGAGCCAATAGCCGGGTGCCTGCCTCGGGCGTACTCCTGACTCAACCTAGCCACTAACTCCCCATTCACTGCTGTTCGTCTGAAAGTATAAGTACTCCGAGCTCTAAGGGGCAAGTTCGAAAGCCTAGAAACCTTCACCTCACCCCTACGAAGCCATACTTGTGTTCTTGAGCAACCATCGAAGACTTGACGCTGGAAGAAGTTCTTGGCAGGGTAATCGAATCGCGATCACACTCAGCCGTCATCTTCATGTGACAACTTCCGCCCCCCTATAATCTTGATGTTTTGAAACCAAGAAAGTATTGAGGTAAGTCATCTCTCATTCACTTATTAGACACTATGCTTCACATGCCTCACCCTTCTCTGACTTCACTGAGCTTCAGTCTGCACGTAGAACATATAATTCCTCTCCTTACATCGTGTTGTGCGACACTATCTTTCCATTCTCTTCCGAGTACCATTACGACCAACTCGCTGCTGCAACCAGTGCTTTCTTTACCTTGCTTTGGCTCACGACATCTATACAATAAACAGGCTCCGGTGTCTTACACAAGCTCCTCACTTTACCAGAAACTGAAGTTTTTCTCTTGTGTCACAAAAGGGGACAACCTTTCGACATTTGACATTCTCATCAGAAGCAAGTTTTCACGGATTTGCGAGAACAAGTCAACCAACCTAAAGTTCTCCAAAAAAGTCATCGACACTTTCCCCCGTGCCACTAGCGAAGAGACCCTCAGTGGTAGCAGATCACTCCATTCCAACCTATGCCATATTCCGTCCCTTTACTACCTATCCTGTGCGACTACAACGACGACGACGACGACGACGACGACGACGACGACTAACCAAGAGAAAAAAAAACTTTTCTCCCCCTCCAGAGCCATGTACACCCGCGAAGAGCTCGACGAGCTGCGCGAGACCTCGGACGCCCTCAAGGCCGCCCAGCTGCTCGAGAGGAAGAAGCTCGCGGAGACGCTGCGCCCCGATGCCGAGGCCGAGGCGCGGCGCCGGAACGAGCGGGCGCGCAGGGACGCGGGGCCGGGCGAGGCCCCCTACGTGACGACGGCGCAGCAGGTGCTGCCGGAGCTGCTGGACCGGCGCATCGGCCTGCTGAAGGAGCTGCCGGGAAGCAGCCGCCGCCGCGAGGGGGAGGAGAGGGAGGAGAAGGAGACGGAGACCGCCCTGCGCGAGGCGTGCGCCGCCCGGAAGCGCAGGCGCACCAGGTGGGAGACGGGCGCGTCCGAGGAGGACCGCGCCAGGGCGGTGGCGCTGGCGAATAAGCAGCTGGGGGGCGGGGGCGGGAGTGGTAGTGGGAGGAGGAAGTATAGCTGGTTGAACACCGTATGTTCCTTTTCTCATTTCCACCCATTTTTCCTTCCTGTCGAAGTAGGAAACCCTTCTTTCTTCCATGGCATGCATGTCTGAATCAATCACCACCGAGACCAAACCCCAAAAAAATTTAGATAAGAAAAAGAGAAACTAACGACCAAACTCCAACCCTCTAACATCAAGAAAGCCCAAACCCCCGCCGAGACCCTGGGCCTCCGACGCGCCCACGAGCTACAGATCACGCGGGGCCCCATCGCGCGCGCCCTCGGCATCGGCGAGTTCGCGGGCCAGGAGCCGACGGCCGAGCTCCCGCCGGCCCGGACCCACTGGGGTCAGTCGACGACGACGGGCTGGAACCCGGTGCGGCCTACGCCGCGACGACCCGTCGTCGTCGTCACCGCCGATGGGGGCAAAAAATCGACACGGAGTAGTGGTAGTAGTAGTGGGCCAGGTTGGGTGGGGGTGATATGAATGATGATGATAAGAAGAAGAATAAGAAGAAGAGAAAAATGGGGGATGGTGGTGGTGGTGGTGGGGGTGATGTTTATGGGGGTGGAGGAGGAGGAGGTGGAGATGAAGAAGAAGCCCCGACCAAGACAACAACAACAACAACAATCCCACCCCTGAACCCCGGAAACCCGCTCTGTCCTCTCGAGATGCTATGCTCGAACGCGGTATGTCGGAACTCGCATCCGAATCGGTGGAAGGGAAGGGAAGGGAGGATTGATTGATTTGATTTCAGTGGCTGGGGGGGTGACCGGGAAAGTTTTTTTTTTCTCTGTTTCTACCTGTTTTTTCTATGGTTATAAATGGAGTGGTTGGATTGGGTTGGGTTTGCAAGGATGGAGGAGAGGATTTGGGAGTGGCGGGAGTAAATAGTGAACTCGTGGAAGCGGGGAGAGAGAGAGGAAGAGAGGTTGTGATGAGTGGTTTTATTTGATGGGTGGAGGGGTTTTGCCGTTGGTTTGTTGGGGTTGACTTCCATGATATCCCTTTTTGTTCAGCGATTGGGATTTCGGTAAGAGGAAATGAATGGAAGTATGGGGGGGGGGGGGGGGGGGGGGGGGGGGGAGAAGAATGATCTAAGAGTTTTCCAGGGTGGTTACGGCATTCCTTGGGGAACACAGACTGGCTTGGGTGGGCTCGAGGTTTGAGATGGTGGTCTATTCAGTGGTAGCAGCCCGTTGATGTTACGAGGTCGGTTCTCTAATATCGTTGTTTTTTTTTACCTTGGGCGATGATGATACCTGAAGTTCCTGACCCTAATATCGTGAAGAGGGACAGAATTGCTGACCTACTCTGACCAGAACCTTGTTATTATTACACTTATCATTGAGATAGCACTCTCCAGATTCCAGAAGACACCCTTCAAGAAAATCCTTTTCTCCTACCCCCATCTCAGTCACTGTCATCCATGCACCGACAAAATCGTGCAAATTGCCACGGATTATCATGCTGCTCCCACCTACTTTGCCGAGCCACTGCTGCTTCGTGGGGGTAGACTACATCAAATTAGATCAGGTATAATCGCACCACTCCACCATCTATCTACGCGACAAGGAGTGATATGTATGCGCGTATTTCTATAGGAGGAATGGCTACTCTCTGCTGCGAGCACTAGTCTGTCCGTCATGGCCAAAATGCTGATATAAAATTGCTCAAAGGGACTCCAGTGGTGATTTGATTCTCTAAGTGACTGTTGCTTGTTGTCTCTGTAGTTGTTCTACGTCTTGCCTCATTTAACAACGCATTGTGGAAAGGAGTCGGGAGCGGATGGTTGAGAATTTTGGCTGTTCAAAAACTTTGTGAAACCCGTCATTCATCATCATCATCATATCTTTGTGATGGTCTTGCGCAATCGTATTGCACAAGGACAACAATGATCCAACAGGGCAAGATCCATCATTCATATGAAGCACTCGCGTCGACTACTAGGTACAAAACAGCCACCTTGATAAGATTACATGCACCCGGATGCGCAACTGAAGAAAATAGGACAATTGCCCTGGTTGAGCACGCGTTGCGATTGTACGCGTACCTGTCAAGTTGTCGTTTCCATCACCCAGGTGCCTAAATAGGTACTTAGTTGAGATATCAGTGCTTGTAACCAGGTGACTGGACTACACGTATTCAATTAAATTCACACTATCTCTTCAAATTTCCAGCTTATGCTTTTTCATCACCATCTAGGGCTGCGTGCCCTAGTCTTCCGCCACGCAACCCATGTCCGCAATTCCTGTGCAATTCCCATCTCTAGATAACCCCCGGCCCCACACGTTGCCAGCGCCAGCGCCGTCACCTGGCGATGACATGGAGGTGTTACCATCACAACAAAGCCGGCATTTCCTTTCGCTCTTCAATTAAGGCAATTTGGTGCCATCCAGAATCTCTCTTTCTTTGCAGTATTCCTGCTTACTTAAGCCAACTCTACACCTGAGTTTGCCCATGTTCAAAAATTAAGGGTCACATGACCAATCTGACCCCAAACTAACCTTGTTTTACCCCTTTTCTCTGTTAGGTGATGGGTTAGAAACGGCTGTGGACGACAACACTACCATGACTCAAGGTAAGAGAAGCATATGGGTCAGATTATACGTATTCATGCGGTATTATTCATGTCAGAAAGCATTTCGCAAGCTTGGTACTCCTAATCTGCCGTGACAGACCGAGGTAGAAAATCTGGATGACCAGTAGTCTACTATAATTTTTCTTTGGAGTCACCTAACTGAGATAGCATACACCTTGTAGCTAAGAGGAACAGCCTCCTAGAAGGAGTGTTTGGTAGGGCGAGGATTGCTGCGGCCAACTCACCACGCCAAGTTGATATTTATTATCAGCATATCCCACCCAACAAAGCCCTGGAACAAAAGGATAATTCACTTTGGGCTGTTCCAATCTGGCCTTGTCACTACATATGTTTCTGCTTACCTTTGATTCAACTTGGTTATTCAGGGGAACTCACTGTATATTTATTGACATTTCCCGTGATCTGTCTGTCTTGTTATTATTCCTAGTAATCGTCTTTTGTGTCAAGTATCCTTCAAATGTATATGAGACTCTAGTGAAACCTGATTATCCCTTTATATTAATAAATACCTCTTTCTTGACTATATGGCTCCTTTATAGGATAAGAGTGTACATTATAGCCGCCATGCAGCTTGTGTATTCTTTACGTGGTCACTGCCAGAAAGCATTGGCCCGAGGCGTCTTAGACACAGATGTTATTTTCCATACGCAGAGCTACATGATAACACAAGCAAATCACTGGTGCGCTCAGGATGCAAGTTATCACCCCGCATGCTATGTTATATAGTCTCGAGGATGCCGTGCTAACAGGTTGGCATAGAACTCATCTTGATATCCACCTATGTAACTATCAAGACCCTTGAAGTCTGGCCACGCCAGCAGATTCACCAGGTGTAGGCTGTACTTTGATGTTATCGTCCTGTTTGATATATTCGCATGATTTCTAGTTCTTTTCCTCTTCAACCAACAGAAGCAGAACCTAATATAGAGCAATAGGAGGACATGATAAGTTACCGCATCCGCTTGCGTAGCAGGATATATACATAGTCCCCTTGAGTCTTGATATACTGATAGCACACCTATTAGAGCATCGTATCCCGCTCCGATAAGACATTTATCAACTGATTATGCATAATTAGTCGACTCACTATAGCAACCACATACTGGCATAATCACCCACCATATTCTCCATTGCGCTGATTTGAACAGAAATAAATTGGCCCCTCCATCGCCGATACCACCATATCTTTGTCTTGTCGCCGACAACCACCACCACCACCAGTATCATCACCAGCGTCACCACCACCACCACCACCACCCACCAGGTAAGTCATCAAGTACTGTATCAGTATGCTGATGGATACTGGTTGACTATTTGGATAGAGACCATGTCGCATATACATCCGCGACGGATGGCGGGTGGCCGTAAGCCACCACCGGGCGACAAATCCATCGAGGCCGATTGGGGCTATGCCCATGCCCATGCCATGTCCAAGGATGAACAAGAGCGCTGGTCGGGACCGACCTTTCGAGACAGTAAGCTAGTATTCCATTCATATCTATAATCACCGGGAGTCTTTGTTCTGTTGCGGAACCCAAGCCCGCAACTGTCTGCCCTATATCGTCTGTCCCATTGTTGTGACCACCCCACCCGTCGCCGATCCGGCTCCGGGCAGAGAATCGGCGACCCCAGAAACTCCCGGAAACCGACTTCAGTATCTACTATTCCGTTCCGGGGTGCTGTTCGGTGGCTTCACTACCCTTCTCTTCCTAAGTTGGAACACAGCCCCACGTTCTTACATCTTCCGTCTGCTACCAGGGCGATCCAACCTGCAATCCTACCTTCTACTCTGCAGCCCTCCCTCCCTCTGATCGTCAACTTTTCCTCTGCTTCCAAAGCAACCTGATCCGCAACCTCCAACCTCTCCTCTCCTACTAGTGCAGTTGCACCTACAATCCTTTCCCTTCTGCTTTGGACCCCCAGCCATTCTTCCTACATCCTTGACCTTTCCTCTACACTCAAGCAATTCTCCCACAAGCTTCGAGTTTCCCTTTGCATCCGAATCGACCCTACCCACATTCTTCAATCTTTTCTCGGCGCCCAAGCAAACCGGCTGCAATATCGAGCCCTTTCTCTGCACTACATCGATCCCCACGCTGATCTCAAAAAAGGGTCGGTAAGACCGAATTACGCAGAAGTAGACGAAGAAGAAGACGAAGAAGAAGAAGAACCTGAGCCCAAGAAGAGAGCTCGAAGAGGCAACATGGCGCCAAAGTTGCGCCAGCGCGGCGACGAGGGTGACGAGGAGGGGGGCGGCAAGAGGCGCCGCCCACAACGCACGTCGGCCAAGGGTGAGCAACTTCCCAACCTCCGAGCCTCGTACAAGCACCCGATTCTAACAATTCACTACAATCCAGAGGCCGCGGAGAAGATCACTAAAGACAGCGAGGAACAGAAGGAGCCGGAGGAGGAGGACGACGAGGAGGAGTGGGAGGATGAGCCCGAGCCCTCTCCTCCTAAGGGTCCCAAGAAGACCACCGCCACTAAGGCGCCCGGTTATAAGACCTCTACCTATACCAAACGCTCGGCAACCTCTACATTCCCAGGTTCTACTAGAGGAAGCTCTGGCTTCCCTGCTCCTTTGGGTCATTTCCCCGGCAATCGAGTACCTTCCCGTCCTGAACCTCGCCAGTACCGCGGTAACCACCGACCGGCTCAACCCTCGCCCCTCCAGCGACAACCCTCGCTGGCGCTATCATCTCCCACTGTAGGCCGACGCCAGCCTGCTCAGTCGCAAACAGCTGCCACCCGCACCCAACCCCGTCAGGGCAACCACCCGACCGCCGATGTGTCTTCTCCTTTCAGATCTCCACAAACCGGCCTATCAGCTCCCCTACACCCAGCGATCAATCCTCGCGGTCACGCTGTTGCCAACTCTGCTGCATTTTCAAGACAACAGAATCCATTTTCAAGACCACAGAACCGCCCAGGCTCAGTCGGACTGCAATCTCCATCCCCGGCCCACCTGCCTCGCTCTGGCCTTTTCGGACATCAGACTTCAACTCCAGCTCAACAGAACCACCCAGGTGCTTTCGGACCGCAGACTCATTCTCCTTTCGAATTCAGACCGCAGACTCATTCTCATTTCGGACCGCAGGCTCATTCTCCTTTTGGACCGCAGACTCGTTTTCCTGCGCAATTGAATCTCTCAGGCGCCTTTGGAGAGCAGTCTCCATATCAAGCCCATCAGAACCACCCAGGTGCTTTCGGACAGCCGTCTCCTTTTCTACACAGACCTAACCTATCCCAATCGACTGATAATTCGCCTGGTTCACGCAACTCACCTATCGTAATTGACGAGTCCCACTCAGGTCAGTACAATCACGGCAATCTCTACATGTGAAAATTAAAAAAACTAACAATCCTCCAGGCAGTGCAACTCCTCGCACTGGCGTACCCACTGCATTCCAGAGCACTCAGCGGGCTGCGAATACTCCCGCCCAGGGACTAGAAAGAATACCTTTTGGCCCGATGGCTGACTCCCAGCCTCGACAAAGCCCCAGACAGCGAGCGGCAATGTCGTCGAATCAGCCCGACCCCTCTCCACTCCCTACGATCCAACTCCCGAGTATTCAGGTCTCTCTACCATTACATTCTGTCAGTTCGTCGAGATGGACTATTGAGAATGCCGCGGCTTGGGTTCCCGGCGCAGATAACAATTTTGATCCTCCTCCCCCAGTGGGATTGATACCACCCGCCGCGGACGATGCGGCGCCTCATCTGCCGCTCTTTGTCGTCCCACGCGGTCCCAGAGTTGCCAACCAGGACCCAACCTTCGGAACTTGGTATGGAGGTGGATATAACCGCGAGCGACTACCGGAGAACATATATGTCTCTCTCAACCACCACATGGAGCAGAGAGGTGTCGAGAATGAGGAAGATCGCACCTATCAGATGGCAGTCCAGCACGGTATTGGATTAGGCATTGATAGCTTCCGAGACAGTCTTCTCAATGAGATCCGTATCTGGGGCACCGTTTTCGGTCGCTCTATTCAGATTTTCGACTCGCCTGCCGAGAGGGATCTCAACGTCCTCGCGGACAACATCGACAGAACCGCCCAATCCCATTTCTACTTGAACCAAGCCGCAATCGCTGCCGACCAGTACGAGAATTGGTATCTGTTTTGCAGACACGCGCGTGATCAAGAGGGCAACTTGGAAGAGTTTAATCAAGTCGACCACGAGTGGGAGCGTCAACACTTTGGCGACCCAGCATCCCGCAATCCTGTCGTCCAAACCATGGTGGAAGCAGCACGAATTATCAGACTGTCTCGCTATCAGGCATTCCAACACGTGAGAAATGCCGGAGGACAGGGTGATGGAGGAAACCAGCTCCCTGGGCTCAATATCCCCGCTGTACCAGGCCCTGCTGGTGCTCATAGCGGACCTGTCCCTTCTCCCGGTGCCTCTTCAAGCAACGCAGGACAAGGTGTCGCCGGACCGAGCAACGCTGCCGGATCGGCCGCTTCTCAACCTCAGAACCCGTCTCCCTTCCGTCCTGGAGCTGACCCTAACGTAACCCTTGCACCTGCTGCCATTCCAGACCCGTACCTCGGTGGCGGTCCCCCCGACCCCAACCGTCCCCAAATCCGAGGTTTTTTCCCCACGTCCGGATCCGGCCGCGTCGGAGGAGTCGATATGAACAACCTCGACGGCGATGCTGCACTGATGGCCAGCGGCATTACGCGCATGGCGACCGGTCAGGGCACGGCTAGCGTCGTCAACTCACGACAGGGTCCCAACATCCTCAACCATGGCTATGACACAGTCAACCCCAGAGACATTTCGTCGGTTCAAGCTGGCGTGGGCATGGATGTGGATATGTCATTCGGATCAAACGAGGCCGGTAGCTCCTCATCCGGCGCACCTTTTGTATTCCAGGGCGGCAATAACACGAACGCTGGAACCGGATCATCTCAGGGCAACGCCAACGCCAACACCAACACCATGCCTCCGCCTCCCCGACCTACTCAGGGACGTCGCGACAGCACGAGCGCTCCTGCTCCTGCTCCTTCGGGACCGGCCGGAAACCAGAGCGGTGGCAATACACAGTCTGGAAACCAGAGCAGCGGCAGTACACAATCTGGTAACCAGAGCAGAGACGCCCCCGTGGGCAGCGACGGCGCCACCGATCTCAATGACCACCCAGACTACTACGCTCTCGCAGGTGTTGACCCGGCTGTCCTGAACAACCCGGATTACGCGTTCAACTTCAACCCCGAATTCGATCCTGTCAAGTGGGATGAGTGGATTGACTTCGGCTCTGATAACGAGTAACTAAGAAATACCCACCCGATGGACGATTTACCCATCAGCATGGTGGAATGATGGACGGCAGGCTCACCCCCCCTTTTACTCTTAATTTTGCCCTCCCATCATTGACTCCCAGGAGGAGTTAGTTCAACAAACGGCAACCCGATCCCGCAACCTTTTTCAACTGTATGAATAATTTGGCCTTCTGACGCTTTTTTACGATCGAAGGCGACTATTGAAGGCGTTTATAATAAGAAGACGACGCCATACGAATTTACGTACGACGTTTGATGAAGGCGTTTCTAAGACGACGCCATACGAATTACGACGTTTGATGAAGGCGTTTACAAGAAGACGCCATACGAATCACGTTTCAATAAAGACGTCCAACGAGATGATGGATTCATGAACGAAGGGGCGATGATTGAGAAATTCCGCCCACCGGAAAATCGAAGAAAAGAAAACACCAAAAAAATTCGAAAAAGATATATAAAAAACCCGAAAAAGATATATAAAAAACCCGAAAAAAAAGATAGAATCCCTTGATGCCCTTGGCACCAGTCAGGCTTGGTATAGCCTCTCATAGGAGGAGAGAGCTCTTTTGCGGTTTGGTCCTCCGAGAGAGGAGCCCGCGTCTTCGCGTTGCGTTGTGTTGTGTTGCGTTTGTAAATTTTTTTTACTTGTAGGAATAGTTACCATAGATAAAGAAAATCGAGACCGCAAGGTTTCAAAAACTGGTGTTTTCTCCTTCGTGATTTGCTGTGCTAATGACTAGATAGATTGAAACTGTAGGACCTATGTTGATCTAACCTTGTAGATAATAAGGTGTCAATGCCAAAAGATGACTAGAGCCCTATTAGACCTTGAAGTTGACGAGAGTCCGTAGGATTGTTGTTCTGATGGTAGTTAAATGTAGGAGAAATTGCTTATGAATACATGACGCCTGAAGTATCCCCAAATACGTGGATCTTGTTCTAGGTGGTGGGTATTGGATGATGTTGAGGTTGATGCTGAGGTTGATGTTCCAGATACAAAGTACCTAGGTAAGTGATGTATTACTACGCGCTGTGGCGTGTTTTAAGCGAACCAATAGCAATGGTAGCGGGGAAGCAACCGCTAACGTCATGTGCCGGGTGTTTTGTGATCAGCGGGCTCCAGCCACACACACCCTGAAGGGTAAACAATGCTCGGTTTTTGTTAGGTGGCTGTTCCCCCAGGTAGCTTGCCTACATGTAGCCTGTCGGATTTGATTTTGCTTAAAGGCTTCAAGTCTTTACTCACAACTGCGAAGCAGGTCCCAGTAAAATCATAGAAAAAGAAAAGGTCAAATCATTCGAGGCCGAACTTCCAGGGCTACCTGTATTGGATTTCAGATGCCTCGAGCGCTTTGAAGCTAGTAGCTGGCAGACCTCGGGATGAGCCTGAAAGAAGCTTTTCCCGATCTTTTTAGCTTCCCGAGGTCCCCTGCCGCCCTGTAAGTCTCGATTAGTCGAGTCCACGGGTGGGGTTTCTACAGCGGACTCCACCTGTAGCTCGGCGACCATTTCTAATCTTCAGAAATTATCCACCCTCATCCGCTTTTCTTTTCCGTCTTCTAATAACTGACAAGTTTGTTACCGCCAAAACAGATTTACGACACTGCTACTGCTACGAGATCAGCTTCTAGACTACAAGCCATCTATTAGAATTGACCTCTCGCATCGCCTCATCTTTGCTTGCTCATCATTCCAGCCCTGCACTGCACAGCCCGCCTCTCTACATCTCATTCCTACCTAGGTAGACTCCCCCCAATCTCCTGTTCATGCAGAATCCCGAGCCTTCGGTAGTCGTCTGCAACCACCATACACCATCACACCACCACAACACCATACCACCGACTGTTTCTTTACTATCCCTGTTCCAAGCTTCTGCAGCTAGCCAGCTGACCCGGCTAGGTAATCTTTCATAGCCATCATAGTCCCACTCAATCCAAAAAGGTCTTTTTTTCCTCGAGTCTACAACGGCGGTGACAACAACAACAAGCATACGCTGGCCTTCTTCATCACCACTCGGCGGTTGGTCAAATTCATATCTACTAAAAATAGGTAGGAATTTAACACTAGGTAGGTATCGACCTATAAATTGCGGCCCCGAGTGGTTGCGCTCTTAACCCTCAACTGTCGCCCTAGCTGGAGCTTCGATTTCCTCGGCATCCGATCTTTTCTGTTCATGATGGATTTCGAGTTGCTTTGAACGGGTCCTGAAATCTGCATGCGGTTGACAGATAGCAACCAGGCCAGGTCAGGTACGGCAAAAGTGATCACACGACCGCCAGGTCTCTCCCACTCCGCGGACCTCCTACTCCACCAGAGTACATAAAAATTCGTCATCTGCATCTCCTGCTGCCCATTCCGCCGAACCACAATCGTAAGACAGGCAGTCCCAAATGAACCCCGTCTACGAGAACAGGCCAAACCCACTCTTCTCATCATGCAGCCCGAGAACCCAGATTCGTCGGTCCCGGTAGATCACCCGTCGATCGGCTCTGGGACCCAAGACGGCCTTGGAAATGTACCGTCCGGCAATAGCCAGGACGCAACCGTCCTTTCTGCTCCTCCCGACACCCAATCTCCACGTAAGTTGATTTTTGACTTTGTCCCATTCTTCGTCTTGCCACTCGAACCACGCAACAAAGACACCCGGACAAGTCTCCCCGTTCTGCTGTTATACATATCATATCCTACAGCTATCTACGAACTCCCATACTTTTTCTACTTTCTTCTATAAATCTCAAGCTGAATGTCTCAAACGACTCAGCCATCGTGCAATCAGGGTCATCAAAGAGCTCCAGGGTCTAAATAGCTGCTAGCGGACAGATGTCAGATTGAGCTGTTCTTGACTAACCTCATCCCCAGCCAAAGTACAACAACCGTCAGGTGGTGGCGCCACCGCCGCCAGTCACCTTGTTTCCCCGCACCCCACATCAGCGGAAGCCCCTGCAGGCCAAGCAATACTAAAAGCCCCTTCCACTGCCACCACTGCCACCACTACCGCCGTCACTACTGGTAGTCCGCATGGGAATATGTCGGAACCCGGAAGTGTGCAAAAATCCAGCAGGAGGCTCTCTGCCTCATCCTCCAAGATGTTGTTCTCGGATTTGTACAAGTCGACCAAGCTGCCCCTGTCTCGGCTGAGGCAGCATCCCCATGCTGCTCCCGCTACTTCGGACTATGATCCGGATCTCCTCAGCAAGGATAAAATCAAGCAAAAAGACGCAGTCAAGCGCTTTCTTGCGGCGAGGATACGAAATGACTGGGAATTCAAATGGCCACCCCCTTCGGAGCCTTCACACACAGTCGGCACGCAAGCCGGCGCGGATGAAACGGTCGAGCAAGGCTCGGCTGGGGACGATGCAGAAAAGGAAGACCAAGCCACTGATGCAACCGATAGCCACGAGGCTGTCGATAATGCTATCGGTACGGACACAGATAGTGGTCATGATGACGTATCAACATATAGCACAGTGTCTGAGGACCCGGACCATTTCCGCTCGCGGACTGAGTGGTTATCGGACTTATCTGACGATGATGAGCCCTTTTCTCCATCCGCTTATCGTTTTGATAATCCAGAGGGAGTAGGAATTGCGGTCAAAGCGAACGAACTGGCGAGAAGTGCAAACCGAAGAAGAGCTGCGCGCGCCGAGATGCAGTGGAACGCGGGGTTGGCATGCTTCAACGCTCGAAGAGATGCATGGACGGGTGCCAAGGTAGCTCGGGTGCGCCCCAAACCTCCCTCTTCTGTACCTACGTCGCCCTCCAAACGACTTTCATTCTGGGGACGCATCTCAACACCAACATCTCCCGTGGACGCACCTGCTACATCACCACTCAGCCCAACCGCAACACGTACATCGGGCGACACGACGGCTGTATCATGCTCAGATACTGACGGCAAAGAAGCGAATACCAAAAAGGATTCGTCAACATATCCAATACAAACACTACTGCCTTTAGCACCACCTATCCTGCCGCCCGCCAATCCTATGCGTTCCTCTATTACCCCTGCCAGTTATCCTTCCATCTATGATAAGATTGTTGTACAGACCATGACACCAGCTTGCCCAGTCAATCTCGTGGATGTCATCAGGGCCTGTGTTACAGGTTGGAAGCGAGACGGAGAATGGCCCCCGCGATCTACAATAGTTGCCCCCGTCGTGGCAGTTAAGAAGAAGCAGCGTCGAAGCGCCGTCGGAGAGAACGACAAGCGGGATCCAGGCCGAAGGATGAGTTTCAACTTCCTAGGTCGGAGGCATAGTGCAGCCGGGGGCGCAGTCCCTGCAGGAATCATGCATCCTTCCCAGCCCGTGAAAGTTAAAGATGGGGATAAAGAGAAAGAAAACGCAGGCGGTGGAGCTAAGAAGATATTCCGGAAGAGTCTCCAACGGGTTCTGGGCTTGGGTCTAGGACAGGATCACGAAAGGGCCAGGGGCGTGGATCATACCAACAACGCAGGACCAGGACCGTCACCAGGCCCAATGACTAATGGGATCTGATTATATTTTAATGTTTATTACTTTCCCGATCGACCAAGGGTAGACTGTCAGAAGAAATGCCATCGAGAAAGGGTCCATTGGTGAAGTATCGATGCGGACCCTAGCTCCGGAGACGGAACCATACCCAGAGGAGATAGATGTTAGCGAGAGAGCACCGCTGGCGATCAGGCAGGGAGAACAGGATAAAAATCATGGATAAAGTATATCTTATCTAACGTACCTTTTATGCGGTACGACTTTATGGGATGGGCGGGCGAATGAATCGAATTGAATTCCACTTTCCTGATTTAAACTCATAATGAACGAATGCCTTGGGGGAATCTAAACCTAATCAGTGACTTTTGATCTCTTTTTCATCTTCGAGGGGGGCTTGTGTGAGTGATTAAGTAAAGACTAAGATTAGGAGGATGCTTTACGTCAGGAAAATAATGATCATAATGGATTGGCTACGCTGTAGATGGCTTATGTAATGTGGGGCTGTGGTTTAAAGGGGGTCAGGGGGTCAGGGGGTTATGGGATTAAGGGATCAGGGGGAAACAGGGGGGAACAAGGGGGGACAAGGGGGAATAGGGGGAATAGGAGGTAAAGCAGATTTGGTGATGAGGACGGTGGATAATTCTCAGTTTTGGAAGTCATAATCGAATTGATTGATTCTCTGGATATTCTGGAATTAGAGACGGAGCGGGATGCTAATGGAGGTGAGGGGAGACGTATAGAGATCAGAGGTCATGTTGCTCGGCGGTGCAGAAGCGCTGAGTATCGGGTGAGGGAAGGTGGTTGGGGTTGTTAGGTTGTTTGATTGGGAGGGAGGGGGGGAGGGGGGGAGGGAGGGAGGGAGGGCGCGGATGAAGGAAAGGTGGTTGGTTGTCAAGAAGATAGATAGATAGATAGATAGATTGATAGAGAGACTAGATGTTTGGATGGGTGGGTGAAGGGGAGTGAGTTATGTTATTTGACTATGGTGCCCTTGGTTGGTTGGTTAGGTGGCTAGTTGGGTGTGAGGAGGAGCCTTAGGGGGACAAAAACACCGTCCATTGATTAACAGTCCATCGTGGATGGTAAAAAGATAGTTCGGACTGACTCCGTCCCTACCTTGGGTAAGTAGTCTGACTACCAGCGGCGTAAAGGTCTCGTTGTTGAAGGAAAAGTTAACGTGGCTTCTAGCTCGAGTCGGTGTTCTCCCGATGGGAGGCATCTGTGTTCTGGGGCTGGTGGAAAGGGGCAAGAGGGCTTCGCGAATGCTTGGGTATATGGATATTACTGGGAGACTGGCCGATAGGTTCGTGGAATCAGCCGAGCGTGGCCGGGAGCAGAGGAGGTCGAGGCACGGTTTTGGTTGATCAAGGTAGGGCGCTTCGTGTTCGCGGACGTCGGTGTTGGCATGGGGATCATGGCTCGGGGTTTCGTTCCCGGAAAGACGGAGTCACTCGGGAAGGAAAGCGAGAAAAATAGATCGGTTGGTTTGGTTGGACATGCATGTTTGTTGATCGAGATAGATAGTTAGACTATGGGCTGCGTCGGGGGACGGACGGATGTTGGTACATACGAATGGGTGCGGTGTCGAGTTACTCTTCATCGCCTTTCTGTATTTACCTCGAGAAGGGAGAAAGAAAAGACGTATGTACGAGACTACCAGCAAGTCAAGCTGTTGGTAGCCAGGGGAGAGGAAGGGTGTGACGAGCTAGCTGGCTGGCTGAGCAGGAGAATGAATATCTTTCTTTGTTCTTTTCGAAGTCAGGGACGTGTACCGTTCAAAACTGTCTGTAAGACCAACAAGTAGAAATACATCACCAATACGATTTGCTTCGCATGTCTGTCTTCGCCATGTGTGGACAGCATGCGTAGCGGAGGGTGACCCCTGATCGGTTGGTAGAGCGAGAATTTCACTTTTGCCGAGTCTTTGCCATGAGTTTTTAGCTTACCAACAACCAACAGCAACGCACAGGCGAGAGGCGTAGAGGTACGGAGTCATTCCCGCATTCCACTCTCGTGTGTTTCTTTGGCCGAGGTCCTCGTTAGTTACCGGTTGGTGCACACCCCTGCAAGGGTGAGCAGCCAATGTCAGCATTCCAGCCAGTGGCGACATGCTGATGTATCGGTGAGTACCTGCAAATGAATATGTGTGAGTAGGGATTTCATTGCCATCTGGAGGCGTAGTAAGGAAACATGATCACGGGTCATGTATGATTCGATGCCCTACCCGAGGAGATCAAGGGGTACATCGTCTATGACTCGAATGGATCGGTCCCTTCAATTTGGTTAGAGACTTTGTTGGTGACATGACCTCGACATCACACGTTTCAGGACTTCTTTGTTTGGGTTGGGGATGTTGGTGTGACAGTGCACCAACGGTGGACTCGATAGAACAAAGAGATCATCCGAAGCTTGGACGAGGGCCTCCAGGAATCAACTATAAGTATCCCTGAATGTCAACCAAGACGTTTTCCCCTTCTGCTTCTTCTTTATCATTATCATACATCATTTTCGAACCCGAATGAACACGACGCCGGCTGCACTGGCGACCACCGGCACTCAGACTGCCCTGGGCGGGCGTAGGATCAGGGACGTCGAGAAATTCGTGGCTGAACAGGTCAAAGCTATCGTGGATGATAATTATCGTCTACCTAACCCTAATATCGCCGAACTCGAGACATGCGCGGCAGACCTATGGAAAGAAATCGTTATACAGAACGGAGACATACTCTGTAAGATACACATGCTGACACCTTGAGGTATGATACGGCCACGCTAATATATCTCAAGATAAAACCGATGAAGAGCAGACGGCTCCCTACAACACGTTTGAGGTCATCTTCAAAGCACTGAACAAGGCTTATGGAGGCAGGAATGACATCACTCCACGGGCAGCCGAACACTTTGGTTACTTCATAGCCAGCATTTTCTACGCGGCCGGGCCCGAGCGCTATGAAGAGGTCAAAAACGCAGCCAAGACAGCATATGACAACTTGGGAAAAAGAGGTATGGATATGCAATGTCCCGAGACGACGGGGTGACCACACACTTATCATTATTTTTAGGAGAACTTGTGAGGTCAGCCCGAATAATCTACGGGGCGGTGTTCGAACTGTCGGATGACGTGATAGTGACGCTCAAGAAGAATTCTGATGTCAATGGCCCCGAGATAGGAGGAGACAAGCATAGAGAGTTGTTGAGGGATGCATTCCAATTGAGGTTGGGCTGGTGGCGAAAATAAACTGAAGAGCAAGAAGCCGGTGCAGAGTAATCCCACTGCTGGCTGAGATATTGAAGGGGTTAGGTCACATGGAGTGAATTGATCATGAAAGACTGCTGCAGAATGGGGGCCATCATAGTGTCTCAATGAAGGATGACGATCGTCAAGGGAACCAGGGCACGATGTCAGAGAGTAAACAGAGTAAAGTCAGCCAAGGGCCAGGAATTTTTCATAAAAAGACCAGTCCCCTTGCGATCTGATCCAGCCTACTTGTTACTTTGACTGTGTAATAGCCTACACATCGTAGAACTCTGAGGCCAGCGCAGAGCCTTCTTCCTGCCCTCTGGGTCGTCGCTCATCCAAATGCGGAGTCACTATGCATTCACCCAAGCAAGGAGACGGTAGCATCAGGTATTGGGAAGCCTCCAGGTAATCGAAGGAGAGACAGCAGTGCTATTGAGATACTTTTACACTGTATCGCCGACCACGTAGTCTTTGGTAAACGTGACAATCTTTATCTAAGGAGAGGGAAAGCAAACATAAGATTAGGTATGTGTGGCGAAAGGGGATGATGTGTGGCGCTGTAGTTTTCAGGGGGTGGCTGATCTATGCTCCAGCCACTGCCACGTGCCTGCTTGTCACGCCCCTCCTCCCCCCTCCCCCCAAGGTCTGCAGATCGAAGTAAGTTGGTGAAAGCTGCCGCATCGCGACAATAATGTTAGCAGTCAAGCTGCATGCAGAATAGCTTGGACCACGTCGAGTGCAGAGATGTCCGATATCCGCCCATCAAAATCCCTCCGGCCCAGAGCTATCCAAAGCCAAAAACAGTCTCGATCGGAAGGATCTCGCTCGATTTCATTCACCGGAAACGCCAATTTGATCATGGAAACTTGCCCCATACTATATATTCGCGACGCGAAGTCGGGCGGCTCCGTACCGGACGCCACGGACGCAACTGGTCTATTGTCGGGCTTTGTTTCAACAGTGAGGTTTGATGTGGGAATGATTTTACGTGTGATAGCAGTATTTAGGGGTATTTGGAGTGTCTAACCCCTATTCTCCTCTGAGGAATCAAATGATTTTCCTTCATGTCTCTTCCTCATTGCCTCCCCCCCCCCCCCTCTTGACGTGTATAAGATGTGTGATCATGCAGTAGACAGTGACTTAAAAAGCGAACGGGTGATTTTCATATTTTCTGTCATGAGAGCAGCTTGGATAATGCAAAGTTTTTCGTCCAAATAACTAGTGTATTGAGAGCTACCGTAAAGTATCTAAGTAAGTAATCAGTCAAGGAAGGGCGGCGATGTCAGCATCGCCAAGGAAATGAATGTTAAGTTTCGTAAGCTCATCCATATATGAAAGGAAATCAAACCGAAATGAATGTCCTTCAATTCCAACAGAAAACCTATCCTTTCAGCCCCTTTTCTCTCATAACAGCTGGAGTGCACATGTCCTAGCAACTTCAGACATCGCCACCATTGGCGATTCTTGGATGTCCCGTTAGTATGGCTCAGGGTAGGTGTAGCCATTCTGCTGGTAACCGCCTGGCCAGACGTTCTGCTGCTGCTGCTGCTGCTGCGCTCCCTGGTCATTACCGGGAGCGGTGGAGTCGGATGGCTCAAAGTCAGTCATCATGACTGGAGTCTGCTGCATCTGCTGATAATATCCCGGAGCGGCGAAGTTGAATAACTCAAAGCCATGATGAACGGCTTGATGCTGCTGCATCTGCTGTCCAAACTGAGGAGCCTCGAAGGCCGAGGGGTTGAAGAAATAATGCATCATGACCAGATGATCGTCAAGGTCAATCTGGCGGACATAGCCGCTATAGCCGAATTTGTCGCAATATGGGTACGGGCAGGGGAATGGAGGAACGTCCGCAGGAGGCATATCAAACCCCATGGTACCGGTAATGGCAGGCGATGCGACAGAGGCCATCACCGGTACGGACGCCTCGTAGGTCGTGAAGGTGGCAAGGGCAGCCTGGTTCTCTTGCAAGCCAAGCTTGTCAGGGGTATCCATCTTGTGATAGTCCTTGAGGTGTTGGACGAGCGCATCGTGTCCTTCGAAGGCTCGAGAAGGATCGCAGTAGTCGCAGTGATGCTCAGCAGCGGTCGGGGACTGATGATTCAGATACTGCGCCTCGACGGATAGATTTCCGGAGCGCACAGGCACCACATGTTTCCTACCGGATGGCAAATTGGCATCATTATGGATCTTGTGATAAAGCCGAAGATGCTGTCTCAGATGATCACAGCGCTTGAACCCATGTTCGCCCGTTCGAGCCTGGCAGTATTCGCAATGGAACTCGGGCACTTTGGGCAAGTGTCGGCTCAAGGCGAAGAGCGTGGTGAACTTTTCACCGCATATGCAGCCGTAGGAGCGGTGCTTGGTCGTGTTGGCGTGTTTAGCCAATTGAGTGTCGTCTTCCAGAGGCGTGTTACATTGAAAGCAGTAAATCCTGGTATATGCACACGTGGATCCAGACCAAAGATCCAAGCAAATGTTAGAAAAAAAAAAAAAAACTTACCGCGAAGCCCCTGCAGTGGGACTCCTGGTAAGACGCCCATGACGGGTTTCATTGGCCGAGACATGAATAGTGTCGTTGCTGCCTAACGGGCTGCGAGGTATCTCGCTGTACCGGGGCATGGTGATGAGGCTCTCGAGAGGGATGCAATGTGGGATGGGATGCGATGATTGCCTATTTGGCGTGCATTTACCCGTCATCTTGACGTGGGTAGTCTCGCCCTCTTGTGTTCACACTTGAGGCCCCCCTGGGAAGAGGAATGATGCGCAATTGCAGTACTTGGAGGGTACCTTGGGGGCGAGACAGGTAGGATGGAAGGGTGGAAGGGTGGAAGTAGGGTGGAAGACTTACAACCTGCAGCAGAAACCCCTGACCAACGCATGCCTTGCAGATCAAAGCAATGGTTCGCATTCTTGGCAACCGTCCTCGTCTAGTCCCACAGAACATCTCTTTCCAGCCTCACCAGGCAAAATTAGCAGGGTTATCCTTTGGGCAACCTGGGCTCTTGAATTCTTATGAACGGAAACGTAGCTGTTTCGAAGCACATCGGGATAATCATATATTAGCTTCGTGCTAATGATAAGTTCAGACCCAGATCCTTGGTTCGTCGGAATGGTGTGTTGATGATTTATGGAGCGTGCGGACGACCTGTCAATCCCTCAACACCGTGAGCGAGCAGCCTCGCGTGCCCCTGCTGGTTGAATCCCCCCACCCGTACACAACATCAGACCAGACCAGACTCAACTTGATTACGAGACTATAGTATAACGTACTGACCAATGTGCAGTAGTCGACCATCGTCCATTACATGAAGCAGCAGGGCCGCCGACGGGGATCTGGAGAGCTTTCGGTCAGCATTTCTCGATGGAAAATGCGACATTACCTAATAGAAGTAAATGATATTGAGCTGGGAGTTGCCAGAAGCTGCGGGAAACAGTTGTTCCTTGAGGGGTCACCCCCCCCCCCCCCCCCCCCCCCCCCCCAAACGTACACACACACACACAGAGAGAGAGAGAGAGAGAGATACACAGATCTACGCCGAATGATTCGTGCTGAACGATCTGATTTTAGCAAGGCACTAATAGGCCTCCATCTGAAGATATGCAGCATATCAAGTAGTTCCATCTGGTCTTTTCGACGTCGAAGTACTGTTCAAAAAGATGCCGCCAAGTCGTAACATGGCTCAGAAATAAGGGGTTGAACGGATTTCCGCCTGAAAGTCGTGGAATAGGGGCAGAAAACACCTTAATATACCTAAGATCATATGATATGCTTACCCCTGACATATAGTCAGCTCATATCTAATAGACCCGACACATGGGATGATCGTATTTGCCCTTGTGTATGATCAAGAGGATCGATATGCCTCTTAGCAAGCGCCGAAGCCATTTCAAGTTCAACTAGCCTTGTCCGGTGAGTGTTGTGTGTATACGGGGTTTTTACTTTTGAGATCTATTCAAGATCATAGACGATATCGTCTTTGACTCGAACGATATATGCAGGGCAGCATTTCTAAATACCATCAGCTTATGTAACCAAAATGGATTAGCTTTCCTCTCTGGTCCAGTGTTCATCCAGTACCCGGCTGTACGCATTCCTGGAGTATCTGTCTACCCGATCGCTCGTCGGCGGTCACGCAGAGAGTCTATCAAGGATTCCGCCGTCATTATCCATGACGTAAAAATACATAAAACAAGCGGCCTGACCTGGACCTGGACCGTACGCTATCGCGTTCAAGCAGTCCTGTTTTTCTAGGTGATAACAAGGGAAATGGAAGTCCAAGGGCTAGGCAGGGCGTGGAGAGTCATTGGATTGCATTGTACGACGCCTCGAGAACCGCAGCGGCCCAAGATGTCACAGCAGTGGTGTTTGCTGCCAAGTCCGATACTGAAGTAGTTACCCGAAATGAAGGCAGACTGGACGAGTGGCGAGCTGAGCCTCAAGGCTCTCTTGTACTCCCGAATCTTCATCTGTGGAAGTGGAACAGGCGGCCTTCAGCCTCGGCGTTCAGCAACCGGGTTTCCAGATTTTTGTTCATAAGCCCTGCTTTCTCTCCCCGTCCCCAACCTGTCGTCAACCATCCTCCCTTTTCCTAATCTCGTACCCAAACTTCCAACCGACAAATATGGCTTCCTACACGAAGATAATCCTTCCCTTGCTATCCTTATCGACCTTTCTGACACCTGTGGTGCCGTCTCAAGACCTCAAAGGCCGAGGTGCGCGATGCGGCAATGTATTCGTAGGCGATAACGTGTGGTGTGAAACGACGGTATTCCAAGGTCTTGACGGCCACCCCGAAAGCGAGATCCTCTACGAGATCATTCTGCAGAGCACCTTACCGGGTGACACTTTCTATCCCAACAACAACCACATCGCCTGTTTATACGCAGACCGGAGCTTCATTATAAGCCTGGATGCCTCATCCTCGAACAAGGGCCCGCTGGAGTTCATCCCCCATTTTGACGTTACACACAATCTTCTCACCAACAACATGAAAATGAGAGGTCCGCATGCTGATATCATCTCACGTGCTAGCTCTGTGCGCGTTCCCCCAAGGCGTATCCAAAGGCGGTCTCACACTCGACGAGGTACGGCGACTCGCTCGAATATTGATCAACAATTGCAACAAGTGCGGTATCATCCAGGTCGACGAGCTACCGGAAAACAGGACGGACGACGGGGAGCTGCAGTTCAACTGGCAAGATCCGGCCATCTGTCAACCACCCTGCATCGACCCCTCGAAGGATCTGAGATTGTCCAATACGACCAACTTCACGACTCTTGGTCTCTCCGGGGCGACACGTGTGCGGGATAGCCGTGGTGGTGGTGGTATCGGGGTGCTCTGTGCTATCTTGTGGCTGTTTCTCATGTCGATGACCACAGTTGTGATCATTTAGGGGTGATTGCCGTGGTTCAGAGTACTGGGACTAATGCGCAGTACTGGTAACGACTCTGGTATGGATATGACTTGTATGAATAGAGTAGCCTTCTTGAAGTATCAGATCCTGAACACCTTCAACGTCGTAGATAGGCACGGCGGTTACGACACGGCCGGTCTAGCTGCTGTGTTATGGAATAGCCGAGAGCGGTGACGACTGTTACCGGCAGACTATCACTAGATATGACGTTGTGATATCGCAGTATTCAGGAAATTAGCAGAATTATTATTGATCATCATGTTTTCGGATGCGGTTTCTGGTCACGAAAATAAGCGTGCAAACCCCTTTTCTCGTAATGCTGCATCAGTGTGAAGGGGTGGCGGTAGCGACGAGTCATTTCTATATCCCCCAAACAACAGAATACCGCTACCTATGGATGACACTCTGATCTCACCTAACAAGAGATGTCCACTCTCTCATAAAGTCTTCTTGATTTGGTATGTTTCCTACAGAGCTGAGGTGAAAATAGAGTGTCAGCTTCAGCTTCAGCGGGGACGATCAGGTGGTCCGAGCGCAAGCCCCCCAAATTTTAGCCCCCAAGCCGTTAAACCCTTTTCATCACTACCAAACCGCTCCTTAAACCAACCCTCTTCTCTCCTAATTGACCACAGAACAAGAGTTTCCATCGACACCTCCAGCAAAGCCAAAATGCACCTCAAAGCCACCGAGAGACTGGAGCTACCGCCTGCCGCGGACATGCACGTGCATCTGCGGCAGGGCGAGCTCATGGAGCTCGTCGCCCCCACCCTGGCCCAGGGCGGAGTCGATACGGCGTTTGTGTAAGTGCCTCCCTCGTACACTTAGTCGTGGGAAATACTTGATTCTTTATTAGGCGAGTAGCTGACCAGAGTCGATAGGATGCCCAATCTTGTATGAGAAAACCGACCACCTTTTTCTGTATGTATGTGTGGTGAATGGACGGAAAGCTGAAGTATTCTATCTATCTGTATAGGTCCCGCCCCTTACGGCTGTTGACAAGGTATGTAGCATGTAGTTGTATCGAGGAGACGCACTTCCAGACGTCTCGTCTCGTGATGGTAATGAATATGAATATAACTAATTGGCTCTTAAGGTGCTGGAATACAAATCCCAATTGCAAGCCATTGCGCCAGATGTGAATTTTCTCATGTCGCTGTTCGTAAGTTCGAATTCCCCCCCCCCCCCCCCCCCCCCCCCCTTCCCACTCTCTCTCCTCGCTGTAACTACCCCTGAGCACAAGTCCAGTATAATCTGACAGCAACCCGCGTAGCTCCACCCCTCCGTGACGCCCGAGATCATCGAAGAAGCCGCCAAGGCCGGCATCGCGGGAGTGAAGATGTACCCCCAAGGTGAGCCGAGCCATCCCATCCCCATCTTTACTTCATGATCCCGTTATTCATCCCCCCGATCACAGGCGTAACCACCAACTCCGAGTCCGGCGTCGCCGACGTCGAGGCCTTCTACCCGACCTTCGCCGCCATGGAGAAGCACGACATCGTGCTGAACCTGCACGGCGAGGTCCTCGAGGCCCTCGCACCCGAGGGCACCACGCTCGAGGAGGCCTTCCTACCCACCCTGAAGAAGGTGCACGAGCGGTTTCCGAATCTGCGTATTGTGGTGAGTTTAAAAGGGCTGGAAAGTATTCATGACGACGATGCTGACATGAAGGGGGGACGTTCTGTTCAGCTTGAGCACTGCACGACCGCCGCGGCTGTAGAAGCCGTACGCGCTTGCGGTCCTACTGTCGGTGGTATGTAGACCACCGAACCCTTTTTGTGTGAAGCAAAGGGGTCTTATGACCATGACTGACACAGTACAAAAATAAAAAACAGCCACCATAACTGCGCACCACCTCTACCTGACCTCCCACGAGGCCTGCTGCGACCCTTTCGCCTTCTGCAAGCCGATCCCCAAGAAACCTACGGACCGCGACGCCCTCGTCAAGGCCGTCGTAAGCGGGGATCCGAAATTCTTCTTGTAAGCCCCTCTATCTCTTTCCCACACCCACACCCACTCTCTCTCCTTATTCAGTTCGCTTCCGGCAATTCCACCCCCTTCTTCTTCACCACATTCATTCCACTTGTTCTCCCTCGCCTCCCTCAGAATAAAGAAAAAAAGAAAAGAGAGACAGACATACAACTCCCCCCCTTCTCCTTCGCCCTCTTCCCACCCCTTTCTCACCCGCACACACCCCATCACAAACCCCCCAAACAACCCCCCAAACCCCCTCTCCAAACTAGTCTTCTCATCTCCCACCCCTTTCCAGCGGTTCCGACAGCGCCCCGCACCCCCTCCACACCAAGACCAGCTCCGCGGCCCCGGCCCAGGGCAAGGCCAAGACGTCCCCGCCGCCCCCCGCGGGCGTATTCACGCAGCCCTACGCGACGCAGCTCGTCCTCCTCGGCCTCGAGGAGGCCATCGACCGGGGCGTGATCCCCGCCAACGCCGTAACGACCGACGTGCTCTCCGGGTTCCTGAGCCGGTTCGCGCGGCGGTTTTATAAACTACCGCTGCCTCAAGAACAAGAAGAAGGAGAAGGGGAAGAAGAAGAAGGGGAAAAGGAAAAAGAGGAAAAGGAAAAGAAAAAAGTGGTGATGATAGTACTAGAGAGGAAAGGGGAGAAGATACCCGATACAATTCGGAGCGCGGACGGGAGGACCGAGGTCGGGATCTCGAGGGCCGGGGCTGAGGTTTGGAGTTTGAGGTGGGAGAGTAAGAGAAGTTAAGTAAAGTAAGTAAAAGTAAACTACCTAGAGGAGATAGATGGGGAGATGGGAGATGGGAGATGGGAAATGGGAGAAAAAAAAAAGGGGGGGAGGATGGGGAAACTAGCTATACCTAGGTACCTAGAATAGATGGATAATAGGTAGGGAACATAAAGAAAGAGAAAAAACGGAACGCATTGACTAGACTTGACTTGACTTGACTTAATTGTACTGACACATGTTGAAAATAATCAACCACCTTGAATGATATGCTCTTTTCTTTCTTTTTTCTTTTCTTCTCTCTATATGCCAATGCCACTACACCAACACCAACACCACTATCGGGACTCTCTCCCGCGGACTAGTTATTTATGACTCGCCCACCTCAACTGCGACCCGGGGCGAGCCAGAGATGTATGATACAAGCACACCGAATCCCCCGCAGATATACACCGGATTCTCCCTCTACTAGGTATATCTTATCATATCATACACACACTTCCCTTCCCAACCCCAATCCCTCTCCTCTCCTCTCCTCTTCACAAACCCCCACTCCCTTTACGAACCCTCCCCTCTCCCTCATCCCCGCGCTCACTCTGCTTCACCACCTCGAACCCCATCCCTTTCCTCTTTCTATTTCTGGCTCCCGCGTCCCCGTACCTCTCGTCGAACTTGCGGATCGCCGCCAGCGTCGCCATGTCCTCCGACACGCTGGCCGCGATCTCGGCGAGCGCCTTGTCGAAGTGCCGGCCGTACAGGACGCGCTTCTCGTACTTCTCCGGCTGGTCGCAGCGCTCGACCTCCTCCTTCACTGCCGCCATGGCAGCCGCCACGCCCAGGTTCTTCAGGTCCGAGCCGCTGTACAGCGGCGTGCGACGTGCGAGGTCGTCGAGGTTGACCGAGGCCTCGTCGAGTACCTCGTCCTTGAGGTGGATGCGCAGGATGGCAGCCCGGTCAGCCTCGCGGGGCAGATCGATGAGGAGGCGACGGGGTAGGCGCCGTAGCACGGCCTCGTCCAGATCGAAGGGTCGGTTCGTCGCCACCATGATGAAGGCCTTGGTCTTGTCCATGCCGTCCCACTCGCGCAGGAACTGGTTGATGGTCTCGCGCTTAGCCCCGTTGTCGCGCCGCCCGCGGGCCCCCAGCAGCGCGTCCGCTTCGTCGATGAAGATCACCATCGGCTCCCGTTTCTTGGCCAGCCGGAAGAGCGCACGCACGCTCTTCTCGCTCTCGCCAACATACACTGCGACTCCGGTGTTAGTGTCTCGTATTCTGCATATGGGTGAAAATGTGGGTTGAATAGTTGGCCCAAGATTGCGCTCAGTCACGCGTAAAGGGGTACGAAAAGACGCCGGAAGACCTACTGTTATTTATGCTGGCCCCGCTGACCTCGATCATGTTAGCGCCGCTCTCTTTGGCCACTGCCTTGGCAAGAAGTGTCTTGCCCGTCCCCGGGGGTCCATAGAGTAGACAGCCCGGGATCCGGTCGGTGGCCAGCACGCCGTAGGAGAAAGCTTCGGGGCGGATGAGAGACAAGGTGGTGAGCATCTTGACGGATTCGATCGTCTCTTTAGGAGCATGAACATCGTTGAAGGTTGTCCGAATGTCCTGTGCATTTACCAACCCCGACAGATGCCTCTTTTCATGATTATCTTCCTCGGGAGGTGCCGATTTCTGTTCCAGATACTCCAACTTCTTCCGGCGCTCTCTCCCATGTACGAGAAGTTCCTTTTTGATCTTATCCGCCTCGGAGATCCTGACGGCTGCGTTTTCTAGTCTTTCCAGCGTTAGCACGTGATCGGGCCGGTACTCATCGCCTGAAAAGGATTTGTCGACGTTGTAGTCCCCAGCTATCATCGCGGTGGCGATACGGTACACCTCCGCCAGCGGCAGAATGTTTCTTCCCCAGTCCGACGGAATATTCTCCGAATTTGACTTGTCGAGGCCTAGTCTTCCATTGGACAACACCGCGTGGTCGGCGCTGGGCTCTATCATCGACAAGAGCATTCTGACAATATTCTCGTCGTTCTCACGTAAGAAATCCCTATGTTCCCACCTCTGATAAAAGTGTTTGAAAACGGTGCTCAGTTTTGGAGGCAATCGAAGTGTTACCACTTTGTCTCTGGACTCCAGCTCTTTGACGCCGGCTGTATGAGCTCTTGGGGCATTGCTGCTGAAGCATGACCCTATCAGAGCTACTTTGCGGCCCTCTAGCCACATGTCATCGACTACCTTACGAATCTTGCCCAGAATCGTGGCACCACTCTCGGTATCTGTATAAAGAGCATGGAAATCTTCGACGTGGACGATGAACGGCCTGTTAGCATCGGCGTTGGGAGCAGCCAAATGTATCATTTCCTCTATGGCCGCATTGATCTTCATATCTTCCCAGAGCTCGTCGTTCTTTGCTCTGGTAGGGCCGTTGGTGAGCAGGTCGCTCAATGAAAATTTCTTGCCATCCTTTCTAAGCCTCTCCGGCATGATCATGGTGTAAGACATCTGCTGAAGGTCGTTGGGCTTTTCTTCCTCGTCATCCCATTCGGCAGGTTTTCGTGCTCGACCGCTGTGTTCGGCGACCCTGTAGCCCATCTGGGAGACCGTCCCTGGCACGCGGGCGGGATCTTGGCCAAGGTAGTTTCCGACAATATAAGCAACATCGCTTGCCTTGAGATGGAGCACATCGGCTTCCATGGTGTCGGCAACTTTGAGTACCAACGCCCTGGCAGTGAAAGATGTAGCGGAGTCCTGCATGTGAAGGATAGTGGCGGGCCGTTGGACGTCAGCGGATCTGATATTCTGTGGAGGCGGTATCACGAGGTCGGCTCTCACAGAAGCCATAATCTCTGAGAGGAGGAACGGGTGATACGCGTCAGCGGGCGAGAAACCGTGACGATGCGCAGATAGCCTCTCATAGTAGACAGGTGCCTCTGAACGGAAAACGTGTTCGAGGAACTTGGACTTGACCATGACGGACAATATGTCAGTCGACGTTGGAAGCAAGCTCCCGTATTCAGGATCCGTCGGCTTTTCTTCCCCATGATCACCTGGTGTCATGCGTGTAGCCAGAAGCGATGCTCTCCCAACCACCTCATCGGAAAGGTGAACACATCTCATTAGATGTTCGAGGTTTGGACTGGTAGCTGATAGCGTGTCAATACGGGACGCTAGATCCACGATGTCAGAATCGAGAAGCTGCAGATGCCCATCGTCATCCTCCTTGTCGCGGGACGCCAGGGCCATATATAACGTGGCCAGCTCGTCGCGTTCGAAGTATGCAGAAGACGGCAGGCCCTGGCGTCTGCTTTCGAAGCTCGAGACGGCCGTGTTGGAGAAGAAGGCAGGGAGTTGAACGGGGGGCAACTCCTCAGCCTTGCGATTGCGCAAGGTTCTCGCCTTCAGGGACCCGTTGCTCGTTTTCCTGCGACCCTGTCCATCGTCGCTGTTCGTCGTCGTTCCGTTCTCCCCGAAAAGGTTCTCTTCGGTATGATTGTTATGATTCTCATCTTTCTTCTCGCCATCCACCGCGGCTCCGTCCTCCTTCTCGGGTTTGTTCCCGTTCCCGCCGTCGCGGGGCCCTCCGGTACCGCTGGTGCCGTTGGGAGGAGCTCTGAGGCTGTAGTGGAGGTGGAATGATCGGCAGTAGGATATGGGAAAGAGGTGGCGCGCCTGGGGTATCAGTAGCGATGACCGAGAGGCGCATCGCCATAAAGCATGCATTCGGGAAATTGGCGCTCGGTGTGAGCAGGCGAATGCATGGCTTTGTGATATTGCGAAGCGGAACGAACGAAACCGATTATAAATTCTGGTGCACAGTACGGAGTAGTCTAAGGTTAGCATGAAAAAGTGCCATGACGCGCCTTGGTCCAAGCGTCAAATGGAACCCGCTGACATGGATGTTCCACTTATTCGGTATTCTATGACCTCCCCCCCTTTCCCCTTCCCCCTTCCCCCTTTCCCCTTCTCCCTTGCCCTTTCTGCCCTTTCTTATACGTGCATGTACAATAAAATACAGAATATCATTCCACTTCATGTCAATGATATTCGCGCTGGTTACTGAGACGAGCATTTTAGTTCACGCCACTATCTATGCTGAAGACAATCTTCCAACCGAAATGCTACTCTCAAGTATATAAACCCATACAATACAGGAGAGAAATTTGCCCGCGCCGACGCAAAACCATCACGGCTTACACAGATCAAATCATCTAAAAGAAGAAATCATCGAGCAGGAAGGGTAACGCTTGCCGTCTTGTCGAAGCCAGCTCGTCGTGGTCAAGATTCCAAGCCTGCAACTCTTGCATCAGATCCCGTACCAACGTCCTCGAATCCCAATTTGGTAATGGGGTTCCTCGAGTGGATTGCGTCGCCGGGGCCCCTTGCGGCCTCGACGGTCCTCGGACCGTAATGGTGGACGAGTCGGATACCCAATTATTCCTGATGTCCTTGACCATATGATTTGCGAACCTGTTGATGTTCTCGTTGCGCTCTAATGAGTGGTCAACGTCGAGCTCTCGGCTGCCTTCGAAGAGCCAGACTGGGTCTATAGTCAGGGTCTCATCTGTTTGCGAGGTGCTGAAGAGACTGGACAAGTATCCGTTGGCGGATCGGGTAAACGCGGTAAGAGACTTGATTGCCGCATCTATACCTCTTGCCGTGGGGGACATGGGTAAGTTTATCAAGTAAGCTGTCATCGATGGCGACAGTAGGTTGAGGAGGGACGTCATCGACGTCATCATGTGAAGATGCTCAGGCCGTAGCTCAGCGGAATGGAGGCTTCCCAGATGACCGAAGCTGGCCATGACGAACTTGAACACCGTCAAAACGTCTACCATATCATTCGACCCGAATTCTCGATGAATGCAGGGCCCCGATAGAAGTGATCGGAAAGCCTCAAGGTACGTATCTAACATTATCCAACCCAACGGCTCCTCGGATGAAGTCTTGATGATCGCCGGAAACATTCGGCTCAGCATGAAAGAAAGAATGTGTGCATCACCCATGCCATGTTCAAGGATTGCCCTCTCTTCTGTAAGCTTCCCGCTCGCCAGAGCAAGCTGGAAGTTAGGAAATAGCAAGTAAAAGAGGCCGGATACTGCCTTCGCGTCGCCTTCTTCCAGCTTCAACCCATAGGCGAGGATACCCGCTGTTTGAAGTCGCGGATCTTGAGTTGGGGGAGAGTACTCCCGGCTGATCTGGTAGAAGAAAGAATCAACCGGGCATATGTCTTGAGATCGGATCAGTCCGATGATCGATCGAATAAAGTCTACATGGTTTACATGCTCTGAAGTGTCGAATGTTAGAGACTTCAGGTCCAGCTTTATACGGTCCATCGTGGACCGGAGTGACCTGGAGAATTGTTGCTGGAGAAGTTGCCGCCTACTGGCATCTGCAGACCGTAGAGTTTTACGCATGGTCGTGAGCGTATCTGAGGGGTTGCTTAGTCAAAAGTGGCTAGGTGGATATCAAGTTACTCACGATTAAATAAGTCCCTGTTCGAGCTGTAATCAGGACTGTTCCCGACCTCGACAACGGCATCTTTGAACAAGGGATCGCTCTGGCGCTTCAGAATGGCAGCAAGTTGGTTCTCAAAACCTAGGTATTGGGACGGTTTGACAATCTCCCAAAGAAATAGTTCATGAGTCGCCGCGTTGAGATCCTGGCTGATGGTAAGTTTGGTCCGACGCTTATAAAGGACGAGGCTTACCTTGAAGTCGTTTACACCTTGCTCGATGAGAGTTCCCACAAACAAAGGTATATACTTTCTTGAAGAGTGAGCGATAGTTTTTGGCAACCCACGGAAGATGCTGTATTTCCCATTCGCGAAGAAGTCCGAGACGCGCTGCTCACAGTCAGAAGACACTCTTAAGTGGTCCTAGGGAAACTTACTGAAAGCCGGGCATGGATCAGCCGTGCTGCCTGGCGTCCTCCAAGCGCAACACTCTGTTCAATACAGATGGCCCGATCACTCGTAGGACCGATGGTACACTCTCTTGTATCTATTCCCATAGCTTCTTGAGCCATGGAAAAGAAAGACGGAGCTAGCTTGCGTTCAAGTAACTGAGTAGTCAGTATATAGAACATCTTGAAATGCTGGCCGAGAACGTACAATGATAGCATCTTCGCCATGCCAGGAGTGTTCGGAATTTGTTGGCTCACTACAAACGAACTCCTCGATCCTCTTGACATAATGATCAAGTACATCTAAGCCGACGCGTAGATTACTCCAGTCAAAGTCCGATACTGATATTGGCAACCGCCTAAACATTTGCTCTAACTGAGCTACGAGATGTTAGAAGGGTTGTTGAACTAAGCAGGACAACGATAACTCACAATGTTTGAGAGCGAAAGAGGCGGCCGCAAGCGTTGTAGCGCGCCTGACGACGTCGAGGAACGCCTTCATCGAGAAATGAAGCACGTCCATAGCGCCTCTCTTATTCATTCGAATGACAGCATTCATCATGTCTCGGCTAATATTTCTCGAAGCGTCTTTGGACATGCTTGAGAACTGTTGTTGGATATCCGACTCGACTGACGTGTATTGTTCGAGTACCTGGGAGAACATAGTTCTGTACCAATCCGCGAAGGGTTGATAGGCTGATGTATCATCAGATGACGAGATGACGAAGCGAGCCAGTTGACTCCAGGCCCGCAAGCTGATCAGACACGCTTCCTTATGAGAACTCCCGGGAGACACAAGTTTCTCAATCGTCTGGATAGATGGTCGCAGATCTGGGGGAGCGACCCAGAAAAGGGTGCACAGAAGATCATGGTGGTTTCGCAGAGCGGCCAGCTCTGTTTCGTGGATGTCTTTCTCCTTTTCGTACTGTCGATTATGGTTTGGAAGTACTCGAGCCACCAGGTTCCTGACATCTTTGATCAGGCCAAAGTTTCGGAGACGCTGGATGGAGAGCGCAAGCAGTTTCAAAAAGATATGGAAGCACTTGTCGCCTTGTGCAAGGGCAAGAGAAGGTGTTCCTGGTAGCTCTTCTAGGAACTTCGGAGAACTATACACCGTCTCGTTGCGCAGATGTGAAAGATGCTGCGAGGCGAAGAAGTCAAAGACAGTTCCTATTAAAGCGTTACACTTACGCCATCCCCACTGCTCGACGAGGTAATGACAGCGACTCAGGATACCTCGGCAGTAATCATTGAAGCTGGGCGACTGCCGTGAGTTACTCTGATATAGATGGAACACCCGTTTCAGCATCTTCTGAGGCAAAGACCATCCCTCAAGGGGAATCGTGTGTCTTATCCCTTGGAGAGCGATCCCTGCATTGTCAAATTCGCCCAAAGGGAGAAGGGTGAATATATTACGCCAGATTCGCTCCATCATCGCCGCGTCGGTGATTGACTCAACCTCAGTCGTCACTAAGACAGACGATACGACATCCCAGAAACCGTGTCTTGGGATGCGAGCTTCTTCAAGGACTCGGATGAGTGTCACCCAACATATGACAGAATACTGATCATTGCGGATTCCTCCTTCCCGAGAGGGCGTCCGCTGCAAATGGTCGTAACAGACCCGGACGTCGTCAAGATCCGAACTGAGTAGAATTCGAGCCGTGGTCTTGGCGAGCGATTGTAAGATATTCTCAAGCTCAAACGTCTCTGACAAGTGGTCGAGCTTCTGTAGAATGCGCAAAACACGCGTCTGTATCACGAGAATATGGCTCAAAGCATTGACCAATGGCGCGTTTTCGCCGTGGGGAAGAATTGGCAAGGCTGTCGCCCGTTGCGCAAAACTCCTCAGCACTTCGACAACTCGACCCGCGAAGAGTTTCTGACTTGCTTCCTCCGGGAAACTCACATAATGTTGGAAATAGTCGAGAAGGAAGTGAAAGGCTTGAACCAACTTTCGACCGCACACTGCGCTGTTAGCATCACTCGAATGTAACTGTTCAGCGATCCAATCGAATACGATCCCGAGCTCTGATGAGGTTTGCGCATCCCACGAACCCCAGTGCAATTCCTTCTCGTCTAGGATAAACACGCGCCGGCCTCGTGGTTGGTGCATGTTTTCGAATGAGCACTCGTCTAATGCCTGCACCAAACGGCCGCTCCCAAGCAGTGTACTTTCGTGAAAAAACACACCGGGATCTAGAGGAAATACTTCAAAATGCTGCGTATACTCAGTACCAAACGGCCCGAGTCCCATCAGCTTACCGCTATCTGCATCGACTTGTACCGGGTCCGAGTGGTGACTAGAGGGGGTCCAATCCCTAGGTAGCGGGTCGTTGGCGTGTGCGTACTGGGGAGCTGTTGTATCGACACATCGAGGCTGCACCTGTTTGCGAACCTTGAGCCTCCTTCGAGGCTGCCTGACCTCTGAACTTTCGGGATTTAGGGGTGGAGAATCGTCGTCAGACGCGCGGTGCGATTCAAGACCACGCCCAGCATTACCCACGATACTTTCCAGACGCACACCGACTGGGTTGGGTATGGATTTACGAGTTTTCCGGTAAATAGCGTCAAGTGCTCTCTTCCGAGTATCGAAAGTGTGCCTTCCCGCCGTTTCTCCTGGCACCTCAAGCTGCGCAGGTCTGGAAGTCGCCTGATGAGATCTCGCCTGATAAAGCTGACCCTTCTTCAGCGGCACCGGTTTACTCAGCTGACCGGGCGACGGTGTATCTTGTTTTTCGGCATTTATAGTCACAAATCCGTTCAAACTAGCCTGTTTGACCATCCGACGAGGTTGCGAGAAACGGTGCGAAGGGATGATACGGCGAACTCGTGGTTTTTTATGAAGAGCAGGCCACTGAGTGATCGGGTTTGGCGAGATAGGCTGTAGCGGCCTAGAAGTGGCCATTCTCGATTGATTCTCACGGTGACTTTTCTGTTTGATGGTGCCCATTTTCCAATCTTGGAGGACCCAGTTCGCATCGAGGTTATCCTTGCGTGTCCCAAGAACAATTTGTTTCCTAGAAGGGCTAGATCTTCCCTGGTCTGATCTTCTATTTGCTGTACGAGCTGCTATGCGAATGAAGAGCGGCGCATCTGCTTCCACAACGTCCACAATACTCAACCGAGGTGGTGTAGGCATCCTGGGTGCTGATCCAGAGGCCTTTGAAGAGGGAGTCGTATACTCCACAGACCTGGGACGCTGTGGCTTGGCTTTAGACGTCGTCGCTAAGCTCTTAGATCGGCCGAGGAGACCAGTAATTTTCGGTTGCCGTTTGGTCTGACCGAGATGACCTTTGAAGGTCGCCTGCTGGTCTTTTCTTCGTTTCCGAGGTCGCTGTCTAATATAGCCCTCCGTACTAGATCTCTTGTTGCTGAGAAGCATGCGGTCGACGCTGTTGTCTTCAACCACGGAAGCAGCGTCGTCAAAAGGATCAGAAGTGTTGTCGTTAAAGAAATCTTCGCTATTAGTTCGTAAAATCGTATCATCATTATCATCATCTGTGCCCGAATCATCCAAGAATAGAGCATTGTCGGCTTCCGGCCTGAGAGGAACCTGTCGACGTTGTGCAACCCCTTTTCTCTGGACCTTCTCGGGGGAATGCTCAATACTGGGCTGGCGGGCCGTCTTCTTCAACTTCTGTATTGAATTACCGTGTTGGTCAAGCCGAAGCCAAGAAGCAGGTAAAACGCCCCGGATTCTCTTCATGTGTGCTCGAACCTCCGAGTCGCTTCCGGAATCACTACTCAAGCTTGAAGCCGGCTCGTCCTCGTTTAAACTAGCTATGCTCTCATAGTCACCATCCAGCATGGTAAGATCAACAGCCTGGGGGCCCTGATTGGCTGGCGCTGGAGTGTGACTGCGAGACGACAGCGTGCTGCTAGGTTTGGGCGTAATCGTTGTCACTTGTTTCGAATGGCCAGCAGTAGCGATCGGTGTATGGGCCAGGAAACGTGGGCTCGTTTGAGGTGGCGAAGGTGGGACATCAAAAATGTCGTCCACTGGTGCCGGCGGTGACAAATCTCTTACATATCTCGCCAGGGCCTGAATTTTTCGTGATTTATTTTTCTCGGACTCCTTTGGGGAAGCTCGTCGCTTGTAGATCCGGCTAGGCCTCTTTCTGGTTTTCCATTTCTCAATATCGGCGGTGTCGGGAAGCTCCTCATCCTCGTCCTCGTCCTGTGAGCTGGTTGATGAAGCCGTAGAGTGTGGTATTCCACGCCGCCGCGGTGATGCCTCATGGCTCTCTACTGGCACAAGTGCCAGCTCATCCACCTCGTCCACCTCACCGACAGGGTCGAGCTGCATAAGACCTTGGCTTTCGTCCGACTCCGCGTGAATACCAGTGTCCTTAACGGTCGACTGACTCTCCTCCTCGTATTCCTGCTCTTGGGAGTCATTTTCTTGTTGTTTCCGTCGCCTCTCTTCTTCCATCTGTATCCTCATGGGGCGAACACCATGAGATTTGAGGGTTTTGCTATACTGGGCACTTTCGAGAAGATAGGGATGTTCTTGAATAGGCTTTCGAGGTCTCAAAGAGCGGAGTGGCTGAGGGGTGTCGTCCTGCAGGCTGTAATCATCATCTTCTGGAATCTCATCTATTGCGATGGGAAGCTCAGTGCTCTGCCCTCGCCTTTCTGGTGCGATGTGCGGCTGCGATGGATTCTCTGCGGTAGAGCTTGCTTGGCTACTTTCGAGGGGAGGCAGGTGGATTTCCAGCCGCTGGATCGATGTATTGGGTGAGGCAGCCTTCGACGGAGCTGCTGCATGTGTTGGCGTGGATTCCGATTGACGTCTCTGGGGCTGGGGCACATGGTGTCCATTCTCGGGGTTGGAGGAAGATAAGGGAATATCCCAAATATCGGCTTCTCCAGTGTCGGCAGATTTCGCGATGTTGCCTTCATCTTGGTAGTACTTTGTAATGGGCGGAGGTAACTCGTTATCGGATTCCTGGCTATCGGATGCGGATGAGCTTTCGTCTTCCGAGTCGGGCACCTCTCCAAGCTCCTTCCATTTCGCCATTGAGCCTACGATGCATTTCTCTCGAGGAAAATTAAGGGTGTTGGAGAATAGTCATGTTAAGTTAACAGTGTGCACGGAGCAGATGTATGGATGTACTATTCAAGTACAGTAACCCACCGTGAAAGGGAGCCAGCCGAGCGAGACGCGTCTAAAAAAAGCACTTAAGTAAACTTGGAGGACGCGCTCTTGAAAGTGGGGCCGCCACCTTTAGAAGTGTAAGTAAGTACTTTGTACCCTAGGTAAATACTGGAGTGCACAGTACCGACCACCCGTCCTCACGCTCGACATATACAATTCTATACAGCTTTTTGTGAATCCCGATAGTACCCTTTGATCTTATTCATCCCGGCCTCCTTTTCTTACAATACTCTTGAGCTTGAGACACAACTCAGAATGAGCTCATTTGCTCGGACGTATCTTCCAATTGGTTTAGCCGTTGGCTTCGGAATATGGAACGGTATGATAGAAGCCCCTCGAACCCTTGACAACATGCTGAACTTTCTGGTTGAGGATACTATACATTTGCACCTGAATTTAAAGAGCAGCAGCGGAAAAGGGAGGAAAGGGAGAAAAAGGAGAAACCGCCAGCCACGAGACCTGGTGAGGTGTCCAAACCAACCCATCCTAGCGACCCCAACATGATGGATACCAAAGACCAGAGCAAAGACCGAACATCATCCCCATAATCCCAAGGGCAAAAGGGGACAGCCCAAATCCTCCCTTCCACTCTCCATCTCCTCGCCGCCTGTTGATGACGAATACTCTGTATAGCCAATGGTCAACCCTCGCCAAGACAAAGGGTCAGAGTACCGCGGGAAGCAGGGACTGAACAGGGACAAGCCTTTCCCCGCGTCCCAATGACAAGTTCCCATGACGAGGATTTCGTGGAGTCAAATTTCACAGACACATACGTCAAAGCGGCCTCTTGATTCCGCCATCTAGATTTCTTCTGAGGATGGGTCCAGGAAACCGTTGCTTTTCAACACCCGAGAGACTTGTAAACCGGATCGAGAAGCGAAGTTGATGGTAGTATGCTTGGAACTAGGGCCACCATGTCTGGATGCTGAATGCATATTCAGAGCATACCGAGTAGAATCTATCATACAAATAAGAAGGACCAGGAAGTATCTCAGCGAAACGAGGATGAAGCTGTATGAACTTTGAAGTTATAGGTCATCTACCACCAGAAGACTCTTGATTCGCCAAAGTCATCCAAGTCCATATTTTCAATAATCTTAATGCACTATGTCAAGTCGTGAAACCTTACCCCTTGGCTGGCCACTCAGAAAGATAAGTCACATTCGGAGCATATCCATGGATGTCATGAGCACCTACAGAGTATGCCAGTACCTTATCAATTGCGAGGGTATATATTTTATCAATCCCCGCCCAATCCCCGAAAAGGTGACCAGTATCTAGGTAGTGTTTACAATGTGCTTACTACTCCATATCTTTCGCTGTTTTCTTTTGGGCCTTTGCATGCACGCATCTCGAGCTTGCCAGCCAGTGACGTTTACGAGATAAACCGGTTAAAGAAAGGTACCTAGGTACGTACCATTTTCCAGAGCTGCCCAGTTGTGGAGCTACCGTCTCTGCTCAGTGCTCCCCTTTCTCTGGCAGGTCTGGCAGGTCTGGCAGGCTGGCAGGTCGGGTTCGGGTGGAAATTCGAACCAGCCAATAGGTAGGCAGCTATCGAATATCTGACCCACTTTGGAGCACCATCATACGACAACCAGCCAGTCTTGCAGGTCCTCGAAAAAAACACTCTCTTCCACTCTGTTGAAACCTCCTGGAGACGTCTTCCAATTCAATTAATATCACGCCCACGCCCACACCCGCTTCGACTGCCACCACACCAACACGCCAACACGTCCAGCTTGACCACACACCCATCCCTTCCTCTCAATTGGTCAAATCTCCACTCTCCCAATCCTCCCCATAGTCCCCCTTCCTAACCACCATGATTCGAACACCTGCTACCTCTATCCTGCGCGCCGGCGTCCGGGCCAGCAGTCTACGAACCTTCGTCCCCCGGGCCGCCGCTTCTACCGCCATCTCTAACCCGACCCTGGCCAACATTGAGAAGCGATGGGAAGGCATGCCCTCCACTGAGCAAGCTGAGTTGTGGATGGCTCTGCGCGACCGGATGAAGGAGAACTGGGCTGAGCTCACCGTGCAAGAGAAGAAGGCTGGTAGGTGACATCTTTCTTTCCGTGTATACAGCTGGATACGGATCAACGTTACCGAGGGCGGCGCAAAGAGGACCAGCAGAGGGAATCTCCTCGAACCTTCGGGGATTCGAATGGTCGCGCAATGGGAAGATCTCCCATCGAACCGCCCAGCTAGCTATTGGTGATGGTGTCTCCACAATTTTTTCCGCCATTCACGATAGTCATATTCAAAAGCAACTGTGTTAGCTGACCCGGGTTACGTTCACAGCCTACTGGATCGCTTTCGGGCCTCATGGTCCTCGGGCCCAGTCCCCTCCTGACGAGAACAAGAAGGTCGCCCTTTACACTGCCATGGGTATTCTTGTCTCGTTCGTTATCTTCGCCACCGCGCGCGCCTTCGCCGGCCCGGCGCCCAGCACGATGACCAAGGAATACCAGGAGCAATCCAACGAGTTCCTCAAGGTGAGACTATCCCACCCTCGGATGTTCATCCATCGTTGTCCCGGAAGACAAGAAGCTGATCTCGACGTTCACAGAACCAACGCTCCGAACCTTTCACCGGTATTGGCCAGGAGGGCTACGAAGGCAAGGGCATGGTGCAATCGCCTCCCAAGCAGCACTAAACTTAGTCTCCCGCCATATTTAATATAAAAACCCTCCCAAGACCTATTTTCCTTTGTCTTTAGATGCAATCCCGAGGACCAATTCGTTGAGGAAGTGCGAGGCGTCGATCCACCACAGCCTATACCCGTGTACAAACTAAGGACCAGACAACAACAGCAAAAGCAAAGGCAGACTAGACTTGATGGGTGGCGATTTTTACCCATCTCTCTCACTTCTCGATGACCGGATGAATCCAGTTTGGCTACCAGAGGTTCGGGAGACGTGAGGTCGGGAGGACCCATTGTTGTTGTTGTTGCTGTTGTTGTTGTTGTTGTTGTCGACGAGCGCAGACTAAGGCGTTGAGTGCTGGTGAAAAGGAGAAGCAGGCTGTTGTCGTTGTACAACGCAGTCGGGGCTTTTGTAAATATGTACAAGAGAGGAAAAAACAATATCTTATTTGACGTTCAGAGAAGCCTTTTCCCAGCCAGCATTTACTTACCCCTTTACATGTTCATTAATGCTATGCCACTGAGAAAGATAACCTCCTCTTACCGGCGATAGTATAACACTCATCAAGTTAAAGTAAGTATATGTCTATCAAAATTAACCCAGGTCTCTCGACAGGTAGGGAAAATGTGTGATCGGCACCAATGCTTGAATCGAATCCAATATACAGAAAAGGGGGGACCGTCGTTTCAAAGGGCGAGGGGGGGGGGGAGGAGGGCTGGCAAGGCACGACATGGTCAACATTGCACACAGATAGATAGATAGACTGACTACCTAGTAGGTTACTCGAATACATCATTTTCCCTCTCCTCAGACAATTATCTCTCTCCTCCCTCCTCCTCCTCCCCCTCCACTTTCTCTCACATCCCCAAAACGTAATCTATCAGCCGGGGAAAAAGAGATATCGTGAGTGAGTGTGACAAGGCAAGACTCTATCTATTATTACAGTAGAGTAGAGTAGAGTAGGTTGGTAGAGTATCTACTCGAAGCAAAACACAAAAAAAAAAGTAAAAAGTAAAAAGACGACGAACGGTGAACGGTGAACGGTGAACGCGGGTGGCTGGCGGATTGAGTGAGCGTGTGTGTGTGTGGGTGTGGGTGAGATGATATTTATAGACGACGGGAAAGGGGGAGGGGGAGGAGGGGGAGGAAGGGAGGGAGAGAAAGCGGAAGAGAGGGAGAGAGAGAGAGACAGAGAGAGAGAAGGAGGAGGAGGAGGATGCTTTGGGGTTCAGGTTATATCCATCCGTACCCTTCCCTCCCTATATATATTGAATACTTTATATATACACCTAAGTACTTATCCAGCTTACTTACCACACGTCTTCGAACCCCCCGTAACACATGAGATTCGACCATTAGGTATTGGAGGGTAGCCGAACATATAAGCAGCAATACGGGTTCGACTCCCATAGCCGGCACGTGGCGTTTGCTCTTATCTGGTATATAAGTATTATATATACCTAGGTATGTTAGATATCTATAACCACACACAAAGACCCCCCCCCCCCCCCCTTTTTAACTCCATGTTTTCCTCTTCGTACAGTATAGTTATGGTATGTAATAGTTAGGTAAGTCACCATGGCTCGACGGGTTCTTCTCGATCTCATTCATATGTCCAGCCTTGAAACTTATGCCTAAGCCCACCCTCATACCAGACTCAAAAAATCAAGGATATCATCATCGAGGCATGCTCGTGGGGTTTCGTGGGGTTTCACTCCAGCACAAAAGCCGTTGAGTCGTCACCCTCATTAAGCACCACTTTGTCCCGCCTCCCTATAACTCCCCAAGCTCCGATCTACCACCTCCCTCTGTGTACTTCTTCCACCGTCCCTCGCCACCCCATCTTCATCCTGAACACGCCTCTCGACTTCCAGCCGTCCATCCTTCCCCCAGTAGCCCACCCGTTCCTCTCCTCTGACCGCTTTCTCCGTGACCAGGACATAAGGCATGGGGGCATCAAACATGGCCTCAGCCAAGACACGCTCCATCTCCATCTTCAGAGCGCGGGCCCCCGTGCGCGACTTCTCGGCGCGCTCGGCAATCGCTTCCAGGGATTTTTGTGTGAAGATGAGAGTAGAAGGGTACGTCGCGAAGAGTGCCGTATACTGAGCGACGAGAGAGTTGCGGGGCTCCGTCAGGATGCGCAGGAGATCGGAGCGTGAGAGCGGTGAGAGGGCGACAATATTGTGGACACGGCCGATGAGCTCGGGGATGAATCCGAAGGCCTGGAGATCCTCAGGTGTCGTGAGGTCGAGGGGCGTCAGGGAAGATGCGCCTTCGGTGGTCGAGGGTTGGTGGGGAAGATGTGCGAAGAGTTCGACGGGAAGGTCGGGTTTCTTGGGGTCTGTGGATGATAAGGACGAACGGTTTCGCAATTCGGAGCCGAAGCCCATGGAGGGCTTGGATACGCGGTTGAGGATTGCCTTGTCGAGGCCCACGAAAGCGCCGCACATAACGAAGAGGATATTGCTGGTGTCGATAGTATACTGATCCACCTTACCAGAGGAAGGGGGTGCGGCTTGCGGCCCCGATGTAGAGGATGAGGATCCGGGGCCAGTGTAATTCGTTGTTATAGGACTTGCCGAGCGCGACGAGGATGAGGAAGATCGATTATCTTTGACGTGGATGGTAACCTTGGTGCCTTCAACCAATTTCAGCAAGGCTTGTTGTACGCCTTCACCACCCACATCTCGGCCGTTCATGGTCTCCCGCTTGGCAATTTTGTCAAATTCGTCCAGTACTACTATCCCATGTTCGGTCGACGTCACATCGTAGTTTGACTCGATGAGTAATCGTTCGATACATGTTTCGACATCTTGTCCTATATAACCTGCTTGTGTAAATGAATTGCAGTCGGATATGGTAAATGGAACGTTGATTTTCTTGCTCAAAGTTCTGCCCAGCGTCAGCTTCACAATCCCAAGACAAGCAGGTGGAAACGACGAGGCCCTACTCGAGGATATATGTCTTGCCGACACCGGTAGGGCCTATCAATAATAGATTGCTCTTGTCTATCTTCACTGGGGGCGTTCGGCTAGGGTCTTCGGGGATATAGAAGTCAGCATCATGCTCTATGTGCTGCCACGCACGCATGTGCTGCAAAGACTCGTGATGGCCAGGGTAATCGTCTTGGGGAATACAATCAGTTCCGTAGTGTTCGGAGAGTAGCATTTGGAGCATGCGAACCTTCGACGGGGTGACCCTCTCTCTCCCTAGCATTCCTGTCACGAGCAATGGCCTGCCGCATGAGCTTCTCTGCTCTCTTGCGCTCCGTCTCCTCATTATATTGGCGCCTTCGGACATTTTGGTAATGGTTAAAGATGACGGAAGATATCGACTTCTTGGCGCGGTCCTGGCCTACGACATACTCGTCCACTCGTTTCTTGAGATCTCGCGGATAGAATTGGGGAACACCGATGGTGCTCTTGGAGAACATAGGGCCCCTCCCTTCTTCGTTGGGATCATAGCTGTTGGTGTAGCCAGAATTGAAGTCGGTAGTTCGTCTCGGGACGGTCCGTAGTATGGAAGTAGTCGAAAGGGCTCGCCGACGGCAGAGTTTCGGACTGGAGAGGGTGAGAGAGAAGGCTCTCGGCCTCGAGTAGGCTGGTTTCATGCTGTGGCGTGCTAGAAGACTTCTGGCGCTAGCTATACTGATGGGCGTTCAGCACGAAGCTGGTATCCCGCTGGCGCGGGACACAAGGCGAAGCGGCGGGGATGGGTATGACAGGGCGACGAATATCACACATAGGGAGAAGTTACAGACACGAGGTCGACCTCAGGCAGCGAAAGAACAGGATAATGGGAGAGATTTCTGAGTCGTGATATTCTGTCAGTATACCATATGAGTAGGCGTAGGTATATACAATTCGATGTTCAGTGAGCCCTGCGGCTCAAAGGCTGTTGTCTGGAAGCCCTGGTTGTCTATCTCCTGGATCGGATTCGAGATGTGTGTAAGCGAGGAGTAAGTCTGAATCTGACGCTCCCAACACCTGATGGTCTCTCTCCTTCTCTTTAGCTAATGCGGGGGAGCTTTTTGGCGGGGATGAACTGCTAACATCCTCTACGGTCCTTTTAGTTAAGGTACCTAACTTCCAATACCTAAGTATGTACCCACTCAGCAGTGGCCCAAATTTTGGGTACTGCCTTCAATTCATTAGGCTATTAGCAGGAATCCATGGATGTTGACCATTCATTTAATAATGAGGTTTTCATGTGATGTGCCATCTGGTTCAAGATGAATCTCTGCAACTGATTGCTCGCTTGTGGCGGCAGAACGTCAATCCTCCGTCGTCACTGTATCATGCTCGTTTCTATCACTTGATAGGAATGTTCATATCCATATGGATGTGGTGATCGACCAAAGAAATACTCGTCAGCGCTCAGTTGCAGGGATGATATTCGCTATGTATTCTATCGAGCTGCCCCTCGACGTCATTCAACATGTTGCGTTGGAGCTTCCAGAATCCACCTGGGCAGTGTTCCACTTCTCCTCATTTTAGTTGTAGGAGAGCTCCATCAACAGGTATCTCTCCACATCATACTTGTCAATACTTAACCTGGGATACCTCGCAATGAGAATAGCAAATAGACTTTAAGAAACCCAATTGACTTTCCAACATCTTATTAGACCCAATCCCTACCTAACTCTGCTTGCTCGAGAGAGGGAGATTTCTCACTTGTAATAATATTCCATATCCTAGATACATCCATCCATTAAATCCTAGCAAGGGGCTCCATAGCCTACAGCACGCTAGGTAGCTTGAGGTCATTTATTAGCGGGGAGCTCTCGACCACGGTGACCGGCAACCGTGCCTTTCGCCTTTCGACGACGCGCGCTCCCTTCCAACATATCCATTCCTACTTCCTTCATACCTAACTTTGCTTCCAGAACACCGCCAAGATGACTGCCGTAGCCGATCAATCAGCCAATACTCTGGCTTCTGCTCCGGCTGACGGAGTACCCAATGATGGCACCGGTAAAGCTACCACCTGAAGCTCTACCATTTACATGTGATCTGACCGTATCCCTCTCCAGGTGTCGTCCAATTGGATCCATGGTTGTCACCCTTCAAGGACTCCCTGAAGCGAAGATATGCGAAAGCTCAGGAATGGATCAAGAGGATTGACGAAACTGAGGGAGGCATAGAGAAATTCTCCAGGGTTGGTTGACTGCCAGCTGTACTTCTACCCCTTCTACAGTGCTAATCCCACCAAACACCAGGGTGCCGAGATCTTCGGTTTCAACGTGGACAAGGATAATAACATCACATACCGAGAATGGGCTCCTGCTGCCATCGAGGCCTATCTGATCGGGGACTTCAGTGAGGCGCCAAACACGTGCGAAGCAGAACCAACAACCAGACTGACTTGGAACAGATGGTTGGGATAGGGGATCGCATCCCATGAAGCAGAATCAGTATGGAGTCTGGGAGATCGTGTTGCCAGCAAAGGATGGCCAAGCAGCCATTCCACACAACTCCAAAATTAAAGCATGTCACTATCCTGGAAGTTATTACACGGGGTCTCTAACGGTTATGTACAGATCTCCATGACAACGCGAGCCGGCGAGCGGATCGACCGACTACCTGCCTGGATCAAGTATGTGACTCAGGACCTATCAGTATCTCCTGCCTACGATGCTCGCTTCTGGAATCCACCAGCATCAGAGAGATATACATTCAAACACCAACGACCCAAGAAGCCCTTGAGCGCTCGGGTATACGAGGCCCATGTCGGTATCTCCTCGCCCGAGCTACGAGTCACGACCTTTAAGGAGTTCACCAAGAGCATGCTGCCAAGAATAAGGGACCTGGGATACAACGTGATCCAGCTCATGGCTATCATGGAACATGCTTATTACGCTAGCTTCGGCTACCAAATAAACAACTTCTTCGCCGCGAGCAGTCGATATGGCACGCCTGAGGATCTCAAGGAGCTCATCGACACGGCTCACAGCATGGGACTTGTGGTTCTCCTGGACGTAGTCCACAGCCACGCCTCCAAAAACGTGCTCGACGGATTGAATGAGTTTGATGGTACGGACCACCAATACTTTCACGAGGGTGCGAAGGGTAGGCACGAGCTGTGGGACAGCCGCCTGTTCAACTACGGTCATCACGAGGTTATGAGATTCCTGCTCAGCAACCTGAGATTTTGGATGGATGAGTATCAGTTCGATGGCTTCCGCTTCGATGGCGTGACGAGCATGCTCTATATCCACCATGGTATTGGAACGTAGGTTTCTCCCTGCTGCTCCATATGAATGCAAATCTCGAGACCGGAATACTGACATGATCAGGGGTTTCTCTGGCGGCTACCACGAGTACTTCGGCGCCGACGTAGACGAGGAAGCCGTTGTCTACCTGATGATTGCCAACGAGATGCTTCACGATCTGTACCCTGATAGCATCACCGTGGCAGAGGACGTGTCGGGCATGCCCGCACTTTGCCTCCCATTGTCGCTGGGAGGCGTCGGGTTCGACTACAGACTCGCCATGGCGATCCCCGACATGTGGATCAAGATCTTGAAAGAGCAGAAGGACGAGGAGTGGGATATGGCCAACATCTGCTGGACCCTAACCAACAGGAGACACGGCGAGAAGACCATCGCATATTGCGAGAGTCACGACCAAGCGTGAGCTACCACGTATCCCCAAGAGAAACAGAATGCCTAGATACCACTGACACTTCGCAACCGCAGACTCGTGGGCGACAAGACGCTCCTCATGCACCTCTGCGACGCGGAGCTCTACACCAACATGTCGGTGCTGTCGCCGCTGACGCCGGTAATCGACCGGGGCATGTCGCTGCACAAGATGATCCGGCTGCTGACGCACGGGCTGGGCGGAGAAGGGTACCTGAACTTCGAGGGCAACGAATTCGGGCACCCGGAGTGGCTCGACTTCCCGCGCGAGGGCAACCAGAACTCGTTCTGGTACGCGCGGCGGCAGCTGAACCTGACGGAGGACCCGCTGCTGCGCTACGGCTTCCTGGCCGAGTTCGACCGCCAGATGAACCTGACCGAGAACCACTACGGGTGGCTCCACGCGGCCCAGGCCTACATCAGCCTCAAGAACGAGAGCGACAAGGTGGTGGTGTTCGAGCGCGGCGGCGCCCTTTTCATCTTCAACTTCCACCCGACCAACAGCTACGCCGACTACCGCATCGGCGTCGACCAGCCCGGCACCTACAAGATCGTGCTCGACACCGACACGAAGGAGGTGGGCGGGCACGGCCGCGTGGACCCCTCGACCCGCTTCTTCACCACGCCCATGGAGTGGAATGGTCGGCGGAACTGGACGCACGTCTACATCCCCAGCCGGACTGCCTTGGTTTGTGTTCCCGTTGATTGATTAATTAATTCAGTTCATCTCGATCGAATTTCTCTTCTTCTCTTTCCTATCTTTTCCCACCTCTCTCTGTTTTATTTCCTTTTGCGGTTAAAGTATAAGAAGAAGAGATTGGGAGGAAAAATCAACAACAATCAATGTGTGCTTGGTCGATTCTTGCTTGCTTGTCTGCCAACTTGCTCGTCTACAAGAATTACTAACCCGAGACTTTCTACCACCCCCGCCTTCGTTCTCGTCGCTTTTTAGGTCCTCGCTCCCGAATCTTGATCTCTATTTGCAAGATCTTTCAAAAGTCGAACGACCCCTCGCCTCCCTTGCTCCCTTTCCTTCAAATTGATCGCGAGTCAGGGGGGGGTGGAGCGGGCGAGCGAGCAAGCAAGCATGCTTCGCGAAAATTACACGGAAGGAATCGAGCCCGCGTTGAATCAAGTGGGATGCAAATATGGAAATGGAAAGTAAAGATAGCCCAACAACAGCAGGAGGAGGAAGAGGAAGAGCGAGAGCGAGAGAAAAAACAGACGAACAAGCAAATACACATCAAAAACACCACCACCAACCAAAATGCTCTATCACCTACCTCGCTTTTATAACTATTAGAATTTTTTCTTATAGCAGGCAGGCAAGGAGGCAGGCCGGCAGGCAAATTAGTTTCTTACCTTGTTAGTCTTATGTCAAAAGATTGTTCACCCCCTTTTTGGTCCCTTTCTATGTCTATGATAGATGGTTGCCTTTTGTAATATGCATCACGCAAGGATAACAATAACCCAACGTATACATATACATATATTCAAACACACGTGTGTTGACATTATTGGCATTATTGGCATTATTGGCATAATTGGTATTTTCACAGGGTTAAAAAAATGAAAAACTCTTCAGGTAGAGAGCTTTCCTCTCATCTCACCCCCTAGACTACTACCTAAACCAACACTAACCCTCCCTCCCTGTCTTCACTTACTCACTCAATCACTCACTCAATGAGCCACTCCTCGACCTCGACCCCGAGACTCCTGCCCACGGCCCTCACCACCTCCCAGCCGACATTCACCCGCCACCGACCCCCCCTATCCATCACATCCGCCGCCCCCGCACCGCCGCTACCACTGACTCCGACACCGCCCCCGGCCCGGACCAGTAGGCGCAGGCTCGCGAGCGTAGCCAGCGCCATGGCCACATCACCGTCCACGGTATCGTGGTAGTTACTATTACTATTGCCAGTATCATCAGCAGAGGAGGGAACCCACTCCCGCCGCGTCGCCACGTATATGGCCACCATGCGCTCCAACACAAAAACGCCCGGCCCCAGCAGCTTCCGCGCGATCTTGCGGTGCCGGGACCGGGCGGCGCGCACGTTGACGCGACTACCGCCGCCGCGGCGCTTGCGCGCGCCGTTATGCCAGGTGCTGAAGAGGGTCTGGTCGTGCCGGGGCGCGTTGTGGGAGGCGAGGTAGGCGGCTATGAGGAGGTAGCGGGCCGTGGGGGGCAGGAGGGTGTGTAAGTCTCTTGTCGTCGTTGTCGTTACGGACTTCTGGGTTGGAGGACCTCCGGCCGACGTTGTTGGGTTCGGGGTTGAGCTCGAAGTGGAGGATGATTTCTTGTTGCTTTCGTTTTTGGCGACGATGGTGATGCCCGGCTCGAGGACGCTCTCGTCCTGGAAGTAGGCGCGCGCGGCGATCAGCAGCTTGCTGAACTCGCGCGCCTTATGGGTGCCGGCGGCGACGGGCGCGGTGAAGCGCGGCCAGAGCGTCCGGCTCGCGTGCGTCATGGCCGGCAGGGTGCGGGAGGCCGGGCGGGTCAGCGAGTCGTGGACCGCGGCTACGAAGCGCGTCCAGAGGTCGCTGGTCTCTTGCTGCGTCGTGTTGGGGAGCGCTGCCGGGGGAGACCGCGAGAGGATCTTGGTGTATTGGTTCTTGGTGTAGGGCGGGAAATGTAAGTGTGGAACGGCCGGGGTGCGGAGGAGAAAGGGTGTCGGCGTTGTGAGGATGAAGACGGTGGTCAAGTTTGGGATCTGTTGCGCATATTGAATCACCTATAGTTAGCTATCTGGCTGCTGAAGAATATCATTTTCCCCAGTCTACTCTAGATGATGATGCAACTGAAACTTACGATCTCAGAGAGCCTCGCAAGAGCAGGGCATAAGGTAGGAGGCGCCTCTCTCTGGCGATCAATGCCGTCGAACACCAAGACGAACCTCCAACCCGCAGCGGTGTCGCGCTCGACGTACTTCAGCATCTTGGTCAATTCGACCGTCAGGGCGGCCAGCGTCTCGCAGCGTCCCACGGAGCCATCCCACTGCAACTCATCGGCAACCGAGGCGACGGTGCGCTCGTACAGGTGCCGGGCCGTTACACACTCGGGGGATTTCACGATGGCATAATGAAGATCGGTCGAGTCATCTTGGGACAAGGCTTGGAGGAGGTGCGCGGTGACGGCACTCTTGCCGGTGGCTTCGGTACCGTGGATGATTAGGTTCCGGCAAGGGGCTGCTCGCGGATATAGGAGGGTCGTCAGAGCTTTGATCTGGTCATCACGACAGGGGAAAGTGTCGAGCAGGAGGGTGATGAGCTCGTCTGGCAAGTCGAAAACTGATGACGATGTCATTCTCTAATTGCATGCAATTGGTTCAGACACAATTGGTTCGCAATCAGCGTACCTACATGGGTACGGCAGATCAGAGCTCTTCTCCCTGGCCTCTCTGCTATCTTTGGATTCCCACGATCATGATAACGTTTTAGCTTCAAGATTGTTGCTTTTGCTCGAGTTCATCACTGAGTGACTCGGGTGCTCGGCGATAAGTATGGCGCGTTCATACATTCACACGGAGATTGAGTATAAGGTGGCCTGTGCGTCTTATAAATTAACTTGACGGTCAGCCCCGCGGTCCATGTGGGGCTATCGAGAGATCCCGAGGTTTACCAATCAATCCCAGCTAGGCTGCCAGCTGCCCTACGAAGTACTTCCAGCTTCCAAGCGTATTGGTGGATGCACATCCAGGTATCAAATCCTACCGTCTTCTACCTCGCATTATGCAGTATCCTGGTCTAGGTATTTAAGTACATTCCTATGTACTTATGCTGATACCTAGAAGTCTTGACGTAGTCTATCTTTTATTAGGTAGATTGGCACCGCCCATTCGAGTCTTGTACCTCCTATCTAACAAGGAGTCCTAAGGAGGAACCTTGGAAGACTTTCCAACTTCACCACTTGATTCATCCCCAAGTAACTTGCACTGGGTTTTCCAAGACCTCAAATCCTCACCTACGTGCTTATAGAAGTATGTAGGTAAGCGTCCAAGGTATATCCAAACTCCTGTCTGGTTCTGTTTATCCACCCTTACCTTCGGCTGACTCATCAGGCCCCTATCCGTGTAACCTAGAAGAGAAGATGGAAGACTTCGACTTGAACACGTTGGACATGGCTACGCCCGATCCCCTCTTGGATCTGGATTTTGGCACCCTCCACTCCACAGATGGAGACTGTCTACTCTTGGGCCGGCCTTCTCAGCCTGTGCTGGATATTGCTGAACAAGAGCCGTCCGACGACGCCAACCCGTCACATGCTGAGAATGAGTTGTCATCCAGCCAGCCCAGAGCATATCATGCCAAGCGGCCTCACAGGAAATCCAGGGCCGGGTGTACCCAATGCAAGAGACGCAAAGTAAAGGTAATAATACAAGCCCAGGCCCACGCCCAGGTCATGTTATCCTTGTCGGCATCGAAACTCACCTCTCCTCGCAGTGTGACGAAGTACGGCCAACATGCAAGGCCTGCAAGCTCCGGAAGGAAACCTGCGTCTATCCGAGCGCTTCACCACCCGCACCCCGGCCTGCCTCTACCAGACGCTCTTTTGTGCATCACGAGCAGTCGCCCGCGCCATCTTCCCCGGGGTTCGGTGATGGCATCCTCGTTGAGCCGTTATACCGGCCCGCCCAGATGAGTGACACTCTGGACATGAAAATGCTCTGGTTCTATACGACCGCGTCCTATGAATCTCTATCCATCGAGTCAAGCCGCTCAGATGTCGTTGACAAGGTTTTGAAAGTGACCCTCGTCGAACACGCCTTCAGATCGCCTTTCTTGCTGGACACCCTCATGGCTTTCTCTTCCTTGCATTTGCAGAGCCTCAACGAGAAAATCCCGGCTAGCCGTGCCATGGCCTATCAGGCGAGAGCCTTTGAGGGATACCGCAATGCCGTCCAGAGTGCCAGACGTGCCGACTTCCCTGCTTTGTTGGCCTGCTCCCTGATCATGTGTGCCCTGAGCACCCAGATGTTTCGCGAATCCCATCCCGGACTGTATATCATTGACTGGATCACAGTCTGGCGCGGCATTGGCATGGTCGTCGATATCATAACACCCCAAGCCGTTGCCGATTCGGGCTTGGCCGTTCTCTTCTACCGACCTCCGATAGACTTTGAGAAGACGACGAAATACATACCCAACAATCTGCTCTTTATGGTCAGCTCCATCCGGCCGGGCGACGCGGATCTGGAGCATCAGAAAGTGTACTACGACTTTCTGAGATTTCTGGGCGGCCTCTACATGGAATTGAAAGAGCACGGTTTTAGTTCGATATTGGATCTTCGTATCGTCACCTTCTTCACCTTCACCCCCAAGCCCTTCGTGCCGCTAGCGAGAGAGGGCCGACCCCGAGCTCTGATTATACTGGCGTATTACCTGTGCTTCATAAAACTGACGCAGGGCATATGGTGGATGGCGGATGTCCCGAATCGAGAGATCAGCAAGATTATCGACATGCTGGGACACGAGTGGGAACACTTACTGCACGTCCCACGTATGATCCTCGCGACCGAGGACAAGACTGAGATCGCGCGGTTCCTGGCGGAGAACCACTCCTGGACCCCGGCCCAGGTATCTCTCCATGAGAGACAGAAACAGCTACTTGGGGAGCTGGGACACTATACCAACGATGGAACACAAGTCACGCTAGAAAACGGCCATTGGAGAATCAAGACCCGGCAGATCACGTGGGATAAGACCAAGCTGGGCGATGCATCTCTCCAGGTGAATACTTCGGAAAAGGAGATGCTAGCTCTCAAGTTGGTCGCGGCAACCCCACACAGCGCCAGTTCACGAACTTCCGATAATTCATCGACTCCGTCTACTGTCTCGACTGGCAAGTCACCGAGCCCTTGAACCGTCTTTACGAATCGCCGTAAGTTCGGGAAACTTGTAGCACAGCGGACAGGTACCATTTTCTTTTCCTTCCTCCGCTGCGATAGGTCGGCATAGGAGAAGAAATCTACCTCTCCCCGTCAGAAGCCTCAGTCGCAGTTAAAGGACACACTGATGCCCATCATTTGCAGCTTGTGCGGTCAAAATGACGGGCACCATTGAACGTCGAGAATGAGCTCTCGTTCATCAGGCCGACACCGGGGGATCGACTCGGTACTTACCAGGAGGCAAAACAACAGCAAACCCCACCGTGGGATGACTCCGTTGCTAGACGCCAAAACCCTCTCACGGAGTCAATTTGGGCGTATTTTACTACAACCCGAAATTGGGCAAACCACACCCACTCAAGCCAATACCCCAAATTCGCTCAAGGAGAGAGAGAGAGAGAAAATCACAAACCATCCCATCTCATCAAAGCCCAAACCGGATATCACTGGTCATTAAATTAGCCGGCCCATCGTTTTCAACCCTCTGTGGATAAGTCCCGTGAAACACAGGGTTTCTATCACGTACTATGACCTTGATGCATATTCCAGGACCAACCTCGCTTCGGCTCTGACTGAACCCCCCCCCCCCCCCCCCCCCTCTCTCCCCAGCTGCGCTAGTTGTCCCAGGCAGACGTCGACGACAATCCGGCCCCCCGGACCTCATAACGAAGCAGCAGGCGTTATCCGGCATGCGGCACGGGCGCTTACGGCGCTTGGGTGGGGTTCACAGGGTCCGGCGAGCAATGTAAGCCGGCGGCCTATCATGGTAAGCCGAAAGCTAGCTTGCCCACCCGTGAACGTAGACGAAGCGCGGCCGCCACCGGAACTGATCGATCATGCATGTTTGGGCGATGGTGTGGGCGCTGACAGTCAAATCAATCAATCAATCGCGCACCATTTCCGCCAGGGTGACAGCAGTAGTAGGATTAGGATGGATGAATGAATGCCTGGGGGGGACGACGACACGACACGACACATGTCCTATCCTATCCCAGCAGCCCAAAAAAGGCACGTCCCGGGGCGACGATGGCGGTCATAGTCTAACCGTTACTCTACGTAACCCGCCCTCCCCCCCTCGGCAGTCCGGCTCGAATTTTGCAAGTATCTTATATATGTATCTCGTCAATGGCGTTCTCGAAGAAGTATAAACGAACGAACGAACGATAGATAGGGCAGGCGCCGCTGTGCATTTGGCACACACACACACACACACACACACACACACACACGTGGGATCATGATTGGGTTGATGATTGGGGAAAAGGGGAAGAAGCGGGTTCCTGGTTACGGTGTTCGTTCGTGGATGTAGGCTATTACCCACCCACCTTGGGGGGAAAGAGGGAGGAAGGGTGGATGGATGGGTGGTTAAGCGTCAACTGAGCCCCCTATCGATCGATCACCGTGACCGCGATATGATATCCCCGTTGCGAGGGATGGGTGAGAAGAGAGGGGAGGGTATGTTTTATGTTGTTGTGGAAGAACCCGGGGGGGGGGGGGGGGGCTGGTTTAGCATTCAGGGTCAGGGGATATCTCACAGGCCATAATATCAACCTATGCCTTATCACCAAGTGTTTTAAGAATCACCATAATCTCGTTTTCATTTTCATCATCATCATCATCAAAATCGTTCTGCCTTTCCGTCTGACTGACTAAGTACCTACCTACCTAGATAGTCAGTCTTTACATGTGTATCGAATGGGGGTGGTAGACTACCTCTTGTGGAGGACACCTGCAATGACAAGTAGCCAGCGGGTCGTTTGAACCATGATACTAGATACTAACCTAGACTGATGAACAGTTTTTCCCCGGGTAACTACTCTCACGAAAATCTTGGTTGCGCAAATGACAACAGTCTCTTCTTATTCTCACATACTTGACTATCTCAACATGTAACTCACTGGCTCTCAAGGCCGCTCGAGCCGTAAGGCAGCACGCCCGTCTTACTACGTACCGGCTTGCCTTCTACAGCAAGGCTGAATAAAAAGGAGAAGGGAAAAAAACCACGTGCCTTTGCTGCATAGACTGACTATTCCGACAATGGGTGTAGCACGTAAAAGGCAGTACGCCTGACCGACCACGAGGCTGGCTCTTTCGAAGCAGCTACGTGCTTATAATCTTCTTCGCAGACCTGACCCCGGTGTTCATTACCGAGAAGAGCACAGCAAGCCATCATTTGGCTGAAGGCAACCAGCAATTCTCCAGTAACCCGTCCTTACCGCATAGACTAACGTGCCTGTGCCTTGGGCGGTGCACCATCTCGAGAAGCGGACTGATAAATCGAGTTTCTTACGAGTCCGATGAGCGTGAGTGCTTGAATTTGGTTCCCGGGGGATGTTCGTCAGCACGGAATTTGCAATATGGATGCACGCATAGGCCATTAACCACACTTGGACACTAGAACAGAGTCAGCATTGGATTACATGGAGAAGGGCAAAATAGCTCGTGGAAACTGACGTGATGTCCATATATGCAGTTATCCACCTCACAATCCTGGCCATTCGTACACGGGTTAAGGCGGGCGAGGAAGGCTATGGCATTCTTTTCATCTTTGGACGGCTTATAGTCGTGCTCAAAGCAACAATCGTCTCCTTTAGAGCAGGGACCACGGAGGTAATGATTGTTGCAGAGTTTGCTGCTGTCTTTTCTTTTCTTGATATTGTCCAGAGCATTCTGGTTTATAGGGATGGGTGGATCAATTCCGCGAGGGCCCGGATTCCAGGCAGGCTGCTTGCTGGCACGAACTGCTGGGGAATTTACGGTCCTGGGTGCTAGCGGCAGTATAAGCTGAGGAGGGGGACTAGCCTTCTGAGTTATCGTCGCGTATGACATGCCAGCAGGACTAACACTGGACAGGGTCGACATCGACGGCGGTCCTTGTACTGAGGGAGGTCTTGCAAGCAACTTTTCAGATCGAAAGATACTCTGAAAACTCAGGGTGTTGAGTCCAATAGTAACAATCTCGCGAACGGTAGGGTATCCTTCGAGGATGGTGAGGCGCTGTTTGGTGCTGTCGTTTCGGATGATCTGGTCCAAGAAAGGAGCGTATCCAGCATCGTGGGAGATACCCAAAAGTATCTGTTTGCAGTTGTAATTTCGTAGATGGAACCGCGTCGATTCTTCCAGGTCAATCAGTCAAAGGTTCAGACGATAGATAGGAATTATATGCTGCCGGATATCCTACTCACCTTGGATTTTGGAATCGGCTCTTTCCTTGCCGTAACCGACGTCAACGAAGTCAAAATAGGCTTGGGCTCGGTTGAAGCCAGCGACAAAATCTTTGAGGTCAAACTCATTATCTACCGCACCCTCACGCTTCAGGGCCTTGGCGAGACCAGAAAGGTTGGCGGCAATTTTGACAATAATTTCGGTTTCGTCGGCATGACTGCACTGGTCGGCAACGGCCTGCCAGAGCTCGTTTGCGGCCTTTCTCCCACCCTCAACACCTTGTTTGATCAGAGCGTCCTTGAAAATCAGGCCGTCGCCGTCAATCAAGACAAGAACATATGGATTCTTATTCTGCGAGTAGAGTAGAAATGTCTCAGCGCATGTCATGTCTCGGACAGGAGCGATCGAGATACCTTCAAATTGTCATTGTCTTGAGAGACATAACCCATGCGCGTCTCCACATCGGCTAATCGTTGTTGAAATTCACGTCTCGACTTGACGGCATCCTCAAAGTCGAGGTGCTTATCCCGCAACTGTTGGCGTAGAGTTTCAATTTCTTGACCGAGGGTGCTTTCGACATGTTGGGCATATATCATGAGGTCCTTCAAGATGTGAGGGCAGTGTTAGCACCATAGATGTGGCCAGGTGAGCAAGAGCAAAAGGAGGAGGAGGAGCAGGAGGAGGAGCAGGAGCAGGAGCAGCCGCGGTGGTATGAGGAGGGACATACCCGTATAAATTCGTGTGTATTCTCTCTCTGGGTATCATACTCCCGATATCGTTGGAGGAAATCCATGATCCCTCCCCCCATGTCCATATTGTACTTGGCTGAAGCCAGCTTGAAATCACGATTGAGAAATAGGCGTGGGGCGGTGCAATAGCTTCTACCTGCAGGAGAAGCGTAGTTCGATCGAGAGGTTGCGAGATTTAGGATCGCTTGGTGGTGGTAGTGGAGGCAGCTGAGAATGCTGTCGCAGTGGCACTCGTAATGGAGGGAGCAGAAGTCGTAGGCAGGACCTAGGCAACGGGTAAAACGGTAGATTGGCCAAACTATGTCACAGATGCTGGCGGACGGATGGTCAGTGGAGGCATTCCAGCTGGTCGATGTAGAGGCAGGTAGGTAAGTAGGTCGAATAGGTCACGTAGAGATAGCTAGAGTAGGCTGGGTATGTATGGAGGTGGAGGTAGAGAAGGAAATGCAATGGGACTAAAATCCGTACATACCTGCTACCTGCTTATGTATGTATCAACGCAAGTAGAGACGACTTGGTTGGATATATGTTTTTGTCTCTGTTGCTGGATTGATAAAGTAGGTAAGCATAGAAAACACCAAACGAGAAGAATACAACATACAAATACCTCTCTTTCTGTGGTGGCTTTCTTTCTTTCTCCTTCCTCTCTTTCTGTCTCGCGCGGGCGTGGCTTTGGGAGTGATGAATGAATTGGAAATGGGTGAAAGAAAGAAGCTGCTCCAGCGATTAATTGATTGGAATAACCGATGCTTGGTGCATGGTGCATGGAGTGCGACGACAAAAAAATAAAATGGGGACCTGGGCGACTAATGGGGCCCCCCTGCACACTTTTACCCACCTGCACATTTACCCACCTGCACACTTACCCACCTGAAATTCCCAATTCCCGGGGGAGAGTTACCCACTAAAGTGGTTTTTTTAGTATCGCTCAAGCTTTCTTTAGTTGCCAAAACCGCCCCAGCCCTGGCAGCTTGGAGACCTGCCATCCACCGTCGTCATTTTTAACCTCCAGGCACCAGGGCCAGACTACCTAGGTACCTAGTAGTGATCTGCGAGACGGCAACGACACGCGCAACGACGGACTGCCCAGGTGGCTTTAAAAACTCCAAAGATAGATAACCTTCCACCCGTTTAGCTGGAGATCTAATATCTGATCTACCTACCTACATAAGGCAGGTAATAGATCGTCCTAGCCTTCAGAACCACGTGTCTACTAATTCTACGCCATAGACAGTTCTTTTTCCCTACCTATCAGCCTAGGTACCATGGATGTGCGTATTCTACAGGACTATTTCGCTCACTCACTTTCAATCTTTCTACAACCAAGCTCTCTCTCTCTCTCTCTCTCTCACCCCATTCCACCATGACCCAACAAATCATATTTCTCATAAGGAAGCGAGCGAGCCCGCCCCCCCACCGCCAGGAGGTGGGAGGTGTACGATGTTGGGCGACTATCAGAAAACCGCTGTCGAGAGCCAATCGCCATGCATACCGGCACACCAAGATTCAAATCATCAGCCATTTGCCGCCAGACATCCAATCAGATCTCGACGCCAACCCTCTTTTCTACCGGCATCTTACCTGTCCCACCGCCCCTGCGCCCATGGACCGGGCGAATCGCTGCACCAAGTTGCTTCTTGGCATCAGCACCTTGATCAAAGAAATGCTATCGCTCCGATCCCGTTGCTAAGTGCTTCACCATTCATCTCGTCGTGATTTACGCTGGGCTACGCTGCTACTATGTTTGCGTTGCGTAATGAGAGCAATCCCAGCCCGTCACTTACTTACTTAGAGTATCACACATCCCATAAGGCAGATTCCTGGGTGCCGCAACTACCTATTGAATCAAGGGGGGCTGGCTGTGTGCCTCGTTATTATATCTCACGTGTCACACGGCGATGCAGGCTACCATGCAATGCGATATCAAACAGGCAATGAGACGACGGTGTTTATTTCCTGGACCTCAACCCGGTTGGGCCCCCAAGGATAGCTCGAACAGGACAACAACCCTCGACAAGTATCAAGTGGTATCTGATATATTCGCCAGTCCCCTACATCGGTCAGTCAGCATTACGTGTACGACAAGCATATATCTACATGTTATATCAACCGATTTGGACCAAGCTGTAAATTATGGCAATATTCAGAATACCAGAATACCATGACTCATTTTGCTGACGCTGAAGTGCATAAATACTAAAACACATCCATCATCCCCAAGCTTCCTTCCCTCATAATACCTACCTAGGTACTCACTCACCTCCCAGAAACCATCATCCTTTTACGAATCAAACCGTATGTACGTTTCATCCCCCCGCTCACCCAAACTAACTCTCAGCAAGTCGCACCAGTTTTGCGAAAATACTAAAAAAAAAAAAAACGCGCTCCTTATTACCTCCTGAGCGCGCCTGCATGCATGTATGCAAGGAGCCAGAAACCTGGGATGCCGGTAAGATTCTTCAGCGGAAGGAAGATTTCCCTCCCCTTATGGCAAGTAACTTAGCCCCCATGTTCTCCTACGTACAGTATGGTGAAGGGTTTTGATACCAAGGGAGGAAGAAGGATGAGGCTTGATTGATAGATATGTACATATTACATACATACTTAGATACTGATTCCATAACTAAACCGAAATTCGAATAACCTCATCCAGAGTTGAAACTCCTTTCTCGTGTGAGAGAGAAAAAAAACTACAGACAGCGAAAAAAGACTGGACAGCGAAAAAAAAAGGATTCAACACATTACAAATTATTGAATGTGTCAATGCTCGTGGCCCCCCCCTTTTTTTGCAGGCGGGTTTCCAACCCAACGATAAGTGACAACAAATCGAACAAAAACAATCGTGGAAGAAAAAGACCGTACCTTACTTACCACCCCTTTAGCTACCCCCTATCTAACCCCCCTTTAACACCTCACCTCACCTCACCTCACCTTTCCTCCTTCCTCTTTACTCCTACCATATAAAAGTAAACTCTCCTTTCCTTCCTTTCTTTCCTTTCTTTTTTCTCCTTTCTTTTTTCTCCTCTCTTTTTTCTCCTTTCTTTTTTCTCCTTTCTTTTTTCTCCTTTCTTTTTTTCCCCTTTCTTCTTTTTCTCTCCCCCTCTTCCAAGAAAAAAAGAAAGAAAAAACCCACCAGGTCCACCACCATATTTAATCATTCATTTAACACCGGTAAGTAAAGATTCATATTATTATGGTAGTGTGTGGTGTTGCAGCAAATTGCATTCATTGCATATGGGACAAAAGGGAGTAAGATTAGGTACTTAGATAGATAGATGCCTAAGAAAGATATATATTATACACAATCTTTTAATTAGTCTAGGTAGACAACGACTACTACTACAACAATAATAAGACGAGACTTTTTCATCTGTTTTACAATTTCCTCCCCCCCCTTTAGAGGAAGTCCTCCTCAGATTATTAGACAGGTAGGGGGTTAGGTATACAATACGAATACGGCAAGAGGTCAATAGAACAGATCAGCGTTAACCATTTCTTTCTTTACTTCTTTCTTTCTCTCTCTCTATCTTTTCTTCCTTCCTTTTTTTTTAATTGTCAGTATTTACTTATCCAGTTACTTAGCTGCTATATATATACCTACCTACCTAGGTATATACATACCGTACATGACTGCTACTGCGCCGGAAACTGATTCAAAAGGTTCCAAATCGTATCGACCCCGAACTCGCCTCCGAACTGCCAGGGCACCTCGTCGATCTGCTCCTGACCGACGCTGCTCATATGCAGACCGGGCATCCCGTGATTGATCGTTCCTCCTCCTCCTCCTCCACCTCCACCATCGCCCCAACTTCCTCCTGTTCCTGCTCCTCCTCCTCCACCTCCACCATCGCCCCAACTTCCTCCTGTTCCTGCTCCTCCTCCTCCTTCCCTATTATTACTACTACCATCACCCCCATTGCTAGACCCAAGGTCCCCCAACATCACGCCCGTGAGGTCATTGTACGCGATATCCCCCATCGGGTACATGGGCATCAGGCTTCCGAAGTCGAAATCTGTGGGGAGACTCCAATCTAGGGTATTAGCAGTAGTAGCAGCAGTAGAAGTAGTAGCCTCGTCCCCGCCTCCGTTGACGGCCGCGAACATGTTGTTACTATCCGGCACCGGATTTCCGCTGCCCCCGCCACCACCGCCTGATGACCCGACCGAGGCGGGCGTTAGTCCCGTCGAGCTCGTCGTATTCGGACTCGTGCCCTGCTGATCCGTCGACGTGCTGGTCGTCGGCACTGATGAGGCGACGCTGGGCCGGTGGGACGAGGAGGAATACACCGCGTCCGAGTTGGATCCGGGCGTGCGTGACAAGGACGACGAAGACGATGTTGACGTCTGGAGCACTGATCTCGACATGCCGCTATTTCCTCCGGCCGCCCGGGGAGGAGGATTACTACCGCTACTCTGGATGCCAGCATCCAAGAGACAACGAATGCCGACCGCCTTCTTGAAGCGGATGTAGATGGCGTGGAGGACGCCGAGGGCGGCGCGGGCGAGGCGGTTGCGCTCAGCCATCTTCTCGAAGCGCTCGATGGCCCAGCTGAAATGCTGGTGGCAGCGCGGCAGGAGGTCCGGCTGCTCGCGCGGGAAGAGGATGTAGATGGAGGCCATCATGACGATGGCGTCGAAGGTGCCGAAGAACAGCGCGAACGTCTTGTGCTGTTCGGGCGTCAGGATCTCGAAGTACAGCCGCTGCGCCTCGAGCATCTCCAGGCTGGCCTGGACCGCCACCTCGCGCGACGCCGGCCGTGTGAACACGTCTAAATGCGCCAAAGAAAAAATCAAATGAGTTAGTCAATGCTAGCTTACCAGGGTATCTTAGCAGAGTCGGAAATGGGGGGGGTACATACACTACAAAACAATTAGTAATGCTCGGTTTGCCAAAAGGGTTCGAGAAAATGGGGTCAGAGATGGAAAAACGCAAGGCTTTTTTTGTAACATACCGGCCGATGCAGCGCCATTACGTTGAACGAGAGGATCTGCGGGAGCGTCGGGCGCGCCAACGGGAGCCACCAACACTCGGGCAGGTCGTCGAACTGGGTGTCGGGGTTCTCGAGGCGGAAGGGGCCGGGGGTCCGGGCCTTCAGGTCCAGGAGCTCCCGGTGGATCTTCTCGACGCGCGAGAAGTCCTTGGGGAAGGGCCCTTCCTTCTCGAGGTCGAGGATCTCGCGCAGGGGCCGCAGCATCTCCCAAGCCCAGATGGCGCGCGTCAGGGGCGTGGGCGGGTCCGCCTCGCTACGCGGCAGCAGGGGCGACGTCTTGTGGTTCTTGGGGATGACGGCGTCGATGGGCGGGGAACGGCTCATGAGCCGGTAGTCGACGCTCGTGGGGCGGCCGAGGACCGCACCCGTGTGCAGGTCCCAGCCCAACAGCAACATCCAGGTGCGTCGCCGGGTCTGTCCCGTCCATATCTTCTCCAGCGCGGCCTCGGTCGAGTCGTCCGGCATCGGCTGCGGATCCATCTGGTCCCTGTGCAGGCCGATCTCCTGGGCGTCTCGGATACAGGTGCCTATCTGATGCCACTATTCATATGAAAATGGTGAGTTTGAGAGGTCGGACGGGCAGAAGCAAGCAAGCAAGCATGCGAGCCGGCATTGACAAAGCGCTTGGACAAGGGGACCTAACGAACTTACCGACTCGGTCACCATGCCCGTATACTTGAGAAACGCGGCGCGGACGAAACCGGCGAGGACGGTGACGATAGACATCTGACGCTTGCCGAGCAGCGACAGGACGGCGACGCCGGACTCGCTGTAGTCGAAGGCGAGGTCGTCGAAGGACATGTTGCTCGTGTACTTGAGGGACTCAAAGGTGCCCTCGGCCGTCGCGGGCAGATAGAGGAGGGAGGTGGCCATCATCTGGAAGAGGAGGGCGGGGAGGGCGCGGAGCATGGGGTCGAGCCCCTGGGGCCCCGAGGCGGACAGCACGTTGAAGGGCAGGCGGTACCACTGGGCCATGAGGTCGCGCAGGGTGGGCTCGTCGACGCCGAAGTATTGCCAGTTGACCTCGGCGAAGTAGATGTCGACGAGGTGCTCGACGAAGGTGCGCGCCGGCAGCTGCCGGATCAGGTTCTTGTAGCGCTCGCGCATGCCGAAGCTGTCGCCACCGTCCGCCGCCTGGTCGCCGGGCATTCCCGGCAGCCGCCCGCCGCCACCGCCGTCGGCTCCCTCGATGCGCCGCAGCATCCCTAGCGTCGACGTGCCATTGTGGGTGTACCCGAAATCGGCGGGCTTGATAATGGCGCCGCCGTTCTCGTGGGGGGAGTCACCGCCGGCGGGAGATCTGGTGCTGGCTCGACCGCCGGTCCTGTTCCGGGTGTCGTCCTTCGCGATCGGCGTGCCCGTCTCGTATCGACAAGCCGACTCTTTATTCCGCGACTGGCAATTCGTACAGGGGAGTTTGCGGTCACACTGTAAATATCACAAGAGAAGAGGAAACACTGTTAGTGGTGTTGCATTGTAGGATAAGCGGGCTGTCGAGGTAGTAGACAAATCCGGACCTCACCTTTTGTTTCCGCCGGTGACACTCGGTACATGATATGACAATGCGCCTACGTTTCCGAGGCGGTGGTCTGCTGCTCTCGATTGCCTGTTGTGTTACCTCACCATCGTCGCGTCCTCCATCTTCATTTCCACCATTGGAGGAAGCATGTTCGATCTGCGGCTTGAGCTCAGCAGCAGCTTCGGCGGTTTGCATTATCGAATTGGAAATAGATAGATAGCCCAGGTAGGTGGAGGATACGCGACAGGATGCTTGCTTTTTATAGCGGCAGGCCAATTGATTTAAATAAATGCCAGGGGGTATCTAGAGAAGATAGGCGGAGGTAATACAGAGGAGGCTAACAGCTCTCACCCGGTCTGGTAAAATGAAGATTACAGATTGAAATATGGAGTGCGACAGTGTGTGACAGGGAGAAAGAGAGATAGATGGTCAGCTCACTCAAGAGAAGAGAACGGCACAGCAACACTGTCTACCCATCTGCATGCATAATGATATCCATGGATTGGATGGACATTGGAGATGGATAAAGAGGAACGTTGACCAGGCCAGGTGGTGGTAGTAGCCAGCCCTAGAACCTCGCAAAGCTTCCAAGGTTCTAACGTTAGAAGGTCCCCCTCCCCCCCACACCTCTGCGGGAATCAGGATGACGATCCATCCATTCGACTCGACCACCTATTTGGCTGTCTGCCCAGGCATGGATATTTGGCGCACCGCCCGGGCGCGGCACATTTTATCTTAGCCTCTCCGAGCGCTTGTCCCCGCTAACACCGTTGTGTCCGGACCCACACCTACTTGTAGATGAGATGGCAGATGAAAACATGAAAGTGAGTCACCCCGTCTTTATGTAAGCCGGTGTTTATTAAACATCACTCCATACATAAAACATACCTACATGTAGATATGTAAATATATCATGAGACGGGGATGGCATATGATTATAGATATAATTATAGATTACCCACCAAGCTAGGTAGTATATCCTTTTGAGAGATCCCTTCCTCCAAATTTTCCTTCGAGCTTCGGCCCGTACGAAACAGATAGATTCCTTGGTGACAAGATCGCAAACTCTACTTGTGTGTGTTGGTGTGCGCGTGTGTGCATACTTGTATATACAAACCGGAACTCCAGAGCTCCCTCTTTTCAGGATATTGTTCCTGCTTGGTGACAAAAGTAAGACGAAGAAAATAAGGAAACCATTCCTTTCCTCCCATAGATGCGAGAAAGTTAGGTATCCTCCCCGCCCCCTTTTTATCCTTTTCTTCATCGTCTTCTTACGTCTGCTGTCCCGTCCGGTTTAGGTATGTCTTCCACGCTCTCCTCCGGTACCGCTCGGCTTCCACTTGTGGAGAGTTCGCCTTGATGATCCCGCGCCCGACGATGATGATGTCGCTCCCACTCGTCCCCACCAGCTTCGCAGGTGTATTGTACTGCTGCCCCAGACCATCGCCCGTCTGCTTATCCTCCTCGCCCTCTGGTGGTAATTGGCAGCCGGGCGTCATGGAGAGAAAATCGTCGCTCGGCTCGCTGTTGAGCGTACCCTGCGATATGAACCCCATTACGAAGTCCTTGTTCTCTCGTGCCGCCTCTTGACATGCTCGTGTGTACTTCTCATCCATGAAATTGCCCTGGCTGGACATTTGTGCCAGTATCAGTAGTGCACGTTCGTATGGTGGCTCCTCGATACCCGCGCATACCAGCTCGTCTCCTTCGGCGATGGCGTTGCCGAATCGGGGCGAGTCAACCGGCTCAAATGATTGTGTTACTGTCGTAATAGATACGATACTTCCTTTCCTCCCACTCTGCTCGTTGCGGATTGGGTGCGTCGGCGCCTCCATGGGACTGAGATAATCCTCTTCCTCACCCTCACCTCCATTGTCATCAAACGCGTCCGAGACGGGGGTACCGACCGTGACAGATGTCTTCACTTCGTAATTGACACGCGACCGCCACTTCGCAGCGGCTTCTTTCAATGCGGTCACGCCGGCCTTGCCCGGTATCATGTTGATGTTGACGATATGGGCCCAGTCGATGATACGCGCCGTGCCGCCGGTGTACTGCATCTGGACAGTGTTGCCAATGTCACCAAACTTCCGGTCTTCGAATATGAGGAAGCCGTGTTTCCTCGCTAGTGACTGAAGTTTGGCACCGGTGCCCGTCTGGGGGTGGAAGTCCCATCCCGTAACAATGTCGTAGTGTGTCTTGAGGATGACGATGGACGGACCGATCCTATCGGCCAGATGTAGAAGCTCGCGAGCGGTGGGCACATCGGCGCTGAGACAGAGATTGGACTTCTTCAGCTCCATCAGACGCAAGAGGTAATTGGACAATGGGTGACAGGCATTGCTGGCTCGGTCGGCGAAGCTCGCCTTGAAGGTAGGATGCCGGGACTGGGAGTCGGTCATGGCGAACTTGGAGATGGTGGTGAGCTGGTCAACTACTGGCTGTAGGGCGGCGAGGAGAAGGGACTTTCAGGTTGGGAACAAGAGGCTAAAATGCAGGGAGCGGTAGACAGGAGGTCAGGAGGTCAGGCTGTTTGTTTGGCGGTAGGAAGGAGGCGGTCACGGATCGGTTGGGATCAGGACGATGCGATCGGGTCGGGAAATACGTATACGATATCTCTCGAGTGACTGACTAGCAAGGAAGACTAGCTCGTCGTTAGGTTATGGCGCTGAATGTGAGGCAACTGGGTAGTCCTGCAGTCTTGCAGTATTGAAGTCTCTGGGCATCACACTAGACAATATAAGGTACGGTAGGTTTGCCGACAGAGTGGTTTGTCCGAGTCGATCGGCAGCTCGTTGGGCCTGAAAACCCTAGGTGCAGGGTGGAGTGGGAATGATGTCAATCCCCTATGAGAGGCCCAGCAGCCCAGCAGCCCAGCAGCCCTGGAGTAGGCAGTAGGTTACCTCCAGGTAGGTAGGAAGTAGGTAAGTACCTAACCTAAGTAGCTAGCGGAACAAATAACCGAAGTGGGAACTTCAATACGACGGGCTACCAAGAGGTAAGTACTTCAGTACTTTCTTCACACCTTCAGAAGTTCAGAGTCGCTGACGGAACGGGAGTTGGTATGTCGGGTGACAACACAACGAATTCCAGCGACACACCTCGGCACGGCAGGCGATAGGCGAGTAGCTGAGTAGGTAACCCAGGGGGGGTAGGTTGTTTTAGATGACCGTCCTATTATAGGTGATGAGGTGTGAGTGAACCAAGATACCAAGATTATATACCTAGGTACCCAAGCAATCTATCCATATATACCGTTGCATACGCACATACCTCGAGTGAGTTGGTGCGGCTATGCTAAGTACGATGCCGCGATGCTCTCCGGGGTGTCCAATGGCGAGCTCGCGGTATATGTATGTTTTCGGGCCTATTCAACTCGATCGGGTTGTTTGCAAAGAGGGACGAGAATGAGCGGCGGTGCCGTTACGTGTAGACAGAAGAAGATGAACGAATCGCTCACTCGGCAGGCAGGCGGGCAGCTGACGACGAATTGATTGGATTTGGCGGTGACAGTGCTTGCGAGTTGTGCCCAACCGCAGATATCGCGTCGAACCGGACAAGGGAGATCCGAGGGGGAGAAGAAGAAAAGAGGAGAGGGAGTGAGGGATGAAGAGAGAGAGAGAGCTGTGCTTGCAAAATGTCGGTCTGTCTATTATCGGTCTGTCTATGTCGGTCTGTCTAAGTAGTAGATATGTCGGTCTGTCTGTTGCCTGGTCTTTCCTTGGTCTGGTGGTCTTCGTACTCGATGACGATATTGCTGGCTGGGTTCTTCCAACGATTTATAGCCGCAGACCCTGTACAACAGCTGACGCAGCTGTTGTAGTGTGATAAGACTTATTAGCTACTTAACCTAGGTAGTGGATGGTGGATGGTGGATGGTGGATGGATTGGACAGAGCGAGGTGGCATGTGGACGATGTTCGTATGCTGTGTAAGTGTGTAAGTGCAGATTTAAGTAAAAAGGTCCGACCGACTGTACATCCGGGGCAAGATTGGGGGTTGCGGAAGAGAGAAGTATATGCCATGTACATATATGTATGCAGGCAGGAATAACAGCAGGAATCGCTCCTCCGTCCTGAGTATTAAACAACCCATCCTGAACTACCAGGTACCTCGTTGTTGTAGATTAGACTCCAGAGACACAGAGAAGTGAGACTGGAACAGCGGATACTATGCAAAGCGTAACCGCCATTAGACCATCTTGAGCAGTGTTTATCAGACTTAGATTGGCAATAATAGTATTTCATAGATACCTACTTATTAAAGTACTTGTAAAAAATTCACTTGGTATTATTTGCGTTTACCTGGGCTGTACCCAAGTATGCTGCTATATGGCCATTTCGAGAGCCGATGCGCGTCTCGGCAGCCCCTATTTTGGCAGGCGAATGCTACTACATGTATGCTTTTGTATATGCCCTTGCCAGCAACACGGTTCAGAATGCATCCATTCCTGATGTCACGAGCCGCTTTCGACCTATTTCATCAATGACAAGCGCACATCAGATGTCAGACGCATGATATATAATCACCGTCTTACAGACTCTACCTAGGGTGACTCCGGTACTTCAATGCTGTGCTCGCCAACCACTTGGTGGTTACACCCAGCGTAGTTTACATAGGTAGGTACTTGACCAGCAATCAGCAAAGCAGCCACCTGGCGTATTTCGGACCACATGTACCACACGGATACTTGCAGGTAATATTCGTTACTTTATCGACTTGTCGTACATTGAGTTGGGAGTTGTCCATAGCGACAGTTCCTTATTGCTGTACAAGATGAGCTAGGTACCTAGGTAGGTTAGGAGGAGCACCTACCTCGGAGACGGATGTATGGTCGGTACCGTTGGGTCGGAAGAGCAACATAGCAAAGATGAAATAAGCCCATGTAAAGGTTGGCCGAGAAAATGTGAACATGCACGACTGGCACGTACTTCTAGAGGCGAAATATGTGACCAGAAACCAAGGTTACCTGGAGGCAAACATGATGGCGGGGAGTTGAGTTGGTGGTTGGTTTAATAGTGACGACAGGAAAGACGCGCGACCTATACCTAGGACCTTAGGTAGATATGTATGTAGCGCCGATAAGCACATAATTACAGCTTATCCCTTATCTCCAACTTTTTAGTGGAGCTGTCGCCTTACACGTCGTCTTACAGGTCCTCCCTCTCATTAGTCTACTTCCTACATACTACACACAGCTCCGATCCATCCAACCATCCACCATCATCTGCATCCTACCTGGAGATCCATAGATGGGAACCCCTTCTGAGCTCCATCCCATTCCGCACCAACCGAATCTTTCTTATCGCTGCCACTCACTCAATCATTCCCCTATCTTTCTTCATCTTGTCCGCCCTTAGTCGAGTCTGCCTATTACACCAATCCGTTCTTCTCACTATTCGTGCCATCGTTGTCTCCTTGCTCGGCCTTCTACCATTCCCGTGTCCAGTGTTCAGGAAAACCCAGGCAGCCCAGGGTCGGGATCGCACAGGTCAAGCGCGCGTCAGCAATCCTGCCGACTATACAGCAACCACCATTCCGACCCCCACTTAGATGATCTCCTCGTATTCTCACATCTACCATGGCCGAAAGACGTACTCGACGACAGGCTGCTCTAGCCGCCGACAATGAGACCCCTACTAAGGTCGCGACCGACTCCGATGCGAATACCAATGGAAATGGCGTCACCCCTGCCCCAGCACCAGCGAGTGAGGTCAACGGTCCCCGCGAGAATATCTTCCTCTTCTGGCCCAATATCATAGGTAAGGACATGAACTCTGTCTCACCTCGTTATCACTGTGACTCCTGCAGTTTCACAGGCTCGTACAGTCAGGCATACGCTAAACCCCTATCAACCACAGGCTATTCTCGCATCGTCCTAGCGATCGCGTCTCTTTATTATATGCCTTTGCACCCACGAACCTGTTCGCTACTTTACAGTGTATCCTGCCTACTCGACGCCCTCGACGGCTATGCCGCCCGTTACTTTAACCAGTCGACCAAGTTCGGCGCCGTCCTAGACATGGTAACGGACCGCTGTACCACCTCTTGCCTGCTTGTCTTCCTCTCCTCCGCCTTCCCGCGATGGGCTCTCATATTCCAGGGTCTGATCGCCGTGGATTTTGCGAGTCACTACATGCATATGTACGCCACCTTGGTCATGGCAGGCTCGGATACGAGCCACAAGAGCGTGGACAAGTCAAGGAGCTGGTTGTTGAACCTATACTACACCAACAAGGTATGTCACAGATCCTCGTGATATCCCTCGGTAACATATAGCTAAAGACCAGATAGACTGTTCTCTTCCTGTGCTGCGCCTTGAATGAACTATTTTTCATTGCCTTATACCTCCTATCATTCTCTTCACCCTTACTGTCTCCTCAGCTACTGAAGCCTCTAGACGAGAGCAAAGCCGCGGCGATCCAGACAGGGGCACAAGTTAACAGCTCTGTGCTCCGTCAACTCTTCACCAACCCCTACAGCGCCGGCGCCCTGGAGATGGCTCGCGCGAACAAGATGGACTCCACCCTACCGTGGATCCTCGCCGGCATCAGCGCGCCAATCATGGCGCTCAAGCAGTTCCTGAACGTCGTCCAGCTGGTCAAGGCCAGCAGGTGGCTGGCGGAGGGTGATGTAGCCGCGCGTAGAGCTGAGGGTCTACCCAAGAAGAAGAAGGGCAGAAGAAGCAACTAAACTTGCGGATGTATAAGATGTGTACAGAAGATGGAACAAAATGTGAGAAGAAGAAGCAAGTGTGTACGATTGCCCGTCTAAAAAGGGCCAGAAATGTCAGGTGGGATCCATGGAGGGAAGGATTTGTTTCCGATCTTCCAGGTAGCATACAGTTCGGCGGCATCGAACCCTGTCGGGGTTGTAAAGGTATGGACGGGGTCACACGGGGCGTTATTGTGATGTAACAGTGTCCGATCAATTGAGAGTCGGCCAAGGGACTAGCTGGACTTGCTTTTCCATACGATCGAGTTTGGACCGGATAACTGAAGCCGGGACCGTTGATACGCAAGCTGGGAGACAAGCTCAACAAAACACAAAACAAGAAGAGCCAAGCGAAAAAGGGAATCAGGCGACGAGAGCGAGACAAAAGTAGGTTGTTCTCTTGTGGTATTCGCTGTATATATATAAATAATAATATAATTCAAAATATCCAGAGAATATAAGTACTTTCCGAGAGAGAGAGAGAGAAAGGGGGGGAGACAGGCAGGCAGAAAAAGACATTAAAGGAGAGGGGGGAGCCTGGACTGCCTAACCATAAACGGCGCTTCACTTATAATCAATCAAGATATCTAAAAGGATGGATGGATGGATGGGTCAAGATACCACCGCTGGATAGGGGGGGCAGGGGGGAGCAGAACATCACCTTTTATATTACCCCCCCCCCCCTTGCCCCCTTTTTTTTTACTCCTTCTTTCCTATCGGCGGCGCAGTTTACTTTCCTCACCCCGGAAAAAGAAAAAATAAAAGTCCTTTTTAAAAGAAAGCATTTTAAAGATAAGCTTAAAATTATATTTTATATAAATATATTTATATTTTATTTAATTACGATAAATAATTAAACGCGATTTATTAATTTTATTAAATATATTATTTTTAGGTTTTTTTTTTTTTAATATATATATTTTAAGTTTTATTTAAAGCAGGTTTTTTATTATTTTTATTCGTTATATTTATTTATTTTATAATATTTATTTTTATATTAATAAACTTTTTTACAGCTTTTTTGCTTTATTAAAAAACGTTATATTTTTAACTTTTTTTAATATATAAACGATTAATTTACGCTTATTTTTAATATAATCGTATTAAAAAGGTTATAAAAGCTATAATAACGTTTTAATTATCGAGTTTTTTTTAAAAAAAAAAACATGATTATTTAAGTTTTAAATTAATAAAAGACGTATTTATAGCTATTAAATCATTTATTTATATATTTACGAGCCGCGTAATAAATAATTTATTTAATATTAAGCTAAATTTTATTTCACGTAAAGATTTAAGGTGTTTTAAATGTTTTAATTATTTATAAAATAAATATAACGTGGGAAAAAAAGCAACCTTAAAAGTTTTAATTTTAAATTTATAATAAGCTTTATATAATTTATCGCTTATAATTAAATAATTTATTTAATTTATAATTTAAACTTTAAAAGTTAAAATTTTATAGCGTCGTAAATTTTTTTATTTAATAAATTATTTAAAAATAAATTTATATAAATTATTTAGCTATAATTTAAAATAAACCTAAAATATACGCTAATATCGAGTTTTTATTATTATTAAAGCTTATATAAAAGCCTCGCTTTTTATTATTTTTTCTCGTTTTATTAAATTATTATTATTTTTATATAATATAAATTATAAAAAGCAGTTATTTATAATAAATATATTTATAATTAATAATTCTTTATTTATTTAAAATAGTTTAATAATTTTTATATATATATAATATATATTTTAATAAAAAAAAAGGAAAAAAAAGGAAAAAAGATATTTATTTATTAAAATTATTATAATTATAATTTAACTTTCAAAAAATTCGTTATTTATATTAATATATATTTAAATAAATAAATAAATAAAAGGGTTAATTATATAATACGATATATTATATTATATTATAATATATTAGGTTAAATTAAGTTAAGTTAAAAAAGGCAGGTAAATAAATAAATAAATAAATAAATAAACAAATAAATAAGGCTTAATTATTAGGTGGGTAGGCTTAAGGCTAAAGGGAAAGGGAAAGAAGGGGGGAAAAAAAGGGGGAAACTTGGGCCGGGCTTTTTTTTTTTTTTTTTTTTTTTTTTTTTTTTTTTTTTTTTGGTTGAAGCTTGCGTAGTGAATGGGTATGTAAGTAAAGCCAGTGAGTGATAGTGGTGCCCAGTCTCAACTTTAATGGTTTTCTTTTTTTGGGGGGGGAATTTGTGAAGAGGGATGGATGGATGTACGACATCCCTTTATCCATCCTATATATATATACCCAAGGGAGTAAGTAGTAGAGTCAAGAAGAAGAGCAGCGGCACTGGGTCTAGTTATTAGTCTAAGGACCTCCTACTCCGTGAAGGTATCATCATCATCATCATCATGTTTCTACTTACTGTATCACAATATTTTCCCTAAGCCTTCCACAATTTTTTCACCTGTTATCCAAAAAAGGAGGTAAGAAGAACTGAACTCTTTGATCAAGGCGCGGTGGTCGTGGTCGGGGAAAAAAGTAAACTCTGCTTCTTGCGGCTGATGTTTGTTTGCATAAGTATAAGTAAGTGTGTACGTGATTGTAGGATCATCGGTTAATGGGTAAAAAAAGTTCGAGATGGTGGGTAGTGGTGATATTTGGGGTACTGTAGAGATATCAGCCTCGAGTTAAAAACGTCATCGATAGTCTATAACTCACGGCGACATACTTATGTGGTCTCTCACAGCAATTCGCACATGGGCTTGTAAATAAATGGCAGGGATCAGATTGATGTTTTCCATATCCTGATGTGAATGGTGACCAAACACATAGGATTTGCCCCCCCCCCTTTTCTCCTTGCCTTCATCCTCTACCTATACCATCGTCCAGTACCCAAGTTCCGTGACCGACATCCCTACCCTAGTTTTGTGATCCGGTCTCTTCCCCAGCCCCCCGAGTCGACATCTATTCAGCTGGTTCGAGGAATAGCACCCTCGGATTAGAAGCAGTCGATCCTCAGGAGAAGGACACAAAACGATGAGTCCAGGGGGAGTGAGTGAGTAACCTCGACTTCGTGATAGATCGTATCGCGCCCATTTCGTCATCATCCATCGTAACGCCGAAACCAAATATGTTTTTTGATCGAATCATCGACCGCTCTTGATTCTCACCTCTTCCACCGTGCAGGAGGAACATCTTTGGTGTTGGCAGCTCACATTGACGCAGCTCGCAGTCACGTCCACCGTCATGGGCCCCGTTCCCGCACGAACACTTTTTTTCGGGCACGAAAAGGAAACATGGATCAGCAGAAAATATTTTCGTGTCATATATCGTCGTCAGCCTGAAAGGGGGGAGTGTTTCCTTGACGGCATGGAGTTGACGGTGGTGACCGAGGCCTTTTCGGTGTTTTGGAGGGGGGGGGGATGGGGATGAGGGTCGTGACCACGTCGCGACTAGCTGGTTGGGCATGGTTTGGAACGTGGAGTGAGTGAATGGTCGATCACATGACTCGATGATATACATACTGCGTAACCTGGACGATATCGAATGAGCCATCCATTCAGAACCTCGCTGTGTATACAACTTGGTGTGTGAGCGACCCCTTTTTTCTGGCTTGATCTTCACGTATGTACCTTGCGATTCTTAACCTGGAAGAACCCTTGACCATCATATCATAGCCGGTAATGCTGGCCGACGGTCAGCTCCTACTTAGGCGTCGTGGTGAATGCCGTAAAGCCCGTATGGGTATTATTCTGTGAGAATTCCTCGGGCAGTGGATATGCATGCACATCAGAGGCCAGCTCGTCACGATCAGATAGGTAGGCGCTAAGTAGTAAACATACAGGAGTATACGTGCTGGATATAATCTACCTGATCCCATTCCACCACCGCATTCGAGGACCAAGCTCGTCGTCTCCCCTGTCTAAGGGGCCCTGCAGACTGTTCGTTCGGGCAAGGCTGAGATGGGATTCATTCGGTCACCGGGAGATCGCAGAAGCAAGCTTGACAAACTCCCAAGGGGTCGAGGCCTCCTGGACCGTTGACCAAGGTCTTGCAATTAAGTATTTGCAAACGGAGCAGACAGTCGGTCCATTCATTCTCGTTCCTCGCCAGTCTCGCAGACTGTAGACTACATAGTCGAATTGTGCTGCTGCTGCTGCTACTAAGTAGTGGCCGTGACGGTGACCCCCAGTGTAGCACACACACACTTGTTCGAATTTACCTCAGATCTTATTGCTCTCCCTACGGATATGGCCGGGGCTCAGCATCAATCACAAGCAGGCATCTCTACTTCCTAAACCCCCCCCGTGTGCCTGTGTCGATGTACTACTATCCATGAAGGCCACGTGCAGGAACTTATCTATGGCCTTGAGTTGAGATGGAGCAAACACGTCAAGCCCAAGGAGAAGCCAGCCGTTGGGTTATCCGCGACAAAAGTCAGTTTGTGACGTAGGTTACGCAAAACGCCACGCCTGGTAACTTGGAAGTAAAAAGTCTCACTTGTCTGTCAGTTCGGGCGAGGCGCGAGAACTATCACTGTGACTAGGACTGTGACTAACCTAACCTTTTATCATTCCCAAACTCCCTAGGATCAATGGTCAGAAATCTTGACGCCGCGGAGCTAGCTACCCTTGAACCATGGCGCAGAGCAGCAGAACCCAAACCGGATATGGGTGATTATAATTGCCTAAAGTATGAGTGAGTTTGCATACTGATCGAGGAATGAATGAATGTGTGTCTGCTCGTCTCGTATCGAACTCCAGTTGCTGACTGACGCGCTGGAAACCGAAATGCAGTTAACCTAGGTAGATCCATCCATCCAAGCCTGCAAGCTTTTCATATCCACAATTTCACCATCCATCCACATCTGCTATCTGTCTCTAGTCTCTATGGGATCGAAATCAATCCTCTGTACTTCGTATACTTACTTACTTATCCATCACGCCGCGCCTTCGATCCACGAGGTGAGGTCTTCTTCCACAGCCACGGACCATCCATGGGACCTCCCTCTTTAAATAAATAATATAGACTACCTGGTTTTGAGACCAACCAACCACCCAAGCCACCCAAGCCACCCAAGCCACCCAAGCCACCCAGCCAGCCCTCAACGACTTGTGATGATAAGTTCGTAAGTACTTAGCCCGGTCCATTATTTGCTTACCACCTGCTCAAAGCAGAAAAGAAGCATGCATGTCTTAATCTCGACGTCTATAAATTCCGGAGGCTTCTCCGCCTTTTTCTCACGGCGAGCAGTTGTCACCGGGGATGGACTGGACTGCAGCTCGTCCGGTTTTCTTGCCGTAATAGAAGGACAAAACGGATAGGCAGGCAGGCAGGCAGGCAGGCAGGCTCCTTGATGACGGGCGCTCGTGTTTGCATTGGATGTTGAAGCAGAGATGTCAGACTGCGGCAGCTACATCAACCGCCGGACTGACAGGGGATGGGCGCCTGGAATTCGGATCATCGCTAAATATTGATGCTATGCGATGGAGGTTGGAGGATTGAGGTCCCAATGGTACCTGCCGAGCTTCAGTCTATATGGCAATGTACGAACCACATATTCCGCTGCTCGTATTATGTCTCTTGTCCATGGGTTCCAAGGTCGCTTCTACGTCGATTCATGAAGTGGTATACGTCTTCTGAGATCTTTCACAAATGCACACATCACCGGTAACGAAGCTTGATATCTCTCTTCTCTAGCTAGGTACTGTCTCAGTAATACACAATATATATCTACTCATACACAAACCAACCCCCTTCTCGTGTGCGAACGGCTAACCTCTAAACTCGGCCAAACCGTCGTCTTCTTCTAACATACTGGTAAAGGAAAAGGGCATGAACATGTGACCGCTGAATGCAGCGTATTTGGATTGGGCCTCGACCCATTGGAGACGAAGGGAGTGCAACTGAGTAGGGGTTAGCGAACGTCTTCGATAAACAACGCGAGTGAGGGGCTCGACTTACCATGGCACTACAACCTTCCATGGCAATAAGAATGGCGCAGGAGAGGAAAAACCAGAGGTAGAATGCAATGACGATGATAACGACACCGGCAGCGCCAGTCTTGGTGAGAGATGGCCCAAGAGTCATGTCCCAGAGGACGACACTGAGCTGCTGATGGGCAAGAGACAAAGCCCAAAGTCGCAGGTATGAAGCGGTGTGGGAGACACAGTTGAGGCAGAATTCTGGTATATGATTAGCGGTAGCGCTCTGCAATACATGAAGATGGGAGCTTACCAATGGTGTGGATGACTTGGTGGATCATGATCTCACTGAATTCAAATTCGCCATGACCCTCTTCGTCCTCGTCGTCACCCCCGTGTGCGATCATAGCGACACCTTCACCATCATCAGTGTCCACGCTAGGGCGTCCGTTACCTGCGTAGTGACCGTCGCTGTCCTCGTCATCAAGCGCTGAGACTCTCGAGTGTTCGCCTATGCCGCGATAGCCCTTAGCGCGAGCCTTGTTGTGCTCCCATCGCAGATAGAACGGCTTGAGGAACAGTAGGATAGGAACCTGGATAAAAGCGAGCAACAGGAGCATAACCTGCACCTGTTTTTGACCTCTATAAAACTGGACGTCCAATGTGCCGGGCTGCAGGAACATGTAGATCAACATGTTCAACAGTCCGGGAGGGGGGCCGGCATCGGGTGCGCTCCAATCGACGGACCACTTGTAAATGATACAGACGACAAGGTAGCCGAAGATGGACTGGAAGAAGATCATCCCCGGAACGAAGTTGCCCCAGATGTCGATCGGCTTCTTGAAGTGTCTGGCATTGTACAGCGAGAGACAGAGAGAGTAGGTCATATGTGCCCAACCGAGAATGATGGACATCTTCATCTTGTAACTGTTGGTGAAGAGCAGATCGTTCTCCGCGGAGTGCCACCTCCAATCGAGTCCGAAGGGGTAGCGGTAGTCGCCCCTAAGCTTGGCCGTAAGCGCCTGACCCTCTTTCCACCCTTCGGGGACGTCCCATTCCCATTGACTCTTAAAGAGGGGCAGGGGCTTGGAGAAGGCATCATTGTAGATGAGACCGGTGTAAAGGGAGAAGATGGCCATGACAAGAGCGATGTAACGCCCGTAGTAGATCATGGCGAAGAGTTCGAAGCTGACCTTCTTCAGAGGCTTCTCCCAGTAAATCATGGCCAGAGCGGCCAGAAGCATGATTACGGCGTGGCCGAAATCACCGAACATGACAGCGAACAAGAAAGGGAAGGTAACAATGGCGGGAAGCGCAGGGTTGACCTCCTGATAGGTCGCCGTTCCGTAGGCGTTAATAATAGTTTGGAAAGCCTCTGTAAACTTGTTCGTCTTCAAGTAGGTAGGTGGAGTCTTGGTGGTTCGGATCTCGTTGATGATGGATGGGACCGAGAGACCTGCCCTGTTGGTGACATCCTGGAGGGTGGACCTGATACGAGGCAGGTCGTTCGTTGGGCACCAGCCTTCGGCGATGAGGGTCCTTCGTTGGCGGTCGAACGAGAAGAGGTTAAGCGTCTGGTATGCAGCCTTCTCTTTGGTCACGAGGATCATCCAAGCAGCTAGAGATTGGCCGATCTGGGTGAGCTCGGCTTCCAAGGTCTGCTGGGTGTTCTGCAGCACATTCTGAACATCATTCAGACGAGCGTTGACTTCGTGCATCTGATCCCGACGGAGATCAGAATTCTCATCGACGTTGTAGATGTCAGCACCCATAGACTCGGAGATCTTTCGAATCTTGGCCAATATCTCCTTGCCGTGGGCAAAGATGACGAACACATTCTTGTTGATAGCCTCGTTGTTTGACGGATCGACCAGAGGCTCCGGGATCTCGGACTGGTTCATGTAGAGGTTACCCCGTAGTGTTCGCCACAGGATACGCTCAAAAGCTGCGACCCGGTCACGGTTGATGACGCCAGCAACGAAACCGATATTCATGCCAGAGAAGGAGCGTTCGACATCGGCGGCCTGGTTATGTTGTTCGACATCTTGAAGCAGAGGAGCATCGTCCTCCTCAGTTGAGGCTCGAATCTCTTCAACATTGCCGTGGGCACGGTCGAAGAAGCCGCCAGCCTCCCTGAGAACCCATCGCCATTCGGTCAACTCGACTTCTCGCCTCTTCAAAGTCTCGTAGCTGTCGTTGAGCTGGTAGATACGTTGTTCGAGGCTTTGGCTGCGTTCGGCGAGCTCGTCGATCTCGGTGGTGGTAGGCGCAGCGAGTGTCTCAACATCGAGGTCTAGTTTCCTGAGCGGGATATTTGATTTCTCCATCTGGGTATGGAAGTACCCTTAGACGCAATAATGTTTGTTAGTCAAGAAAAGGCCGCGCCAGGTCAAGTCTATGGAAAGGCTGGTTAGCACTTACGAAGCTGTCGTTCCACATTGTCAAGTCGTCGAATTTCCTGTGTAAAAGTGCGTTGAAATGCACTGACATTACCGTTGAGCTATATAACCTGTTAGTATCACGAATGCCTCTCGAGCCCAGCTGGGTGCCGGTAGGGGATGATGACAGCGTACATCTCGAAATTGGACCAGTCCAAGTTCTCCCAAGGCGTTTACGCATTCGCGGCCTATTTCATTGGAAATATAAAGCTGCACCATGCTCATGTCCGCAGAGCGGAACATGGACTGCTTCGATGGAGCCATGATGGGTGGTGTAGGGCTCCAACGTTGGGGGGATGGATCGATGGTGACGATGAAATCGAGAGTGGAAGCTTGACCAGAGCCAAGGTCTTCCTGAAAGCAATGTCGTTACATAGTACCACCGGCGAGTCGGGTCAAATGTGGCTGAAGGTCACGAGGCTTGGTGTGGCGCAAGTCTGTTTACAGCCAACGACTTACCGAAGTAGTCAGATGAATTTCCTTACTCTTTCAGCCACAGGGTCAGCAGCCAGCCAGCCACAACACAGCCACAACCAACCAAAAAGCTCGAACCACTAGATCGCACCCTCAAAGCCGGACTAGCTCCTCCGTACCAATCAGATCGCGAGATTCAGCCATCACCAAACTCTTTCACCAATAGAAGAATCAACAAACCAAAAAAACCAAAATACGATTATTTTATACGTTTCTTCGTACCTGAGATAACTCACAAATTAATCTGACAAACTTCTTTGGCTCCATTGGCTGTGGCATAAAGTATAATGCATAAGCATAAGTACCTAGGTAGAGTGCATAAGTAGGATCCAACTTGACTCTCCTCCAGTTTGATCTCTCGCCGCCATAATAGATCTCTACAGGAAACATCCAAAAAAAAACAGCAAAAAGGAAAGATGATGAACCTTACCCGATTTGAACGGATGACCTTGTGGATACCCCGAGGCAACCTGCGAAACAGGTCGCGCTCTGGAATCACACGCGCTACCACTGCGCCAAAGGTTCGTAACTGTCCTACACGATATCGGAGGATGAGCCGAAAATGTAGGGTGTTTGTTGAAAGGTGCCATCGTTATTGGGGTATATATCCCAGCTAGCTTGAGGGGGCGCCGATGAGGGGCACAGATACGTGGCCAACCAATATCATACGATAAGGGAGGGGGGGCGCAGGGGGCCCCCTTGATGGCTTGGTGGCTTTTGTCTTATCTAACTAACGCACGTGTGTGCTACGTGGCTAGTCACAGCTAAGCGCTACCGTTCAGGGTTGCACATATGCTGATGACTACTTCGTAAATGGATGATGGATTTTTGGAGGAAAGATCTAAACTACAGGGATTGGTATTCTAGTCATACAATTCTGGGGGGCGGGATACCAGACGGCGTAGGCTGGCAGTAACCGGAATCCACACGTGATCTGAATTGCTTTCTGCGCGCCGCAGGGTTTTGGATGTCGTTCGGCTAGGGATTTCTCTGTTTTATATCAAGGGAATTCAAGGTGACAAAGATCTCACAATTCTACGTGAGTATTTCCGCACCGCCGTGTGTGCTCTCCGTATGAGGTTCATTTTAAGTTTTCCCGGACGGGATGGACCCACGCGGGAGGAAATCCGGGGTATTGTGAGGTTTCCTGGAAAGCGCGAAACTGAGAAGGAGGAAATCGCGTCCATCAATTTTCTGGCCTGCGCATACGTCACCGTACCTCGCCGTTTCTATCTGCGAATTGATGGTACCCAAGTACTTAAGTAGGTAGTAGGTAGTAGGTATTCAAAAACCAGGCTGCTGTGACCTGTCTCACTTTTATCTTAACTTTCCCAATCCCACAGCGAAAGATCTCGACAACTTCTGACATCTCTTTGCTGACCGGTTCTCCTCCGAGCGGGATGAGAAACATAACCTTCCTTGTTACCGTGGTTGATCTCGTGGCGGCCGCTTTTGCTACCTGTTGAACTGTTGCCCCAGATCACACAGACGCTCGTCGGCAGCTGATCCTACTTCACGATGATTGTCCTCGTGTGTGTCCCACCATTGGTACCGGGTCGTGTTCGTGGTACGTTTTCCATTCATTCGTTCGGTAAACCCGCTTTCTTTTGAACATGCAGGTGGATTTGGTCCCAGCTCGAAGGTCAGGGCGAAATGCCAAGGCGTTGTTCTTTCACGTCGGATGTGGAAAGGAGGAAAATCGGGCGTCGGTCATAAACTTGAGGGCCTCGTCGATGGTGGAGCGAAGGGAATGAATGCACTTTGGGAATGCCTCGGGTTGCCAAAGCCATCGTCAACATGGTGTCCCGTCTCTTCCGCTAGCCATCTTTCGCTATCAGAGTTAGACACCGCACGGAACGTTCCCTAGTGCAGTGGCTCCTTTGTCAATAATAGTACTATCACCGGTAGAAGTATCTCAACACTTACATATTCTTGGCATGTACTAACGAGTAGAATAATGTCACCTGCCGGTGAGAATCGCGGAGAGGGTCTCAGAGGCATTTCATCAGTGTCGGAAAGCGCCCGGTAATAGCCGAATCATCACGACACTCTTGAGACCTCCAGACCCGATCACCTTCAACGATGGTAGGAGCTTCAATCTAATACGACTTTCCTCGGCACCAGTCATCTCAAGGGGTGTGAGCAAACATATCCTATGGAACCGCAACACATCTGTTGTGACCTGCCGTGAGGTATATAGATAGACGAAGGAAGAAGGAACTAGAGATGCGTGGCACGGAGAACAATGCCACTCCTATGAAAAGGGAATGGATAGCCACCCAGTGTAGTTATATGTAGCTAGGTTGACACTCTGTAATGGGTACATCCATCCACCAGGAGTCTTCATCTGTCCACTCAAACCACTGTTTCTTCAGGACCACCCGCGTATCCATGGATGTAAATAAATGGTTGCCTTCTGTAATTTACATTTCACAAGGATAACAATAGCCCAACAGGGCAAGATAGAACAATAAGGGGCGAGGCCTCCGCACAAGCCTCAACATGACGATAGATATGTCTCATTACCCTTCAAATACACCGCTCTAGCGGCTCAACCCAAATTCGTAATTTACGTCGAAGCATCCAGGGGGTTTACATCCTTTCTTCAGACTAATTTTACATTCCCTGACTACTGTTAGCCTCTTGGCCCTAAACTAACAACCTTCATTGACACATCTCATATTCATCATAGCTTCAGGCAGGAGCATAGCAGTTCATCGACAGCTTCAGGGGCGTTTGTATGTGAATGAGTGCCCTATGACATGGAAGTGTTGTAGGGCGTATTGGTGTATTTGGTTTTCCATCTTGTCGAGTTGTGGATCGCCTGACGCCGGGCGGACATTGGGAGGATCTTGAGGATATATCTCTCCTTTTCCAGCTAGCGTTTCCCGCGCACACACACACACACAGAACACGAAACTGAGGCGCTCAGCAACGTAGTTCTCACCTATAAACATATAAACTCAGGGTTACCCAGTTCAGGAAAACCAGGCATTGTCTCCGCCATACAGTACTGGAGGGCACACGGTCGATGGCCCGAGAAGCCCCTTACCGTCGATGAGGTCAATATACTGGAATTGGAGGAGGACAATGCTAACTTAAGTTGGGACGACGGCTGGCAAAGATGGGAGTATCGGATTCTAACTCCCCAACTCTCCTTGTGTAATGCAATTGCACAAGACCACCATAAAGATAACCCCCCAACTCCACGAACGCGCCACAAACCGTGTAGTATCCGCATTAATGTTAGCATTTTCTGATACGATGGCGTCTTGGTCGGGCCTGCCATTATACCGAAGATACCTGAGCCCGTCTTCTTGAGCTGTGACTCAACCCAAGGACTGGTCTTGTCTGTAATACACATCTTGAGCATATCAAAGGTTAGCTCCACATTGGAACTTGCCACCGGTCTACACCCTACATACTACGATTCGAATAAGCAGATACTTCTTGTCGAATAATCTATGGAGTCCTGCTTATCCGATTACCTCTCTTTGCTTATGCGGTTATGTTGTATTGTCCATGATCGGTTTCGCTGACCTTGAATATCCCTAAACAGAGGGGAGAACAGAGGATCAAGTTATGAAGGACACAGAAGAGGGGGACATAGGTTTGTGGGAACTTAGCTTGTTACTAAACAAAAGACATTCACATTACTAGATACCGCTATGTATTCTAGCTGAGAACGACTGTTATCGTGTCTCAAAGTGGCCGGGGTCGTCCGCCCCTTTAGGCGCCTCGGGCGGAATATGGCGCTGAAAATGTGGCTGGGTCGTACTTACAGAGAAGAGACAAAGCCCATTTCTATTAGCCTGAACACAGATAGGGACCTCAGACTTAGAAGAATCATACACTTTTTGACCCTGACTGACTATTGCTGCTGTCGTTTGGCTCCTCGGGAGGCTCGGACTTCCAACCTCCTAATTAACTTGTAAACTGAATAGGTGGTTTCGTAAGTAGGATAGTGCCACGTCAGTGGCCTGATGTCATGATCAGTGCCTAACAGCTTCTGGGTTTCGTCTGTAAGTGTGTGAAAGCACCCAGGAACACCCGGATCATAATCTTCCCAGCCATCAACAACACAACGCTTTTAAGACCTACGAACCCCATCACCTTCAACAATGACAGGGGCTTCAACTTGGCGCGACTTTCGTCGGGACCAGTCGTCTCAAGGGGAAGTGAGCAAACACATTACGAGGAACGGCAATATATCAAAGTATTTTACTGGGTGGCCCAATGGTCAAGTTTCATTATGATGTCAAAGTGAAAACAGTCCCTATGCCCGAAGGCCCTTATTCATCCAAAGCCATATTTGCCCCTTATGCATCTGCGCTGCCGCCCTGTGCATCTGCGCCGCCGTCTTGTGCATCTGCGCCGCCGTCTTATACATCTGCGCCACCTCCTTTAGGCATCTGCGCCACCCCCTTGTGCGTCTGCGCCGCCACCGTGGGCCTCCTCCGCCTGGTGTTATTAGTAACCATCTTAAAGAGGGAGGAATAGAAAAGGGTTAGAAAAGAGAGTTGACCAAGAGAAGCCTAGCTATGATGCGGTCCATCCTATCTGTTGGGGGGAGGGGGGAGCGAAAGGGAGAAGGAAGAGGAGGAGAAGGAGGAAAAGGAGAAGGAAAAATACTCACCCGGCGAAGGGCCTCTCGTACCCGCTCGAGCTCCCGCCGGAGCCGGGCCAAGGTCTTCTTCTTCTTCTTCTTCTTCTTCTTCTTCTTTCATTCCTTCTATTAGTATATATAGTTATGCATGTGACAGTGGTGTACATACAGCGACACCGCCCGAAGACGGGCCGGGGCCCCTCGGAGGTGGAGGTGGAGGTGGCGGAGGCGGAGGGGCTGCGCCGGCGGGACCGGGCTTCTGGTAACTAATCGAACAATTCTTGAAGATATATGTAGCCCTATTACATAATCAATGACTAGTCGCTGCCTCACTATGTGATGAAAGAGGAAGAAAATGATTGTTTGTTGCTGAAGAAAAAAATAAGAGAGATTTTCAAGTTACCTGGGGTGCGGGGGGGGGGGGGGGGGGGCTGCCTATTTATATGTTTTACAGGTGATTGTGATACTCATATCAAAGCCTGGGAAGGAGCTTGGGAAGGTATGAACCCATAGTTCCTTCTCAGGTTGAATATTCTCCTGGTGCATGGACCATGGACCATATGACCTCGGGAGTGATTGCGAATCACATCAACAACTCAGGTAGGCAGTCTGGGAAGGAAGGTAGGAACTCATACTTCATTCCTGCCATTGCTTGTATGTTCTGCTGATGTATAGAGCACCAGCCCTACATCGTATGTACCTACCAAGGTATTTAGTAAGTATGTACTTAAGTAGATAAGGTTCTGGTGGTCACTGAGCAATTGTGTGGCACACCGAGTACAGTGATCCAGAGGTTAGGGGAGAAAAAGAACAATAACGAGGCTAGTGAAGTTCGATATCATCGGATATCTGGGCCCCGGAGTCGACTATTCGTGCGAAATGAACGGGGAGGATGTGAAATAGGCCCGCACTGCGGGTTGTTTCCCCCCCTTTGCCATGATGCCATCCATGGGCTGCCCACTGAGCGCCTCCTTACCCAAACACGCACACGCGCGTACACAGGAGACCACAGGTCTCGGACGCCATCGACCTCACATCTCCTCTCACGCCAGGGACCCGAGCTGGGCCGACCGGTCAACACTCAAGGTTCTTTCTCATCCTAATCCTTCATCGCCGAAAAGCCCTGGAGTCGGGGAAGGGAGGTGTCACTCAGCAGACACCACCTCGCTGCTGATCGTTCAACTGCCTTCGTCAGTTCGCCCTGCTCATGTCTTGAAGCCCTTTTCGGCATTCCCAATCTAGGCTATACTGGACGGCCCTGTTCCCTGGTCTGTCCCCGTCTTATCACTGCAGTACTACACCTCCTCGATGTCGTTGACTTTAGCCACGAGCTTGTAGTGTGGATTTTTCCTTCTTATTCTGATAGCGCGTCGCTGATCCAGGTAGCACTGGAAGAAAGCTACTTACTGCTGCTTTCCCACCCATCCTATCAACATGTTCACAGTAAACTTGGCAATAGTACACCCACGTCTTCCACAGGCGGTACACGGCAACCGAGCGCCAATTCCAACATTTTATCTAATATGATACTGGTAACCCGTTACCAGGCGCCCAGATCTCGGATGCTAGGTTTGATGGTCTGAAACAGCGCAGACGCGTGGGGACTGAGGGCTGCTTGGTAGGTCTACAGTACGGCTGGAACACCGGTGTCGATGGTTGTTGGGCCACGGCGTCCCTGGTATCTTTTTCTTTCCATCTTGAGGCTACCGTCCCGAGCTGATAGCGTTATAAGGTCACTGAGTGCTCATTCCATCCCGTCAGCTGGCGACACCGTTCGGTTCGCGATGCCCTGGTCTACATCACCGAGACGGGAGCCGCAGACCTCCACAATGAAGACTACCTACCTTCCTCATTCACCACGTCTGATTCGTCTGAATTGTCCTGACTGGTTAAGTTAGTCATAGCAGGACATCGAACCAACCAATTCGCCAAGGTGTCCTACGTGACAGTCCTGAATACTCGCCTGACTTGCAACGACCAGGATAAGGTAGACCACCTCTCCTTAACCTCCTATATCCAATCGCTCAGGGGTGCTGGATCTTCTGCTGCCTCTCGATAAGGCCATAGTTATAACGAGGCTTTGTCGTGCATACTACGAGAAGAAGAAGAGATCAGTCAGGTCCCCACGCGTAGTTCAGAGCTCTCTACCTAAAGGATTCCCTTGGGTTCCCAAAGCCATCGTCAGCGTCGCTTTCTGCCATCTTCCGCTGGCAGTCGTTCGTTGTCAGGTTTAGATGCCGCATATAGCGTTCCCTTGTCTTGCACAGTGGATGTTCCGCTGACGGCAGTACTGTCTGAGGGTTAAGTGTCGAGACACTTGCAGATGCAACTGATGGCTGTGAGCTGAAGAAACATTAGTTTCGTGGTTCGTCTCGGATGGCAAGGCTGGCCACCATGTGGGCGACTGTTTGGGTTTTGCAGGTATGTCGATGCCGTGCTGACGTGCTACATATCGGTCTGGCTCTGACCATCTGTGCTTCTTTTATCAAAGTTGTGATGAGGCACTGGGGCAGGGGATTAGGCTGCTAGCATGATGAAGGTCCTCGTGTTGATGTTCACCAGCACTAGTACTGAGGTCGGCTGGCAAGATTCAGGATCCTGGGAAATATGGGGGCAGACTACGGAGTAGCGAGTAGCAAGATCGATCCTGTTGGTGTGCCATAGTTACATTTGCATGCAGTGTTCCTGAACAGCCTCAACTAGGGCGAAAATATAATTGTATGGCGCCTGCCCACACTACTTAAGATACGTTAAAAGATCTGGCTGTACACATCTTCCCTTCTGACGAACATACTGTGTATTGACATTCATGGATGCATGAGGGTCCACTGGGAACAAACTCCACGCATCACGGGTAACCCCAAACTTTGTCGCTGGCCTTAGGCGCTAAACGCCGAACTTCGAAAACAACCCATGGAATGATATTAATAAAAGCAAGCCAGACCATAGAGAAAAATGGATAAAAATAAATAACGAAAATTGAAATCTTGCTCTCCATCTCCCTTTCTGGTATTTCGATCAAGTATAAATTGTTCACACCGAAGTAGTTTCAGGGGTTTGTCTGGACTCAATGGAGAGGGATGTCAGGTGGCGTCTGCAGATTTCCGTGTCACGAGGTCCTTATTGTTTACAGTAGCGCTGTCCGTAAAATCCGGGGAAGATGGAAGACGGGAGTGCCAAGTGCCAAGTGCCAAGCCATCTGGTCTACTTACTCCGTATTAAGATTAGGGGTTCTTTTATTAGTCACTCTGTCACTTCTCCAACCGCACCATCTTTCTTGTGGCTTTTCTCCGCGCCACTTGTTGCTCGCTCAATCCATCCGTTCTCCAGAAACGAAAAGAAAAGCGTGAAGTGATTTCCACATCAGTATGACGATGGAGCTCCGAAAACAGCTGACCGGCCAGAGGTATGGAGAACGAACTTCCAAGGTTATTATTACTCAATCGCTAGGCCCAAGGAGCCAGGCGAGAAAGTTTTTGTTCTTGGTCCGAGGTAGGCAGATAGGTAGCCTGCCGCCACGGCTTCAACAAAACCACACCGGAGCAGCCCAGGTGACAAAGAGCAACTCATTTCGCTGCCCATCCTTTATTTCTATTACACAATCGGCCATCAATACGGAGTAGAATCATCGCTTGTTGTTGCTCATTTCCTCATTGACTCTCTGTGCCATTCGCCTGCTCAAAATCTTTTAGCTATACTTATTAAAACAGACGGTGAGCGAGCCATACCTGAGAGAGACTTATTATTACAGCCCGGATACTCCATACACGTACACTCCTCCTTACGTACAAAGAAGTCGAACATCCCAGCTTTAAGAGAGAGACATTACCTGTTGATACCAGACCTCGTTGTCCTGTTCAGACCGTATCGCACGCACACACCGGTTCGACTGTCGCAATATCGCCGTCCTTCATCCCAATCTCATCTCATCAGCATTCCCCCGCATTGCGCCAGTTCAAAGTTTTACCTAAAAGTAGGCCACTTTGACTAAGAGAAAGCTCATCCCCGGTTGCTCGTGCCTGCTGAGCTTCCTTCTGCTGCGAGACTCTTACCTTGTCGTACTGCTTTGCTTGGAACTCGCTCGTGAATCCTGGGGAAGCTGTGGAACCTCATTCCGACTGAAGGAACAAGCTATTGCGCTATCGAAACCAAATCTTGCGTCGCGGGAGCTGATTTAGTTATGGCGCCGACCGTCAATTCTTTCACCCTGAAACATCTCGAGGGCATCCTTAAGAACACTCCTATGCCCTCTACCACCATGGACGGGAGGCCGTCACGAAATGCCCAGGGCTCCTCACCCGATAAGTCTCTACGTTCCTCATTTTCGTCCGTCCGTGAGAACGACTCGGATCTTGCGCAGACCTTCACTAGTAACAAGGTCTCTTCATACTCCAGACAAGCAGAGGAGGCCATCGAGGATCGTCCCTCTGTACCCTCGGAAATGAGTACCACTGCACAATTTATGCCCCCGATCACGCAACCACACAGCAGATTGCATGGATGTTGGCTGCCCGCTGTCGCCGCTGATAGCTTTCAAGGCTGGAAGCAGATAGGCGTAAAGGGTAAACCCGCGAGTCGAAGCTTTGGGGATCTGCAGGCGTTGAGGATTGTCTGGACTCCTCCTACAACTCCAGCGGGGGAACCTGCAAAGGATCCCGAGCGGCCTCTTACCGGGCAGGCCCCTCTCGAAAGGCTGCCTACTGAAATTTTAAGTAAGCCTCCCTTTCAAGTTTCAGTTCACTTTGCAATATAAGCACTCCTCCAATGGGTCTGCCGCGGAGGTTGTCTCGGGATACTCATGTCTTACGAGATTCATACAAATATCAAATCCTAATGGACTGCGATGTGGAACCAAGCTACAAGCAAACCATACTGACTCGCCGATTGCCATAGATCAGATTATCGATCATCTTATTCTTGACGTTCCGCCCAATGGACTGTCAGCACGCAACGTGGATTTGATGTCCATGTTCTTGACATCGAGAACATTACATGTAGCTACGCTGGACGCACTCTACAAGACCGTCACCATACCCCACTCGAGGATATTCCGGAAGTTCTTGTCACACATATCTCAGAACACCGAGCTGGGAACGATTGTGCGACGGCTAGACTTCAGCCATTTCAACCCTACCACGCTATTTTCAACGGCCAGCGAGCGAGCTACTGCCCGCAACTTGACCCGTGACACGTTACTCCAATGCCTAGAACTGACCCCTTTTCTGCGCGAGTTTCTAGCACAGGAATATATCCACGATGAGATCGATGGGAAAGTTCTGCGGAAGCTGTTATTTGGGCTCGAGAGATTGCGAGCAATCGACTTCTGTGGCTGCTCCTCGACTACTTTCAAGGAGGCTTTCGAGTCCGTTCTCCTGTCCGACTGGCCCGAGGCCCTCGCCATCTCCCGGCTTTCTCTGCATAAGTGTATCAGTCTTCCAAAATCTGTGTTCGAGACATTATTACCTAGATTGGGCAACTTGACGCATCTGGACGTTGCCGACACACGCATCACGAACGAGGCACTCCAATCCATCCCTCACAGCGCGAAAATTACGCATCTAAACCTGAACAAGTGCAAGCTTCTCACCGCCGACGTCGTCGTCGACTTCCTAGCCAATCACCCCGCAGTGCGGGGCTTGGAGTACCTCGGCCTGGCTTCGGACGCTCGCAGCCACCAGCTGCTCGACGAGGACGACGTGACCAAGCTACTCCCTTGTCTGCCTCCGACTCTGCGGTCGCTCAGCCTCAAGGGTAGCAAGATGGCCGCGCACCACATCGACCTGCTCCGGCCGCTGACGAAGCACCTGGAGGAACTCGCGCTTGGTCGGCGCCTCACTATAGCCGACGTCGACCGCCTGTTTGTGCCCGACGAAGACTGCGGAGATACGGACATGGATGTGGCCAGGCAGCTGGAATGGGTACCCCACAGCCTGAAGTTTCTCGACGTCTCGGACTACACGGCCCAGGAGCTCGACCTGAGTACGCTCTTCGCGCGCGACACCGCCATCATGAAGAAGTACTCCACCCCGTTGGAGGTCATCGAGGTGCCCGACAAGATGTACGCGCGGCTGAATAACTCAGCCGCCGTGAAGCAGCTGGGGTGGAAGGCGACGGAGCTCGGTAGCCGGGCCTGGCTGGTCCGCAACAACAACAGTAGTGGCAGCAGCGGCGGCGGCGGCGACGCGCGCGACTCGGGCGCCAGGTCCTGGAAGATGGGCGCCACATTTTGGGGCATGAGGAAGATCCCCATGGCCGTGGCCGAAGTTGGGGGTATGTATGGGAGTTACATGTTTAAGTCGCGGTTGTGAATCTGGGACAAGCATGGGGTTGGAGGGGGGGGGGGGGGGAAATGTGGTGGTGGGGGCGGTTGTTATAAGTGAGCGAGTGATCGAGAGCGATGACAACTTTTTACGAGTATGACCTTTTCCTGGTAATATTGTTTTACAGCCCAAAAGCGAGCCCAAAGCAGGCATGGATTTTCAAAAGCGGATCATAGAATATGTTTTGGCTAGTTTCTTTCATTAATGAGTTGAATAAAAGTTGACGATGATTGCATAAATAGGGGATACCGCAATGTGTATGGCCGGGTGATTATCCATCTCTCCCCCTCTCCCTTGCACTCACCTATGTCCTTATTATATCGTGATCGGGATTACATTTCGCGTTTATAACCTATTTGTTAAAAAATTAAAAAGTAACTTACCTAGGTATCCGGACGAATTGACGGATTAATAATGCATGCATGGGGTTGTGACTTTTCTTTTGGTGGTGAGAGATCTAAAGCCCTTATAGGCATGCGGCATTGCTAATAAGGCTCTGTATGTACGTATGTACATAAATGAATGAATGAATGAATATTCTGTAGTCTACTGATGATGCATGATGTGTTGAAGCAAAAGAACGAGAAAGGGGCAGAAGGGGGGTTAGATGCCTATTGTTTAGCGCATACCGACCTACCCGGCAATTGACGCCCAATTTTTTTCGATGCGTTTAGCTTCAGATGACGACCTCACAGTACGTGGATATTTCCACATCGCAATATATGGTCTACGAATGAGGCTGATTTCAAGTCTTGCCGATAGGATGGGCAGAATAGCAGCGAGAGCATCATTCAAATGGCCAAGAATCAGGTCAGATTCATATACACATGTCCACCAAACCACTCTTCCTATGAACTACCCACGTATATCACACGTACTGTAACCCAACACCATGAGACACGACTCTCTCCCCATGAGACACGACTCTCTCCATCACACTAACTCTGTATCATCCAAGCCTCCAGACACCCCCGCAGAGCGACCTTCAAACCCACTCCAGTCCCTTCCCTTCCAGTCGGGAGTACTATGGGTTTTCGTAGCCCCCCAGTGGAAGAGACCCGGGGGGGGGGGGGGGGGGGGGGGGGGGGACACGGGGGAAGAGACCCGAGGTCCAGGATTTCGTTAAACGAAATTCATGCTTTTGTCATCCTGCGTGAGTATCAAAGGAACATTGTCTATTTCGACAGTTTCGGTACGGTTGAAGGGGTTGGCCCCCAGATAGGCAATAGATCGGGGTCCACTTGAGCAAGCGCCTTGGAGAAGAGTAGGCTTGGAGATCAAATGGGCCTCAGTAGGAATATGTCGCCGGGAGCCGTTTGGGGGGGAGGCCCCGTCCCGGCTCTCCAGATCGATCCACTCGCCGTCGGCGCGACTGCGTATGCCGCTGCTGTCGAACTTCCAGCCTTTCGCGTGTTTACAGTACCGCCGGAGGTCCCGCTCGAAGGTGGTCGCGCCGCTCCAGCCGAGCACGGCGCAGCCGGCCGTCCTCCAGGGGCTGACGATGATGTTGTCACAGTTCAGGCCACTGCTGGGGTTCCAGGAAGACTTATATTGTTGCACAAGGAGGGACGAGAGCTAGGACTACGTAGGAGTGGGCGATACGGCCCCTATATATAGACGTGGCGCTTGGGCCACTTGGTGCCGTGGCAGATGTCGACGCGACGGTGCGGGTTGAGGTTCTTGGGCGTCTTGCGCGTGTCCCAGTACGGCCGCTCTTGGTAATAATCGTAGCGCTATTGTACGGATGGTTAGTCCATAATTGGACGACAGGGGAGGGATGGAGCTCCGATCACAATAGTAGCTATCGCCGCTGGGACCGGGTCGTTCGAGGTAAAGCGCAAAATGGGTTGTGGGAAATAGTGGAAGATGATAAAGGGGAAGATGCCCAGGTAACGAGGTGCGGGGTGCTAAGGCGGCAAGGGCGAAGGGGAGGAGGACTTACTGGGGAGACAATCAACAGCTGAGGTAGAAATCTGTACAGATTTCTGGTCTGAGCAGTTCTCGGAGGAGATGCCTTGGGAGTTCAGATGGTAGGCACCATCAACGTATTTATCGTGCGTTCTTTTCTTCGAGGCTGACTCTGACTCCTGGATGTTTGGGGATATTGAAAAGAGAGGTATCGATTGCTGCGATTTGTGCAATTGAGGGAGCTTCTGGTAAACAATGGAACAATTCTTAAAGATGAATGGACCCCTATTGTACGGATGGTTCGTCCGTGATGGGATGACAGGGAGGGGATAGGGCTCAGATGACAATAGTGGCCATGCCATGCCGTATCCTGGAGTATTCGGGTGAAGGGTGAAGGGTGAAGGGTGAAGAGAGTGAAAAGAGTGAAGAGGGTGAAGAGGTTGAAGGGCTCCCACATTTGGGTGGTGGTACGTACGTAGGAGGCGGCGGCAATGCTTCGCTCGTCCCTCTTCACAATCAACATTATCCAGTCTGCTCATGGGGGTTTATTCGTCTCTCTAAGAATAAAGAAGCTCTAGCTATCTTCACACGCACACACCTCATGATCTTCTCTCTTTCTCCCACTCCCACCCATTCTCTTTCCTTCTTCTTCTTCTCCCCCCCCCTCGCCACCCCGAACAGTAAAGCCGGTAAGTAAGCTAATAATAATAATAATGATTCCATGGTATAATTCGTGATAAAAAAAAAGGTAGGTAGGTGGATGGATGGATGGATATATAGACCTTTCTTTTCGCCCGAGAGTTGAAACAAGATGATGCTTTGTTCCCAGCAAGACCCGGCCCTATTCGATAATCTCGTAAAAAGCCCGATATCAATCACTAGGTTCCCCATCTCCCCAACACGGTCCCAACGCCATCTGTTAATCAAAGCCAACGCCATGCTAATGATAGAAAGGTTTTGGGCCAGCACCAGCAAAGATCAACGGCTCATCTTCCGTTGACTTTCTTCCCGTTCTTAACCCGGTCTTTGCACTTGTCGCAATACCATTTCACTGAGCACGGGTTAGTCCACAGTCGAAGCAGAAGGATTATCATCAAAAATGAAAGAGGAAACGAAAAAAGTGGGAAAAGCTTACTCGTTTGTGGTGGCGCTGCCTTCAAACCGACACATCCCAGATGGAACCACTCGCGCGGACAATCGTCCGCGTCGCAAGCGACCATCTCACCATAGCTAACGCCGTTACAATAGCAATATCGAGGCTCGTCCGCATCGCCATCACCGTCATGCCCGCTGCTAGTGGCATCTTCATCGGTTATACGTGCAGGTATCGCATGCTGTGAAGCACCTTTCTTGTGACTTCGTTTCGCCCCGGTTGCTGTCGTGTTCCGGGAGGCTCGGGATCGCTGGGGAGGAGGATCGGGGAAACTACCAAGCGCGGGAGTGGAGGGTTTGCTAGCTCTCCCACTCTTCGTCGTCACTATGGTTGTCGCCATGATTGGACGATCCTGGGTTGGATCACCCCTTAGGTCCAAGTCACTTCCTTTCATAGGATTGTCCTTCTTATGACTTGCCGTAATAACACTGGTGGTCGGCACGGGTGGGTTCGCATCGTCTTTGGAGAGCTCCGTCTTGATTGTGGGCTCTTTTGGTACCTTTGTCTCATTGACCAATCGGGATCCATTCGTCCCTGAAGAGGGTTCGGGTGTCGCTGCAGCCACACCATTAGGCCTGTTCGACGCGGCCGAGGTAGGCCGTTGTCGACCATTTTCCGCAGTAGACTGTATGGAGTTTTGTCTTGCCCGGGAAGATGCCGGTCGTGGGTTGGCGGCCGCCGGTGCAGGAGAAGCTCGACCGATGGTCTTGGGCTCGTTGGAGTTCGGTGGTATCGGGGAGGACGCGATGGAAGGGGAGGCGGCGGCGGCAGCCAGTACGGTTTTGCTAGGAGTGTGTCAGCCATGGTCATGTGTATACCATTATCCATATCAGGACGAACCTCTTCTTGGATATGCCGTTGGTCGTGGGAAGAGCTTTGCGCTTCTTGGTCGGTTCCGGGGCCGGGGTAGCCCTAGGACTGGAGTTCTTCGTCGTCTTTGTCGTGGTATTACCAAATACCGAGCTCATGGCGCGTTCCATGGGTTGCGCACCATTGGTAGACTTGTTATTCTCGACTTTCCTCCTCTTGGATGGGGGGTTCCCATTAGGAGCAGGTCCTGGAGTGATTCCTAAGCCGACCGGTGCTGCGGTTGCGGCTGCAGCTACGGCGGCGGCGGCGGCATCGGCAGCTTTTCGTGCCTTGCCGGCACCATGCGGCCTTTTTGTGGTCTCACCCTTCTGCTTGTTTTCGTGGTCATCCATGTCCGAATCCTGGTGCTGATTCTTCTGACCCTTCCTAGCTAGGACAGCCTGCTTTCTTGCGTCGCTCCGAGCCGCAGCTTCTTCGGCGATCTGCTGGGCTGCGGCAGTGAGATTGGCGGCGCCGTCGCGGCGCGAGCGCTCTGCCTGCATAGCTCGGTTGGCCCTGTTCTCGGGATAGGCCCAATGTGTAGTACTGCCCCATTTGGCCTCGTCGCTGAACTCGTTCTCGAGGTGCGGCCACACGTCGTTGATGCGCGAATTTTGCTTGGACAGTGCTTCGTTCGCAGTCGATATGACATGGTTCTTCTCTTCCAGGGAGACGAGCATCTCTTGGATCTTGTATGCGGTCTGCCGGAACAGCTGTCTACGCGGCACGTTGCTAGGGTCGAAGACGGCGGTATTGTAGTTGTCGTCGGTCGAGCCTGGGGCAGGGTGTCCGCTGAGGGGGAGGCCATTGGTGCTGTTCTGTGTACTCATTGGAGTAGAGGCCGGGGCAATGCTGCTAGAGGCATCGTTGGCACTTCGCGGCTCGGGAGGTCTCGATCGTAGGGCTGCGTCGACGAGCTGGAAGAGGTTCTCTTCGGGGGCAAAGATTTTGGCATCGACCTCCTTCAATAAGGTAAAGTGTCGGGCGAGCTCTGTCGGCAGAGAAGCGATGGCATCGGTGAAGTGAGTGGTGGCAGGAAAGATGTCGATGGGTTGGTCGTGACGCTGGCCAGAACCCAGCGACTCTCTGGCACCGGCAGCGCGGCCGACGCCCGCAGAGGTTCGGGGAGGATTGACTCGAGTCTGGCGAACGGGTTGGGCTCTACGGCTCGAAGAAGGGCCGGAGTCGGCTTGGGGGGGTTTGGCCATCTTTATGGCGGCTCTGGGTAGCTGAGATTGAGCGGTAGGATGGTTGGTGAAGCTTCCGAATTGCGGGCGAACAAACAGTGACGCCCAAGCCCACGAGACCTGCGTGGTTGTTGACAGAGGAGAAGTGGACAAGTAGCTTCGAATGATGAAGCTCAAGTCATTGTCTAGTATGTTCGAACAGGACTCACAGAAGACAACAGTAACGGTAGAATAAGTCGAACAAGAGTAGGTGTTGGGAGGGGAGGCGCAAAGGTGCGAAAGAACTGGGTTGACAGCTGGATGGACGGTGGACGGGGATCGGTAAGTAACAACGTTGTACGGCAGCAACACTGGAACCCCCAAATATCCAGGTCTGCCTCTAGCGCAGCCAGTGCCAGTGCCAGTGCCCAGCCCTGAAGGTTGCTTTTTCTGCCACTACTGGAGCTGCTTTTTCTGCCAATTCTTACCTTCTGCGCGGCGGGCGGCGGCGGCGGGCAGTGGGGGGGAAGACGCTCGGATAGTGGAAGTCGGGTCTTATTGGACAAACTACGATACGCAGTCCACTTCTCATCCGAGCTATTAATCCGCTTTCGAACTGATAAGATAACTCAAAACAACCCGTGCACCTGCACCTGCAGCAGTAGACCTGTGGACCTTGGTGGGAGTGCCCGGCCTCGGCATTTTGACGGCTGACTATTGATGTCATTCATTGACTGTGGATGCCATTGGTCGAAGTTTGATATTACCATCTAAATGTTCTTCCTTTGAGATTTCCCAATCTCTCTGGCAGTAACTATGTGCCCAGGCCATTTAGACTAAGTTGAGACAGTTATGGTAAAGGCAGACTGGATTACAGCCAGAGGACCTGTCTCACCCTGTTATACCTACTATCGAGTACTTGCCACCCTGTAAGTGATACTGGCCTTGAATACATCGGTAGCACTGGCTACAGAATGAATAGGTGTTGTGCTACAAGCTATTCACCGTCTCTAAGTAGGTATGCTCCTCCTCTCTCAGAGCCTCATTGTCAAACGTGGAAATAAATATCCAGGTCGTAGGAAATTCGATGCTCCAGTTGGGGTTGTTGTGTTGCTGAGAAGGAAGATGGAACCACAACGAGTCTTGCTTGGTCTTCCAGACCTTACCTCATATGTAAGTAAGTATAGAAACTGACCTCTGCCGAGATGGAACCACAGACAAACTGCCTCATCCATGGCTTGGGGTTGTGCGGAGCTTCTCTGTTGTTCTCTCCTGCCCTCGTGGGTTATTATTCTCGTTGTGCAATGCAATTGCTCAGCACCACCGGAATCAGAAATCTTCATATGGAGAGAGAGAGGGTCGATGAATACCTTCAGCGTTTTCCGGTAGTAGCCAATACAAGATATAATCATGGAAGGTTTTTTTCAGAAACACCTCCCCGAGCCATTTTCAAAACAAAACCTCAGCCCATCAACCACAACTGTTGCACCTTGCCAATAATCTCTTCAACATCCTTCTTTGCTACACAACTCGTCAATAGACTACAGCACTATTATCACTTTCAATACATTACTCAGAAACAATTTCTATCAACTGTTTCGTTCAACCTCGTCATCAGCATGTTCTCACACGAAATCCAGTTAGTTGTCAACCAGCAAATACAGACAGCACTGAGAATCTCTTCACCCTCTGCTCTCCCATTCTCTTGAACCACCAGTATAGAACACGCCAACTCTCTAACTTTCGAGGGATACTCAGGAAAACTGCCTTTCCCTATGCTCTACCCGAACAGAAGCTTTTCTCTCTGTGATTTTGACACTCGAACATGGCTTCCATTTTGTTCAGTCGAGTCTATGGGATCGCTAATCAAGGGCTTTCTCTTCAAGAGTTCTTCCTTCAAGGACTCTTCCATCAGAGGATTTCATCAGTCGTCCCCCCACTGAACTCTCCAATTGAAACCCCAAGCCGATAATGCTCATAAGATCACCCGCCGAAGATACTGAAGTTGCGATATATCATCAAGGTTTGCAACCCCATCTTCACCAATGTTCTTGCAATACGTTTCACTAATGGCGCAATCAAAAGAGAACTAACTCCTAATCCAACACCTCACGCAACACCCAGCCGAACAGCCCACGCTCCACCCACGCCCACTCCGCTGGGATACAAAAAGCTGGCACAACTCTATGACGACCCCATCCCACGAGGTTAGTCTCCTGCAGTTGTTCAAAACTGTAGCGTCCGTACCTTCCCTTGTGGAAAGCATGCTAGAAGACGCTAGCCAAGAAGGCAAACATCTTTAGCAACTCGCCTCGAGCCTAAAACCTTACAACAACAATTCAAATTGATCTTCTACTTCAAACTCCTCATTTAGTAACTCGGACGCATCATAGTAACATCTATCCGTTACCAAGAGGATTAAAGTATATCAGCAAATCACTTCAGAATACCAGCAGCATCAGCTACAATCCCACCCGCAGCACCTGCTGCCCCCCCCCCCCCCCCCCCCCCCCCAACAACACCACAACACCTATCCTATACTAACGTCTTCTGACAACAGAACAGCTTATGGGACGCAAGAAGAGAAAATTACCACCTCGGAATTCCCAGGGACAGTTCATAAAGACAGCACCAGCGTCAAAGACAGTGGTACCTGAAACATCCTTAGCAACTCGCCTCGATGGCCCAGGATCTTACAACTACAATTCAGATCGATCTTCTACTTCAGAATCCTCATTTGGTGACCCGGACGCATCAAGACCTCTATCTCTCACCTTCATCATTTCATCATGAGAGCTTTCCTATCTTGCTGTGTCCACTCGCTGGTCCAACTACAGCCCAGGAGATAGATCCTCAATCTCATGCTCTCCGTTATCCCCCTTCTTCCTCTCTCTCTTTCGCGAGCCACGCTGCTACACCAGCGGCCCAAGTTCCCCAAGGTGGTGACGCAGATGCCCAGGGCGGCGGAGACAGGCCTGTATATCGAGAATGCAGAATAGGCAACAAATGTGGAAGATGATGGCGCCGAAGACAAAGGTGGTGGCGCAGATGCCAAGGATGGAAGCGAATAACTACAAGACGGAGGGGATCGAGACACGGAACACATGAACAAGATGATGGCGCAGATGCCCAAGGTGGTGGAAGTTTGTCCTGCCTATCGCTGTGGTAGGACGCAAAAGAAAGGGGGCACACCCCCCCTCCTACCCGCCCCTTTGCGTCCTACCAGCTACATACTTCATTCACACTCTCATATCCCTACCTAGAGACGCTCACCCACCTACCTACAACATCTCGACATCCTTTCTCACCCACCCCAGATGTAATCATTCGTATAGGATGCCACCCAATAGTTTCAAGAACTGTGCCGTGACCTTTGCCGGGAACGGCAGCACCTCGGCCCCTTCCCCCCAACCTCCAACACCACCACCACCACCACCAAAGGGGCCTCGCCCTTCTTCTGGTGGCGTGCCAGTATATACACTATAACAAGCCTAACTGCTTATATATACTGATAGAGCGAGTACTAGAAGAAGAAGAAGAAGAAAAAGTCATTCTTATTACTTGTTATGTCGATTCAAGTACTGAACTACCAAATATCGGACCCGGGGGGTCGGGGGGTTGGTTGAAAACTCGGAGTAGATTGGATACCATATCTATCTCCCTTAGAAACGAAAAAAAAAAGCCCACCGGGAAGGATCATTATTATCATCATAAACTCGATTCCATCAAAATCCCACAACCGTAATCGATACAGTTTTTATATAGTGGATTAATCATTACATGCTTATAGTTTTTTTTTTCTTTTCGAAGTTGTATGCTCGTGGGGAGTTGATGGTTATTTGACGATAAGGGGGTAAAGTTAAAATCGGCTTATACGGGATGGATATATATATATATACAGGACTGGTTTCTGCTTAATGCTAGGTTAACTAACTACTTAAGTAGTTGCTTAACATTGTTAAAGAAAGCATCGACTATATACTAATATATATATAAGGCAGCTAGATGCTGGTCCAATGGAACAAATACGTCGATCTTTGAAAGCCAATCGGAGTGTAGTGTTGTCGAAGTTAATGATCAAAGGGGTAAGTTATTTGCTTGGGGGTAGGTAATACGGGTGAGATTCAACCATCAGGGACAACTTTTAACCATAACCTAACTAAGTAAGTAGGTCAACTAGTTCCGAGTGCTTAAGTGAACTCAATGGGTTGACTAAACAACAACCATAACAGATTATCCTTGTGTAATGCAATTGCACAAGACAACGATTGGCCACAACAGATAAATCGGATTTATGTAAGCTGTTGGATTTCCGAGAGACGGAGTATTGCCTTTAGAGGATGTCAATCATATACTTTATCTAATTATGCCATGAACGCCTACCGGGGTATTAACTAAATGCCCAAATTCTTCCAGAAGGAGCCTGAACTCAACTGTTACAAGTCTAGTCGGGACGATGCCCAGAAAGCACCACAATCCGACGTTTTCTTCTTTTTCCCCCTCTTCTTCTTCCCCTGACATCTCACCTCATCGCTTCGACCCGCCGTTCTCCTTCTCCAACAGCTTCTTCTGCCTCCACTGCCACTCGAGCAGCACAGGCACAAAGTGCCACAGGTCGAACTCGGGCCAGAAGCACTTGAGGAAGAAGATGTGGGTGTCCTGGTGGCACTGCCAGAGCATGAAGTCGCTGAGCCTCGTCACGTTACTAGTCCGGATGAAGATGTCCAGCGGCGGGCACTCGGCCGTGTACGTGTGGCTATTGATCGTCTCGGACGTGATGTTCTCCGGGTCGGGGAGGAGCCTGGAGTGTTGGCGGCCGGCCGCCGCGTTGGCCCCCGCCGATGGGAAGGGGGGCGACTCCGGGTCCAGGGCCGTAGACGAGGACATGGAGTCGTCCACGTCCGATTTGCCATGTCTATCTGGAGATGCGTCCCGGATCGGAGACAGATCTGGCTTCCTCGCCTGGCTCGAGCGTATATTGCGGGTGATCCTCGACTGCGAGAACGGGGCATTGGCTGGCCTGGGGGGATTGCTGTACTCGTCTACCGTCGCCTTGATCGCGCTGGTCATCTCGGCCCGCGAGGTATATGGGAAGCATATATTGAGGATCGCGCTATAGTACTGCTGTTAATAGATCTGCCATTCGAGGGGCGTTGAGGGGTACCTACTCCTTGTTGTGCTTGGTCATCTCGATCGCGCGGTCGACAAATGGCAGGACGTCGTCGGGGATAAGTTCTCGCTCCCCCAGAACCCGGATGCCGGCACCGTATCGGTCGAGGAGCTCGCCATGTTGTATAAGCTGTTCGAGTTTGACTTTGGCCATGGCCATCAGGCCCTGAACCTCGCCTCGTGGTCGGTTGAAGTTCTCGATACTGAAGGCGTATACGGTGACGACTTTAACTCCGCACTTGTAGCATATCTCGAGAACCTAGAACGATCAGCGCAAGGCTCCATCCTGTATTCCATGAAACCATACTCTTGCAAGAGCCTCGAATCCCAAGTGGTGGCCCTCTATAGTCTCGATCTGGTGGTTTTTAGCAAACCGGCGGTTTCCGTCCATCTCGAAGGCGACATGTTGCGGTATAGGTCCCTGCTTCAGGGTGCCAATAAGAATATCACGGGCGTTTTTCATAACCCATTCCGCCGGTGGTGACTTCAAGAACCACCTCCTAAGGTGGGAGAGATACAGGTCGGAAGACATGGTAGTAGTGGTGTCGGGCGACGGACAGCGTTGAAATGAGCGGTTGGTAGTGATATTTAGCTTGGTTCGTACGAATACATGAACTAATAATGAAGCAGATTGAACGACAGAACGAAAAACAAGAGGGCTATGGTCACCTCATTGCGATACGATGACGACGCCTAGAGTTTTCAGCCTCAATTGGTGATCTTGTCAAGTTCCTTGACCCTTGACTTGAAGGTCTGTAGAATAATAAACCTCGGGTTCTTGAAGATGCTGAACAGTGGCGTGAGCTTGGCAGGTGCGCGTACAGAGCTTGGAGCCACATCATACTGTGGCTGATGCTGATGGGGTACCGTAGCGTCATGCGGCTGAAGTAGTCTAGCCCGTGGATCTTTATGCAATATTGTGTCGGTTACTTACTCCATTTCTACCTACCTAGGTAGGTAGATATGCAATCAACCGACTGTCCGGGTGGATTCTCGCAAAGGCCAAGTTGCGTTGGTCCAGATTGTATCGGCCGCGCCATTTCGTCATGTCCATTCAGCATTCAATGCTGCTGCAAGTGTTAGCAGTCCTGCGAAGCTCTCAACCTAAGCAGATGAATGAGTCCTCTTGTACAAACGTCGGATCATTAGAGCGTCAAGACTTCGACGGTACCCAGGCAACCGATGACTCTCAGCACTTGACAACTTGACAGATTATCTCACGCCCTCAACACGAACCTAGGGCCACCCGGGCAGACACAGGTACCGTCCACAGGCTCTGTATGGGACTGACAACTGTTCTCTGCAATGTGCCGATAGCCTTTCGAGACCCGACAACATGTCATTCACCAACGCGCCGGTAACGCGCAGCCTTGTCTACGGACTGATTGGCATGTCTATAGCTGTCAATTTGTTCGATATCAAGCACTATTTCTACGTATTGGTAGACCTCCACTTTTGGCGGCATCACCAAGCGTGGAGAGCATTGATTTACCAGCTATGCTATACCAACTCATCCGAGGTGTTATTCGGCGCAATGGCCTTATACACCTTGAGGGAAGTCGAGAGGTTCTGGGGCTCGAGGAAATTCGCTGTAAGTACATGACACCACAGTGTCTCAGTTCTTGGGTGACTCCAACTGACCTTGATTTCACTGTAGACGTATGTCTTCGTCACGGCCACGTTCACGAGCATCCTACCTCCGATGATCCTAGCATTGGTGCTGAGGCCACTGACGTGGGGTGTTTTCAACTACCTCCCAGCCGGACCGACTCCCGTCATATTCGCAATCCTCGCGCAGTACCATGCCATGGTACCGCACATATATCAGTACAAGCTGGCAACATCGAGTTCACCAGGACCAGATGATCAGGTTAAAGGCCTCATCTTCTCAGACAAGGCATATAGATACGTCCTTGGCTTACAGCTAGCCATCTTCCAGTGGCCCGGGTCTCTGCTAGGAGCGGCGGTTGGCTGGCTTGTGGGCTACGCATGGAGGATGGAATTGCTGCCGAGGTCCATCACACGATGGAGGGTGCCCGGGTGGGTTGTAGGCATGCGTACACCGCGGAGAAGTGAGGAGTTCGAGGGGCTTCGCAGGCGGCTCGAAGGAGAGAACGCCTCTACCGCGGCCGCATCGGGAGTGCAGGGTCAAGCTGACCACGAAGGGGGAAGGCGCAGGACGATGGGCCAACAGGTGATGGATCGATTCCAGGGAGCATTCTGAGGACGGCTGCGCTTGGGGAGGTACGGATAGACCAAGCGTCTTTCCAATCAGTAATAAATATTAATCATGACTATTGTGGATTAGCCACCGAATGTCCCCCCTCAGGTGACCGTGGCTGAGTGTGATCCGGTGGCCCAGCATAGATCAGCCAAGTGGCAGGGATGGGAATAGACTCTTTTTCACCGTTCGGGATTCGTTGTAGGCGATGTCGTTGGTGCTTTTCTTCTATTCTTTTTACTAAGCCACCCAACCCGAGATATTTATACACATCCGACTGACCCGTCGGTATGGATTTGTACTATGGAGTACCTACTTACATTCTTTTTTTTTTTTTTTTTTTTTGGTTGCACAGACGGGGGACATTAGCTGGGGCCGGAGGCGGGATACCCCCTGGTCCCGAATTGCCGCGCCTCAATGTAACCCGTAAATTGTGAGAATCCCAGACCCGTGTAAAGCGAAATTACAAAATCAGCCTTCACGGGTCCATACCATGGGCACTGATGTACAATAGGAAGCATTTCAACGCGTCGTCATTCATAAATAAGCGTCCTGCAGACACGCGAGGGTAATTGCAACATTGCTGCGATCACACACCTAGGTAAGACACGATACGAATGTGTGTACAATACGGTTACGCAGTGTTTTTGCTGAAGATTCGCTGTCTTACAACAACGTTGGTTCACTGTAATGGATCCAGTTCTTGCTCTCGTGTCCACGTCATGTCTCAGCCCCTCCTGGTTGGTTTGTAAGTCTCGTCATGCCTGAGCGAACCGCATCGTCGGGCACCTATTTTTAGGATGGCCACTTGACCTACCGGTAGCAACATGGTATGCGGCCTTATGTGTCGAACCCGAAGGTATGGATGGGTTGTTGGCGTAGAGTTATTTGACGCCGCGAACAAGTGTCGCGAATTATCGATGTTATTAGAGGATACCCAGCCACGGCACATTCAGGTACGGGGGTACCTTGCCTAGGTACTACTTCGTAGGTGGATAGAGTGTGGTCATTGTCATTAGATGAGGCTAAAACTACCTAAACTAGATTAGTCTATCGACCCGCAGCTGTCTAATGCGGAACTAATCAGAATTTGGCATTTCTGTCAGGGACCGGCCACCGACTTCCCCGTTGCGCTTCGCCATTTCTTTCGCTGCCATTCATGAATGAATCGCAAACCTCCTTTTCCTCTCGAGCTGAACCCGACCACTGACTGACCAACCTGCAATCCCTATCTCTCATTTCAAAATTCCGTAACTTTTTTTTCTTGCGCCGATTCGTCAGCCCTGCTGCCGATATCTTTTGGACATTCAATCTCTTTGTTCACAATTCCGTAATAATATGTCTCGTTGATCCGACCTAACCTCGCTTCGACTTGGCCTAATTAATACATTCTTTGTACACTTTCTGGAAACGCGCAGTGAATCTGAACGAGACCGCGATACCCCGATACCCCGAAACCCACGATAATCCCCTCATTCGAGCCCTTCTACGACTGAATTGTTCTTGGGTCTGTCGTTTGTATAATGTATTAGGGAACAGGTCGTACTTTCCATCAAGCCAATAATGAACGGGTTCGCGAGACGAGGGCAGAATAGCTTCGATGCCGGAAGGCCTCAAATGCTACGCCCTGCCGATGCGCCCAAGGGTTCGGCTTTGGTAGATTCGTACAGACACAACAGCTTGAATGGCTTCCCCAAGGAGAAGCCCAAGTCCAACCCTGTAGGTCTAGCTACACCTGCCCCTTTTCGTCCGGTTCGAAGGCGCTCATCACACTGATCCCGTATGTAGATGAACCCGGACCGCGCTCAGAGCTCCGTTCTCGTCGACCTCAAAGACGCCGTACAAGTACACCTCCTCGCAGAAACGGCACTGTTCGACAGCAAGGAGTACGAGATCCTGTCTCAGGAGGAAGTGGATAATCTCAAGAAACAATGTCAACTCCTGAATCAGCGGATAGAGCAGACTCGCTCGAGTCTCGCCATTCAGACAAAATATAGGGATGCTGCCCTGTCGATGTCCAGGTTATACTCCCCGAGGTCGGAGGGCAAGCGAAAGAGCTTCATGGGCAATCGAGGAAGCGGTGGTAGCGATGCTGCTCGCGAAGCCGAACAAGAACTCGACACCATTCAGAAGAAATGCGAAGACTTGGCCTCGGAATTATGGGCTTTAGAACGGCGCATCATGGAACCCAAGCAGAAACTCCTCGAGCACACGGCTGGCATACTACAACACACACACAAGACTACCAAACAGACGACAACACCATCCTCGAAAGTGCCTCTCGTCAATGGTGTTCCCGCTAGTCCCGAGAGCATGTATACTACGTCGAACGGACGCGACAGTATGGACTTCCTCGATGACGGTTTTGTCTTTGACGAAGCAAGCTTGTATCGGTCATTCGATATGTCCGAGGCCTTCGGCGCTCCAAGCCGTCAGAATACCTTTGAGATCCCTCTCAAATCGCCTATCCGGGAGCAGAACAAGCAGCTGCTTGAGGAAAGCGATAAATTACGAGAAGAAAATGAGCAGTTGAGGGCTCAGATGGAATCTCTGCTGTCTGAAGTCAATGAGCTGAGGGATCGTGACTCGGACCAATGGCGGCTAATATCAGATACTGAGACAAAGTTGGAAGCCTTCAACAGCCAGCTACGAGCCGTGATCGTGAAGACGGATCCCGCAAGGAACAGCAGCTACGGAAAACCACCGTCTGGGCAAGCTGAGCCTGGCGATATGATAGGCAGCCATTTGGAGTACCTAGAGAATGGTTTGTTCGTCATCGGCGATAGCCAGGGCAACAGCGCAGCCGTGGCTTCAAAGGTGCAAGCACTCAACCTACAGATTCAAGATGTCCTTCTGGACGTCAACCCGAGCCATCCATCACCACCAGATCTGTCGAGAGGCGTCGACGACCAAATCACATATCTACAAGATTCGCTCCGTACGGTGGAGGACGAGTTACAGCGAGTAGCTGACCTGGCAAATTCGGGTTCTGCCGATAAGCAGGCATCTGAACAGTCAGAGGCAGTGCTCATGGGTCTTTGGGATATCATCCAGTCAGGCTACGCTGATATCCGCAGCCGTAAACAGGATAGGCGGAAAACGCGGATGGAGAAGGGACTGGAACCTGATGAAGACGACATGTCTGATCGCGAATCCTTTGACGTCGATGAGGCGTACTCGCTTTCAGCCTTCTCTACCAAGATCCAATGGCTTTACTCGCAGGCTACCAAGTTACAGGAGCAGAAGGGTGTTCTGAAACGCCAGATTAAGCAGCAGCGCGAACTGAACAACAAGTCTGACTCTGAGAAGGACCAGGCGATGAGAGACAAGATCGACGAACTGGAGCAGGCCAGAATGCGCCTTGGCGAGGCAGAGAAGGAGACAGACAATGTCCGTGCACAGCTTTCCGCGGCTTTCGAGGATTTAGAGCAGCTGCAGAACGGCCGCTCGGAAGAGGCCGCCGAAGTAGAGGGCGCGCTTGAGGAAGCGCGTGGGCAGCTCAAGGACCGCAACGACCAGCTCAAGGACCGTAACGACAAGATTGCGGCTCTCGAGAGAGACACGAGAGATGTGCAGGCGCGCCTTGCCACAGCGGAAGCCAATATCGACACTATTGCGGCGCAACTCAAAGAGGCTAACGACGCTAAAGACGCAGCCGAGAAAGCTGTGGAGGAGAAGCAGACTGAGATCAAGGCAAAGGAGGAGGAACTCGGACAGATGACCGGCATGGTCGCAGAATATAAGATGGAGGCCACCCTTGCCAAAGCCGAGCTCGACGGGGCCTACGGGACGAGGAAAGAGAGGGCGGCCGAGGTGGCAGCGCTGCACAACTCGTCGGAGTCGGCCAAGCTGCAGAACCGCGTCGAGGCGCTGGAGCAGGAGCTCAAGGCGACGGCCAAGGACCTGACGGACGTGGTCAAGCAGTCGCTCGAGAGCGAGAAGAAGATCGGCGACCTGGAGGACGAGCTCGACCGCGTCAAGACGGAGCGGTCCCGGCTGCGCGACGAGAAGGACAAGGTGGCCGGCGAGCTCGAACAGCGGCTCGAGGAGGCCACGGGCGTTGTTGAGGAGCGGCTCGAGCGCGAGATCGCCCGCCTCCGCAAGGAGAAGGAGCAGGTCCAGGACGAGCTCGACAACCAGCGCCTGCGGTCGGCCACCGGCCCGCTATCGCCCGGCGGTACCACCAAGACCTCATTCCTGACCGACTCGTACCGCGTCGGTCTCCGGGCCGAGAGGAAAAAGTTCGAGGAACAGATGAGGGTGAGTCTTTTCCAAGAGTTTTTCTCTGTTCTCCTTCTTTTTTCCCCTTCATAACTCAGAGCATAACTAATTATTTTTCTCGTTCTTTTTTTCGTATCTTCAGGCGGAACAAATCGTACGTCGGAAACTCGAGGACGAACTACGTTCTCTCAAGCGGGCTCACGGGCCCGGCAAGAGTCCTCTGAGTCCGAGGTGACACGGCGACCGGCGGGCGGGTGATGACTGATTAGTGCCTGCTTGTCCCGATTTGTATTCCATTGTTCGATATATTTTGCCCATCAGAAAGGTCTTTTGTTCCTCTTCCCTCGTCTTTGGCATATATGAGGCGTGTTCTTCCCCCCCCCCCCCCCCTCCCGGAGTCTGGTTACGAGAGAAGAAGAGAAGAGAAACTTTGGTTTTGGAGTTTTTTTTCTTTTTTGCCGTACCCTTTTTGTCTTTCTTTCTTGCATGGAAAAAGGGAAAGCAAGAGGAGAGGAAGGGAAAAGGAAAGGGAAGGGAAACGACTTGAGATGATTAGAAGGGAACAGAGAAAGGAAAGGAAAGAAAGGCATAGCATCTTTTTTCTTCCTCTTTTCTTCTTCTTTTTTTGAGACGGGAGGGAGGGGTTTATGGGGTTTCTTGTACACAAGAAAAAGAAAAAGAAGAATTCAAAGTTAAGGTGTCGTTGAGTTGGTTGAATGGTTTGGTTGTTGAGAGTTTTTTGTAAAGAGAGAGAGAGAGATAGAAAGATAGCAAAGCAAGCATTGGGAAAGGCGTAAAAAGAAAAAGAAAAGAAATACACACAGGCATATGTGATTCAATTCTCGGGGTTTTTTTTTTTTTTTTTTTTTTTTTTTTTTTTTTTTTTTCTTCCTTCCTTTCTTTCCCCCTTAACTTAACCTGTCCTAACCTATCTATGTACCTGCCTCTCAACGTTGCCGGGCTTCTCCCATTATCCCATTACCCCATCCCATTCCAACCTCGATATAGATATATTATATCTACCAAATCCCACATCTTTTAATAGCTTTGATTGTCCTTACTCACATCTACTCGTACTCAAGTTCGGCGTTCCCGCTGTCTATCTGTTGCGTTTTCCGTGCTGTTCAGTTCAAGGGCATCCGTCCCTGTGATAGGAGAGACCGTTAGAAATGCAGATATTACTGAATACGATTAATGTTTGCCCCCTTTTTCTCCCCTATCTCTCTCCTCTCTGCTTGGTATAATTAGTAGCCCTCCCTTGTCTAACAAACTACACCTTCAATTTCACAGGGTATCATTACATCAATCGAATCGAGTGTGAAACAAGGCTACTTAGCTTCTCACCCTCCCCCTCCCCCCCTGTGTCATTCCCCCCCTTCCCCCCCCCTCCTTCACTCAAACAACAGCAATCCTCTCAAACACCCGGCTCTCGTCCACAGCCTCCTCCTCACCTTGCATGATACCATCGACATACGCCTCGCCCGTAAGCTGCCAGCCGCCCCCCCCCCCCCCCCCCCCCCCTGTCCTCCTCCTCGTCGTCCCCGTCCCCGTCCCCCCTTCTGCTGACCCCGCAATCTGTTGATATCCGCGACGAGCTGGCCCTTGGTCTCCTTCCCGACCAGGAGCTGGTTCGTCTTCAGGGCGTCCTCGAGCGCCTTCTCGGCCGCCCTGGTCCGCCTCCGGATCTGGTCGTCGACGCGCGCGAAGACGTACGGCACGTGTGCGCCCGAAACGAGCAGGACGGCGTCGCCCACTTTGGTCCAGCTCGGACCTAGACCGAGATAACGACCCCCCTCCTCCTCCTGCCCTTTGGTGATGAGGAAGGGGGCCCGCCAGGCGGTCGCCGAGATCACGGCTCGCTGGTAGCGCTGCAGCAGGTCGGATATCTCCCGGGTCTCGGCCCCCTCCTCCTCCTCGCGTCGCGGCCTCGGGTGGTGCGGGTATCTGTTCCGCAGCGCCGCGTAGGCGTCCGTCAGCCTCGCGGCGCGCACCGTGTCGCTCTCGGGCGCGTCTACCTGGAGCAGGCGACAGGCGCCCTTCTCCAGCATGCCCTGCACCTTTTTTTTCCCGCCGCCCTTGCGCAGTTCCTCGCAGCACTTACCGACGTGGCGGTGAAGCCAGTGCACCAGCGCCTCGGCCGCGCGGCCCTCCGGCCAAGGACCCAGCACGAGCAGGTTGGCGAGAGCGTCCAGCTCCTGATCTCGGTCTCCACCGGTGGTGAAGCCGCAGGTCTGTGGGGGGATGTTGACGGCGAGCTCGAGAAATGGCAACAGGGTGTTGGAATTATCTGGGAGCCCGTAAGGCATAGGGCTGCAATGTGAGATTGTTCCTAGTTTGGCGGCTTCTAGGAACAGGATACTGCCGTCATGGGAGATCTGCGGGCTGTTGGCTAGTTTGGTGCAGGCGGCGAACTCGCAACCCGTGACCGAGGCCAACGGTTCGAGGACCCGTGACGCGAAAGACGCAGGATTAGGTACCCAAGATGGAAGATGGCCCAGCTTCGTGTCGAGCTCCGTGTCGAGATATTCGTGATCGCCGGCCTTCTCGTAGTCGCGTAGGCGGTAGGCGAAAGACAGGAGTTTCGACACCCCCCGGGGCTGAGATAGCAGACAAGCTGCGAGATTGAAGAGCACCTCGGAACTCTCAATGTCGGACATCGGACGCAAGGCGGGCCATAACGCTGGGATAGACTGCGGGGTGAGCTCGTCGGTGGCTGGCGGCGGTAGACGTATGTCGGGATCGATCTTCAGGGACTCGGGCTTGATCAGACCGAGGCCTGCATACACAAAGTCTCGCGCGTCAGATGCTTTCCGGCCTTTACTTAAGCGCAGCCACTCGTCCAAGGACCACTGTCTTCCCTGCTTGAAGTGCTCACGGGCCTCCAGCAAGGAGGGGACAAGTTTGATATGAAGACCCCAAAAGCCGCCTGCTTCTGTAAGGAGTGTTAGCTGAATGAGCACGTATAGAACCGTCCCGTGGCTTTTCCTTTCCTATAGCTATTCGAGGTTCACTACCATCCGAAGCCAAGCACAGGAACGAATTCTGGTCTTACCCTTCGCGACAAGATGAATCCTCTCTCGGTTGCTTTCTTCGTGCGCTCCTTTGCCAATCCAATTGACAGCTGCGGTCAGCGTCGCGGGACTTATTCGATGGCTCCCCAGCAGAATAGTGACCTGCTTGGCCAAGCAGAACTCCTGCAGAACCCCTAGTCTCCGGAACCAGCGGCGTTGCAAGATATACGCTGCAGCCACGAAGGTGGAGCCCATCGAGGCACCCCCCAGAGGCAGTTGAAACCAGCCTATCCGGTCTTTCTCGGGGAGCTTCGGGAGGTTGTCCCGCGAGATCTCCAGCTGTGCGACGCCTGCGGACAAGGGCTGTGGGCAATACCCGAGCCAGACGGTGACGGACTGGGCACTGCTGTAGATCTGGCTCATCATCCGGATTTGGTTCATCTTTTCCTGGTCGTCGTCCTGGTTGATGCACAAGGCATCGACCCAGTACGCCCCGGGAGCTGTCTGACGCAGCTGCAGCAACGCGTCGTAGAGGTTGAGGTGGACTGCCTTCACTTGACCGTTACACCATATGGCTCTGGTAGCCTCCTGGGGAACTTCCCTGGTCTGGTTTTCCTGAATCGAGCCGCTGGCCTCGTAGCTTTGGCGAAGGACGGATCGCATAGCATCTTCAAACTTGTCCCACCCGGCTTGCAAGCCGTCGACAGAAACCCACGATCTGTCCTTCTTCCACGAATACGACAGTGCGGTATAAGACAGGTTGCTTCTCGAGCGAGCAGCGGATCATGCCCGATGCGTTGCCCGGCTCGATATTCAAAAGCCGAATGCTCGTGGAATGGGGTAAAGGCGGATAGTGGAACGCGTCGGCACGGCGTGACTTCGTAAATTTATCAGTCCCAAGGTGCCCACGATCCTGCATACCTGGTCATATAATAATACGCACCGAGTACTGTGCATATAATTCCTTCGGTCGTCGTAATAATGAACCTTCTTCGATCGTCTTCTTGGCCAGTGGCCCCGCTTCATTGATGGCCAGGTAAGTCAACTTCGCGAGAGTACTCTTGCTACCCTCTTCATTCCCTCGGCCCTGCGAAGTCTTTGACTTATTGGCAGCCATGGCAAAGTGATGAATCATTCATGTGAAGTCGAGAGGAAGCTACACAAGTGCTCTCTCATTGTACTTGGGCAACTGCAGGGAGGCTTTGAGAATACGGCTCAGAATCGGCCAAAGTTTGACATGTTCGGGCTAGAACTCGAGAGAAAGATGAAGCCATCAGCACGCCCGGTCGAAGTCGCGGCATTTCATTCTTGATGCTTAGGGTCAGCTGAATCCCCTGTGGTTCTCATCCGGCCCCCAAAAGGCCCTGACGTCACAAACTCTTCACAAATGGAAGCGTTCAAGTTATTTTATACCCAGCTCAAGTTACACTGCAGAAACTGAACAAGGGTGTCACCAGACACCATGATAACAAGGAGTCGCAATGCGGGGGAACGCCTAACAACGAGCTTCCCCCTGAGAATCAGAAACCGAATCGAAGGTCTGCGCTGTTCCGAGATCATCTGTCTGAATAGATGGCAGAATTTGGCGGTGGTCTCTCTCTCTCTCTCCCCCCTTAACGATCCCAAGTTTCGGGGCGTGATAATCCAACGTGGCTTTGGGCGATGCTATGATCGCACTCGTCTGGCCAGTCCAAGTGCTAATCCTCGCACGCGCGGACGACATATTCATATCCGCGTTCGCACCGGTGGTCTTCAACAGGAGTGGCTCGACACCTCCTCTTTCTATCGTACACCATAGAAGGTTTGTACGGCGGCGCTCGCGAAGCAGAGTCGTATCTAGACGCGACCTGGCATGGCATCTTCTGACTCAAGGGTGCCGAAGTGACGGCGAAAGGCGTTCCTTAGCTCAGGACTTCTAGGTATTCACTTAGGACATCGGTGCCCGAAGGGAATTTGGAGGATAAATGACAGTACCTACCTAAGGTGTAAGAAGCCAGAGAGAAATGAGGAAAGTGACAGGAGAGAGTAAGTGACAAGCCTCTTTCCAAGGTTTGTCTTCCATTGTTCTCTGCTGCACCTCGTAGGTCACACTGTCTTCGTCGTGCAATTGGATTGGATGCGATCGCTCAGCCATCACCAGAATCATGCAGAAAAAAAGGCATGTTTCGGTGCTCAGTTTTTTTGCCGACGGGATGAGGTTCGTGGAACACCACCTTTGCCTCCCCCTATCCGAGAAACCTCACGGCCGGTCCGTTTGCTTAAAGACCACGATAGAATTTCAACGTTGGCGCAGGCTGAGAGACTCGGATGCCGACATGGCTAACACGAGTTACCTAAGCACCTGTTCTTTTGGACATAAAATCTTGGATAGACCGCCAATTTTTTGTCAACATAGGTATTAAAAAAACTGAGGAGCTTTGCTCGAAGCAAATACCCAGATACTTGAACACACACACTACCTGTACCTGCAGGTTATGGAAGTAAACCAATGACGAACGCTTCCAGTTTTTCCTCAAGACAGCTGGAGGTATTCCATTCCACTCTCCCCTAAGATTAGCTTATCAGCCCGCCAAGAATAGGAGGCTCCATGTCCGCTGTTAAGGGGGGCGTTGCCAGATCGGACACCTTCGATTTCCGGTATTAGAGCCGCGCACGCGGTCCGGAACCTCCTGGGATTGGTCTGACCGATTCTGACGAGCGAATCGAACGCAATCAGGCTGCCAGGAACGGCAGGCAGAGAGAACCTCGGTTGAAAGACCCGAAAAGAGTTCATTCCTTTCTTTCTTTCATTTGGCCTTGGTTGGCGCCATGTTTCCCCTCTATCTAGACGCGGTTGCGGCGCGGTACCGAGAAGATACGCGTGTAACCTTTAACCACTTTTCATCTCCGCTGGACCCCGAGACAATAATCAGTACCTTATGCGCTGTATGCATGCATGCGCGCCGCACGTGCAGCCAGATGCAAGGCCCATCTAGATAGGGCATGCTTGCCGTACGAGGATACTACCTCACATACGTACGCCCGGTGCTTGGGTGGTAGCCAAGACGGGAGGTGGTGACGAGCTGGATATGCATAAGTACTAATAAACTTGACGCCGGTCACCTTCCCCCCCTGGTGAATAAGTCTGGGCAGGACGTCGTCGCTTTATCCCAATTCTTGCGCCGATCTCTTCTTGGTCTTCTTCTTTTTCTTCTTCTTCTTCTTCTCTATTCCTCTCAAAGTGAGCGCGAGGATTGGTGAGATAACTTGACTCTTGCGGTTATCGCACATTTCAGCTACCTCCTCACTGGCAGCCTCTCACTGAATAGCCAAGGCAAGAGAGAGAGAGGAAAGAAAGCCGAAGAAAAGAAAAATGAGAGGCCAATCTCTCCTCGCGGCAGCGGTCGCCGCCGCCACCACCACCACCACCACCGCGTCCGCCCAGACCATCCACGCGATCAACGGCCACCGGTTCCTCTCGCCCTACGCCGGCCAGGCCGTGAGCAACGTCACGGGCGTGGTGACAGCCAAGGGGCCCGAGGGGCTGTGGATCCGGTCCCTGAAGGCGGCCTGCGACGCGCGCGTCTCGGACGGGCTGTACGTCTACGGCTCGTCCCTGGCGGCCAACGACAGTATCGCCATCGGCGACGTCCTCGTGCTCGACGGCACCGTCAGCGAGTACCGCTCCGACGTCGACTACCTGCCCCTGACGGAGCTGGGGTCGCCCAAGGTCCGGGCGGTGCTCGAGCGCGGCCTCGCCGTCGAGGCCCTGGTCCTCGGGCCCGAGAGCGGCCGCAGCCCGCCGACCGCCGAATACTCGGCGCTCGACGGCGGCGACGTGTTCGCCGTGCCGAACAACCAGACCCTGATCTCGGTCGAGAACCCCGAGCTCGTGCCCGAGTCCTACGGCCTGGACTTCTGGGAGAGCCTCATGGGCCAGCTGGTCACGATCCGGAACCCCAGGGCCGTCGGGCGCCCGAATACCTACGGAGACACTTGGGTCGTGGGGGACTGGAATACGTCGGGGGATAATGACCGGACTGGGTTGACGGTGTCGAACGGAGGTATGTCGATTCTATAAAGGGGTTTCCCCCGGGTGCTTGTCTGTCTGTGGTGGATGAGAAAGGGGGTTTGGGTGATTTAGGTTGCCGATGTGCTGACGTCGCGTCTTGGTAGATGGAAACCCCGAGGCGATTCTCATCGGGAGCCCGCTTGACGGCTCGGATAACCCAACTGATGGGAGGCTGGGTGACAAGCTTGAAGTAAGTCTAAAAACACTGCACACGAGTCCCCATAGAAAGACATCTGCCGCGTTCGGGAACTGACCCTTCAAACCCACCAAACAAAGGACATCACAGGAGTCGTGTACCAGGCCTTCGGCTTCTACCGCATCCTGCCCCTGACCAGCATCACGGTCCTCGAGACGCTAACCCCCGCGGTCGCGGACCCGACGACCCTGACCAGCGACGGCTCATGCTCCGGCCTCACCGTCGCCGGCTACAACGTCGAGAATCTGTACCCGGGCGACACGGTGCACATCGCGGCCGCGGCCGACCACTTCGTCCACTACCTGCGCTCGCCCGACCTGATCGCCGTGCAGGAGGTCCAGGACAACAACGGCGAGACGGACGACGGCACCGTGGACGCGGGCGTCACGCTCGCGACGCTCGCCGCCGCCGTCGCGGCCGCGGGCGGCCCCGCCTACAACTACACCTGGATCAACCCGGTCGACAACGCCGACGGCGGGGCGCCCGGCGGCAACATCCGCGTCGCCTACATGTACCGCGCCGACGTGCTGCAGCTGCAGGGGGGTGCCGCCGCTGCCACTATCGGCAACGCCACGGCCGCCAACGCCGTCCTGCCCGGCCCCGCGCTGCTATACAACCCGGGCCTGATCGACCCCACCAACGACGCGTGGACGGCCAGCCGCAAGCCGCTCGTGGCCGCGTGGGAGCTGGTCGACGGCGGCGGCGGCGGCGCCACGCTCTTCACCGTCAACGTGCACTTCGGGTCCAAGGGCGGCAGCAGCTCGCTGCATGGCGATGCGAGACCGCCCGTCAACGGAGGTGTAGAGGACCGACAGGCGCAGGCCGAACTTACTGCTGTGAGTTTTTTTTTTTTTTGTTTTTTTTTTCTTCTTCTTTTTTTCTTGTTTAACCCCAAAGCCCGGCCTTATATCTGGTTTATTTTTTATTTTTTTCTATTCTTTAACCAAACTACTTAACTGACCATAACCCCCCCCCTTTCCCCCCCGGAAACTTAGTCTTTCATAGCCGACATCCTCGCGGAAGACGCCTCGGCTAAGGTCGTGGCCGTGGGCGACTTCAACGAGTACGTGTTCGTGTCGCCCGTGAGCACATTCCTCTCGGCATCTGGCATGTTGGATTTGGACGGTACGTAAATATGTCTACTTTTACTTTTAACTTACTTACTCTCACAACTTCAGCCCCTCCCCCCCCCCCCCCCCCCTTTTTTTTCCTTTTTCTAAAAACGAAAAACCCCCCATGTAGCGATGCACCAAAAAAAAGAAGAAAAAAAAGGCGTTCTAACATGGCTTTGCGTCACATACACAGAAGTCGTAGGTATCGAGCCCACGGAGCGGTACTCGTACCTGTACGACATGAACTCGCAGGAGCTCGACCACATGTTCGTGAGCCCCGGGCTGGCCGAGACGGCGCCGCAGTTCGAGCACCTGCACATCAACACCTGGGTCCCTTACGACGACAAGACGAGCGATCACGACCCTAGCGTGGCTAAGTTCTCGCTTTGCTGATGTTGAGAGGGTGGTGGGGGGGGGGGGGGGGGGGGGGGGGGGGGGGCTCTTGGATAGGTAGTCTAAAGAGATAACGATAGATGCATGGTCTAGGGAAGAGTCTCATGAGTGATGATGATGTAAATTACTATTCATATTGTTCTGTACATATGTTGTTTTTTTGCCAGTGTTTTAATTGCAGCAGGGCGTCGTGCCTACGGTTTACGAGCCGTTGGGAATTGAGTTCTCGTGAGAAAAAATATGCTGATTGGAGTGTATGTGTATTGTGGCCTATCTACAGGAATTCCCTTTTCGCTTGATCATGATAAAAAGGTCACACATACCCGACCTATGTGGCCCTGCCTCGGCGACATGAAGCTGGCTGTAGCAGGAGACACCGATATGTAATCTTTTCTTCCTATGGCGAAGGCCCATCACGAAGTCTGCCTCACGTGATACAGTCAGTACCTCCGAAATGTACTTCGATGCTAATAAATCTAGGTTAGGATCAATGAACATAGCAAGAAAAACATAAGAAATGTGCTTTTTTGTTTTTTTTTTCAACTTTAGTCTTTTCTTTTCCAGCATATTTCCTACCTGCGGCAGTTGGTCGAAACAAATGAGCCCCTTCCCTCCCCCCCATATATATCCACCGCCTCATCTCACATACATACCTACCTGCCTTAGAAAAGAGAAAAGAAAAGAAAAAGAAGAGTAAGGGGGGGGAAAGGGGGAGGGGGAGTGAATCTAGATTCAATCGTTGGCCCCCAATAATGGACGGATGGGATGGATTGTCCACCATACTTATTTAGATAATTAACATACCAACAGCCCCTGCCTGAGGATGGAACCCATACGCCGCCAACATACATACATGCCTAGGTTAGGTACCTAGGTTAGGTATGTCAGGCAAGTCCATTTGTCAGGTAGATAGATACATCTCAAGCGGTAGGTACATACTTAGATCTAAGTTTTTTTTTGTCCGACCTGAAACGCAGCGTGATCTTGATCTCATCTGATCCTACCCATTCCCTCGGGCGCAGCCTTGTTTATCTTTATTTATTTATTTATTTGTTTATTTACGTTTTGGCCCCCCCTTTTCTTTCTTTTGGGGGCGGGGACAGGGTACAAACACGTGTGATAGACGCATGTCAGCAGGGAAGGAAGCAGGTGAGCAGGTAGGTAAGGAGAGGGCGCTGCTCCAGTCAGCCAGCCTGGTGTGTCGTACGACATGGACAGAGCATGTATGTATGTATGGCGACAACCTTTGCCTGCTGCACGGGGCAGAGAAGACGCTGTGGCGCGTTTGTTCTCGAAGGGTGTTGGTGTTGTTGAGGCTCGGACGCTTGGTAAGTAAGTAGACTGACCGCCTCTGTTTTACATCCCCTTACTCTATCTCCAGTTCTCTTTGACAGCGAGGTCATAGTCCATACGCGCGTACTCTCGAGTCATTTTCTGAATCTTACATGGAATCCGCCTTACATCCTGCAACATCTGCTCATCAGGGGGGGGGGGGGGGGGGGGGGGCTCAAGCCCGAAAAGGGGACGGACGACGTAACTGGGGCGAGAATTGACAAATTGACAGGCTTCGGAGCAAGTCTTGATAAAAAAAAAGAGAAGAAGGTGGACCTACGTAGATAAGTTACATCACGTACCTGAAGACGACAGCTGTCACACACAACCTGAGCTAAGATGGGTCTCATGCTTCTGATCTTCGGCAGGAGAGTCGTGAGGCTCCTGCTTTGGGGCAGAGACTCCTCTTGTTTGTAACTATAAGGGGGAGTCACCGTAGCCGGCCAGTCCGTCGATCTGAGGAACATATATAGATAATAACTTATTAACGGGCAACATTCCGTCAAGCAAGCTCTACAGGATGGATGTCTGATAGTGAGTAGCCAGCAGATAGCTCGCCGAGCATCATGGTAAGGGACTGACTGGGATAGTTTGAATATTCGGCACCGGACCGAAACAGCTACTAATTAATCATCGTTGAGAGGCAGTAAGTAACCTGAGAGAAAAAAAAGTAATCTCCAGTGTTCGCATAGGTAAGTAGTTAATCGGAGGAGCAAAGTTCTTTACCACCAAACTTGACTCGATTCACGTCGCGTGGCTTGACGGCGCCTTTTCAGGGGATTGGAGGATACAGTCTTCAATCTCAACAACCCAGAATGGAACCCAGCCGAAATGGGACTTTCCCTATTTGACGTGTACCTACATGGAAGTGTAGGACCCAATGGATGACACAGATAAAGCTAGACCAACCGGTGGCTACTGGCAACACCTTGACTTCGAAAGAGGAGAGGGAGAGACCTAGGTAACCTAGTGACGAGAGATGGTGTAATAGAGCCATAACTGCAGAGCTGAGATGGCCTGTGGCAGAGATTTGGCGAGTGCCTTAACCTACAGCTTTCCGGTACTCTACAGGCTGCCTAGGTATGTGTACCATGTGTGTCAGCGACGCGAACCTATTTCCGTCCTCCCTCCCTGTGAGGATGCGAGTTAAAGCCTCAGGGCAAACAGAATTGTAGAAAAGTCTTACTTAGGTCACGTTCGAAATTGCTGCAGCAGACCCCGCATAGATAGATATATATCGTTCACGCAGTTGGAAAGGGATTTGGATTTAGGGGGGGGGGGGGGGGGGGGGGGGGGGGGGCGATCAGAAATAGCAATTCACAGCTCTATTAGAGGATTTTCAAAGGCGCCCCGATCCAGGGAAAGGGGGCGGGGGGAGGAAGGGGGGGCCGATTGAATCATTCCGACGCGTGGACGCCAGGGGTCGCCTCCACAGAGACCTGCAGGTTGGATGCGGCACATGACTTAATTTTCTTTTTTTCGTTTCTTCTTTTCTTTTCTTTTTTTTTTTGCTTCTCGAAGACACCAACTTATGTATGTAACTGCATGCATGCATCAGCAGATGCTTAATAAACCGCCGCCGCCTCGGAGCAAAATATGTAAAGCCATAATTAATTACTTACTTACATACAGTAGGTGCAGCATACTCACCTAACCTAACCTAACCTAACCGGAACCTTAGAAAGAAAGAAAGGAAACATCGAAATACATACATACATGTGCATGCATACGGCCAGAGGAAGAGGCTGAGACACCAAGAAAAGAAATATCTCGCAAGCGCGCGCAATCGGTTGGGGCGTTTTCTATGTCTCAGCTGCGAGATCCAGATCCAGATCCGAAAATAATGATGTGATTTCTTTTTTTCGTGTCTTAGATCTCTCCCTCCCTCCCCTCCTTTGCCCCCCCTTACGACTGCGGCCGCCTGATGCGGGTGTGAGCCATTACTTACCGCACATACACAAGCATGGTTGCGGGCCGAATGAAGAGAGAGAGAAAAAAAAAAACTCCCCTTGCCGGATAGATACTTAGTCCGTCCGTCCCTGTATGCATATCTAGGGTCAAAGTATGCAGGTTTTCTCATGGATAGTCATGCAGCCGCCACCACCACCACCATCATCAGGGGTGATTGATGTCACAAATCAAGCTGAATGATTCCTCATTGCTTATAATGACGTAAGTAACTAGAGCAAGCAAGAAAGTTCTTTCTTCTTCTACATCCCTTGAGGAAAGAAGGGGGAGGAGAGGAGAGAGGACGGGGGGCGGTATCCATCATTTCCGGACTGAAAAAAAAGAAAAAAAAAAGTAGAGAAGAAAAGAAAAGAAAAGAAAAGAAAAGAAAAGAAAAGAAAAGAAAAAAAAAGACGACATTTTCTACCCTCTCCATTAACTCTACCTCCACCCCCTCCCCCCCTCCCTTTCACTATCTATCTCGAAGAACCCAAGAGGTGAGTGTGAGAGAGAGATCATGTGTCTGTTAAAATTTCAGTTTTCATTTTCACTTTAAGTCTTAGACGACGAAAGAAAGACCAAGATCAAGCAAGTTCCTCAGTTTTTTTAGTTTAGTTTTTTAATAAAACCCGCGGGGGCCTTTCTTTGATTTTTTAATGTATCAAGATATCTTTCTTTCTTTAATAAAGTCAAGTCCTTTCTTCCAGTTTGAACACCCACCCAACACCCCTGAGTGAGTATCCTTCCTTTGCTTGCTTTCGCCCTGGTTGTTATGTCGTTTCTTCTTCTGAGAAGGAAGGAGTAAAAGACCAAAAACAAAAAAGCCCAACAGATAGATACCATACCAATATCAATCAATCAATCGATAAGAGGGGGAAAAATAATAAAAAACAGACCAATAAGACAAGGCAAGACAAGACAATAAATAGAATGAATTTATCCTGATACTCCTAGAAACTCCCCAAGCAATGCCGGTTTTAACTCCTCTCCCCCCTTCCCATCCTTCCATCTTGTCTTTCTTTGCCCCTCTTGTCTCTTGGGTATGGAGGAAAGAAAGAAAGAAAAAAAAAAGAACTCGGTTCTCGATCCCCATGGATGGATGAATGATGATGATGCAAAAACAAGTTGTGTGATGTGTGTGCGTGTGCGTGTGTTTGATTGGATTAAGATGGATATGAGGGTGGTAAATTGTGAGTAGGCAAGTAGGTAGTGATTGGTAGCGAGAGCGAGAGAGCGAGAAAGAGAGAGGTATCATGGTTTTCGTTATTCCAAATGATGAATTGAAGTGGCGTCGTGGAATGTAGTTCTTCTTTCTGCCGGGGGGTATTATTAGATAGGTAAAATGTGGAAACAAAATATCATTGGTTGCCTGGTTTCTCCTCTCGTCGAATGATGCTAGGGGATGACGAGGTGATATGGTCGGTTCGCGTTGGGTTGGTTGATTGATTGATTGATGGTAACGGCTGTGAATGGGAATGGTCAAGCTGATATGAGATATGCAGGAGAGGGTGGAGTTTCCCCTTCCCCCTCAGATGAGTGTTGGCGCGTCGGACATGGGCACGTCGAGATCGTCGCCCCCGAGATACGCCAGCTTGGACCAGACACGCCAGTGCAGCAGGCCCAGGTGCGCCATCCGAGTAGCCATGTCCTCGATGCCGCCCTCTTCCCTAGCCTCGCGGATCGAGTTCTCCAGCAGCTCGCGGTCCCGGTCCCGGGCCGCCTCATGTGCGTTGCCGGTGTTATTGTTGTTGTTGCTCTTGACCTCCTGCTGCTGCTGCTGCTGCGGTAGTTGTGTTTGGGGGCGGCCGGGGCCTTGTAGCCGGCCGCCGGTAGCGACCGAGAACAGCGACACGCCCGTCAGCCCCCTCAAGTCCCTCACGCGCTGCTGCAGCGAGGCCAGCAGCCGCCGGTGGTAGTAGGCCTCGACCGAGGCGAAGGTTCCCTTGTGGCCGTAGAACAGGGCGTCGTGGAGGTCCTTCTCCAGCTGCATGAGCTCCTGGGCGGGGGCGTTGGTGAAGCGGAAGATCTGCAGGGCGAGCGAGTCCGTCAGATCCCGCCACCGCGACCCGCTCCGCGAGCACGCCGGCGCCGTCTGCAGCAGCGCGACCAGCGAGTTGTACAGGTTCCGCGACTTGGCCCGCTGGTCCTCTTGGCGGATGGCCGGCGCCACCGACGGCATGATGAAGGAGGATCGGGGTGAAGAGCTGGCCGAGCCGGCGGAGCTAAACACCAGACTCGATGGCCGAGAATTACTGAAGTTGAACTCGCTGCCCTCATCGTCTGTCCTCGTGCTCAGGAAGCCGGAGGCATCTGAGAAGGGAGTGGCAAGATATGGTGTTGGGATGGCCGAAGGCGTGCCGACGCTGTATTTCCGCTCCCAGTCTTCGTACACGCGCATGCATATCTCGAGGTTGATCGCGTCCAGCATGTCATTGCGCAGCTTCATCACCCGTTCTTCGTCGAAGAGGAACGTGTTGGGTGGGCTGTCGGTCTCGTCGTTATGGGTGGGGAGCACCAGATTGACCAGGGCCTCGAAGAAGTGAGCCATCTCGCCGAACGCCGCCAGGCTCGCCTCGTGATCCAGCAGCGGACTCCGCAGCCTCCTGGCGTACCAGTCCTGGGCCGCGCACGGGTCGATCTTGTTGTCGCGGATCTTCTTCAGGAAGAAGCGCTGCTCGAAATGGACGGTGTCCTCGAGCAGGATGGGCCGGAGACACCTGATCTGGTGGTTCGCGACGTCGAGCTTCATCGCCTCGAGCACGCTTAGCAGATTTCGCAGCCCGTGCACCAGCTCCTCCATGTCGTTGTTCCGGTTGCCGTCGGTCAGCTGGTTGTACATCTTGTCCACCCACTCATCTCTCATAGGGGCGCAATGTGACTTGAGGACTCCAGATAACCACGACGCCAGCTTTTCCAGGTCGGCCACCCCCCTGCTGAACTGTTGCATTATCAAGTCGACGTTCAGGCCCTCGTCCAGATACATCCGATCCTTAGTCGGGACCAATGTCTGAATGATCTCCTTGACCGATCTTAGTAGTAGTGGCAGACACCATTCCTCGCCGTTGCCAAACCTCCTCATGAACTCGTCCCGATCACCGACGAACATCTGTAGCTGTTCCCTAAGCGCGTTCCAGAACTGGTTCGCCTTCTCTTGTTTCCTCTTGCCCTTCTCACCGTCCAAATTCGGTCTGAAGTGAAGCTCGGGGTCGAAGTTGATATCGTGGCGCAGCTTCGGGTTGTGGATGATCTTAGTAACGTCCAACTCACTCAGGGTGGCTTTCGTCACCGGCGGCTCCAGTGGCATCGGAGGTCTCTGCTGCCTCTCAAACCTGACCCCGGACGCATTGGAACTCGTAGACGGATTTCGTGACAGGCCGCCGTTCGCTCCGCCGCCGGGCACCTGACGAGGCCCGCTTCTCGTGGCGTGCATGTTTTCTTTGCTCTCGGGCTTCACGATCTCGGCCTCGGCCGTCTGTTGCTGAATCTGCTCCTCATGGGAGTTCGGGTGCGGCTCGGACAAGCGCCTGCTTGTGTTGCTCGATATCCCACCCGTTCCTTGGTCGCCCATTTTTGCCTTCTCTAGTTGGACTCTTGTACCACTCTTCTCGAAACCAATCGAAACAGCTTACGTTTTCCAGCTAGCGTCTGGTGTTCTCGCTGACAGCAAGTATCAAGTCACAAATTCGCTGGGACGTTCGACTGGTACCCAAGGATTGTGGGTACTGGCTCAGGAGGAGGTCAGTGGCGGTTCTGGGTATAAGAGGATCACAAACAAGAAAAGGCCTTGGTGCACAAGCTGACCCCGTGGCTCCTAGACGGATGGCTGCAGATTCACGGTGACGCCAGGGCTGTGATTCTCAAAGGGATTGGAAAAAGCGAGCTGTTGTGCGGTTTGTTTTCTGCGGCAAGGCGAAGAGTCTTACATTGGTTGCGAGACGAGTTACTTAAGTAGCTACCTGGGTAGGTTGGTAGTTCCAAGGTTCCAAGGTTTGTCGGTTGGTAGGTTGGTAGGTAGGTAGATAGGTAGATAGATATGAATTATAGACTCGAAAGAGCCAGGACCGAACCAACAACCAACTAGCGATTACTAGCAGAAGGAATGTATGTTCGCAGCTTTCTAGAAGGAATGATAAACAAGGAGGGTCCTTAATCCCGATTAAAGAGAGTACGGAGGTGAGTGTGGAAGCGTCGAACAAAGGAAAGAGAAGGGGGATTTCTTCTTCGACGCCCAGGAACGGAGACGGGAGGTATAACAGCAGTAAGTGGTATAATAACAACAGGCAAGGCAATGAGCAAGATAAGTGCGAGCGAGGAGAGAGAGAGAGAGAGAGCATAAAAAAATCCAAAATAAGAGAAAAAGAAGGGGGAGAGCAAATAAGAGGCAAAACGAGCAGCGTGTCTCTAAAAAGAAGTAATCAATGGCAGGGTCCGGGAAAGCAAATTATTAGGACAGGCCGAGGTACCCACGCTGGCCACGACGACGGAGTGCCACGATAAAGGAATAAGGGGTGGTGGTGGGTTGGGTTGGGAGCGGGTTGCTTGTCAATGGTCATCAAAACCAAAACGGGCTGGTATGGGACGGGTATGGTATGGTCTGGCATGGCATGGGACCGCATAGTACATCCGTAATAGTCCACGGTGGTAGTGTCGTAACTAGTAGTCTCGTACATGGTTATGTAGTAGTAGTAAGAGTAGTAGGAGTAGTAGTAGTAGTAGTAGTACTCCGTAGTAGGGCGAGCGAGGTAGGGTACTTCGTAGGGTGGTGGGTGTATGGTGTATGGTGTCAGGTACCGTAGCATGGTTCCGGGGAAATGAAAAATATGAAGCATTGAGACTTCAATGCGCTACAGTACTATTGCATCCACACCACACACACACACACACACTGACACTGACGCCGACACACACATACCTAGGTAAACAACACATCCTTCCCTCGTCCAGGAGGGTGCGGGTACGGTACGGAGGTACTGGCTGTGAATCTTCCAAACGCGCGCGCCCACCAGCTGGAACTTGGAACGCCGCGCTGGATTGGATCCAGGCACAGGCACAGGCACAGGTACAGGCGCAGACACAGGTACATCCAAGGATGTCGATCTTTGCTGAGTCAAAGCCTCCCGTTACCTTTTTGGCGCCTCATCCCGCGGGCCGCAAGCGGAGGAGTGAGAGAGTGGGTGAGTGAGTGAATAAGTAAAGTGAGTGAGTGAGTTATCAGCTGGTGCCTGTCTAACCTGTCTGAGCCTGTTCCTCAATGAGGCGGATTTGGGGAATGCGAGGGCGTGATAAAACGGAGATTCAGGTCGACGGGAATGTCTTTTTTTTTTTTGCCGGATTCTTGCCGGAAAGGTACCACATGCGCGATACACATATGGCAAGGGTACTTCTTCCTAGGTAGCATAACCAGCAGGATCAGCAAATGACAACGAAACATTACCGATACACGATGCTACTGTCATCGGTACTAGCATTGCACAATCCGGTAGGTAAGGGAAAGCCACTGTATCTCTTCTCTCTCTCCCTGCCAATATTCGACAGCGACATGACACCACCAACACCTTGCCCCCCCTGCGGTCGACTATAAGACGTAGTACAAGCACTATGTAGTATCGTACCTTATTAAGTGAGTAAAGTACGTACATAGCGCGTGCAGCAGGTAATCGGGCAGGCAATGATGATGGTTGGGTTTGGGGGCCTTCTTGGCTGCAGCAGGTCGGGTTTCTCGAAAATGGGAAAATCCTGGAGAAGTGTGACCCAGGTACGAAGTACTTCGTACCATACACTACTACTACCTACTCCTGTAAATCAGTACCCAGCAACTCGACAGGGCGCGACAGGGCACGCGACAAAAACAAAACGACCGGTAACGCCGCAGAATAAAACGTCCAGCTGAGGACGGTAGGAAGACAAAACCAGCCTCGAACGGCGGGCGGGTCGGGCTGGGCTGGGCTGGTTTGATTATGATTAATTGGATAGCAAGCAGCAGTTTTACCGCAAGTTTATTTTGGGTGTGGCATCTGATGAGAGATTCGCAGTAGGGAGAGGCGGAGGAGGGTCGTGGCCGCGCTGGCGGCTGGACTAGTTTCCCAAGAAGGAATCCGAAAGGAAGCTGTGGAGCAACGCCCACCGCGGTGGAAGAGGCGAAGAAGACATGAAGAAACAATAGCATAAAGCTAAAATAGAATAAAATAAAAAGGGAGTCGTCAAGGCAAGGGGGGCAGGGGGGAGGGGATGAATTTTTGGGAGCTGATTCAAATTTCTTGGGATGAAAAGGGACGAATGACTCTCGTTTCCAGGTCTCCCTAGCCCAGGATTATTTTAAGGGAGCGAGCGGAATGGGGAATTTTGAAGCTTCCAGGTTCTATGGATAATGGACCATAAGCCCTGAAGCCCTGAAGCCCTGACGCTCCTGGCTCCCCTAGCCTTCTCCTCCTTCTAGGCAGGCTCTAGCCTCTCTCTAAAACATCCAATGCCCTGGGCGGCTTTTGCCTGACCCCCAACGAGTCCCATCCATTTGGGACGGGCGAACATGGCCGACAAGGATCTTACCTGATCATCAAATCTTCAAATCCAGGGGCTCTTGACCTTTGACCAGGGTTCGAGGCCGTGACGCCCCAAATAACGACAAAGGGTACTCCGTACCAAAAACAAAGTCCCTGCATCTCGTAACACCCACTACCCCCATATGCCTATCAGTCAGGTCTGTACTTTGTACTTTGTACGAAGTAAAGCTGTCCGAAATAGCTAACAAATATGGATATGGGCAACTGAAATGAATATAACCTCACACTCCGTTCCAGTATCAGGATACTCGATGGGTAAGAATAACGACGGCATCATCTTATTAATAATATGCATGGCATTCGCGTTTACTAATTGCATATCTTAACTCGACTTAACTCATTAGATCGGGCACCATAATGAGTAAGTTCAGTGTCACGGGGGGCCGTAAGTACTTTATGCAACGTCGCAAGCGGTGTAAACACCAGACTGATCTCCCAAGCGACACCATGCACTATGAGTTGTCCATGTCTTCGTTGTCCATCGTAGCGAGCGGTGGCCGTGACGATGGATTACTTAGTAGGATGCCTTCCCTTACTAGTAGCACCAACGACCAAAAGTGCCTCCTAGTAGGTCAGAAACACCAACATGGTGGCATACGTACAATACTCGGCGCCGTCTACTACAACCCCTGGCCCCGTCGTTGTCGTCGTCGTCGTCTTCTTCCTGCGTTGTCATAATACGTACATATGTAGCTAATAAGATCGGCTCCCAACTAATAAAATAGAAGAGTCTCTTCTGCAAGACAGGATACAAACGCCGAGCACTCCGGTCGGTCTTCTCTTCTTTGTCGGATTGCCTTCCGCTTACATACTTCGTACAACAACAATAAATAATCACCCCTGCTGCCCACCAACCACCACCATCAACCGCCGAATCCCGGCTTTCGGTCGCCTAGAGGGTTGACCGTAATAAGTGACCATACATACCGGATGGATTACCTAACGCGACAAGCCCTGCATGCTTCTTTCTGCATCCCTCCCAAGTAGGTACTGGTCAAGGTGAAGAGAAGAGTAAAAGCCGACCGCCGTGCATACTTGTGGTTACACGTATGCACTAACAGTATGCCAGACTTCGGCGAAGCACAGCAAAATACGATAGATCGTCATCGTCATTTCAAGAAAAAAAGAGAGCCACCCGCAGATTCTCCTATAAAAAAAATCTTCAAACAACCATCCATACACCGAACAATTACGATGTATGCTCCTCCTCGTGTGATGATCTCGAGGAGGAGGAGGAGGAGGGGGGGGGGGGGGGGGGGGGCCGCATGTAAGTAAGAGCAAGAGAAAGATCCGCCCCCCAACGCGACAGACAATTCGGAAACCTTGCAAGTTATCGAACGAAGATCGCTCGCTAGATATCGAAAACCAACAACAGCAATAACAAAGCAAAGCAAAGCAAGCTTAACTGAGATCTTTTTCAGGAGACATTCCTTTTATTAATTGACTATTCGATATCTGCATAGACAAGCTGCGTGACCCGGGTGGCCGAGTTCAGTGATGACTTTATCTATAATCAAACCAATATCAATATGCCAGCAATTTTATAAGAAGCTCGTGACGATGCCACAAGGTTTCTTACTACATCATTAAATCAACAATGACAACGTTAAGCTAGCTTTATTATTCCCCCATGCGAGATGGAAGATGGTATTGGGGGCCGTCGTTGTGGTCGTGGTCGTGGTCGTGGTCGTGGTCGTGGTCGTGGTCGTGGTCGTGGTCGTGGTCGTGGTCGTGGCCGTTGTGACCGACCGGCCCTGCCATTACGACGCAACACGGGCATCACTTCCTACATATTCTATCAAATCCTTGATATCTCCTCTTAACTATCGACCTGCAGATAATAACTCTCTAACATACATATTTTCCTTAAATGATCTAATCAAGCAACAACCCCCCGTCCGTCCACGGGAAAAGCCTTCCGAAATATCTAGCGTTCCGCCGCCGTCGCCGCCGCGATCACCTTCATTAAACCACGGTTCCAGGCAACTCCGATATACCATGATAGCCCAGATTTCTTCCGTTCCGTGTTACACCAAACGATTGTGATTGATCAACTCATACATTGGAACCTTCCTAGGTAGGTTGGAATAACCTACATTAACACATCTGGCCCCCCCTACCTAGTAGCAATCGCAACGAATAGGAGGTAACTACTTGCTTAATATGTGTTTTTCGCCATTATAGGAAAGTCGAGGTCGAATGACTTGGCTTTGATTCGTCTATTTCGAAGAGAAGACCCTGCTTATTTGTTTGTTTATTTGTCCCGACTACTTACCTACCTAACTTATCTATCAGCTGTTTCTCTTTTTGTCTATTTCGTCTTCGCGGGAGGCATGCCTGCGTTTGCAACTTGTTTTTTTCTTGTCTTTCATTAGAAGTGATGAAAGTTTATCTTCTAATCGGATGAAACCCGTTAACGGTGTGACACATGCCTTATCCTACCCACCTACCTAGGTAACGAGGCATACCTGCGCACACGCATACATCAAATGGTGTACCTTATATAGATAGGTATATCTTTCGTAGGTAGGCAAGAAGTAGGTAGTTACTTACTACTCAAGTATGTAGGTAGTCTTAACGCGTTAAGCGATCACAGGACACACACATACTTTAAGTAAGTAGCATAGCTTGAAACCACGAATGAGCGGTAACCGGTTAACTTACCGAGATTGTCTCTCTCTGTGCGTTTTGAATCAAGTTCGGATCAAACGAGCTTCGCAGATCCGCCAAGATGAACAAGAGGTGGTGGGAGGAGAAGTCCGAACAAGGGTTTCCTCTGTCTCGTCGACTTCACTTCTCAAAGATTTTCAAGTATGGAACGGCCAAGGTCGCAAACAAAACGTCTGCTTGACAGACTAGGAGGTAGGTATTAGACGAGTTCTGAATACCTTTACCTTACCCTACCCTAATAAACTAGGCGCGGTTTCGCTTGTGGTGGTGGCCGCCGGACCTTGCTTGCATTGTATTACATGCATTAACTTACCTACCTAACCTACCTACCTGCTCGAGTCAGTCAGTTCGACCGCGAGATTAAATCAAAGCGCATAATAGAAATCTCATCTCCTGCATCATTCTACATTAAGTACATATCGGCCATTCCGATGAAGTAAGTAGTTCTTTAAACTAGAGTTGCTTGTTTATCTATCTACTTCCCACCTGACACTATCTAGGTATCTGTATTACAATCGTCAACAACAACGACATTGGCAAGAGAAAAAAGGGAGGGAGAATGGTCAGGTAAAAGAGAGGAGGGGCCGGCTACATGTACGGATTACGGTTGGTCGGTCACGCGGGAGCTGAGGGTGTAGGCGGTACCTAGGGAGGGTAGGTAAGTAATGTCTGGAGTGTTACGCCATGCCGCCATCCGCTGCTGTGGCTGCTGCTGGTACGACACCAACAACAACCCTTGGATATGAAAAAGTACCGGTAACCACACATTTCCATTCATGTGTACGCTTTATTCTAAGCATATATCCCTCCTCTCGCATGATGTTGCGCAAGTACTTACTTAGGTAACAAACAGATCGATGCATTCGTTGATTCCTCCGTACCTAAATCATCACCAGCCAAGGGCGGTAAATACCTATTCATTCGTCTCCATCTGCGCGCTTGCCTGCGTGCGGATCACACACACACACACACACACACACACACACAAGGAAAAAATAAGAGGTTGCAAGCGCTTCGAGCTTTTCCAGGTTATATTCTCTGTTCTGTCTTTTTTTCTTCTGGAATGCGCGTTTTGTCTCACGGTGGGCGCTTCGTATGTATGACGATTACTTCGTCAGTGCATTGGACATACCCTTCTCCGGTTTTGCGGGAAATCCTTATTATTAGGGCAGGAGCTGAAAACAAAGATGGGGGTCGCCAGGCTTCAATTTTTCCCCCTATGAGTCCTAGCTGAAGGAAGCTGGAGCTGGAGCTGGAGCTGGAGCTGGAGCTGGGGGCTGCATGGATTTAATATCCGAGAAGTTGGTCGTTCTAATGGATGTTGGAGAAGAGAAGTAAGTAGAAAAAGAGAAAAAAAAAACCACGAGGCACCTGCAACGTCCTTGTTACTGAAATTAGCAACAAAAGCTGGGCTAGAGCGGGCGACATCCCATCGCATCGCATCCCATCTTTTTTTCAGGTACCGCCCTGCTCACCCGTCATCAATATATATGGAATGGGAATCCATCCATCCCTCGAGTTTGGTTTCACATGTTGAAAAAAAGAACAAGATGAAGGGAAAAAACCCCCCCAGTCTTCATTGAGTGATATATGCTAAATGATGAGTAGCATGAGAGGGTTCCATCTCGTAATATTCTATCTACCTAGGTATGATTATGATGAACGCACATCAAGAAGCATCCGGCAGGTCGATATGCCTATTACCTACTACCTACCTAGGTATCTGACAAGACCCAACATTCAGCATCCATCATCATCATCATCATTATCATTATCATCTCTTTCATGCGATGACATGCATGCAATGCAATACATGCCATCCATCATCATCATCCATCATCCTCTCTAATCAGCCGGGAACGCGCCGAAAACACTTGCGTTCTCTCTCTCTCTCTTTCTCTTTCTTTCTATCTTCATGAACCACGACAGCGGCAGTAGCATCAAGTGACTTATTTATTATACACCTACCCAAGTAAGTACCTACATAAGTACATAAGTAGTCTACATTCGTATCTTACCGTAGGGTCTTCTTTTTCGGTTCCTCAATGTCATCATAAACGTACATTGTATTATACACGCAAGCACGTATACAAGAAGAAGAAGCGCCAACGCCCGCCCGCCGCCGGTGCTCTCCTCCAGATTGACTGACTGACTGGTGTGTAGTAGACCATGCCATGCCAAATGCGACTCGATTATCTTAAAATATACCGTACACATACTTCGCATAAGGGGTAAACAAACACCTAAGTCATCGTAATATATATATTGCCAGGCAAACCAAGAATTAGGTAGTTTTTCCTTACTTTTTTACTTTTTTTTCTTGGTCCTCCTTGGGGAAAAAAAAGTGACATGCCCCCTTTTTTTTCTTTTCAAACCCCCTGGTACAATGTGGGAATTTTCTTTTCCCGCGGAATGGATGCATCAACCCTGAGCCGTGGACGTCGCTCACATCATCATCCAGATTGTCAGGAAGCAGGAATATGTATGTCGAAGACCCGTACCGCCTGCCAATCAGAGGGTGCGCGGGCGCGCGGGTGCGGATGCAAGAGTAGTATACTAAATGTATTCGTCTAAAAGGGACATACATGAAAATCCTCACGTGTGCCTGCTTTCTTGGTAGCCGAGCGGACGGACTTCGCCCTATCTATAAGCTGAGGTGATGCTGGAAGAGTAATCGATATATTTTGCACTAGGTTGTCATCTTGCTCGCGGACTGCGAGTATCGAGTAGTAGCATCTGCATACCCTTCCATCTATCCACCCGTCTGTTACAGGCTAGACACAACAGCAGCAGCCGTGCCGTGCCTACGTGCCCGTAACTCGTGACGGTTGGTGGAAAGATGTCCATGGCGGGTCGGTCGGTTAGTCAGCCTTGCAGGCTTGCGAGGTGGTCATGGGAAAGCGGGCTTTGTGAAACCCTTTTCCCATTCATTCAGCCTCGTTGCCTCATAGCAGCGGGACTGTCGCCATGAAAACGAAGTATCCCGATTCGCCCTCGACCACGTGTCGAAAAAAGCCTCAGGTCTGATTGTCACCCTCCGCAACACTGAATGACATCACAAGAGGGAGGAAGGAAGCCTGACTTGAAGCTCTTATGCCACACTCGAAGCCTCCACGTCTCTCCAGCTGAGGCGCGTGTGGCCTTTGCTCTCCAAACACGTCATGTCGCACCAAGCCATGTATCAACCGGCCGCCGCCCGCCCGCTCGCACACAGGTCGAAAACATACGACGAAGTCGTGGAGCAGAACGGCTTCGTGCATTTCGACCTTCCCGTCCGTCTTCCCACGCCGTGAGTCATCACCCAAGTGTTGCTACACCGAAAGGCTAGACATCCAATCGTGATTCTGTAGGCGGCGAATAGCATCACGCATCTATCTATGCGGACCGAGCGCCGAACGCCATGGCTGGAAAATGGAAGCTAACCCACCCCTGCCCAACAACAAGTGCGCCGCCCGAAACACGAAACAATACATCGATGAGTCCCAAAGTGGGAGGGGGGAGAGTTCTAGTTGCCGACGAACATGGAGACCTGAGCGAAGGTAAGCTCGAGCAACGTCGTCACGGTACAGGGAAGGAAGAGGAGGGGAGGAAGGGACAAGAGGCTAGCGACATACGGCCATGAAGACACAGCATAGACTTATATACGGACTCAACCGTTCGCCTACCCTGGCCGCCTTCCAGAAGATACCCATGAAGCTGTAGTCCCCCCAAGTTAGCCTCTTCCCCCTTTGTCATACTATCCGATGAGAAATCTGATAGATGGATGGGGGAGGCGAGCTTTGATTTACCCTTGCTTGTTTCGGTCCAGCATGGTCGGGAAGATCTGGTGGACATAGGCGCAGGTACAGATGAGGAGGAGGATGACGAGCAGAAGCGACTGGAAGTTGAAGAGGGCCGACTGTATTTGGCATTATTCCTGTGTCAGCACTGTCATCACACATCGACGAGAAGATATAGATCGCTTTACCATCTTGGAACACTTCCGCCTGGCGATAAGCGCGAGGTGTAGGGACTCGCTAGGTTTGCTTGTATTGTTGTCGGGTAAGGCAAGGTAGGTAGGTATTGATCGTGACGATGACGAGCTTTCGGAAGCCAGGTGTTGATTTGCAGAAGGGCCGCTAGCTGAGCTTGGAGGGCTTTATCCAGGCGCGCATAGCATACCCATGCCACGCCCCACCTTTTAGCCAGTTTCGCCAGGGCTCACCAACTAGAGTTAAGTAATCTGGGCGATTAGATAATACCTACTTCGTAGGTAACCATTAAACCTAGGTCACGACCAGGTTCTCATCATTGCACCTATCTTCCGCCTTCTTGCTACGCCTTACTCTGTACTAAGCCTATGCTTGCTTCGGCCCTGCGAGAAGGCAGGAATGTCTTCCACTACTAGATCTACCGAGTCTTTGCCACCAATACCTACAATTCTCACCGCGCGAGCCCGTAGGCGCGCCCGAAATCGAATTTACTACAGCGGTGCTCGCCGGCTTAATCGCACGTTACGCTATCGTGCCTGCTCGAGTAAGCTGGGGAATATCCTCCATATTCAGCTTTCGAAGTCAAATTACATGCCTTCGATACAACTCCAGTCACCCTCTAGTATTCCAACGACGATGATCAAAGCAAGCAGGCAAGCCCCGGGACGCATATCGGCACGGGCGCGTTATAATTCGAATTTCCTTGACAGGCTCGCGCGGCTCCTGGAAACCGACCCGGAATGTGATTTGAGCAAAAGCCTCCAGAAATATAGTCAAAAAAGGTTGCTAGACCTTCAAGGTAACTGATATAATCAGCTAATTTGGTGTTCAGACTGAAGACTGATGAGCCGGACAGGAACCACAGACTCCCCGCCACCTGCACCTGAATTATGTCGGACACGAAACGAAATCCCGATAGTGCCGAAGCCGGAAGGATGTCTGGAATGGTTAGATGTCCCGGACCAGTCTATCCAAAACCTTGTGGCCCAACCACGCGACACTGGTTTCGACATAAATGAAGCGGCGCTCAGTGGCTTGATGCAGCGTGGCGAGATATGCCACCATGACCGGTTTAGCTCGAGATGGATCATCAAAATTACGGATTCTATTGTGGTCAAATGCGGTCCTTCCGTTGACGTGTCGGAGCTATCTACCATGAGATTGGTCTCAAAATATGACATCCCCATCCCTAAACCCTTGGGGGCGATAAGAGCTGGAACATGGACCTATCTCTTCATGTCACATGTCCCTGGGCGTCCGCTAAAGAACTTGTGGGGAGAGCTCTCTTCAGATGCGAAGTCATCCATGCGAATTCAGCTAGGGAACATCATCCGTCGCCTCCGAGACATACCTGAGCCGTACACATATCTGGGTGGAGGCGAGCCTCCACGTTGTAAGGACTTGCGCCGCACTCTTCGAATCAGCAATAGTAACATCGCGGACGAGGCGGCTTTCAACGATTTCCTCTTATGCACCGGCCGGGTACATAATCCCGTGTATCTTGAATTAATCAGATCTACGATGAACAAAACCCATCAAATTGTCATGACCCATGGCGACCTTCATCCAGGTAATATCATGGTTACCAGGGATACTCAAGGAGACTTTACCATCGCTGCGATTTTGGATTGGGAAATGTCCGGGATGTATCCTGAGTATTGGGAATTCATTAAGGCAATGTCCGGCGTGAGTCATGATCTTAGCGACTGGTATTCGTATATACCTGCTGAGCTCGGGCAATACAATGCTGAATGGCAACAAGACTCGCTGATTTCTCGACTCGGATCATAAATTACATCCACGCTATTACCATCACGTATGTCGGCCGTCACAACGCTTGCCAAAGGTATTTGACATGCTTCCACATAAAACCAGTGACGGGTCACGCTCCACATTCGACAAGTTACAGCTGATCAGGGTGTAGATCCTAGCAAAATCCTAATTAAGGTTACTGCTACCTTATATCGCTTAATACCCTGCCTATTAAAATTATATAATTAATATATTACTTTCTATAATTTAAATCTTTTTTCTTAATTTTCTAATTAAATATTTAAATTATTAATTTTTTTTTAATTTTTTTATGATATATTAGGCCATTTTAATACCTTTAGCTGTTTAAGGATTATATGGAGCCCTGGGGGTTGGGGAAACCTTACCCACTGCCGGACCCCACTAAACATACCTACGTCGCCTGGTCGCGTAGCTTCTTGGGCCCAGTGGTCGCAAACCTTCAATCTGGAAGTTATCCTACCTCTTAGACTCGCAACACGTCCTGTCCCATCATCATCCATTCAACCGCACCTTATCGCCAACCTCGCTTCCAAGAACAACTCCAAATCCCTCGTCCTCTCTGGTCACCCACAATTCAGTATCGGCAAGGACTCAACCGGTCGAAGATATCTCGGTAGAACTTGACTTGTTGGTGCGATACAGATCTCATCATCTACATCCCAAGATGGAGGTTCGCGCCCGCGCGGGTAAGAACGTAGGAAAGGAGACGTTCAACCCCAAAGAAAGTGAGTATATTCTCAATCACTCTCCTCGCCCCTTCTTGACTTCTCTTCTCATTCCCTCCACCTCCCCATCCTCCTCACAACCCTCAGGAGGCGACACGGCCGCGGCTCCGCGGGACTCCAACAAGAAAAAGCTCACGGACTAACCTCCCAAACCCTCCTTCTAGTATCGGCCCTCCTCTACGCCTTCGGCGACGTCCCCGAACCCCTGCCCGAGACGGTCCGCGTCCTCGACAACATCGTGACCGAGTTCCTCGAGGGCGTGTGCTTCGAGGCGAGCCGGCACGCGCAGGGGGCCGGGCGCCAGAAGCTCAAGTTCGACGACTTCGAGTTCGCCCTGCGGCGCAACCCTCAGTACCTGGGTAAGGTCCGGACCATGATGGAGAAGCGCCAGAAGATCAAGGAGGCCCGCAAGATGTTCGACCAGGACGCCATCGCCGCCTACCAGCCGGGCTTTAGCGACGTTAAGGATGGTGCCGCTGGTCCCTCTTCCCGCTCGGGTGGGGGTGGTGGATCGAAGAATAAGGCGGCGGCGGCGACGGCGGATGATGACATGCTGCTGGGTGACGATATGGATGCCGACCTCGACGAGGAACTCAAGAAGTACGTCAACGACAGGGCTGCGTCCAAGAGCGTCGTCAGCTCCTCGTCCAAGCGGGGCAAGAAGAGAAAGGAGATATCGTGATGCGCTACGAGCACAATGAACAGGACATCACCACGATAAACTCGCATGGGGTGAGGGGGTTTTCTCATACCAATCAATAAGGGGACATCGCGCGTACAAAACTTTCAGAAGGGACAGACACGAAACGTACATACCACCAGGGAGGAGTTCTTTCTTCTTTTTTTTCCCGCATTTTTCACGCATAGCCAACGGAGTTCAGCAGATTGGTTTCCAAACAAGGCTTCATTCATTCATTCGTCGTTTCATTTCATGGTCAGCAAAAACACCATTCGGTTTCGGCATGGCGTAGGAGTTGTTGGTTCTGGTTTACAGCAGTAGACTGACTACCTTAGAGATTGTCGGCTGGCTGGTAATGTACATATTCTCTGCTCGTCGCCCGGGGGAGGGGGAGGGGGGCAGATAATGAGAAGATAGATGAGATGACTACCTAATAGGTAGTCATTCAACAATGAGAACATACCAGCCAGGACTGTTTGAGCATTTGAGCTCGTATTTATTTTTCAACAAGTCTACCTTAGCTAGGTTTGCGAATCGTAATACTTGCCTACCTTGAACTCCCTACCAGACGAATATAGGGGATTTTTTTGTTTCTTTCTATTTACCCCATGGAGTCCTGATTCATTGTGCGTGCGTGCGTGCCTTGCCTCTTCATGACATGATGATGATGATGATGGATGTTGTCCTGCTGTACATACCTGTCTATCTCAGGACCTACCTACTTATCTAACCTACCTAGCTAGTTCAAAAACAAGATAGATAGATAGTAATGTTTTTTACTTTCTTTCTTAATCCTGAGATTTATACTTCACCTATCTCCTCCTGCGTATGCAGAAGTGGTGGACACCAGTACTACGAGGATAATGTTATGTTGGGTACATAAGGGTGTTCGAGTCAGAATCACGGGGGTTAATGAGATGCCATAATCGGACGGACGGTTGGATAACTCTGAACTAGGTAGTCAACTGTTACCTACCGTATTACACATAGAAGAGACATCCATTCTTGTAGTCTTGTCTGATGGGTAAGGTAAGGTTGGCTTCTTGGTTTCTTTGCTGCGTGGGTGACGTGTTAGTCTGTCCTCCTTCCCCCCCCCCCCCCCCCCCCCCCCCCCCCCCCCTTTTCTTTTTTCTCTTTCCTCTTCGGAGCCTACAGTACTCGATAATAAGAACGGGTCCGTCCTCAGGGCGAGTGAGTAGGTAGGTAGGTGGAATATATCTTTCTTCGTCTGTCTACTTACATCATGGTAGAACGGTAAGAAACAGGCCACTCTAAGACTGCTCATTGGCTTAGGTTAGGTTAGGTGGACGTCATCCCATATAGTAAGTAGATATAGGTATGTTGTGGTTAGGAAACCCGGTGGTTTTTTCTGGGATGCTTCATGAAAAATGATGGCTTCCACCAGGTATCTAAAATTGACAAACCCATTTTATAAGTGATAGAATAAGATAGAATCTAGAAAACAAAAAGTCATGTGCGATCTTCGTGGCCACGCATGTATTGGATTTCTCCTTTCATATCACGGCTCACTGAAAATCAGAATCTGCCGCTGAGACGGGCACAGAGCTTATGGGGAGGGCATATACGCAGCGTATTGTTGCCGGAACTATTTAATACACGTAGCTCTGAGAGAGAGAGAGAGAGAGTGCGACATGGGGTATAATGGTGTGTGAAAGGTCAATGCGAGAGGTGCTGGTTTGGTGGTGGGAAGTGAGGAGGTAGTGCCTGTGATGATGATGATTGATGGAATAGGGGAGGCACGGCACGGCACTTATGGAGACTGAGTATGCGACCGGAGGATTAGATTTTGATATTAAGTCTCTGAATATATGTATACCTACCGGTATATGTATGTATGGGTGTGGGTGTGGGTGTGTGTGTTCTTCATGTCGACAGGTAACTAACCTAAGTAAAGTCAGGGGTAGGTATGGAACGGCCACACGATATGGATATGAAAGTAAGTAGCCTAAGAATTCGGACCAAACAAGTGTACTGTAATATTTGACAGGTCATTGACTCGACGCCATGATAAATGTCTTCCAAGGTTGGTATATTAACATCGGAAGAAATTTTACTAGTAAAGCTACCTCTTTACTGGTTGACTGAAATGCAGAACAGAATGAGGTTGTTGAGGCCGGCCTGCTTGTACACTGGTGTAAAAGAAGACTTAGGCATGCTGAACATACTGAATGCATAAGAACATGTCTTGATGCTTGGAGTACAGTATGTATTACTTCACCTGTCAGAATAACAGATGATTGAGGATATGTGTTTGTAAAAAAGTGCTGATGTACGAAGTATGGATGGAGGTGAAGGGATGGATCTAGGTAGGTATCTACCTACCTAGGTAGGTAATTAGATACAGTGCTATTGGCTTCTCTAGGCACAGTGTTTGCTCGTCGCGCCCAGAAAAATTAGAAGTTCGCGACAGCTTTTTGGAGCTCAGCCGGAGCTCAAAGCTACCCCCAAACCTCAACTACAACGATTTTTGAATCGAACTCAACCTTCCTACAAATCTTACCCGCAAAGCTGCCTGCCAGCCTGATCCTCGAGTCTTCATCAACAGCCGAATCCGAGTCGTCCATCTAATCACCAGTATACACCAAATCGCGACCAGAGCATCTCGATTAAATCAACCAACACCGCCCGTCGCAAACATGGTGCAAATCAGCGAGGTCAAGGGCAACAACCGCGAAAACCGCACCGCCGCCCACACCCACATCAAGGGTCTCGGCCTCAAATCCGATGGATCTGCTGAGAAGCAAGCTGGTGGCTTCGTCGGCCAGCAGCAGGCTCGAGAGGTACGGACCGGAACCCGAAACACCCAATCACAACCGGCAGGATTGTAGAATGCAAAACTAATTAGCTTACCGTACCTCTCTCTCTCTCTCTCTAGGCAGCCGGTGTTGTCGTCGACTTGATTCGAGCTCAGAAAATGGCCGGCCGAGGTGTTCTGCTTGCTGGCGGACCTGGAACCGGAAAGACAGCCCTCGCGCTTGCCCTCAGCCACGAACTCGGCACCAAGATCCCTTTCTGTCCCATCGTCGGTAGCGAAATCTACTCTACCGAAGTAAAAAAGACGGAGGTTCTGATGGAGAATTTCCGGAGAGCGATCGGTCTGAAAGTACGAGAGACGAAGGAGGTCTACGAGGGCGAGGTCACAGAGCTTACACCAGAAGAGGCCGAGAACCCGCTGGGCGGATATGGCAAGACTATCAGCACCCTCCTGATAGGACTAAAGAGCGCAAAGGGCCAGAAAAAGCTGCGGCTCGATCCCAGTATATACGAGGCTATCCAGAAGGAGAGAGTGACGGTCGGTGATGTCATTTACATTGAGGCCAACACGGGTGCATGCAAGCGCGTTGGACGGTCGGATGCCTATGCTACCGAATTCGACCTTGAGGCGGAGGAGTACGTGCCCATCCCCAAGGGCGAGGTACATAAGAAGAAGGAGATCGTACAAGATGTTACCCTGAACGACTTGGATGTGGCCAACGCTAGACCACAGGGCGGCCAGGATATTATGAGTATGATGGGCCAACTCATGAAACCGAAGATGACCGAGATCACCGATAAGCTGCGAGGCGAGATCAACAAGGTCGTCAGCAAGTACATCGACCAGGGTGTGGCGGAGCTGGTGCCGGGCGTGTTGTTCATTGACGAGGTAACTAATCCTTCTGGCTGTAAAGGGGAACCGGAATGACGAGACTGACTGACTGACTGACTGACTCGCAACAGGCACACATGCTTGACATCGAATGCTTTACATACCTCAACCGCGCGTTGGAGACGTCCATCTCGCCGATTGTGGTGTTGGCCTCCAACCGAGGCATGTGCACCATCCGTGGTACAGATGGTGTTGTTGCCGCGCACGGCATTCCACCCGATTTCTTGGCCCGGTTGCTCATCGTGCCAACCACACCCTACGATGCCGACGAGATCAAGCGGATCGTGCGCATCCGGGCAACCACCGAGGGCGTATCGATCACCGATGCCGCTATTGACAAGATCGCCGAGCACGGTGTGCGTATCAGTCTGCGATACTGCCTCCAACTGTTGACTCCATCCAGGTATGTACCTAAGTAGTTGCTATGCTGAATTCCCGTCTCTGGACTTCGACTCTTCGACTAACACATCCCCACCAGCATTCTCGCTCGAGTCAATGGTCGCAGTCAAATCGACGTCAAAGACGTGGCCGAGTGCGAGGAGTTGTTCCTCGACGCGCGCCGCAGTGCCGAATTGTTGAATAGTGAGACAGGACGCAGCTATCTCTCATGAGCGGAGTGTCAGACGACAGGGGCTCTTAGACAACGGACGGGATCCGCCATATTATCTAATTTCACGAGGCTGCGAAATTGAATTCTCATTAAAGGGCAAACAAGGCTGGGGGAAAAAGCTTTCGGGGGTTCAGGAGTCAAAATCGCGTGCGTTGTGTATGTGTCTTGTTGTTTTTTGTTTTTGTTATTGCTGATGTTGTGGTTGGGTTGTTTCGTGTGTTTTCTACACTTCAATCAATACATCAATACAGCCAACCACTAATGCCATACATATTTTGCTTCCGGAACAACAACCAGCACCAATTGCGTCTCACAGGTTACATGCTTGAGTTGGAAACAATGGGAAAGAAAACACGAGGCCACGTGATCCGCAGTTTAAACCAGTTTCGGTCGCCATTGTCTTTGTTACCAACAGTGGGCAGCGATACATTCCCGACGTTTCCAACCCGGATAAGCATTCCTGGTGCTGGACTGACAGTCGCCCAGACCTGGGAATGGCAGCCAATTCAGACTGTAGACTGGATTCGGGCTGACCATAACATTCATACCTCACATGGGGGATGATGCATACACATAGATACAAATATCCATATATACACAACTCGCCGCCAACAACCAACTTATATACACTGAGACACATGACATGGGGAGGTGGAAAGCTCGGGACACACATTGTTTACTCGTTCATATTTAATGCCACACTATGCCTCGTTACCAACTGACTTATGAAGAGGTACTGCGAACGGTATCGGTGGGTGCCAGTCACTCAGTCGCAAACGCTGGGACAAAGAAAAGGGCCACCCACACACCCACGTCTCGTCTGCCACGCTCAGCTTGGGCCTGCCTCAGTATATTCCCGAGACACACACACGCGCGCGCTCATACCCATTTTGATGACCACCGCCAGAGGAGGTCTACCAACGCTCCTCTTGCTTCTAGCTCGCCTACATGCATGCTTGCTCGCATACCCCGTCACTCATGCACTTCGTCCACCCGCTACCCCCTACCGCCCCCTCACTCTCCGCCTCGCCTGACTGCTCACTAGACTGCCCCATGCCTACTGTGTGTACATCGTAAAAAAGGGGATAGCAAGAAACAAATCGTGGATGACTTCCTCAAAAGTTATATCCAGACGTAGCATAACATCGTCGTCGTCGTCGTCGTCCTCGCTCCCGTCGTCTCTATATCATCGTCAGCAGCATCACCACCATCATAATAATCGACCGTCTCTTGTCAACGGATAGAGAAAAAATAAGGTCATAATCGATCCATCCGTCCTTTCATCGTCGGGTTGCGAACCAATATCATTGTATTGTCTCTCACCCCTTGTCCTCTTCCCTTCACTAGTCGTCGATCCGCTCCAATCCATGAATGGTGACGGGTGAGGTAGTGACGGAAGAAAGAAAGAAAGAAAGAAAGAAAGAAAAGTAGACTGGGAGAGAGCGTGACAGAGGAGAGGCGAGTAGAGGAGAGGGGCGGGTCTACACACAAGAGGGAAAGAGAAAAAGTGATATCTCACCAACTCGTAACACGCCTCCCAACGAGGCATAAGACCAACCCACAACAACAAAGGAGAGAGACTGAGACGAAGACAATCCCCCGACCCTTCACACATCCTTCACCATTCCATCTCTGTTTCCCTCTCTCCCCTCTCAGTTTGATGATGAAGAAGAAGTAGGAGTACAGTGTCCCAAGGTCAACAACCAAAACAACACCACCAATAACAACAACAAGAGCTTAGTCTTCTGAACCTCTGTCTCTCTTGACCGTTCCCTTTCTCTCTTTCTTTCTTCCTTTCTCTTTCACTTTTTCCTCGTCCGCTCTTAAACTCTTTATCTTTTTTTTCCCCCTCTCTCTCCCCGTCCATTCATTCTACCATTCATTCAACTATCCATCCCCCTTCATCCCCGTTGAATGTCTCTCTTCCCTTTCTTCAACAAACCCGACCCTCCACCCGAAACAAACCACCACCCACCCACCTACCCACCCACTCGCCTCGTTCTTCAAACGACGATCAGCGAGTGAGAGTGAGAGAAAGAGAAAGAGACGAATCAGATAATCAATCAAGCCACTTCTCCATTCATCCCATTCATCCATCCATCCATCCATCCTCTTCCCGCTACCCTCCTCCCTCCCTCCACCGTTTCGTTTCTTTCCCAAAACGGTCGTCAGGGCTATCCTTTCTTTCAAGGAAAAATCTGAACAATCACTTTTTTCCTTTCTGAACCCCCCCTTCATCCATCCCATTACATCCCGTCCCCCCATTCATTCTGGATCAAAGGAAGAAAGGAAGAAGGGAACAGAAACAGTAAAGAGAACAAGAGAAAACACGGAGAGGGACAGAGAGAAAAAGAGAAAGAGAAGAAGAAGACAATAACTCTTGTTTGTGTGTGTGTGTCCATGTACTTGTCTCATATCCTTTTTTTTCCCTCTCCGCTCAAACCATCCCATACCGTACCCATCCATACAATCCATACATCCATCGCCGCCTCGTCAATGACACAGCTCACACACATACACACACAATAAGTAAAACAGCCGGCCCGTCGCCTCCTTTTCGTCGATCGGAACTCACATCTTCTTCGTATTGTCTTTACTTGTTGTTGTTGCTTGTTTCCTCGTCTTCGTCGTCGTCGTAAAGAAGAAAAAATTGAATTGTCCCTCCTTGTTTTTGTTATCTCATCTCAGTTTATCTCATCTCAACTCGTTCCTTCGTTCTTTTTTTCTTACGTCGGTCGATACTACGAGAAACAAGAAACAAGAAAACCATACGAGTCCGTCCAGTCCGATTCAAGTCAAGTCAAGTCGAGCCAACGTTCTTAGTAGGAATAGACGACGACAGCAGTACTACTACTACTACTACTACTAGCTATAACGACCGATCACCACCACCACCAGACAGGCAGACAGACAGAGATAGATAGATACCAGCGTGGAAGATATACACACATCCCCCCCCTTTAAGCAACTTTCGAATTCCTCTTTTTCTCCCTCCAACCTCCAACCCCCAAATGCCCATGATCTCATCCCGTGTCGTATCATTATACGCCCGGGGGGGATTAGAAAAACTCACCTGATACCACCACCATCACCACCACACCTCCTCGGTGGAAAACACACGCACATATCTACCTACCCACACACACACACTCCCCCCCTTTTCGAAGTTAGAAGAACAACCATACATGACTCTTCGGCTGGCCGCTCACTGAGCCCCCCCCCCCCCCCCCCCCCCCCCCCCAGTCAGCAGGTCCTTTCCGCCAGCCGGCCGGCCGTCACCGCTACTGTCTATCTATCCATCCATTTATCGATCTACCACTGTCATACTACAGCTTGCTTGCTTCGCTCGCTCAATCCCGTTTGCCGACCAGCCAGCCAGCTAATAACTTCCCGGGGGGTTGAAACATGACCGACAGTAGTAGTAAAGGGCCACCACCACCACCACCTCAACGATCCCTCTCTTCTGCTTCTATTGCGTCTGCACCGGCTACTACTACTACTAGTAGTAGTACTTCTGCTTCTGCTGCCATTGCTACTCCTGTCTTATCTTCTGCTTCTGAAAATCGACAATCATACCACCAATATCCTCGTCATCATCATATAGATGAGACTACTGCTACTATCTCGACGCCACTACCAACGACACTACCCACGACACTACCAGCCGCATTCGCGGCTTCTTCTTCTTCTTCTTCGGCGGCACCGACACTGACCAACAACAACAACAACAAGAGACCCATGAGCCAGCCCATCATGGCCACGCCGACGAGCGCCTTGTCACAACCACCACAACAACACGACGGCGTCGAACACCACCACTCACAGCACCAGCGGTATCCACCAGCGCGACATGTTCACCACCCTCTGAGCATATCGACGACGGGGGGCAGTAGCCTTCATCATCATCATCATCATCATCATTCTCCTTCTCCTTACCCTAATCCTTCTTCCTACCTTTCTCCTCATCCCCATCCTTATCACCATCAGCAACAACATCAACAAAACCATCAAAGCCATCCCCATCACCAAGGCATCAACAACAACTACCCACCACCACCAGCACACCCAGACGACGACGATCCACACATGATGGAAGAAGTAGAAGGAGAAGATGAAGACATGGAAGATGCCGCAGCAGCAGCAGCAGGAGAAGAACAAGAAGACTCCTCGGAACACATCGACGCCGCCGGAAGAAGAGGAGACCAAGTCGCCGCGAGCCCCCGGACTACTACTACAACAGCACAACCACCACAACCACAACCACAACCACCCTCAGCAACAACAACGACGACATCATCGGCTCCCGGTTCTGCAGGTCGAAAGCGTACGCACACCACGATCGATACCGAGGGCGCCAACAAGAGGAGTCGTATGATGACCATGTCGATACTTCAGGACCAACAACAACCACAACAACAACGCCACGGCGGTGGTGGTGACAGTGGAGATGGAGATGGAGATGGTGATGGTGGAGGTATTGTTGTTAGTGGTGTTGGTCCCCCCCCTTATCCCTATACGCCGGGAACGGCGGTTGTTTCGACTGTAGGTGGTGGCGTGGGTGATGCGTTGTCGTTGTCGTCGTCGTTGTCGAGGGAATTAGTTTGTATCTGTGTGAAGGCGCCTAAGATCCCTAGGCCTCGTAATGGTATGTGTGTGTGTTTTTTTATTCCACTTGAATTTTAAGTTTTTTTTTCTCCCCCTCTACTACTCTTTCTGTTCTGATTTGTTTTTGTTTTGACTCCTCTCGTAATAATAACCTCCCCTACGTACGTTCCAATCTCTTCCCCATGTTTTGATTTCTTGATTTCTTGAATTTTATTCCCTTCCCCCCCCCCCCCCCCCCCCCCCTCTCCTCGAACGAGATAAGAAGAGAAAATCTTTGTTGTCCGCAATGGCAATGTTCTTGTGTGTGTCATCAAAGACATAATCAATCAAAGAAGGGTAGGCAGGGGCAAAGAAAAGACTTGCCTGCCTGGAGAGAAAGAAAGAAAAAAAAAGGCGGATCCTTTTAGGTTTTGAGACCTAGGAGAACCTTCTTGTCTTCCTCCTCTTGTTGTCCCTCCCCCCTCACCTCTTTTATCATTATTCCCCTTTTTCAATGTCCCCGACTGCACACGCCCACGCACAACCAACCCACAAACAAACGGAATCTGAACGGGTTTCCTTCAAATATTATCCCCCCTTCTCTCTCTCCCTCCCCCCAAACTAGACAAGGGCACCAGCAACCACAAAAGAAAGAGCAATTTGTCGATGGAACAAGAAGAAGAAGAAGCAGCTTGAAGACTGATTGATCATTTGTGACTGACATTTCTCTCTCTCTGTCTCCGTCTCCCCTTTCAACAGCATTCATCCTTTTTCGACAGCACTACCAGGCCCAAGTCGCCGCCGAGAACCCGGGCCTCGCGAACCCCGAGATCTCGAAGCTCATAGGCGAGAAGTGGCGTGAGCTGCCCGAGGAGGTGAAGGAGAGCTGGCGGAGGCTCGCGCAGGAGGAGAAGATCCGCCACCAGCAACAGTACCCGGGCTACCGCTACCAGCCCAAGCGCGGCGGCAAGAACGCCAGCGGCCGGCCCGTGTCCGCCCGGGGGGAGACCTGCCTCAAGTGCGGCGGGAGGTACATCGCCACGCCCAGCACACCCTCGACGCCATTCAGCGTCGCGACGCCGTCCTTCGCTAAAGCGCCGGCATCGGCTACCCAACAACAGCCGCCGCAGCCACAACAGCATCACCATCACCAACAACACCAACCGTACATCACGGCTAACCCACGCGTGCTCGAAACCGACCACCTCCGTCGAGGCTCGACAGCAAGCACCATGGCGACAGATCCTCACGGTCGGAGATACACGCAGCCGATGCTGCGGGACATCGATGAGGATTATCCCATCATGTCACCGATCGTCGGCCCTCATCCCCAGCAGCACGCGCACCCACAAGACCACAAGCGGCGGCGTTTCAACGGCGCGCCCGTTTACGTCCCCGGGTCGCCTCCCATGGGCTATATCCACATAGACCCGAGGCTGCAGAGACCATCGGTCAGCGGCCCGCCCATGTCCGCCAATGGGTTTGGGCACGGGCCCGGACCTGGACCGGGACCGGGACCGGGACCGCTGCCGAGGCCCGGGGCGCAGCAGTATCGAGGCCCGAATTATGCGAATCAGCCCCCGCCTAATCACCCCCACATGCAGCCACCTCCGCGACCATCGATGTCGTACCACCAGCTGATGCAGACTCCAAACCGACCAGGTAGCGGCTTTGACGAGTCCCTGCGGCTGCCCCCATTACAGACCAAAATCCCCAACTCGCCTTCCCTGGTGCCCGCTCACGACAGCGGCATCGCGTTTCATCACAACCAGACGCCGGGCATGAGACCGCCAGGACCACAACAGCAACAGATGACACACCAACAACAACATCAACAGGTGACGACTCCACAGCTTCCGCCGCAAGTGCCACAACAGCAAATGTCGCAGAAATGGCCGTTCCTCTTGAAGCTCGAAGTCCTACGGTCCATCAGCCCGCCGTTGAAACCGCCCGGTCCGGGCGGACAGTATTTCGAGACGCGCGGCCCTATCATCGCCGTCGAGGGCGCCGCGACACCAATCCTCCGGGAAGTCGCTGCGGCGGTCGAGCAAGCACTGTCCGTCTCGGGCGAATATGCCGTGAAGCTGTGGTCGGAGGATCCCAACTCCGCGCACCCGAGCTCGGTGGACGACACCGGCGCGAGCGCTAGCCACGGACCCGGGACGCCCGTTGCTGCGGGAGGAGGAGGAGGATCAAGGTCGTCTGCGTCTGATAATGGGGCCGTGGTGGGGCTCAGGAGGTCGCCCTTGATGAGTCCCCTGGCCAGCTATGTCGCGCAGATACTGAAGTGGCACAAGACGTCGGAGGACCTGATAAAATACATTACGAGTCATCCGCGATCATCATCATCGTCATCATCATCCTCGTCGTCGTCGTCGGCTTACACCAGTACAGGAGAGGCCAGCAATCACGAAGCGGGAGGATCTGGCTCTCATGAAGAAGCCAGATCATCAACAGCCTCACCACCGAACGCTTTGGTGTCCCACAAACAACAACAGCCGCAGCAGCCACCACCGAAGCTGCCGGTGGCGATCCTGGCCGAGGGCTACAGCCTGACATTCTCGGACCGGTACGCGGCGTCAATGCACGTGGCGGACGCGTACCGCAGCGACGACCACTGGCAGTGGGTGGCGACGCTGTGGCGAGGGATCGTGGGCGCGGACCTGACGGTGTACGTGCGGCGAGTGCCGCCGACGGCGGCGGGCGAGGCCGAGGTCCACGGCAACAACTGCGTCGAGTTCGTCAACCCGTCGACGGTGGTGCTGCGCATGGTGGAGGGCCGCGGCGTGGACGAGCGGCTCGAGAGGAGGCTCGGGTTCGAGATCAGCGAGTGGGTGCGCAACGGTAGTTATAAGGCCGGGTTCGTAAAGGGGGGGTGATGAGGTAGGGGTTGGGAGAGAAGGAAGAGGAGGACAGGAAAAATTCCAAAGTCAACGTAGGAGGTTATGAGGTGGAAGTTTCAAGCGAAAGAAGAAAAGAAAAAGGAGTAACATGGGAATGAAATAACTAGTCAGGTTGTCATCTTTTTTCACCACGACGGATGGATTGGATGGGATGTCACCCGAAGTGGTGATTTTGGATACCTACCAACCTACCTACCTACCTTAGATAGTAGAAGACCACGATTTAGGGATGTAGTTTATATGATCAATGTTGATGTTGATCTGCATTCTCTCACCTGACGACACACCGAGTCTCAGTCTATCGGTGGTCTAGGTAGCTTCTCATGTGAGACGGGCAGTCCGTTAGCCAGTCGGTGGTATGCTGAGTCTCGGATTGATGTATGGGAGGATGTTAGCACCTCATCCATAGGGAGAGCTTTAATCCCCGAGGCTAAAAATCGAACCCGATCATACTTGGAGTTGGTCATAGAATAAGACAATGGCACATGTGTGATGTTGGAGGAATGAAAAGCAGCCTTGAATTTTGAGGTGATGAAGTCTTGGCTCTGGCCTTGTACCGTATGCGATTAGATGGTCTTATCTCGACACACTGTATGACCTTATCTGCGATAACTCCGAGAGTCAACATTCGCGGCTACAACGCGTGAAGCTACCCCGTGCTCCGTAATTTCAATGGGAACAAAGGACAGTCAATCAGTCAACCTCGATCAGGGCAGCCAACTCCGAAAGCCCCCCTCACCCCCAAACATCACCACCCGAACACTATGTACTAATAGACAGCATCCAGATTGCCCAACATGTCGGACATTGCTGTTGGGCAGACCATTCGTCTGGCCGACGGTCGTAATGCTCTCGTTCGTTTCGTCGGCGAGACCAGCTTCGCCGCCGGGCCCTGGATCGGCGTCGAGCTTCCCGACGACTCTGGGAAGAACGATGGATCTGTTCAGGGTGAACGCTACTTCGATTGCTCACCCGGAAAGGGCATGTTTTTAAGACCCAACGCCGTCACCGTAGTCCAGCCTGCCCCCTCGAAAGCTGCCCCCCCTGGTCGACGAGGATCTCGAGTGAGCACCTCGGGTACCGCCCCCCCACGACGACCGGTTTCCTTGAATGACCCTACCGCGAACAGGCGGATGACCTTGAATGCGCCCAGTCCGAGCCCTGTGCCCAGACCCTCGAGGCCCTCTAGTATAGCTAGGGTATGTTGATGCCTGCTTATCTTCTTTGTCGACGATCTAGGAAGCTAATCGTGAGCTTGAAATAGTCTCCGACCAAGTCCCCGGTAAAACAGCTCACATCGACAGCTGCATCAAGCACTGCTACCTCTCGAACCGGTACCCCTTCTAATGCTCGAGTTTCGTCGGTCGGCGTGAAGCCCAGACCTTCGCTTGGCGGTACTAGACAGTCTATGGGGCCACCCGCCCTACCTTCTGCCGGCGTAAGGAGACAGCCGTCCACAGGCTCTACGACGACTGCAAGATCTACCAGTGGCGTTACAAGGCCGGGTGCGCGATTGTCAAGCGTCGGTCGAGGCGGTGTTCGCCCATCAGCTGGACGGGTCCTCTCTGGTGATTCATTGTCGGGTAACGAGGCCGCCCTTAGATCGAACACTGCTTCTCCCCTTAAGAGCGATGGAGAGCAGGCGATCAGTCCGGTTCGTTCTAGGACCAAGGCCTTGGAGAAACTCACTGCAGGGCCCGCCTCAGCAGGATCCTCCAAACCCGCGACCAGTACATCTACGAGGACGCCTACCAGTGTGGGTGCGGGCCGCCCGGCCGCTAACAATGCTGTGTCGCGAGAGAATGACGACCTGAAAGCCAAGTTGAAGGTTCTGGAGAGGAAAAGGGCCGAAGACCGGGAGAAGATCAAGGAGATCGAAAGGGTACAGGAGCAACGGGACAAGTTTGAGAGTATCAACAAGAAGATCGAGGGGAAATTCCAAACTGCGGCCCAGGAGAATGTTGGACTCAAAAAGCAGTTGAAGGAGGCGGAAGAGAGAGTGGATGTCCTTGAACAAATACAAGCTGAGCATGATTCTATAATGGAACTCGCTACGCTCGACCGAGAGATGGCTGAGGAAAACTGCGAAGTCGTCAAATCCGAGCTCGAAGCCCTGAAATTGAGAACAGAAGAGCTGGAGCTCGAGGTCGAGATATTGCGAGAAGAGAACACCGAATATTCTAAGGGCATGTCTCCTGAAGAGAGAACAAGTGCCGGCTGGCTACAGATGGAAAGAACTCATGAACGTTTGCGTGAAGCTCTCATTAGGTTACGGGATATATCACAGCAACAGGATGAGGAGAACAAGGCGCAGATCAAATCGCTAACCCGGGATCTTGAAGAGTTTGACGCCATCAAGGAGAAATACGAGATTGCCAAGGAGCAATTACTAGAGACCGAGACCCGTGCCGAGGATCTACGGCAGCAGCTCGACGACAACCTAGGAGCCGAAGCTATGATCGAGCAGCTGAGCTATGAGAAACTTGCCCAGTCGGAGCAGATCAATGAACTCAAGGCTGTCATTGACGACTTGGAAGCGCTCAAGGAGATCAACGACGAGCTCGAGGTCAACCACGTGCAGAACGAGAAGGAGATGCAAGAAGAGCTCGACTTCAAGGATGCCATCATTACCGAACAAGCCCGCCGAGCCGGCGAGAAGGACGATACTATTGGGGACATGGAGTACACGCTATCTCGTTTCAGGGAGTTGGTTACTAACCTCCAAACTGATCTCGAAGATATACGTGCATCTCATGCAGTCAACGAGGCCGAATCCGAACAGCTCAATAGCAAATCGAGAGCTATGCTGGATCTCAACCAGAAGCTTCAGATCTCTGCAGCCAAGACCCAGGTCAAGACAATCGATCTGGAATTGCAGCGCATGGATGCCCAAGAAGCACAGCAACACCTTGAAATTGTCAAGCTATTCCTACCCGAAAGCTACAGTACCGATCGAGACTCGGTGTTGGCACTCTTGCGATTCAGGCGATTGGCTTTCAAGGCGAGCCTGCTACATGGCTTTGTCAAGGAACGCGTCAGCGGCCAGCCGCATCCTGGTCATGAGGATGATGCATTCGCTGGTTGCGACGCTTTAGACAAGCTGACTTGGGTGTCTTCTATGTGTGATCGGTTTGTCAACGCTATTAGCCACTGCTCACTGGAAGAATTCGCCAAATATGAAGGTGCGCTGTACGAGCTGGAGCCTGTTGAGAGGGCCCTCAACACGTGGATTGATGGGCTGCGACGAGATGAGCTCAAGGAAAAGCAATGTGCAAGCGAGCTGCAACGCACCATTGCCCTGATGTCTCACCTTGGAGAGGTCCACATATCGGAAGGCCTGGAGAGTTTCGCAGACGAAGTCCAGATGAAGGCCGTCCTTATGCAGAGTCATCTGGAATCTGCGGCCACGACATTCCATGTCATTAAGCATATGGTGCAACGAGTCATCCCGTCTGGCGGCGACGAGGACGAACTTGCTCAACATTTCAGCAAGAGATCGGACGCCGTCGTCAGTCAGACTCGGACCGCCAAGGTTGTGGTCTCAAAGGCTGTACGATCTCTAGAAGATCTGAGAGCAAGATCTTTGGCACTCACGCCGGATACGGCAGAGGTCTTCGAGCAATGTGAAACTGCGAGTCGCGAGCTCGCAGAGATGTCTCGCAAGATCGGGTCGGATCTGCATGCCCTCATGGCCGAGGAAGGTCGTGCAGAGCCGTACACCTATTCCGAAGTTCAGAGCACCGTCCATCGTACAGTCATGACGGCCTTCTCGTCAGCCGAGACCGATCTCTTCTCAACGTACCTGTCCAAGCTCCGCGTCCTCGCTGGCCAAGTCTCAGACTTGGCAGCAGTATGTGCCGATCTATCACAGACACAAGAGTTCGAACGCAACCCTGCACCCTGGACACTAAGAGCCCAGGAACTCAAGGCTCTGAAGACTATCCCCATCGACGCCGAAGAGGAGCTTAGGCAACTCAAGGAGCACTACAACGAGGCCCGCCGCGCCATCGCCCTGCGCGACGAGAACCTCAGCACGTCTACACTCCGCATTGAGACGCTCGAAGCGCGTATGCGCGACGCAAATGCCAAGGCGTCTCGCATCGCCGACCTGGAAGCGCAGATTATCGACGCCCTGGAGCACGTGGCGAGCCTGAAGAAGGATATCGAGCAGCAGGACCGCGAGGCCAAGACGCTCGAGGCGGACCGGGACCGGTGGAAGAAAATGGCGGGCGACAGCCGGGCCTTCAGTGGCGCAGGCGACGACGCGACCTCCTCTTCACCGGAGGCTAAGGCGGGTCAGGAGCGCGCCGTAGCCACGGCCCGCGAGATGGACGCGCTCAAGTCTGAGATTGCAGGACTACAGGCCGCGGTCCGCTACCTGCGCGAGGACAACCAGCGTGCCCGTGTCACGGAGCAGCCGCGGCACGAGTGGCTGGCCGAGCCTCTCCGCCGGCCCGCGCCCGCCGCCGAACAGCGGAGGCAGCTCGTCCTCGCCGAGGGCAAGGATGTCCTGGCCGAGCTCCTGCACATGGCCACCTCGGCCAAGGTTTACGACCTCAAGTCTCTCCGCACCGAAGATAATGATAGTAACGACAACAAACCCACGAAGCTGTCCACCTGGAGGCCCGCCAGCCAGACGCCCCAGTACCACGCCGCCCGGCTCGCCGAGGACCTGGCGGTCTGGAAGAGCTGGCGGGGCGCGGTGGTCCAGAAGGCGAGGGTCGTTGTGGTCGGGACCGGGGAAGATCGAAATCAGAATCATCAGGCTCGGACGATGAAGAGAAGGGCGGCGGCGCGATTACAGATCCGGCTACCGGGTGATGGTGTGGACGGGAAGAAGAAGATGATGGCGATGAACAACGCCAGCGGCGAAGAGGTGCAGATCGTCGGGTCTAGAGAGTGGGAAGGGTTGGTGCAACAAGGGGGGAGAAGGGGGAGGCAGGTTTGAAGGGAGGGGGAAGGGGGAAAGGGGAAGGGGAAGTGAGAGTTGGTGAAGAGATGTATGAGGGGGAAAGAGAGAGAGCGATGAAGGGGTGGAAAGAGAAAAAAAAGAATGAATGATGGATGCCAAACCTTGAGGCCTAGGTGTTAGTATTGTAACATATAACCTAACCCCTTTGAAAACACACTAGATGCGAGATAAAGATACCCCTTTTTCTTTTCTTTTCTTATTACTATGTTCCAATATCGATATCGCGACAGTGATTATAGGATGATATTTGAGAGAGGCTCTCTGGTGGTTAAAACGTTTATTATGATCGGTCAGGTTCGTCTTTGACAGCGTGCCCCCGCCCGTAATCCCTCCTTTATATATATATAAATATATATACCTAGGTATATCTGGCCTCCTCCAATTTTCAGCTTTTGCCTCACCTGCAATACTTTCAGGACGTAAGAAAAGGACTATTGTTTTTTTGGAGTCGGAGAGAGAGTGTGAGTGGGTGACTGGCGTGGCCAGCACGCTCGCAAAAAGGGGCATAAAAATTTATCATGTAGGATGATGGCTGTTGATACGACACACCGGACTAGACGGGACAGGACAGGTCTTGATAATGCATACAACATGCTTTCTTGCTTGCTGCTGTTGATGTTATTGTAGTAGTTGTTGTTGTCGTTCTTGTTGCTCATGCTCCATTAGAGACAAATATTTTCATTCATTCATTCCCATCCCATCCTATCCCAATTTTCCCCCTCTTTTTTTCTTTTCTCCCTTTCATTTCTTCCCCTTCTTCCCTTTCTTTCCCGAACCACTCCCCTCACCACCACCACCTCCTCCTATTCCACCACCCATCCCCTGACTCAGCATATTCATCATCTCCGGCGACATGCCCGGCATACCCGGCATCCCCCCACCCGCACCACCACCACCGCCCGCACCACCACCCATCTCCCTCATCATATCCTTAAACGCGTTCTCGCTCACCCCGCCCCCCGTCATCGCCGCGCTATACGCCGGCAGCAGCTCGCCCATCTTCCAGCCCCTAGGCTTGGCGGGCCTCGGCCATTTCTTCGCCGCGTCGTCATCGCCGTCCTCCTCGGGCGTCCGCAGACCGGGGATCCGGACCCGCCGCAGGGCGTCGCTCGTCTCCGTGGTCGGGTGGGCGCGCAGGTGCGCCGCCACCTGGCGGTACAGGTGGTGCTTGTTCTTCACGTGGGAGGCATACGGGTTTGAGTTGTCTCCGCCACTACGAGAGGATAGTCGCACGCGCACCCGCCCCGGGTTCGCCCAGTCGCGCGGGTGCGTCTTGTGCGCCTCGAAGACGGGCTGCAGGCGCAGGGCGGCGCAGGCGTTGGCGATCTCGCGCGCGAGAGGGTTGGCGACGGCCTGGTCGGCCGAGACCCGCCGCCCCTCGGCCCGGCTGCGCGTCGCGTCGAAGTAGACCGGGTACAGCATCTGGTAGTCCTTGATGTCGCTCTCCTGGATCTGCTGCGGGTGGCCGGCGGGGGCCTGGGCCGGGTTGATCATGGGGTGGGGATCGGCGGTGGTTATGGGGAGTCGGGAGTTCGAGGTAGAGGAAGAAGAAGAGGGCGTGGGCTGCTTCTTCTGGGAAGAAGAAGGGGCAGTCTTGGTGCGTAGGATGTCGGATTCGGTAAAGTCGTCGATGTCGCCCTCGCTGGGGTCGGACATGTCGCTGTCGGATACTTCTTCTATTCTTGCGTGCGACATCTTGGGCTTGTGTGCGTGTGTGTGTGTGTGGTGATCGACCTCGGTGTGGCTGATTGCTGTATGGGAAAATCCGGAGATGAGGTTCGTGGTGATAGTGGTGGTAGTGGTGGTGGAGGAGGAGGTGGTAGTGGTGGTGGAGGAGGAGGTGGTGGTGGAGGGAACAACAATTGAAGTTGTGGGGTAGCAGAATTGACGTTGAGGTTGAGTGCCCACTGGAGGTGAGCTTTTACCAGCAGCCGTGGGTTAGGTAGTGTGGGTAGTGGGGTTAGTGGGGTTGGGTGCACTAATCTGCTTGTGGCATTACCATTTTAGGACGGACTGGAGTCAGTCTGCTGGGTTTCAGGGGTTTCATACATGCGGCTCTGCTCAGACCTTGGACTGCAGATTACTTACTTTTTCGCCCTTGTCGGTCGCTGAGCAGAGTCAGGATATCAAGGACGATTGTAATGACTCACCGAGTTCTACTGATATTCTATAAGACATTCTACAGCTATGTTCGGATTACCCGATTCCGAAAACCACCGACACATTCTCAAATGCTCGGTTTCTGAGATAGGATAGGTAGGTAAGTAGTGAGTTAATCTACACATACGACATCAATTTCTCAGCCTTACCATGAGCTAATTATGCGTCAGCAGACCTTAGAGATACGTCTGAGCTTGGTATATGGATAAAGCCCTCTTCGAACTACGGAAGAGCCAGCGATCGAGTAAAAGTCAGCTCAGCATGTGAGGTGCCCGATAATATGCTCTGTAAGGGCTTGGTTACATGGCCGATCACCACATCCAACGAAATACGCGACCTCCCCAGTCTTTTGAAGTAAGCTATCCCACATCAAGGATCCCTCTATAGTACATATAAGACCCAGGTCCTTCCATCAACACCTGGAAGAGGACGAGCAAAGGATAGAGAGGTACTTAGGCAAAAACCAGTGGGAAAAGGGAAAGGAACCGCAGCCACTGTTGAAGAAGAAAAGGGGAAAGGATGATGATGAAGAGAATGAGGGACAGAAGAGAAAGAAGGAAGCGCCCCTCTTTTGCTCCCACAAGACCGATACTTGATTACAGTTGGTCCCCTCCTGTGCGACCCGATTCGCTTTCCCTCGACGGACTATTGGCTTTACAGCCATTTCTCGCACCAAGTACAAGGCGCCTCGAAATTCTGCGAGGCTCAACCCTTGACCACCTCCGTTCCAGGGATGAGGCCGTGGCTGATCCAGATTGTAGGGCACGGATGATCAGGGGGGATTGGTTGGCTGGGGACAGTCGATGTCCTCCAGGTTGTTCCGTTTGTTGGTCCACGGAGGCGCGATGTTATTCCATTATTACCATACTAGACCTATCATGTCAACCTCCCAGCCTCTCTGACCATGCCGCCCGACTCGGCGATCTCCCTGGCGACCAGCTTCGAGGAGCACGGTGGTATCGTTATGAAGGAGATGGTACATGCATGGGAGAGCTACATATTCGACCAAGAGAACGGTAAAGCTAACGACTACGAATAGGGTGATTGGCCAATATGAGGAAAGTATCTATTCAGAGAAAAAAAATCCAGACTAGATGGGTAAGGGGGAGAGGAAGGCTTATGGAAGGAAAGGACAATAAACGGTGAAAATGTCGAAAGGGGAAAAGGAGGGCCGGTAAAATAGCCGGTTCCGAGTCGTCGCAGAGGACGCGAAGCGCTGAGAGTAAAAAAAATCGAATCGAGGATTCGCCTCAGGTTTTGAAAGGTGTATTCGACTTATTGGTGTTGGTAAGTATGTGACCAGTTTTAGCGCAGTTGTTGGTTCTGCCCCCTTTTTGTGGTTGGCTTACTTACCAAGGTACGTTTTTTTGTTGTTGGCTTACCTCCCTAGGTACATACTTACTACCTTTTCGTGGTTGGCCCACCTTTGCCGTGAATGAATCACTCAAAACAACTGGCGGCCAACCTCGAGCTCCTTTTTCTACTTTACTGGACGGTGGCTATGTTTATGCTGTGAGTCAAAGAAATGATTTCCTTTGTCTTCGTCTTCGGGCTTCCGCAGACCAACGAACCAAGGTACGTACTTATACAATCTCATCTATAAGAGCGCTCAGAGACTGACATTATCCCTTCCCCCCAGAAGCTACCCTCTCTTCCTTCTCTATATCAAACTCATAGGCCACTGCTTGTTACATTCATAGGTCTAGAGTACACCTCAGCACGCAAAGGCCACCAGCAACTACCTAGGTAGTCACTTGACTACTTCACACGCCACTCCCCCAGCTATCGGATACTTTCATTCCAGCACCTACTCTCCAGAACTTGGATACCATCTTGCTAGACAGGTCCTCAGAATGTCGATACCTAATGAACGTCATGGCTCGCCAGAAGACGCCCCCCCTGCCTACGAGGAAGCGACCTCACCCAATCCGCATACGACCTTGAATCAACGGAACCCGCCCGAGCTCTCAATCGCCAATTTGGACCTCTACGGCAGCATATATGCGGGCCAAGATTATTCGTTTGCGTCGTTTTTGGTCCCAAGCGATTTTTCCCATCCCCTTGCATCCCCACGAGACGGGCCTATTTTTAACGGCAGGAATGATCTAAGAAGAGTGTATGGTCCCGTTGATCAGGAATTTTTCTATCAGCTAACGGGGGGTCGCCGCCTGGTTGGGGATGAACCCGACAGTGCTCGAAGACAGGTGGGCGAGGATACCGATCGTTCTCGAACCACGGAGGACGAGCGCCAGAAGCGCCAGAAGCGCCAGGAGCGCCGGAAGCGCCGGAACGACCCATCTACTCCGAAGGAGGAAATTATCACCATGGACGTGGAATATATAATGGAATTGATAAAGGAGCGATGGCCGAAGGAGGAGAAGAAGGAAGTTCGGTATCGTCGGGAAACAGCACTCCTCAACGAAATCAGGGCTAAGCGACCGGAACTTGTGACAGCACTTGAAAAAGAGTTTAAGAGGGCTCCTTCAACCGGGGCGAAACCCAGTAAGCCAACGGCCAGGAAACCCAGTAAGCCAACGGCCAAGCAACCCGGATTTCCCTCCTGGGAGCAGTCCAGGAGGTTGCTCTTTAAGAAACCAGAGAAGCCTGATGATTTATGGTGTATGGTTCACAGCCACAAATACGTTTACCTATACACCAAAGACGGTACCGGCCGCAGTTGAGGGCGGGATCTTTCAAGGGGTTTGGGGGTATTTCGGATATAGTTTATGGCAATTTGGTTTTCTGGCGTACGCGAATTTTCCTTATAGCATGGTTGGTGGCTCTCCCCCCTCGCCTTTCGTGATTGGGTCATACTGCGGGTTACTTTTACTGGTGAACCTCCTTTGTTCATGGATACTTATGCTTCCGCAGACCAACCAACATGTATGCTCCCTCAAAGCAAATCTTGTGCATAAATTTCCCGTCGCTCGCCGTTCTCTCATCTAATTCGATCTTCTTCTTTTAAACATATCAGGCTTCTGAACCACCACCACTTGTAACGTCTTTTTCGGCTGCAGTCACATTACCCCTGCCTTCACATGCACACCGAGATCACGAGGGGCTATATCACTCGACTACCTACCTCGTCGCTGCTCAAGTCATCAGATACCCTTTATCTCCTATTTGGAAAGTATTTTGCCAAACACGTCGTCGAAATGCCGGAGTCCGACCAGCGGGATAGTTCAACCAACTCCCTTAAGCCGCTTGAACCCTCACAAGATGACACTCGCACCAAGCCTAAGGTGACTGCAAACAACATACAGTACATTAAAGACTCGCGTCCGTGGCCTCCGTCTGCAATCAATGAACTACCGCCAGAGAATAGAAAAGAGGCCTGGGACTCCTATAATTCGCAAATACAAATTACTCAAGCGCTCTTCGAGGAATGGACGAAGAAGAAGAGAGAAAAACTTAGATCCAGCAATTACATTTCTATGGAATCCGCGCCGGGAGCGCAGAAACCGGATGACGATCGCGATGTGAAAACTGAGGAAGTTTTGCAGAATGTGTCCGAACCCCAGCAGATCAACTTGGAGCAGAAAGATGACTGCTCTGAGCCATAGGAAGAGTGGTGTTATTACGGTCGGAGAAGTGGTGGAAAGGGGCTAGGGATCGGAAGATTGCCGCTGGGGAGATTTTCGTCAATCTCTTGGGTACTTTAGATCTAACAGTAAATCCGGTTCTCTGGCGCTTTCGCATCGGCATGCTGGCATGCCCAACATGTTTCTCCCTCCATAAGTACCTAGGTAGACTATCTAATGATCAAAGGAGTTATGTTGGTGGCTCTGCCCCCCTCGACCAACTACCGTGTGTATGTATCTCTTTGTTCTCGAACGTAAGCAAGATCGCTCAAAGTACCAAGAACCAACACATCTGTATCACCACCAGAGAACCTTGGATCTCGGGTATAAGACTGTGCCGCAGGTCCTTCCTGAAGGAGGTGGATTCTTCCCTCTGATATATCAGATTCTGCACCATCACCATCACCATCAGCAGCTTACCCCTGCCACATCGTAACACCTGCATCATCACTTGCTCAGATTACACGAGTCCTCCTTATTCTTTACGTTCATCTCTGCAAGCCATATATTGGACTTATCTCACTTTTACACTTCATCCTATCGTACTATCACCTCCCACGAGCCCACTACTCTAGAGTTCCAAGAACCGGTATCGCCACCAACAGACCTCAACATGGCACCCCCTGAGCCAGGCAACATCAATAATAACAATCAAATCCCTGAGGTCAGACTTCCTTTAAAGCTGGCGTATAGACCAAAATCCAAAGATACGTGTACAGAGAAGGGAACTTCGGAAAAGCTACCCGGCGATGCAAAGAAGCATCGAGTAGCCCTCAAGCTTGTTACGAGCTTTTTACCCCGTCGCACTTTCCACTCACTGAAAGAAAATCAAAACTAACGGTCGCCGCAGAATCCTCAGCATGGACAGCAGCATCATAAGTACGAGGGATTGCAATAAAGACTGGAGCGTTATCGACCACCCGTTCAAGCCGAGGTTCTAAACAGGCACTCACTCAGTGCAACTTAACCAACTAAAGGAGGATGGCAATGTGAAAACTCAGGAGAGCTCAATTACACGGGAGCCCGATAGCTTAGAATTGTACCTCAGTCCTACTTAATGAAAATGCCGTTGGCTCTCCTCCTCTTGGGGTCTCTATTTGCCTTTGTCCCCGAGCGAATGTATGTAGATGTATGTGCCAATGCACCAACGGACCTACCAACCACTCCACACCTTGTATACTACTAGTCATCTATGGACCTAATGGGTAGATGATGTGCTGAAGATCTTAGATGTTTCGAGGCGAGCTGGATTCTTTATTCCTACGGTAGATATGAGTTCTCTTTGCCTATCACCACTCACCCCTTTATCCCCCTTACCCCCCGTATCACCATCGCGACTCTCTCAAGTGGCTTAAATCACACTGAGCACCACCTCAACATGATCTGACACCCCGATATTTATAGCCAATGAAATGACGGGTGAAGAAATTGCATAGACTACCGGTAAGCAGCAGCAGATTTGGTCCCGGGTCCGTCTATGTATGTATGGTATCCATTTACCAAATCTACCCAACTTCCTTACTTCCTTACCCTTTGATTATCTCCTATGTAACACCAGAAATCCAAGGACTCTCTCTCTCTCTCTCTCTCTCTTTCCCTCAGGACTCACCATACCATCGAGTCACCATGAGGAACGCTTACTCGCTCTTACCTGAGTGAGCATGAAAATGAACCTCTTCCTCGAGACTCAAGTCGTCCACAAAAACCACACACTACACGTACGCAGACATACATACATACACCTACATACCTACTTCCTACCTCGAACGAAATGCCGACGCCCCCTAATCAGGACTAACTAATTAACTAACCGACCAATTGCTCTCGATCACGACCATTCATTCAATCACCTGTCTGCCACTTTTCGAGATATGATCATCGCAGTATGTATGTATTCGGGCTAACTCAAAATGCGCGACATCGACATGCTGGTGCTTCGCGATGAAATACATACATATGCCTTCATCTCATAAGCCAGCCGTAGAGCGTGCGCCTGGCGTGATATTAATGCGAAACCTAACAAACAGACGAGGGACATGTAAGATATATTATATATATGTATCGGGCTGTCAGTTCTATATATATCTATGACACACAAGCGCGCTCGCTACTCTCCGACCCTTTCTTCGACCATTTCTTCTTCTTCTCAGAGGATGATGCATCCATCATGCGCCTCCCGCCCGCCCCTAGGATGGATGAAAGGGATCTCTGTCTGTCTTGTCTCGATTCGCAACGCCCCATAAGGTTGGTTAACTTAGTCGGGGATCCTGATGACTGACAGTGACACCTCTCTATGCGGGCAAAATCAAATCAACGTTATTATAACTACCTACCTACCTACCTAACCTAGTCATCACACCTTACAACTCAACCAAAACCAAACCAAAACCAACCTTCGATACCTATCTCTCTCCCCCCCTCCTATTCCGTAGATATCCCCCCGTGAATAAATAAATACCCGTAGTAGCAAACTTGATATGTGTCACGAACGGCCCGAAAGCAAAAGCAAGCTCCACACGGGGAAGAAATTTTTTTTCATTTTTCATTTTCACAAACTATTTACCTATATATATATCAATAACATAAACATGAATCATCCAATCAGATGAATCAATCCGCTGTGGTGTAATGGCTAACATCTGTCGCTCTCATGAGAGAAGATTCATTTCTCAGAAAGATCCGACAAGCTCGGGGTTCGATTCCCCGCAGCGGAGAAAGACACGTTTGGTTTTTTGCAGTCAGTTCTTTTTTTTTTTTTTGCCGTCTCACGGCGGTGGCGAGCATGAGTATTGAATTTTTCGCCATTTATGGCGGATGGTTGGTTGTTGTGTTGGCTGGCTCAGTGGTCAGTCATATCAGTCCGGCAAATTGCACCTCTGTTCCCCGTAAGAGGAGGGGTTCATGGTCGGAAGGGAGAAAGAAGTATGATCGAAGTAGATAGATAGATACCTAGGTAGACACTCCTCCTAGATCAGCCATGACATTACTACATTACGCCTTCAATGTTGTTTGGGCCGCGTGCTCGAAGGACTCCTCTGCAGTAGATCACCACTCTCCAAGCCCGTTGTTTGGCGCGCGATAGCAGCGAGCAGCTCCAATTTTGCAGTCCATGGCGGAAGATAGGCGAACCTGCTCCGGTCAAGCACACAGACACGACGTCACGAAAAAAAGATAATCAAGACTTCGCGCATTAAACAACATTGCACGTGAACATGACGAGGTAAAGAAAACAAACCGACAGGTGCGGGAGGGTTAGATACGTGTGGCCAAGGAAGGTGCTATCGCCAAAACAGCAACGACGTTGTCGTGGTGGGGCGCGTGCATCGCTGTCCATAATAGCAGCCAAGAACACGATCCGAAAAAGCAGAAGGCAAGCAAGTGAAAAAGAAGTATGAGGCTGTAAATGATCAACATAGGATAGAATAGTACTCGGTTTTGCGCATCGTAAGTGTGCAAGACGGCCAACCGCCATTTGCGACAGGATGGTTCAGAATCTTGTATTGTATTTCTCTAAGTAAGGCTAACTCGATGCTGCCAAGCAGCGGGAATGAGCTATCTGAAAATGATCGTACGGTTTTGGATGTACGATGATTGGACCTGACTTGAAAAATAGAATGAATAATCTTGTTTCGTGTATGTAGGTAGGTAGGGTAGGCGTTGATCAGCAACACCACGAATTATCGTGAATAAGGGTGTGGAGGCATCGTCGCCAATCATCAATGCAGTGCCTGGAGTAAGCCATGCATTCGAACATCGGAAGCCACAGACAAGGCGCTGCGACTAATCGGGCTCTAGCAGCATCGACATAGCAGGGTCCATCGTCCCTAGTGACATAATCGTCCAGGTAGACAGGGCACCGCATGATGTGGAAGGGGGCAGAGAAGGCAGGTGCAGCAAGCCGCTTGACCAGGGAATACCAAGGAAGGCAAAGGATATTTCTTCCTCACCTCGCGCGAACAAGCACACGATAGCAATGAAAAAAAAAAGTTTGGAAACACGCCTGTCAGACGTCCACCAACGCCCACCCCGGCCGCGCGCCCGAAGGCAAGACCGCGAGCAAAAACGGGGTAGAGATCGTCACCACTCTCTATACAGCCAGCATTCAAGAGAACACCGACCGCCATCCTTGCGGACAGTTCGAGAGTCAACGGGGGAAGGAACCCGCCAGAGGCAGGAGCCCCCCGCCTTCCTAGGGCTAGGAAGAAAAATCTTCACTCTAGGGCATTGGGGATATTCGCTCATCAACCAGGGTGGGATCTGTAGCTCTAATAGAGAATATAGAGCGGGACGAATACTATAGAAATGATTCTCTGAAGTCTGTTTTTCGTAGAAGACAAGAGGTTAGTGAGATGTTCGTTTGGGTTGGGAGGGTTGAGGGTATGGGGGGAGGGGTAGACTTGCATTGTCGTGTGAAGAAAAAAAGAAGAAAAGAAAATCCAGAACGGAGGGAGGGAGAGCAGCTATTTATGTGATTTCTGAGAGCGGTGTGCGGCAGAATCACCCAGGGCGGTGAGAATAAGCGTGGCAGAATCCGCGATTTTTCATTGGCCAGGCTAAAAAATCCGCAGTGTCCCATTAGAATTTTTGATTGAGGCTTAAGCTCAAGCCCACCTGCAGCCTCGCAAGTGGCAGCCAATTTTCTCATTGGCTGCTAGTGTGCGACCGTCTGTCAGCAGGCGAGGCTTGATTCTTTCTGATTGGCTCATAATATCTCGACATGGCAAGGGGATCAGGGATCAGTCGGGAAAATTCGAATTTCTATCAGGTTCTCATTACGGCAGAACATTGATCTGGCCAATCCGGTGCGTGCTCTCACGTAATGCGTAATCAGGTCCTGGTTATTTCCTCCAATTTTCCGTGTCATACGAGACCCATCTTGCCATCAAGGTTGGCGGTTGCCTGGCCATCATCCCAACAAATTGCGGCCTGATGAAACATCCATCCACTGCAGACTCGCACACGTGGGAATCGGAATCTTGGGAACATGCTTGCACAAGCGAATGTTTTTGCCATTCGGGCGGAATTTCTGCAAAGCTATCTGCAAGTCCGCTTTATTTCCTGATAGCTATGCGGAAATATCCGCTTGATTGGCGACTGCACGTGTCAAGCAGTGTCTGGTATCTTCACATCGAATAGGTAGACATCTGGAGATAGATATATTTCCGTTCTAGAGCCTCATGTGCATGTATCTTCTATCGTGTTCTAGATGCCTATGGACATCAGCCCGAGTCATACCAATGGTCGGCATTGAATCTTCCATTGCATATTTCCATTCCGACTCAGATCTTCAATATCATTACCTATCGCCTCTTGCCTCCCTTCCCTTTCTTTCTTTCCATCTCTCTCGCGTGGTGGCAATAATACATGGCAGCATTTCAAAGCACCGTACTTGATCAGGTACCAGACCATCCATCCACCCCTCCCTCCATAAATGTGTACAAACAGTCAGTCATTCTCCCTCCATATCGGTTTCAAAATATCCTCGTCCATCCACCTACTTAATCTACCTAGGTACCTACCTACCTAGCCCCATCAGCACCCTTCCCTCACGCCCAGCCACATACTCAAGCCATGACCGTGACCGTGACCATGACTGATCATGAGCACGAATGACTCCGGTATCTATCTACACCTAGTAAACAGCAGCAAATGAGACGTATTTATGTAGAACAAAGGATATTCATCACGAGTATTCCTGCCTAGGTAGGCAGTAGGTTATATATATATCCGTATCTCACACTTCTCCATCACCCCCCCCCCCCCCCCCCCCTTTTTTTTTCCCCCTTCACTGTGTGAGAGCGAGAAGGGGAGGAAGAGGGGGGAGAGAGAGAGAGAGAAAGAAATATAGAGAAAAGAAAAAAAGGCCATGATAATGATAATAATGATGATGATAATAATAAATCCACATATCTATGTATAAACCCCTGTAACCCGTAAAACACAATGCAAAAAACCCAAGCATGCAAGCAAGCATGCAAGCAAGCAAGGCACGATGATATGAATAAAACCATGAGACTTTCGGAACCGATGAAGATCGGAAGAACAGAGAGGCATGAGAGCAGACAGATACACAAGAGAGACAGACAGGCACACAAGACAACAAGAATCAGAGGCTCCTCCAAAGAGAAATCATATCGGTTGCATAATGATTTCGGGTATCAATAAACGTGTCCGGCGGACGGATAGCTGTAGGAGTAGTAACAGTAATACGTTCTTCTTCACCAAAGGTGTATCATCGGTCTCAAGTCTCCTCGTGCGCTCCGACAGTCTGTGCGCCCAACTTCTTTTCCTTTTGGAGTCCCCTGCCTTTTCATTGTCACCCTCATCATCATCAACAACAGCAGGCCAGATCGCCCTTTTCAACAGCGCACAAACTATCTTTTTTCTCGCCCAAGCAACAAGTCAACGAGTTTCACAATCTACCGTGCCGCCATAGCAACGGCTCCGGCGGCTCCGGCAGCACCTCTCCCTACGGCCTGATAACTCGTCCACGTCCCATCACTACCTAGGGTATCGAAGCGCGAGCCCCGGTAGTCCTTACCCACCCCCTCCCAATCTTCCGTAAAGCCGGAGAAGTAGAACCCGACAACGACAACCACATAGGTGAGCAGGAGGATGCTGCCCTTGAAGTAGTTGCTCTTGCCCTCGCCGTACATGTACGAGAGCAGGAACACGCACAGGATCACCGTAACCATATCCCACTGCGGGAAGAGGAGGGAGAAAGTCCAGTGCGCCGGGTCCAAGTCCGGTCCGGTCGGCTGGATTGGATAGACGGCCGAGAAGAACACCAGGGCCGGGATTTGGAGAAGGCATACTTGTAAGGCATACGCCGAACCGATTTCCATGGATAGGGCGATGTTGCCGTTCATGGCGAAGGAGATGGCGTTCTATTATGGAAGGGGTATCACGATCAGTGGATGTTTTTTTCACCATAGAATCTTTGGAGGAGACTTACCAGAAATTCGGTGGTGTTAGGTACCAGGGCAAACAGAGTAATACCCAAAAACTTCGGATCAATCGCATAGTTGTCCAATACCACATCGACCGTGTCAACTAGGATCTCGGCGACAATAGCGTACAAGATAGTAGCGCCCATGAGAATGACGGCACTCTTGGTCCGACCCCAGTTCGGAGCGTCGTGTCCACCATGGGTGGCTTGAGCTTGCACCCCCATTTCTTCCATGTCAGGGAACGTGCTCGTGCGAAGCGGCGTAGGCCGGCTAGTCGAGCCCCCAGCCCCTACGCTGGATGGCTGATGAGATATGCGACGGGGGCCGGCCCGAGCATCGCGTGCTGCAATGGCTGCTGCAGTTGCAGCGAGTTCGGTTACACCGCGGACAAGATTGTTATTCTCGATGTCCGAGAAACCGGGAATCTGGACGTGAGATCGAATGGTATCCGTCCCACTGCCGCTTGTCTTCGGCGGAACCATATGCGGTGTCTGAACAGCGCCGTTCGGTGGAGGAACCCCTGACGGCTGGCGAGAATGAGGGCCGCTGTCTTCACCGGGTAAACCAACCTGTCTCAGGGACTGACCCAATATGCGTTTATAGAGATGACTGTCGCGAATGTCGGCACCACTGGCATCAACGATGTTCCGTCCCTCAGATGAACGGGCAGCCATCTGGTGTTGCGCTTCGTCATGCTTCTTCTCGTCCATCTCGGAGTTCCAGATCACGGCAGCGTGCGTGCGAAGGGTGAACCATAGACCGATTATGTAAGAGAAGAAGAGGAGAATGGCTGCCGTATAGCAGAAAGGCCGCACCGCCTGGATGTAGAAGCGGTCATCGAGGGAGGGTACTTGCGAGTAGTAGCAGCGTCGACAGTCCCGGTCACTATTATCGTTATAATCGGTGCAGCTCTGGCATCGAAGCTCATGTGTACCATAGATCTGGTAGAACAGTGTTGGCCCGAATGCCGCAACCGTAGCGAACAATAGCATCGTCGAAGTGACACCAGCAGACTTCGCATTGAAACGCTGGGTTTTACGCTTAATAGCCCCGAAGCACATTGACAACCCCGGCAGGAAGAGAATACCGGCGAAGATGCTTCCAATAATACTACCCTCAACGAGCTGGCCTTTGCCATCTTTGAGCGCAACGCAGTACAGGAAGACTTCCACAAGGGTCGAGAAGAATGCGTTGATCGCGGCACCCAGGCCCATCGAAGACTGGGCCGAGATGGATGCCACAGCCTGCCCGATGAAGTATGCTAGAGGGATGATGGAGAACAGACCGGCGACAAAGAGGAAGCCTGGGGAGGTCAAGAAGCTCTCCCAATGCAAAACACCTTCCAGCACAAGCCAGTCGAAGATGACAAAGATAACCACGGCCATCAGGTTGATGAGGAAGATGTTGGTACCGTCGACTGTGTACTTCCAGTACTTGGAGCCTACAGCCCTGTAGGTGCAGAGCAGAATCGACGAATGGGGTCCGTCCGACGTCCTCGCAATGGCGATATCGGACTCGAAGGACAACGCCAGCGGGTGCCTCCTAAGATGGTCGAAAAGGAGATTGGTAACTTTGCCCATCGGAATCCAGAAGACCAGGAACCAACATATGCCGGACACGATCAGAAGGGATGGAGTGATGAGGCCCCAAAAGACAATGAAGAAGATGACACGCCCTATGTTCCACTGTCCTCTGCCAAAAAGACGCCTCTTCAGACGAGGTTGGTCTTCCAGGTGCTCGTGGCGGGTCGAGCGGCCAAGCAGGCTGTCGGTCTCGCTTGGTTCCGAGTCGATGCTCCTACGAGATCGGCCAACAATAGAGCGGCTTCGTTCAGGCCCAAAGAAGAGTCGACCGTATTCTAGGTCTCCGCTCTGCCACTGCTCATACTCACTAATGCTCCGTCCCTCCCCCTGATCCTCGTCGAGGTAAGCCTCGTCCTGCTCGAGTCGAACAAATTTGCCGAAAGGGTAAAATAGATAACCAGCAAGCCCCCACAAGACGCGGCCGTATTCTCTCCCACTAGGAGCGGCCGCAAACGCGAAGCATGCTATGGCACCGAGAGCTGCAAAGGATGCCATCCACCAGCCAAAGACCAAGGACCAAATGATGTTGAAGAACAGCAGCCAGTGACTAACTCGACCGCCGGGTGAAGAATGAATGTCTCCTTCAGCAGTCTTCTGTACCGATCTGTCCTTTTTGTACAAGGCAGGCTTCCAAATCCTGATGCCAAATGGATGTGTCTCGTTTATGGCTTGTTGACGGTCCTTCAACGTAAAACTTTCAGCATCGCTAATATCGTCGTCCTCGTCGTCCTCGTCGTCGAGTATACCGGATTGGGGAGGTGCATCCTGCACGACACCCTCTTCGTGGGGTTCAACCTGTGGTTGGGAGGCCTCCAGATCCTCTTCGAAGCGTTCGTCGACATCCTCGTCGTTTGGGTTTATACTACGACGAGACTGTACCCGGGACAGAGTCGGTGCAACTTTGGTTCGTCGCCGCATGGTGTTGGATGGCCTCTGGGGCTCGCTGGTGTAAGAGAAGCTTTGTTGTCTCTCAGCCTCATCGTTTTCCACCTCGTTTATGTCGTCGTCAACAGAAAATATGCCGCCTCGGTGAGGAGCCTGGGCGTTGGACGAGGCTCGGCGGGGCAGAGCAGGTTTTCTAGGTCGCTGCCTTCCGCGATCTGGGCCTAGCATTGGCGAGCGAAGCGATGAGGGACCTCCGGTTCGAGAATGGGATCGATCATGAGCACTAGGCTCGGCCAAGTGTTGTGCGCTACTAGCAGGAGGAGGAGTGGAGATGGCGCCTATACGAATGTCACAACAAGGTTAACAGAAAGACTCAATTCAGGCACGGGTGACATCAGTCGAGGGATTGATGTGTCGCGCGAAGCTTTGAGTTGGGGCGCAGGGAGCCATTTCGGTTACCGGCAGGCTAGGCCCCTAAAAGGAGTCACATACCATAGTACTCGGGTCTCCTCCGCACCGTCTCGGTGGACTGGTAGCTCTCCAGAAAGAACTCGTCTCGGTTATCGCGTCTACCGGGGGTTTGTCGCGTATCACTCGGAGAAGGCGTGCCGGTGCTACTGGTGTCCTGAGAAGCAGGGTCCATGATGGACTGAGGAGACGGGTTTCCGTCGTAGCAGAGCGACCAGTGTCAGACTTATGCGGGCATGCAAACAATAAGTTTAAGCTGATGTAGGTTGAGACAAGAATGTCTTGGGAGATCTAAGCTCTGCGGACTGCGGAGGACAGCATACGGCGGCGTGTCGATGAACAGAACAGGTGTCGGGAATAGACAAGACGAAGAGTGAAGTCGGGCGGAGTGCAGGAAACCGGGAATGTACGTCAGTGAAAAAATGAAGGGCAGTGGATGTACCTATGTCGAGTATTGCTGCAGCATTTCTTGTCATAGGCAGATCCCGATGCGGAGATCGTGATAAACAAGTTGGAGACAAGATATCCGACCCAGGTAGTGAAGGTAACGAACGGCTGATGCGGCAGCGGCAGCGGCAGCGGCAGCAAAGGATCAGCTTGACTCGCACTCGTACTTTGATGATGAGTAGGATTAAAGAAGATGTCGGATGTAACGAGTAATAAGAATTCAAAAAAGGGTCAATTGTTAATGGTATTGAAATCCCGAAACACCAAATGTCCTCTTACTTTCCTTTCCTTTCCTTTCCCGCCTTCCCGCTCGACCTCTGAATGCGGTATGGAGACTTGTGGTTACTTGGAATTGATGAGTCGTGATGGTGTCCCATGACAGGTATTTACAGTGGATGTGGTGGTACATCTCAGTGCACAACCCTTGTCTGCTTCGGGGCGGGAGACAGCCTACCAGCGCTGTCAGCGTATGGAAGGGGCCACTTGCATCTCACCCCTTACCTAAACCGGCTTAGACTCGACTAAGTAGTGGCAGTGGCTCTGCATTGTCTAACCTAGGCTAACCGCGCCTTGCGAAAATGAAACGCATCCGTCTTTGCAAATTTATTTTTAATTATAACTTTTTTTTTGCAGACAGTTGTCTGCCACCGGGAGAATAGAGTATCTAATCTCCATCTCTTACCTCATGACTCGCCCGTATTCTGGTATTGCGACTGTAATTGTAGATGTTCAGGTAGATGAACAACGACTTACACAGTAGGTGCAGTCCCAGGAAGGAACTGCAAAGTTCAATACTATGTACGTGAAACAAGGTAACGTTCGCTACTTGGCGCTTTGTAATATCCCATCCAGCATTATTCCCGACTTCGGGACAAGAACCCTGGATGAGGTCAGTGCGGATTCTTCATGGTGATCAAAGGTAGCGGGGTTATCGGGCTTTCTAATCGAGTAAGCCTTAGCTCAATCCCGGACATTTGTGCCGCCGTCTTCCGCGACGCGTTGTAGGTGCAACTGCCTGGCCAGGTGGTACACCTTACCGAGCTTACCCTTGCAGCTGGAGCTGTGTTTAGTCCAGCCTTGTACCGAGTACTCCAGTTCGTAACAGTAATCCACTTCCATTCCACCTCAACTGCGATATCTGCGACTCATCCATTCATCACTCAACCATTCTTTATCTACCGTAACTAATCTTTCTTACGGCGAGACGACGAGCAGGAACACATCTTACCCCGCGCCACCTCTTCTTCGTATCTGATAATCAGCGGAAAGCTGTCGTTCTCCAGGCCGAGACCCAGCAAACATGGCGCTCGACAATTACTACCACAATAAGATCGAGCTTATGAAGCTCGAGATCCTCAAGGGTCAAGCCGTACTCCGTCGTCTAGAAGCTCAGCGAAATGACTACAACTCGAGAGTGCGGTTACTGCGGGAGGAGCTTGGTCTGCTACAACAGCCGGGTTCCTATGTGGGCGAGGTTGTCAAGGTGATGGGCACGAAAAAAGTATTGGTAAAAGTACATCCGGAAGGCAAATACGGTATGGCTCCCGGATGTCCCCGTGATGTGATGAACTCTCATCAGAGAGAAACTGACATCTCTCCAGTCGTCGACGTATCCGATGCAGTCGACATAGCAAAACTGACCGTCGGCAAACGAGTGACGCTTCTGTCCGACTCCTACAAGCTCGAAAAGATCCTCCCCTCCTCCGTTGACCCCCTCGTGTCGCTCATGATGGTCGAAAAAGTACCCGATAGCACGTACGACATGATTGGTGGTCTAGATCAGCAGATCAAGGAGATCAAGGAGGTGATCGAGCTAGGTCTGAAGCACCCGGAGCTATTCGAGTCACTGGGTATCGCACAACCGAAGGGCGTACTTCTCTACGGACCTCCCGGTACGGGAAAGACGCTGCTGGCCCGAGCTGTCGCGCACCACACCGACTGCAAGTTCATCCGAGTATCCGGTTCCGAGCTGGTACAGAAGTACATTGGTGAGGGTTCTCGTATGGTCCGTGAGCTATTCGTCATGGCGCGGGAGCACGCCCCCTCTATCATCTTCATGGACGAGATCGACTCGATTGGTTCCTCCCGTGTGGAGGGTTCTTCGGGCGGCGACTCGGAAGTACAGCGCACCATGCTGGAACTGCTCAACCAGCTAGATGGTTTCGAACCCACTAAGAATATCAAGGTCATCATGGCGACGAACCGACTTGACATTCTGGACCCGGCTCTGCTCCGGCCCGGTCGTATCGACCGCAAGATCGAGTTCCCGCCCCCATCCGTCGAGGCCCGCGCCGATATTCTGCGTATCCACAGCCGCAAGATGAACTTGACGAGAGGCATCAACCTGACCAAGATCGCCGAGAAGATGAACGGCTGCTCCGGCGCCGAACTCAAGGGTGTCTGTACCGAGTCGGGCATGTATGCACTCCGCGAACGCAGAGTGCACGTCACGCAGGAGGACTTCGAGCTCGCGACGGCCAAGATCCTGAATAAGCATGACGACAAGGAGGTCTCGCTCCAGAAATTCTGGAAATAAGCACAAGACGCTTCTATCTGGGAGCAGAGTTGTGTGTTGTGGTTTTACGATTACGGGGCTCTTCCCGTACTCGTATCCATCGTCACCCATCTTTCTATCTTCTTTCCTCCACCATCAAGCATCCGTTCTTGGGAAGGGTAAGGAAGAAGGATGGATGGATGGATGGAGTGGAGTGGTTTCAGGGGCAACTACTGAACAAGGAGCCCTCGAATGTAATTTGTACGTTACGCTAGAGAAGAATAGGAGGAACAGAAGAGAAGAAGTTCGAGGCCTACTACGTATAATAAGAGGGCGCGTCTTTTCTTCAACCCAGTCTCTCGGGGAGCGTAGTCAACATGGAATCAATAGCTATGCTTTGCTTCATCTATGCTATGTGCAAGCGTATATATGTGTTCCTCCTCTTTGGACTTGAATAACAATGACAATTGTATAAGTACCTACTTAGGTTCTTGGGTAATAATAGGGATAAGTGCATCAGAAGCATAAATAGGTAAATTTTCATCCCATTCCTCTCTCTCTGCCTTAAGTATAATAAAAAGGGGAAAAGAAAAAAGCATATCTTGCCATCTCGGCGGCTCCTTTTCAAGTTTCCCATCCTTTCCCCCCCCTTTTATTATTTTATAACCCAATTTTTACCTAAACTTAGCAACCATAATCTCATCTCCTTTTAATTTAACCCATCTTATCTCATCTCATCTTTTTTGTTTAGCCACCTTGAATTTCATACCTATATCCTTTTTTCTTTTTCTTTTTTGCTTTCTTCCAGGTTTTCCGATTTCATTCTTATATATATGTGTCGATAACCACAGGACAGGGCTGAGAGATGATTGATGTGGTATTTAATGGGTTGGGTGGTCGTGTTTTGGAGGGGGGGGGGGGGGGGGGAACGGAACTCAGAACCCAGCTGCCCAGAACCTAGGAAAGGGAGGGGAAAAAACCCCCCATGCACAGCGAGCGGACAAGAAAACGTGCATGCATATATGATTCTTATTTTTTCCCCTTCTTTTTCTTCCCTTTTTTCCCCTTCTTTGCTTCTACCTTATTAACTAGTCTCTACCCTAAACCTGACACGCCCGCAATGTATCGATGAGCCCAACTGACTTGACTGAACTCGCTGAGAGATTAGGAGAGAGTGCCACATGAATGTACTTTGATTTCCACCTCTATGATGATAAGTCTAAGAGTAGTAGAAGATGCTAACTAACAAGTCCCATTCATTCTTCCAAACGTAGAGCGGTCCTTGGGGTTCCCACTCTCTTCCTTTCGCGGAAAGGAGTGACTGCGTCATTTCCCTCTCCTACCATCCAATATTGGTCGGATAGGATGATTCTGCCCTCGTTTCCCATCTCATGGACCACCCATTCCTTCCCCCCAACCCAAACGACCTCGTTGGTATATATGTAAAGGCGAAGAATAAGAAGCTGCCGTACCTCCCTCATAAAAAAACAAAAGCGTTAGAAGGTAATGCAAGCTCGAATCAATGACCATCGAAAACAAATAACAAGGACGCCTCTACCCCCCAATGCTCTAACGCCGATTCCACCCTAATATGCCGTATGCAGACAGACAACATGCGGCGGACTTGCATGCTGACCTGGTACGAGCCTTTCTCGTGTTCCACTCGATGCTTCCAATGCGAATACCGACCATGATGATGTTGATGGCGATGCCAGTGCTACCTTGGTAATTGTTCATCAATCTTTGGACCTATATCCACCTACTTGGGAGAGAAGGGTTAGCCGACGAAGGGCCGGCTACCTTGGCGCTTCCCGAAGGCTGCCGCTCCTAGTCCGGCCATTCCGGCTGTTGGCAGCATTGTTACCCTTATCTTGTATTCTCCATACCCACTCGACGACGGTTTCGTAGCAGAGCACGAATTGACGCAAGCTCTGCACCATACTCAGTCGTTGCTTCCTGAAGTCTTCGACCGTCTTCTCGATGAGATCAAGCCTGCTGTCTCCGACCCAGCTAGCTTCGGCGCGATCCATCGCATTGGATGAGCCGGCTTCTGATGCTGCTTTGAATCCCTCGAAAGGCTTTCCTTTAGTGGACAGTGGCGAGACTGGAGGATTCATCATGTCGACGTCTCCGTCGGTGTCGCGCTTCTGCTTGCTCGAATTCAATGACGTAAGTCGTTGACGTTTGAGCATGTCAATTACACTGTCGACGGTGCAGAAAGTCCCGGTACGGCCACACCCAGCGGAGCAGTGGACCAACATGGGGCGTGCGTTGGTGTCGGACTCGGGCTCCTCGAACCAGCTTATTGTGGGTGGGGGGTCGGCTGCGACAGAGGCCGTAATTGCGTTTGAGTCCACGGGGAGTGCTGACCGTTGCATTACATTTGCCAATTCGACAAGCGCCAGCAAATGTGAGGGTTGAGCTGGAGCGCCGAAGTCCGGCCAGGATGGGTAATGTAGATGGGTTATTTCGCGCATGGGGGCGAATGGATGAGACCCATGAGATAGGACGAACTTGCGTATGATGACAAATGGCGTATCCGACGGAGTCTTGAGAGGTTGCGGAGTCGGAGTCGAAGACTCAAGCTTAGTCGTGGTATTGGCGCGCCTCCGTCCGGACTCCGGAGAGCTGTTAACCGACGACGGCGTTGCCGATGAGCTTGAACGATGTTTGTCAATATCCAACGAGACTTTCTTCTCAGATATTGGCTTCAATTGGATGGCTCCGAAATCCCGACTTTGCCAATACGGATGGCACTTGAGTTGGCCGCCTTCCGACTCTGCAGTTAACATGACAATAACCCGAACGTCCTGCTCCCATATCATGGACCAGAAATCCTGTAAACTTCGTTAAGACAGGTGAGCAGCAATCGTTTTACACAAAAAACATACCTCAAACGTGGCAGGCAGAGGCCCCTGAGAAGCAATATAACGCTTGTGACTTCTCGAAGCTTGCACATGGCTTGCATTAATATAATCGCAGGCGCCCTCTTCCCGGTCAGCCAGGCGGACACGAGCATGTTCGAATGGCAGAATGTCCTTGTATCGGTTCTTGACACCTTTCTCAACACCAGACAGCCGTACAGTTCCGGACTTCGTAGAGGCCGTAGGGGCGTTGAACGCGGAATAGGCTTCCCGCATGCGCGATTGCTCACCGCGCTCGATATTCAGAAACTTCTCCGACACCTGCTTCCCATGGTCCGAGGTCTTGGCAGTCTCACGAAGCCACTGGGGCAGCGTGTTAGTGTCCATACTCTTGGGGACTGATATATCCATTTGTCCCACGCCATCGGCAAGATCCATATTCTGCCGAATGTTGCTAAAGAATGGGTTAGGATTGTTAGCCCCCGAAGGCAACATTACACCGCCAATAACCGGAGCAAAAGCTGGGCGACTACCCGCGCCAGGCCGATCAGCTGCAGACTGGCGATCGATAAAGTCGGGATATGCATCTGCGAATGCATGGAACCCCCCCTTGAGAAGGTAGGATTTGCCAGAGAATCCTTCGTTCGAGAACTTCTTGAACATATTCATCGCGGCGATCGCATCTCGCGTCTCCGACGAGGAGGCGTCATATATGACAAGATGTTTTACTTCCGACCATTGGGCGAACTTTTCCTGGTCCTTCTCGGTCTGTAGAGTCGTCTGCAATTTCTCGAGATTGAAGGTAGCGCGTTTTAACAAAGTCGAAGGGATGCAGAGATTGATCGCCCCGCGAATGCGAGACTGGCTGTACTGGGTCGAGACTCGGACATCCAAAAGAAGGTAGTCAGTCTCGGGCGATTTCTCTAGCATCCCCTTCAGCTGACTGATCATCATGAGCCTGGGACTGTCCGTTTCGAGATACGGGGGCACTGTCTCGGAGCGTGGTTTAGATGGCTCGCCTGCCGCATCTGGTCGGTTTTGGGGGAGAGATAAACGGGGATTTCTATCCTCGACCTGGGAGAGATTGGACCGCCGCACTGGCTCGAAAGCAGAGTCGGACTGAGCGGGGGACTCGAAGCGTGGCATGTTGCTGAATGAAGGAGGGGGGTTCAACGAAGCCTCCGAGTTTCTCTTCGACTCCGACGACACATAGGCCGAGTCGTGTAAACTGTCAGTATCGACGTCCATCCGGCTCCCTGCAGTGCTCTGGGACTTGAGCTGGGGTCTCGATATTGACAGCTCTGAGTTGGCATCGCTCTGGTTGGTCGGCCAGCGTGGTGGTTTGGGTCTGAAAGACGAAGCCGACGGCGCGAAATGGGACCCGCTCAGACTGAAGCTGCTATTCGCATTCGCATCGACCTGACGCCTGAAGGCCTCGAACTCAGGGTTAGCGTCGAGGGGCATCGACGCCGGGATGGCGGCCGCAAAGGACTTCACCGAAGAGGACGGCGGGCTCCAATGGTCGAGCGGCCCATTCGCCGAATTCCGACTTTCGGCATGTTGATCCATACTAAGGCCGAAGTAATTTGGACTGGGAGAGCGAGCATCCGATGGGGCAGAAGGCGAAAGTCTAGCATTTGGGGGATACGGCTGACCGACGGAGTGAGGAAGCCGTGGTGAAGCCATCGGGGTGGTAGATTTATTCGAACGGAAGGTATGAAGACCATTCTGAGAATGGCGGGAGTGGGAGCCGCCGACCATGGACGGCCTCGAATTTGAAGTTTTCATGGTGTAGTGATGCGTAGGTGTCGAAAAATTGCTATTCCTTCTCGTGAGTTCGGGAGCCATTCTTATATGTGACGTCGTTTTGCCGCTTTCTTTCTTCTTTCTTTGGATCGCACGCGGTCCAGCGGTTCGGGGGTTGAGTCTCGCAGCAAGTCTCTTCTCCCGATCAACAACGAGCATATGACATTTCATGGGCTGGGAACATAAGGGACAAGCAGGTAAAATTCTGTGGTAGTAATCGGTATGTATGTGATTGGGATATGGATCTCAACCTGGCACCTGTTGTCGACTAGCGATTTTGTGTGTCGAATTGCACTGCGGCTGGCTACCGATCTGGGAGGCAGCGGTAGGAGAAATGAAGCTGGACTACTGGAGTCGAGACACCGAAGAAGAGAGGACAAACACCGACACAACAATCACTCCAATAGTTGAACGTGTTACAATACCAATACGGAGAGCTCAGCTCTGTGGTTCGGACGGAAGGGCAGAATGAGGGACAGTAGTAGTAAAGTTAACTCGAGAACTCGCAGCTCGGCGTACTTGCAGCGTACTTGGTTGGTGCTGGGAAGAGGAGGGGAGTAGGATAATAAGGGGACCCTTCTCAGAAATATTTGTCGCCTTTTCGGGGGGGTCCCAGGGACTAGTGAGTTTTGAAAAGGGAATGGGCTGGATCATCAATGAACCAAAGATGGTGGTGGGTGTGGGAATGTTTCTGGCCGACTGGCGATCTCTTGTCAGTCAGTACCTAGAAAACTGGGATACTGAGGGTACTGGTGGCACTGGGTGATATCTCCGTGCTACATGCGGCTCGGTGGGAGATTCATACGACTACGGGGTACCGCGCACCAGTCCGGTTGGACATAGACATACACGTAGATGTGTATTTAGTAGAACGGGCGTAGGTACCTAGGTAGGCTGTAGGTTGTAGGCTGTTAGGCTGTACTCAGTAGACTGTAGACTCGGGTTGCCTGACCTGACTTGACCTGAAGCAATTTTGGGGGGGTGGGCGAAGGTATTATCAAGACGGTGTTGTGGGTGTGGCACGGGTTGTTCCTAGTCCCTAATCAGGTAAGAGATGATCGCGCGTGGTAAAGATCAGCGCATCGGGGCCGCTAGGTAGGGTACTCTTCGTAGGGGCAAGGGTAGGAGACAGCACTGAGCAGCCCCTGGAGGACACCAGGCGGCGTGGAGGTGGATTCGTGGGCTGCGCAGGGGAAAGCGAGTGCTGGAATTGCTAGTTTAGAAAAGAAAAGAAGAAGAAGAAGAAGAAAAAAAAAAGATATGATGCTGCGCGTAACCGGCGGTTGAGAAAAAGGAGCAGGAAATTGAATTCACAAAGAATGAAAAAGGTATTATTAGTATGCAGCTGCAGTATTTTGAGCTGATTGAGAGCTGACCTGAAAGATGAAGAAGATGCAGATGCTTGCCCTCATTACGTACCTACCTAGGTACGGAACGAGGCACTGCAAAATGCAGGGGAACCGATGACGAAATGGTCGAGAGATAAAAGGAGGGGACCCTTTACCCTTTGAAAACTGATGACTCGAGGGGGGGGATGGGCACTTTGTCATGATGCATACCCGAACATTATGTACATACACCTAGGTAATGTACCACGTGATGCTTATCGGATGTCGCTGTTCAACATCGTACCTAGAGTAGGAGATCTCTTTCTTTAGGAGTAGCGTCGCTGATAACCTGGAACAATTAAGATAATTACACTGCGAGTACGACGACATGTATAATATCGCAATTCCCCCCAGTTTCTTGTGGTGGTGGAAAAGAGAACCTTGAATGAACGATTCATTTGATGTAGGTACCTAGCATTACGACAGAGGTAGACAGGTACTCGGTACTAGATCTTGGCGAAGGGGTTCTAATACGAAAGTGCCTGGCACCCTGGGACCGGTGCTGGTGATGGTGTTGGCGCTGGTGCTGGCGCTGGTGGTGGTGGTGGGTAGCTGGTAGCTTGGTAGCTGGTGGCTGGGGCGGTCTGGACGCTCTCCTAATGGTGGCACCGCTACTTCTATCCAGGTCCGCCCTTGTCGCCTTTTAAACGTCATCGCAACCATATCGTAGATAGAGTAATAACTAAACGCAACTCGAGTGTTTCCGGACCAAAATCTTATTATTAGCAACCGTTGGGGCGTTCTGCAGATATCTATATTTTAAGTACTTCGTACATTGGTAGGTTACAGTAACATCTCTCAGATTGCAAACTCATTCCAGGGTCCACACACTGGCTGACTGTGATGGTTGTCTATCCCTGGTCCAACTGAGTCGCAGAGCCGTCTGGACCCTTTTTCCCCTCACTCATGATAGACAGCAGATCTTCCAACTCCATTTCAACCAACACAAACCACTTTGCCACGGTAACCACGGTTTTGGCTGTAGACTGAAAGAGGGGGGAGGCGAAATCTGCTTTGTATTCCGTCATTCGGCCTTCTGCCGATGAAATGGAGAAGGGAGGCCCGAATAGCAATGCCTTTTGACGTTTTCATTTTCCCGCCAAACATCATTGAGTCTTGTGTGGTGTTTACAGCTGCGTAGGGCACGACAACCACAACCAGATTGTGTCCATGGGGCCATTCGCTGTTTTCTCGACACTGTCAAGTATCATTACGGGAGAACTATTTCGCGTGATCATCTACTCTCGGGATGCTCAGGGTCGGATCTCTATTATTATTAATCACCCGATAACGAAAGCAAGACTGCCGCGTTCCTATGGTTGTGTGCCATGGAGCCATTGTTGCGTGGGTGCTCATGGTGCTCTCATGGTGCTGCTCATGGTGCTCTCATGGTGCTGCTCATGGTGGGGGGGAGGCGAGCGCTGGGCCGCTGGCACGCTGCAGCTATCGCGCGAAAACGTGCAAGCTGCCCGCCCACTGCCTCATGCCACAAAAAAGCGCAAAGACAGCCCTGGAGGACAATCACCAAAAGGCCGTCACCCAAAAGGGCAAATAACGACGGACGATCCCTTTTCGCATCATACACTTTCTATTGCACATTCTCGTATCGACCATTCTAGACCTCGATGGGGTCGGTTCAACAAACATATTGGCACTTCGGATCTCTCGTGCCAATCTAGCGGTGAATGGCAGGACCGGAAGGAATATGAGACGACTTTTTTTATTATGATAGATTATAATTCCATGCATGCCCTGTCTTTCAGACTTAATAAGACTTGGAAGACCTCGACACAGACTGACAGAGTGGACTCGGCCGTCGTCACATCGTACCTTACGTCATCGTCATCGTACCGATTCCGACCGACATCCTCCAGCTGGAGCGATTCAACTGATCCACGATTTCTTCAATAACAAAACACCGCTCCGGCGGTCACTCTTGATAATAGGTAATAATAATAAGAAGTTGCTGTTCAGGAATCCTGGATGGGCTGGATCTAGCTGGGTCCCCTGACGATAATAATAATAATAATCATCATCACGTCCACCAACCAACAGACCAATGGGCAATCCGCTGTGGGATGCCGATCCTCTTTTTCCGCATCCCACTTTTTCCCTGTTTGCCATGTTGGCGAAGCCGAACCTACATTCGCATTTTCTCACGCTTTTCTGCAGCTCTGGACCTTGTATTTACTAGCGATCGCTTGTCCTGAAAAAGCCTTCCGGCTCGAAAGTGGTTAAGAATGTGGTCGAGACGGTCTCCTGCCTGTTTCAGTCTCCCAGCTTGTGAGATGAAGAGAGCCAACGAAGGGCCCGTGTCGGAAACCAAGCCATCATTAAATCATTAAAAGGCCATGGTACATGGGGAATCTAGCAGAATTCCATTTCTGCCCTATCGCCCACCATTTTGAGTTCTCGTATCCTTGCCGCCGGTACGAGAGATGGCGCTCCTTGAGGAGCACTTACCTTACCTTATTAGATACCTAGGTAGGTATGTACGTGGCAGAGACAGGACTTGTTCCGTCTGGGAAAGGGGCGCGTCCATTTTAGATGTCGCACGTTCAGGTCCTCACTTGGAATCAATCAATCACAACGACGAGAAACCATCTAGAAGCTGGACTGAGAATTGGGAATAATTCTTTCGCTGTCTGTCAAATGGAATGGTCCCCGAAACGCCCGGTGATCCCAAATACTACCTAGGTACCTACCAGTATGCATACCTGGGTACCTAGGTATGTATGTACCACGCATTTCATCCGTCATGGTGAGGTCGCTCGTCTATTTTTCCACGCCAAGTAATCTATCTACACACATGTCAGCACCAGCAGACCCCTTTTTATCAGAGGCAGGTAGCACAATAATAAGCTGACACGTCCATCCATGGATGATCCTACGTAGTATGTACGTAGTAGCTAGCCGAGATACCCTGAATTAACATCTAACATCTGAAGATCTAGATCAATTATGATGTCGCCCTTCTTTTGTTTTTTAAACGGCCGCTGACCGTCCTCTACCTTATTATGAACCGCGTACTCGTTAAAAAAAATTCAGGGGTGGAATGAGGAAGGGAGCAAGGCTGTACGGTCCGAGTACACCCTACTAGGTACGTACTTGTGACGATGCGTGCGCCATCGACTGGACAAGTCATAAAGTGATTTCGGTCCCCGGATACGCGATACCCCGGACAACCCTACCCTACGCGGAAAATCTCGCGTGTGGATGTGGGTGTGTGTGTTGTGTGCCTTGCAACCTGGAATACCCTGATCATCCTGGCTTTTACCCTTTTCATCAAAAAATATCCTATCCCTTACATACATCTTGCCTGCAGTTTTCCATAAGTTAACGCGCGGGCACGCGCGCGAGAACGCTAGGTTGATCATTCGTTTCTTGCCACCTCTCCCCTTCCCGCGCGGCGCTGTTGGTGTTGGTGGCGGCTAGAAAATTACTGTAATACCCATGCGGTAGCAAAAAGAAGGCAAGACAGAACTCGACGACCTCACGCGCCTCCGTGAACCAGAGATGCGGGCCGTCCTCCCTTTTTTCTTCTCTTTTTTCGTACGCACCGCCCGGCCCCCAATTATTTATGCACGTCGGCTGGTCAATGTGAGGGGTTAGATAATAAGGTAAGGCTGAAAAAGAGGCTAAGAACATCATCGGATCACGACTCGCGCATCGCAAAAGGGGGTAACCGTGTTAACCCTTATTATAAAACGACCCACATTACGATCGCTAATTTCTTAGCTACGAGCCCCCTTTTTATCGCGTTTATTTCGCGTTTTTTTTATAATATCATTAAAAATATATATAAAATAGAATTTATTTAAAACGATAAAAACGAGAGAATTATTTAAGCTTAAAAATATTATAATTAAAAATATTTTATTAAAAAAGCGTATTATTATTATATTATTTTTTATATTATTTTTTAATAATATATAAATAATATTTATTTATATATAAAAATTATTATATTATAATAAAAGCTTTATTTTATTTAAAAAAAACCTTTTTATTAATTAAATATTTTATAAAAAAATATATAAACGGGCTTTTTTTAAAAAAATCGTTATTAATTTTATTAAAAATTAAATTTATATTAAAAAAAAAATTAATATTTTAATTTAATTTAAATTAAGGGCTTTATTAAACGTTACGATAAAATTATTATAAAAATCGAACGTAAAATTAATTTAATATATATAAAAATTATTTAAAAAAAAAGATTATTAATTTTTATTTTTATTTTAATAACGTTAAACGATATTATAAAGTTTTATTTATTAACGAATATAACGTTAATAAAATAAAAGTTTAAAAAAAAAGATAAATAAAATATTATAATTAAATTTTTTAAAAAACGTCGTATATTTATTATTAAAAATAATGCTTTTATTTAAGTTTTAATTATTAAATATATCGGCTTAAAAAGCTTTATTAATAATTTTATTATTATATATTCCGATTTTTAATTATAAATATAATATTTTTATAAAAAAATCCCGAAATAAAAATTTATAATAATTTTAAAAAAATAAATTAATAATTATATTATTATTAAATAAATAAAAAAATATATTTATTAAAAACGTAGCTTATATAATAAAAAACGTAGCGCTTTTTTTTTAATAATTATAATATTTACGTAATTATTATTTTTATATAAAAAACGTAAATAAATAAAATAGCGCTCGTTTATTTTTTTTCACGTTTTTAACGTTATATAATCACTCGATATAAATATATTTTTCGCGTTAAAAACGTATTATTAATAAAAGCTTTAATAATACGTTACGAAAAAAACGATTATTTTTATATATAAACGATAAATATTTAATTATTATATTATAATAAAAAAAAATTTTATAAATAAAAATATACGTTTAAATTAGCGTTAAAATAAATTATAACCGTTTAATTTAAAAATAATCGTGAAAATATTATTTAATAAGCTTTTTAATATTTTAAAAAAAGTTATTTTTAATATATTATTTTATACGTTATTAAAATTTATTTTTAAGATTTTTAAAAACGTTCGAAATTTTATTAACATTTTTCGAAATATCGTTCGCGATTTAAAGCTAATATTACGTAATATTCGAAAACTTATAAATAAAACGAGTAAAACGATTATTTTATACGTCGTAAAAATCGATAAATTACGTATCGAAAATAAATATTTATAATTAAAGCTAAAAAAACACGAATTTAATAAACGTTAATTAATTAAATTAAATTTTAATAAAGTTTTTATTAATTTTTTTAATATATATTTAATTTAAAAAAAACGTAATAAAAAATTATTATAAATAAATAATATTATATAATTAAAAATAAATATTTTCTTAAATTTAAATTAAAACGATAATAAAAACGATAAAAAACCTTATAAACGTTAATAACTTATTTTTACGATTTTATTTATAATTATTATATTTTATTAAAATTATTATTATATATATTTTAAGCTTTATTAATAATATCGTAATATAAATCGTTTTATAATAAAAATAAACACGGTTATATATATATAATAATAATTTAACGGCTTTATATCGGGATTAAATAATATATTTAACGTCACCTCCGGACTGATTAGATGAACGAAACAAATCAAACAAAGCAAACAAATAAGCAAACACATGGCGTCATTGTCGCTCGGACCAGGCATTAGGAACTTCAGTACTTAGCGACGTCTGCCTGGGCTGCTACCACCGCCTGACTATTGTGACCACGCTTCCTCAACGCGTTGATATAATAGACGACAAGCATACACCTGGTGCATCTAAAGAGAGATGACCCATCCTCTCACTAGATGACTCGTCACTTTACGATCAGGCAGTGAATACTTCCAACATACGAGGTCAGCCTTACCACTGAGGTTACGAGAGTTCTAAACGATTCGGTGGAGAACGCGGAGCGAAAGATTATCAGCATATCATGCCGCGTAGGAAGTATATCAGATATCTAGGTAGTCAGTCCTCTCTTAAGGGAGCAAAATGCTTTTAACATGAATATCAGGAAATAGCTCATCGCAGCGCAGGGGGGGGGGGGGGGGGGGGGGCAAGAAGCTCACTCATGCGATTCACGTAAACGAAAAGGAAAAAAAAACCCTCGTTGTTCATATATATATAATCAATACCAGCTAGCCCCCCCCCCCCCCCCCCTTGGGATAATGGCGTAAAGGGAGTTAGTTATGGGGGCGGTGCGTTCGTTGGGTGACCTAATAAGCACCGCCTAGAAAGGGGAAGGGGGGGAAGCAGAGGAAGGAAATAGGGAGGACGTGGCCGAGTCGAAAAGTGAATAAAAGAATAAGTATTTCCAATGTTAAAGGAAAGAAGAAAGGTAAGAAAAAGAAGAAAAAAGAAAAAGAGAAGAGAAAAGGAGAGAGAGAAACATTCACCCGGTGGGCGTATCGAACCTCTAGTTAATGGTTTTCTTTCCCCTACAAAAAAAACCAAAAGCAGAGGGGGGCGTCCAGTGGACACCCCGTTGTGGCAGTTCTGAGATATCAGCTACTCTGCTGGGAATATGCTGAGCTAATTTGGTCTATATACCTAGGTAGGCCAACGTAGTCTACGCAGTTTGCGCGTCGTTGTTTGGTGTTTGCTGCTGGATGACTCACTCACCGGAGCCGGGGTTCAGCCGGGAGGGGGGGGGGGTAGGTAAAGATGAATGAGCCGACGTCCTTACATAGGAGAACTGTGATTTGACGAGAGGATATGCTTTTTATCTTGGAGTATTATATGAAAGGGTTTATGCGGTTTTTCTTTTCGAAGGGAATGCGTAGATTGAACTTATATGGGGGTTGATTTGTCGAGGAAGGAGATGGGTTGAGGGCGATGCAGCCCCCTTTTTATTACCCCTGAAACCGCACCCCGCCTGCATAGAGGACGGCAGCCTCAGTTGTCAGGATAAGAAATGTCATACATACTTCCTGGATAGAAGGTTGGGGTGGTATATGTCATTTGCCCTGGTGATAATTAGTTTTGTAGGATGGACCTCCTTCATTTCTTTCTTGCTTGCCTAGCTAGACTCGCCACCACATGATTAAGTAGCCAGCCTCTGAACCTGCCTTTCGATAAACACAACTCCTGTAATCTAGGAACTTGATCATCAATACGAGGAATCCCGCACATTCTGATACTGAGGGGTAGAGCATACGAGTCGCTACTTTCCCAGCTTGCGATATTTTCCACTGTATCTGTCCCGTCTGAATATGTAACACAGAGTCGTAACGTCCTTGATCTCTCGGCTATACCAGAGGCAAGTTGTGTTGACTGTTCAGAGGCTATCAAACAAAGCCATGGTCTATGTCAGGTACATCGAGGAGGCTCAGTATTATGCTCATCAAGTACGATCAACGACAACAGTAGTTTTTCTGTATATCCGAAACTCGCAAATGGCGTGAAATAAGTGTGGTGGGTGTGTCAGCTTGTTGCCTCTATAATCAAAGCCATCTGCTGCAGTACACCCATACTTACCAAACCAGATGAATCCCCATACCCATGCCCTCAACGCCGTTCGCCTGTCATGAGCACCAACCCAGTGCTCCTCCTCAAGAGACGCATATTGATTGATACAGACCCAGACTCCGATCCGCACCTCACCACAACAACCATGCATATTCTCTCCCAGCACCCGCCCACTTCTCCCCGCGCGAACGATATCTCGGCGTGAACTACCTACTGGCTTACCTTAGGTATGTACTTAACTCACTCACTGAACAACACAAGCGGCAGCCCCGACGACCCCTTTGCAGTCTCATCGTCAGAAAGTCCACGACCATCAACGGCGAATAAGAAAATCATCAAGGATGAACGAAGGAAAGTCACTCACCATCCGCGATAGCACCCGACGTTAAGCCCGGCCGCCACCCCATTTCGCGATCCCGATTCCGCGTGCTTCCCCTTCTTAGCCCGGAACCGCTCGTACGTTGCGCGGTACCCACCAACCTCCTCACGCGATGCCTCCACGAGTCCCTCGATCTCCTCCGCGTCGCCTCGCACAGTCTCGGGCCCCCCTCGCGCCCACGCCCTCGCGTCCGCACCGTCCCCGTCCCCGGCCACACCGGCGCCGAGCCGCCGCCCTCCTTCTTCGGCCGATCCGCCGCGATCCGGCCCCTCCCCCACCCATCTCCCCCGGTCTCCCTCAGCTCCCGCAGCTCCGCATGCTTCGTCCCCAGCACCTCGAGGAAGCCTTCTGTCCATCGCCCTGGATCCGCGCCTCGGCGTGCTCGGCCTCGCGCGCCTGCAGCGCGGGTCCACGCGCTGCCGCAGCAAGCACTGTCTGCTCCCGCGCCGCTGCGAGCTGCACCTCGAGTCGCCGCGCCATGGCCTCGAGCTCTGCCGCGTGGTCCGGACTTAGGTGCGTTTTCTCGCCACTACCACTACCACTACTGCTACTGACGAGGAGCTCGTGTCGCACCCTATGGAGCTCCCGCTGGTGCCGCTGCTCCGCCCACTGTAGCTCCCCCGCCGCTACTTACCTGTCCCACTGCCGTGTCCTCCAGCATTTTTGCCCTCGTCCATGAACTCGCGCTGGATTTGTAAATAGTGGCTGCGCGGGGGGGCGCCGCCCAGGTCTACCTACTTCCGCACGACGGAGCACCGTCGGTACGATGCGTCGCGCCGGCGGGAGGAGTGAGAGTCGGAGTCGAGATAGTCGAATATGGCTGTATGGATAGTGAGTCCGTGCCTGCTTGGGCGGGGGGCGGGGGGAGTTGGATGTGCCGTTAGTGCTGGTGGAGGTAGAAAGGAAGGGTGGGGAGAAAAAGGGGGCGAGTAAGGAGAAGCGTCTGTTACTAACAGGAGTATCTATCGTTACCAACTGCGACGGGTCGGCACGTACAAGTGGCGATAAAGGACCTTTTGCCAGCTTTTGCCAGAACCCGTCATCCCGAGCACCAGGATGAAACGATCGTTCGGGTCGGGTTTTCACGACCCTGTGAAAGCCGCGAACTGCCGGGCATCTTCCTCGAGCCTCAAGGTCGCGACGTCTGGATCCTCCATCTGATTCTAGAGGGTGGGTGAAATCTTGTGCAGTATGTGATGTCAGTTGTGAAGCTTCGACTCAATTGCGTTATCATTTGTCAGGAGCTAGGGTGACTCGCGGCAACTTCGAAGACGGTTCCGAGGGTCATGGCTTATATATATACGAGAGGATGATCAGCTGTATGATGGTTGGGTATTGAGAGCCAGTCACCATTTATGACAACAGGGCTGAACAACTGGTTAGTAACTCAGGCAAGCGACGTTGGATTTCAGCTTCATTGGGCTTGCTGTTGAATTGAACAAAGCACTGAGGCTGGCACATCACCGAGTTGTCCTTGGGCAGGATCCGAACACATTCAAACACCCAATAGATTATGGCGAATTCACTTCGGACTCCGCTGGTCAACCTTGGGTAAAAACAGGGCTTAGACGTGTCTAATGATACCTTTCTTCAGGTTACCGACGACAACGAGGCGGTGTATGTACCGGCTGACAGTGAGGCTGCATTGGCAGCTAAGCGCCGGGCATATGGGGGGCGTTGACCCCCAATAACCAAGCAGCCTGCTTCACATCCCATGCAGTATAATTTCAGCTGGCGACAACGAGGACATGTTGAATGCCCCCCTATCCTTCGATTTTCTGCCTTTATTCATGCCTGACGTGCTCCTGTCTATTCTGCTGTCCTTTCCAAGATCGTCGCCATGTCTGTTACAAGTGAACGCTCCGGGTTTAAGTCCCTCGTCCCTCGCAAGCGGGCTTCCAGGTACCAAAACTCGCTGAACGGTTATGCTGAGATATACAGCTAACTAAGGGCTCTTGCCAAAGCTGATTCCACTTCTGGTAAAAGTGCTGTCCCTGTTTCCGAGCCTCCTGTAGCGAGATCACCCTCGAAGGCAGCGACACTCCGTGCCGGCCGCGACCCCAGACCCATGGATGCATTCATTGCTCTTACGGGAGTGACTGGATCGGGGAAGTCCTCCTTTATTCAGCTATGCTCAGCAAAACCAGTCAAAATAGGACATGGTTTAAGGTCGTGTAAGTCTTTTCACAGAGACACCGCCCTCAGGGGCGCGAGTCAACTAAAATTCACACAAAAGGCACCAGCGTGATCGATGTCTATGAATACGAATAGAGTCACAATCGATCTGTCTAACTGAGGAGGTGGTGGGGGAGGGGGGGAGGGGGGCATATATAGCTAAACAACAAGCTATTCTTCCAACCAGCAGCGGTAGGTGGTGTGATGGTCGAGTGGTATGCACTCAACGACCTACATGCCTTCGCCACCGACAGAAACAGTCCAACCCTCGGGACACCGAAGGTTGTAGGTTCGAGCCCAGGTCAAGTCGAAATTTATCCTTGTAATTCCTGCACTCGTAGGACATACCGTAAAGATGACTGCAAATTAATATCCTCCGCGGACGCGCACTAGCCACCCTGGTTTAAAATAATGAGTTGGGGTGCGCGGTTCTTTTTTTTTTCCTTTTTTTTTTCCTTTTTTTTTTCCTTTTTTTTTTATCGACACACCAGGTTTCGATGACACCGAACGCTATGATAGCGATGTTGTTCATGAGATGGTGGCCTGCTTGAACGACTCGTTCTCGAGCAAGGTCATGTTGAATGGAATCATTTACCTCCATCGCATCAGTGATCGGAAGTTCCCAAACTCGGCTCACCGCTACAACTCGATCTTCAAATTCCTGTGCAGAGACGACCCGATCAAGAACGTCGTCATCGCCACGACCATGTGGGATGTGACACCCCCAGAGGAGGCACAAGAGCGTGATCAGCAGCTGATGTCGAACGAGAAATCATTCGGCTATATGATCAGCAAAGGTAGTACGCCCCGCAGGCACTATAACACTGTCGAGACCGCCCGATCCATCGTGGATGAGCTCACCAATTACGGTACGGACAGCAGATGCCGCTCGATATCCAGCATGAGATGGTCAACAAGAACATGGACTTAGACCAGACAGCGGGCTGGCCAGGAGCTGAACCGCGGGACCGAGAAAGAGCGAGCCCAGATAGCCGCGCAGCTCAAGCTGATCGACAAGCACGACAAGGACATGGCCGAGGTCCACGCGGCGTACAGTACATACAGCGTTTCGAGCAGCTCGAGCGCGACGCCCGCACGAACAGCATCAGCCAGGAGAAGCTCCACCAGGAACGCCTCGAACGCCTCGAGCGGAGGCAGCAGCAGCAGAGCGACATGCACCCCCAGGAGATGCGGAAGCGGGACGAGGCGACGCGCGCGCTGGAGAAGGAGAAGACGCGGCTCGAGAGGGAGGCGGAGCAGCTGGCGCTCGAGGAGGAGAGGGAAAGGCGCGAGCGCAAGAAGAAAGAGAAAGAGGGGCTCCTGCGCCAGGAGAAGCGGCTCCGGCGGGAGATTAAGGAGGAGCATCAACAACTGCAGCTATAACAGCAGGCTGTGGCCGCGGCGCTCGAGAGGCAAACTAGGCAATAGGAAGAAGAACGGCTCGAGCGCGAGAGGAGGCAAAAGAAGAGGCATGAGGAGCAAGAAGAACAGCGCAGCATGGCGGCCTCGACAGAGGCAGAGGCTAGAGGCAGAGCGGCAAAGGCTCAAGAAAGAGGAGAAAAAGAAGCGGAAGAAACGTTGGGCGCGGAGCAGACACGCGCATACGGTCATCGGCCAGCACCGTTTCAATCTCAGTATCCGCAATCGTAATAGCAATAGCAGCAGTAACGGCGGCGGAAACAGGAGCGCTATCACGAATGTTGTATCTCACAGCCCGGCAGCATACTGGGGGAATTCGATATCTGTCAGGGGCTCTTCGAGTTCTTCGGGGCCTAAATGTACGTGTGTGGTTCTGACCTTTGAGCCCCTATTTTTCTGCAACATCCCCCCCTTTTTCCCGCAACATCCCCCCTTTTTCTCGGGATGAGCTAACGACCTTCATCTCACCCCCAGCCCGCCACAGCGGCAGAGGCAACGTCAACTCCTACGACTGCAGGGACTGTACGGACTGTTGTAACTGCACCAATTGTAGGAGGTGTCGGAACTGTGTCAACTGTGTGGGTTGCGAGGACAGCGTTAACTGTGTCAACTGTACTAACTGCTCCGGCTTACGCAACGCTTCGAATATGTCTGGCGTTCATATGTGATTGCATCGAACCACCGGATGGTTATGGTGGTTCATTTGGTCTGTTTTAGGGTAGGAGGCGAGGAGGGCTTATCAGCTTGAGTAATAGTAAGCTCTCTGGTTCTCTGTCTACAACTTACTTAGAAAGGGGTTGTTACGGAGGGTATTCCACTCGTTAGTAAAGGCTAGACATATATGACTTGCCTTGCAACCAATCGGTGATCTGGTGTCATCGTATTCGCAAGGCACTCGATTCCGTAGACCTTCGTAGTGTACAGCCTGAGATGTTATCCTTGTGATATAGCCATCTCTTGCATATTTGAGCATTGAGAAACAGAGAATCATGACGAGAGGGAGGCCTTTATTTCATTTCATTCTCGTCTTTTCTGATTCAAATGAAACCGCAAAGAGCGAACCAACTGCAGCTTAAACCCGTCCGAAGCAGAAGATTGGGACGTACAGGTTAGGTGGTATAAACGCAGTTTAAGAATTAATCCCTTCAACGTCGGATGCATGTAGGGCTCGGTATTATGGCCATAATAGACTATTATGAGCCATAATACATAACTAGCGTATTATGGCCATTATGACCATACTAAATTCATTATAATTATGAAATCTGACTCCACTCTATTTATCATGGCTTCGAACACTGTTAACGACGGCGCTGGGAGCCCTATAAATAGCTCTGGTAGCCCTGTAAATGGCTTTGGGAGCCCTGGAGACGGCTTTGGGAGCCCTGGAGACGGCGCTGGGAGCCCTAGGATAGGGTCCCTGGGGCACCCTTGGGGGGGGGGCGCCCTGCAGGGGGGCTGGGGCGGGGGGGATGGATAATACGTTATTCCGTAAATTGGACCCCCGGGGCTATTATGTATCCACTATGCAAGGGGTATAATAATTATTCCGAGCCGTTATGTTCATAATATTCACGATGGACTCGTTATGAATCTATTATAGCTATTATATATTATGATCATAATAAAAGGCAGAGCCCTAGATGCATGGGCCGGATGCAGGGGTACCGGACCGTCTCCGACATGCGCCAGGTAGGGTAGTCTAGTTCGAGCGCAATCAAAGTAAGAAACCCCACGCCCCCCACGCGACCTTTCGTGTCTGGATTGGACCTTCGGAAACTCGGTTACTATGTATTTCCAAAGGCTGGTATAGGAACATATGTAGACGTACATACCAGCGACTTTGTCTATACATGGGCTCTTTGCAATTATGGGTGAACAGGAATGTGTATTGAAGTACCCGTTACCTTTTGCTGTGAGACTGATCCAATGCATATGCATCCCAGTCGTTAGGTATACTATGTACGGTAGTACAGCCGATCCATGCTGCTTCGTGCATATGTATATCCCTTTCGTGATCCATGCATATGTATGCCGCTCATGAGATGGATGCTGCGGGCTATACACATCCCACGGCGAGAGCGCAGACCACACCCGAATGGCCATCTTTCTATAGCTCCTGTATCCTGAGTTGAGGGCCTGGCCTCAGCTACGGCGAGGCATACCTAAGGCAATGTGGGATCCCGCGAACGAGTATATATACCTAGGTAGAGACATCCTGATTTCCCACGGATCCCTCGTCTCAGCTTCTACCAAAATTCATCTTCAAGTCTCGACTGAATACAACCGCACATTAAACCTCGCCATCACCTTTAGCTTCTGGGAGAGGCTACTACAATGACATACTCATCCAAAAGTCAACAGAGCCATGCTCAGAGCGGCTCACGTCGGAGGTAGGCTGCGTACCTTTGTTGCAAATCCCTACCCACCTGGCTGTGATTTCGAGATAGAACAACTATCTGACCTATATATTTTAGTGAACACTCCACTACATCATCCTTCTCCAGCACCAGAGCCACCTATGCGGGCTCTACCTCCCATGTCACCACGGACACGTCCCGAATCGACAGCCATAAGGGAGAAGTCACCCCACGAGACACTCGAGACATCTACCATGACCTTCAAGGAGTTGGGAGTCAGTTTTGGCGCCCTTCATCCAGCAAGTAGCATACATTGACGCACATTGGGCACCATACCAAGTACTTGAACTGAGTTGCTGGATGAGTAAACCAAAGCATGGTGTCATGGTGGCAGACCTTACGGAATAGGCTTACTCTTCATAAAGGACGTTTGCAAGCACACGTATCTACTATAACTTAATTGACGCTCATTTGATCTTGTTTCTCCGCTTAGACACTAAACACTCCGAGGGCCCAGGGTGTGACAGAAAGCCTTTTTCACAATAACACATGATCATTCTGGCGCCGTCATTGTCATGATGCTTGACGAGTAGACGGAAAAGACATGCCCGAGTCAGTAAGCGTGAATTAATCATGGTTGTATGGGGGTTTGGACTGGTAACTATAATCTCAAGGAACTTTCAAGTGCCATGGTCCTTCCTGTTGATGGAGCCATTTGGCATTGCTGGCCATAGACTGGTAAGCCTAATCTACGATATATAGCCAACTAGGAGTCCGGGCTAAGGATAGACTTCCCTTTTGATAAATGTGTCCATTCAATCTCGGTGCTCATGCCTGTGGAAGCCGAGTCCCATTTGCCAGCTGTATGAATTTTTTTCTCTAAAATTCACCGCAGTACTCTTCACACAGACAGAGACGTATCATGCAACGCAAGTGCCAATGGTTGAATATTTTGAATATTACGTGATTCAATTACCAAGACTGTAATGAATCTTCAGCGTTACTTAAAAAGTAAGTTGAAATAAGGTTTGCTGAAAGAAACGGGGCTTTTTGGTAGTTGGATTGGTGGGTATATCGGCCGCGGAAATCGTGAAGATCATCTGACGGGTTTGACCATGGCAGCATGGGGCTCCTGAGGCTAATTCTGTGGACTTCTCGTACATATCCAGTTATGAAGAAAATGACCGCGACATCTTGACAGCATGATGTCACATGGTGTCTAATAACGAGGAGGATGTAAATACCATAAAGGGGCAGGACTTAATGGGGGCTACGCAGTCACGTGATCCGTCGCATGGGGGTTCCGACATTGAACCTGCAGGTTGTCTAGGCAACGACCGCAGGTAAATAAGTATCAACTTTAACACCATCGTAACCCACAATTTGTTCACCCCACACACATCCGGCACCAATTTTACCTAGTACAACACCAAACTCTCTCTCTCTCCCAACTGTTTCTCCGCTTCGTAGCTTTAGACTAGCAAGCAGTTCCTTGTCACGATACTCGCGAGGGGATCCTCGACTGAGTCATCATCATGTTCGCCCCTTCAATCAAGATAAAGACTCCATTCGCCCACCACCATCACCACCAACCTCCTCGCAGCAACCAGGCATGTCTTCATGATAACAAAAACAAGCATAACACCGCACCTCCGCCTCCTTCTGCTATACCGGTTTTTTCCTCTACCACAGCCAGCAGCCAGCCAAAAAAGTCCATTTTCAAAATCAACAATCGCGAAAGTCGCCCTGCTGCTGCTGCTGCTGCTGATGATGATGATGGCGGGGGTCTCCCCCCTAACAAGAAGCAGCGGAAAAACCTGCACCTCGGCATGTTCGAGATCGGCAAGCCGCTGGGCAAGGGCAAGTTCGGGCGGGTGTACCTGGCGCGGCACCGGGCCTCGGGCTTCGTGTGCGCGCTCAAGGTGCTCAGCAAGCAGGAGATCGCGCGCGAGGGGGCCGAGCTGCACGTGCGGCGCGAGGTCGAGGTGCACAGCCACCTGCGGCACCCGGGGATCCTGGGGTTCTACGGCTGGTTCCACGACGCGCGGCGGGTGTTCCTGATCCTCGAGTTCGCGCCGGGAGGGGAGCTGTACCGGGTCCTGCAGCGGCAGCCGCAAGGTAGGTTCGACGAGCCCCGCGCCGCCCGCTACGCGGCCCAGGTCGCCCAGGCCCTCGGACACATGCACGCCCGCTGCGTCATGCACCGCGACATCAAGCCCGAGAACATCCTGCTCGGCCTCTACGGCGAGCTCAAGGTCGCCGATTTTGGGTATAGCGTGCACGCGCCCGGCAACTTCCGCGAGACCCTGTGCGGCACCCTGGATTACCTGCCGCCCGAGATGCTGCTGCGGATGAGGAGGGGTGGCCAAGAGGCTGCGGCTGCCGGCTACACCAGCGCCGTCGACCAGTGGACGCTGGGCGTCCTGACCTACGAGTTCCTCACGGGCACGGCGCCCTTCGAGGACAGCCAGGCCATGACGCATAGGAGGATCGCGACGTGCGATATGACGCCGCTGCCGGCGTTCCTGTCGGACGAGTCCAAGGATTTTGTTAAATCTGTATGTGTCTCTTTTCTTGTTGTACATGCATCCCTTTATGTATATTCATTCATGTTTTTTCTTTCTTGCTGACTTTCGAAATCCCGTTATTAGTTGCTGGTTCTGGACCCTGCGAAACGTTTACCCCTAAAGGAGGTTATGAATCATCCTTGGATTGTGAAGCATTGCCGAGATATACGATGAAAAATATCGCGGGGCTGGGAAAGAAATTGTTTTGTTTCATTGAGATTTCAGCAGGCATGGCGCAATGGCGTATAAAAGGTTTGTCAGTTGTGTTCGGAGTTTGGTAACTATTCGAGAAATTGCCTCCGACCTTGGGAAGAAGTTGTTTGGTTATTCACGGAGGCGGCGTAACTACCCTAAGTTAGGATTGTAGTTATGTTTTGTGGCCGCAGACGATTTACAGATACCCCAACAGCAGCAGCTAGGACTACCTAATAATCAAATGTTTGTCTTGATGCCCACAAAGCACCAACTGACGCGCGGAAGGTCGCTTGTAAGTTATCAGACATAGAAACCGGTCGCGAAACCATTAGCAGATCTTCTTTTATTATTGAGAATTGTTTGCCTTATTTTCTTAGGTTAGCAATATTATTTACCCTCCTAGATACCTGGTTACTCAGGATAACAAACCGGAGTATGACACATTGTCATGATGCGAACAACACGATAGTAAGCAGTGAAATCCGGACAGTATCAAAAACATATCCAGCCGGGGATAAAAAAAAGGTTGGAAACACACACTCAAGGGGGAAACCCCCATCAGACTACAATATTTCGACAATCTTGATATTATCTGTAGACTATGCTCTGACTTGATTAAAGTCAAGATCCATAACCACCTTGCGTTGCGTAACCGATACAAAGCCAAAAAGCGCCCCCACTCCTCATGACGATGTTGTTTCGATCTGTCTTCCCTTCCCTTCCCATACCATCCCACATACCGCTACTCCTCCGGGAGAACTCCTGGTGTGCGGTATAATTTGATATATAAAGGAAAGGGGGGGTATCAAAAAATCAACAAGCCCTGCTCATGTTTCCCATCCTTACCTCTCGTCTCTTTCATTTCATTATCCCTACTCATTCTTCTAATCCCAGATGCCATGGTCGTCAAAAGTCCCAATCCCGCTACCGCTTCTTCTCAGTCGCGTGGTGTCGGCGCGAGCCTTCTCCATCTCGGTATCGATGTCCCAAGCGCCGAGGAATTCGTCCAGATTTCCCATTACATCAGCAACAACGTCTGCTTCCTGGGTCTCAGCTTGCCATGGCGACTGAGGCGCCTCAAGTCCGCTCTGTTCTTCCGGGTCGTATTTCATGGGCGCATCCTCCATACATTCGGGGAGTGCAGCTTGCTGAGCATCTGCATCCCGGAACGCCTCCGCCATAGCGCCGATCTCCGGGGTAGTCGGTCTTTGTTGGGAAGAACTAGGCAGCAAGCGTTCCTTGAATCGAAACTTCGGTATCTCTTCGCCACTGACTCTTCGTTTCACGACATCGAAATGATTCTGAAATTTGTGGTCCATATCCGCCTCGCCTGACTCCACCAGCGTCTGTGGCGGGGGAGAAGCGGCTCTGGGGGGTCTGTTCAACAGAAGCGAAGTATCGTCCTGTTCCTCCCCAGGAAGAGGAGCAAATGATACGCGCCGGCTTGAGCGTACACTGCTCCAAGGGTTGGATTTAGTATTACTAGCGAGGATGCTTCGCAAGCCACCGGTAGATGACCTCTGATGTGTCGATGGCATTGTCCGCTTCATAGGCGAAGGCGTGTTGAATCTAGCAAAAGATTTTATAGATACTTGCCCTTCGGCCCCAGGGGTAGAGGGACGTGCTTCGCACATAATGGAAGATGGCGGGAAGTTGGTAGGAGACATCGAGGTCTGGCGAGGCATAAAAACAGGATCTCCCCCGGGCGGGGCTGGGGACGACCTGCTACGTTCCATGTGCATGGGCGCGATGAATGGAGGACTGCCAGGCATTCCCAGACTTTCGGGACGATGCTCCGAACCGTTGATATGAACTAATGTCGGCTGTTCCACCGGGTCAACAATAGCGCTTTGTTGGTCCATAGTCATTGGTATTGCTGGTTCTTCAGCCCAGGGGCTTTGCTGTGATGGCCGAATCTGTGGTGGTGGGCTTGAAGTTGTGATATGGCTGGGATCTGGTGGTCCAGAAGGCTCGTCCTCCATGGGCTCAGTCTTGACATGCTTAATACCTAAGGTATCGCCTGGAGGAGCCTCAGAAACCCACGGGCTTTGTGGCACAGGCATTTCTGGTGGCTGAGGTGCTGTCATGGTCATATCCTCATCTTCCTCGATGACCCTCTCGACTTTGATTTTCGGGAATTCTTTTGTAGGTTCTGTGGCGCCGGGAGTGTCCACAGGCAACCCGGATGCAACCTCGACAACGCCCCATTCCAACTGCGACAAGGGTACTACAATTAAGCTGGTCTCAGATGCAGACGCGTCCTCTGGGTTCCCGAGGATACTTGAGCTCTCGAGGAGACTAGGGCTCTCCCCTTCATCGCAGCTAATGGAAGCAAGTGCAGCATCTGCATCTCCTGTCTTGAGAGCACCCGGCGCACACGCCAATTGCGAATTGGTAGGGTCGGCTATCTCGGGATCGTCAAGATTCATGGGATCACCAATCAACGTAGACCCGTCAACCACCAAATCCTCGTGGTCCGAGAAGTCTTCGTTGTTGGTTGGAGCCATTCCTGGTGGTGATGCCCGTCTGCCCAACTTGACGTCGAGAACAGTTTGGGGTACAGAAGGAGCAACTGGAATCTGAAGGTCGTTGCTGACTGGTGCAGCTTCGTTGCCGACTGAAGCGGGGCTACGCACTTCTGCTGTGTCACCACACTTCGCCAGGACCCCTGGTTCTGCAGGTAGTGATTGTATTTCCGTTTCGTCCCCAACATCAAACTGTTCATAGGCTTGTCCAGTCCTACAAGCCTCTTTCGGTGTTGTTCTCGCTGGTCGATCAGGGAGTGCGTCAGGTTCTGCCAAGCTTGCGATGTTTCTCGCAGCAGCTTCAGCCCTAGCTTCCTTGTCTTGGTGCAAGGACGGGGAATCAACAGCCATATTGTCCTCTAATTGTAGAGGCGGGGACTCCTCGTTTTGAAATTTACATCCTTGACTTGGATCTGCGTTCAAACTGTCAGGTTCTGCTTCGATGAGGGAGTTCTGTTTTTGGGGTCGAGCCCGATATTGAAAACTGTCATCTATGTAGCTTTCGAAACTAGCATCCGCGTCATCGGTCTGCTGGATGCGTGGCTTGCTCGATGCCACATGGTGCGCTTGGTTGTTGTGCACTTCAGGCGCGGTCGTATCAAGTCCCTTTGGTATTTCTGAGAGAGATCCTGTACCGAATCCTGGACCCTGTGGGCGTATGGGGTACCAGGGATCGGAAATGGTGGAAGGTATGGATGACAGAGTGCTGCATTCCGACTGATGGTCAGAACCTTGTCGTTTCCTCCTGGCGCAATCATCTGGATTGTTAGACAGACTCTCATGCTCGACATTGGACAGAGCTTCTTCTGTGAGTCTCGATCCCGACGAAATCGAGGCCTCCAACGACTCTTTCCCTTTATTTTGTACATGCTTCTTGTCGTCACTAGACGAAGGCGTGGTCATCTGAAAACTTTGGTTAAGAGAGCTTGCCATCAACTTTGAATGCCTTCGTTGCGCCGAGTGTGCAGGCGCTGACACACTTCTGGGCAATGTTGGTGGAAGCGCCGCCGGGGTGGGCGAGGAAGCTGGAGCGGAGCTTTGTGAGTTGTCAGGCCGTTGTCGTTTGGATGGCTTGTTTTTCAGCCAGTCTTTCCCGACCGGTCGTTTTCGGCTTGCTTCACGATGCAGTCCATCGATGATCGGTTTCGGAGCCCAGAAATCGTCCTTCTCTAACAAAGGCTCCGCTGGAATATCTTCAGCCCAACTACGAATACGCCTTCGCTTCTCAGAATCCAGCTCGCTGGTGAGATCTAACTCGACATGACTCTGAGGGCTGGGAAGATGACAGAGCATCGAGTTGTCGGCTCCAGGAGTGGAATCGTTCCCTTCCAAGATCTTCTCTAACGTCCGGCGTAGGCTTTTCTTGATCGCAGGTATGGTCTGGACAGGTACTTGGACAACATTCGGCTTTGTACTTGCGTTGCGGGGTTTGGGAAGCCAGGGGTTCTGCCAACCTGAAGCTCGATCGAATGGTCCTTTCAGAGATGCAGATAATATTTGCAGCGGTTTACCCTGTAGATAACGCTGTCCTTGTTCTTCGTAGCGGAGTCGCTTTGCAAACTTCGCATCTTCGTCGAGTCCGTCGTCGGAACCGGGGCAGAGAATATCGTCTGGATTTGAGGGGGGCGGTGCGGCACAGTATATGGGCTCTTCGCCCAAGTTGGATCGTCTCCAAAGACTCGAATCTCTGTTATCCTCCTCCATGGTTCTGATCGAGGCCTTTCGGTCGTTTTTATGTTGTCTTGGTTTTCATATCTGACAGCCGTCGACTCAGCTGCTCTCACATGCGTTGAAGACAGGACATAGGTGCTCGGTGACAATCTACGGGCTCCGATGGCGGAAGACTGGCTATTGAGCACTGCTGATCAGATTGAGCCTTTCATATCGAAAGATGCGGGTGCGAGGTTCTTCGGACGGATGCGGTTGCGGTTGCGGTTGCGGATCGGGTAGTTGCTGGGGCACCTTGTAGGCTGTAAATAGATTACTCCACTGTGGCTTTATGACCAAAGATGTTGTTGGGAAGGGGGTGGAAAAGATTGAATGCCGGGGAGCCAACGACGCGATCATAAGCGCGTTAATTGAGATGGGATGTGGCTTGCTTTTCGCGTTGGGAGCACAAGAAGTGTGGCTTTGCGTCGCCTAAACCCCGGTAGGACATCAGGTGGGAAAATGTGGGGAGTGGATGCTACGAGGTCGTTGCTACAGCGACCGGCAGTACCAAACCCCTACCAGGCCGGTTGTTTTTGCTAGCCCTGGAGCCCAGACTCGCGCGTCGTTAACGATCTACGCCGCCAGAGTACCGCCCAAACCATTCGACGCTCTATGCTTTGTCGACTAACTTCTACTACTTTACTTACTGGTACAATTGCGAAGAGCCGCATCGCTTACATTCCTACCACCCTTCTTCCACAACTCCAAGGACCCCTATCACCTATTTGAGAAATGATTAAATGATCTGACGACCGAGTCCAAACCATACGCGATCCATTGTTATGTTCCCATTATTGATTCCATTGACAGACGCGCGCATACCTTGACTACTACCCCCCACCTGAATGATTTCGTTGTAAACATCCGCCTAATCACGTCTAAGGCTACGACCACTCTCTCCATACTCGTGTCCATACTCGCGGTGTCGGGCTGATTCTATATCGCCAAACTCCTCAACCCTGACCATTCAGTCGCCGTCGGCTGGTTGTGCCATCATCGCCGCTCCTCAACCTATCATGGCTCACGCCTGGCTCGACTCTCTTTCCGAAGACTGGGTATCACAGCCCGGGTCCGACGCTTCCCAATCTCAATTGCCAGTCTTCTCGAGCTCACGAGCCACTTCCAATGCTAAAAGTACGCGCGAACAAGCTAGCCGCATTCCACGATTCAGTGTTGGCAACCCAACATCAAGAAAACCACAACCCGTAGCCTTGGAGAGCCCCGCACATATCTTGAACGAACGAAGCTTGAACGAAATCAACTCACGATCCTTGCCACGCCAACCCTCTCAACTCTCGCATGGCCTGAAATCCACAAATAGGGGCCGTCGCTTTAGTCGATCTGTTTCTGCGTCCACTGCTGGCTCCGTCATTCACAATACAGTACAGCACAATAAATCCCAAAGCAATTCGCCCTCTAAGGGCCAGTCACATGTGCCGGAATGGAAGCGCCGACTGCTATATGGCGAATTGAACTATGGCGAGTCAAAAGATCTGTTTAGCTCGGCTGGAACGGGCTTAGAGAACATGTTCAAGCCGCCTGTCGCTCCAGCATCCCTGGGGGAAGAGATGACAAGAAACGAAGACTATGAGACCAACGAAACAACACTGCCATCAAGCCCACCGCCCTACGCCCATCATCGGCAGCATGACTCACCGCTGGACGACTCCCTTGAGCAGTCTGGGGGTGCTGCGAACGAATCCGCCATCCCTCCTCCAGCCAAGGCCCCCAAGCCGATTACTTTCAGACGAACAGATGATGATACCGTAGATATAAGCAGCCAGGACGAGACAACATACGAAGGGACTGGCACGGGTCAGGAAGCTGGTACAAATACTCCTACAGGCACCCTCGCTACCTCGCTAACTGCAAGAGTAGCCTTAGATGCCTCTCGCAAGACTAGTGGCCAAAGCATCATGAAGAACGAGGACCTCAGCCCAATATTACTATCACGCCACAACTCGGAGAGTGGCAAGATCAGTTTCGCGCCCATTGAACTCCCCTCCCAGCAACTACGAAAACGCTTAGAACAGCTCCGAAGAAATCAGATGGTGCTCGACCCTGAGCCCGGCAGTACTGTGACACATGAATATGTCGCACCGGCTGACGGATCCCAAAGATTCGAGAACACGGAGGACTTCGCCGAGATTGGCGGGTTTGTGAACACGCGTAGAGGCGGACTTTCTGCTGAAGGTTCTTTCAGACGACGCCCTCTTAGTCCACCCTTGACTACAGACACGTCTGAGATGTTACCGGAATCTTCTCTCCAAGCCAGTACCCCGAAGCAGTTCCCTACCGTTAGGACCGATAGGTATGCGTCAGCTAGCGACCGATCCGACCCCAGGACTCCACCGAGTCCCGTAATGCCTCGAGCGCCGCACCCCAGCCCGGAGAAGAGGTTGCAACCACCTCCTGGTCACAGCGGCAGCCCCTTGAAGTTGTTCGGCCCATACGATACATTCACGAACCAGACGCTCTTACGGCGCATAAGTCAATTTGAGGATCAGATGAGCAATAGTCCGCCGCACTCGTCACAAGATTCGACTGCTGGCTTACCAATGCAATCTCCTTCGAAATCCGATCTCAACAAGGCGTTCTTGAATGGAACCAGTCCTCAAAAGGGGGTCCAAGTCAGCCATGGCCATCATGAGACATTTGGTGCAGTGAATAACTTCGGGGAAGGAGAATTGGATGGATACGAGTTCAGTGGAGATATCTCTTTAGCTCCAAGTGATAACTCACAATCCGAGGACAAAGAGAATATGACTCCTGAGAGAGAACGAACGCCTCCAAGTGACCCTCTCAAATTTGACATTCACGAAGATATAACGTCAGACTCCGGGTCGGTCATCGTGCAGAGACGCCACAAACCGAGTTCATCAGTCTCCTCTCGACACAGCACGCGGCTATCAAAATCGCCCTACAATATAGGTCCAAAGTATTCCTCTGGGCCGAATCGATCTGTCTTTGGCGTTCATGGTACGCCACAGCGAGATGGCTCAGAAGGCAAGCGCCCGCGCACGTCGCCGTCAAAGGATCCCACCCCGAAGAGAAGGCGTACGTTACACCGCTCTGACATCGCTTATGGCTTGGAAGATCGACCGGACGCCATCGAGACGGTCCAGTCGACTCACTACCATATGCAATCCGCGATGAGCAGGAAACGAAGTGGTGGCTGGCAGGGTGAAACTTCGCCGCCAGCCAACCCAAATGTATTGGCGATGCGCGAAATTCTCCGACCCCGCTCACCAACCCCGAGCCAGCGGTCACCGTTAACTCGGGACCGGCAACCACTAGCTGATCTGGATACCCACCAGGATGACGGAGAGGTTCGGTCATCAGTGCAAGACCGGCATTCCGAGATACTGGTCCAGGACTTCGCCATCGACGGATCTCGAAAGACTTCTATGAGAACGCAAGATTTTTTCGATGCGGCCGAAGAGATCATGGCCATGATTCGGAACAAAGCTCGTCCGAAGAACGATCTCGCGAGCGTAGAGGAGTCGGAGGAAGACAGCGGCGAGCAGCGAAGCACAATCGGAATTGCCAGCATGGAAGACTCGTTCCAGGAGTCAACAAGAGAACCGTTTTCTCGGCCACCCAGCCGAGAAGGTCGGCCATTGTCGAGGATGCCCGTTCGTCAAGAAGACCCACAACTTGTAGACCTCTTGAAACAATATCAAGAAGGCAGTGAGCTCGGCGACATCATCACCACTTCGCTGAAGTCGATGGAACGGATCAAGGAAGCGATCCATGAGACAAACAACGTCACCGAATCTATCCATCAGAGTATTCGTGCCTCTAGCGAGCCGGCTAGTGACCTGCTTAGCGGTTCCCAAGAAGAAATCATTAGTGACCTGCCAAATGTGAGGATTTCGCGTAATCCGAACCTCTCCGACGCTGGAGAAAAAATCGAATTCCCTTCGAATGGGTCGCGATCGTCCGGATCCTCTACCGCCCGTTCGGTCCCGACAGGATCATCAGGAGGATCAGATTCGAGGAGGTTGATCGCACCTGATGCCGTGACTCAGTTGATAGGCGAGCAGGTAGGCAACATGGTTTTCGACAAGCACAACAAAGTATGGATGAAGGTCAAGACACCGAAACCTATATCGCGTAGGAGTAATATTCTCCCTTCGGAGGATAGCGAAGATGACCCATTCGCTAGCATCCCCGATCTTTCTGTCGACACTTTTCGGGAAAAGCAAAATCTTGCATTGCCCAATGCCCCGAGCCTGGAAGACCTGAAGGATTTCCTTCAAGACGGCTCATCTCCCAAGGAATCGAGAATCCAGTTGAATGGCGACGGTCAATCTCCAGATACTAAGAGTATCATGAGCCACACCAAAGAAACATTTATGAGAATCCGACAGACTTTGGTCGAGACAGCTGTAGAGGACGACGAGGAGATCGAACATGAGATTACGCTACATGAGGATCGGATGCACAATTCAACCCCTTCACGCAGACGAGGCCTGACCATCACATTCTCGTCTCCCATCGCTTCTATCATTCAAGATGTTGCTCATCATGCCTCGGAAGATGATAGTGCTGACTGTGATCCCACTGAGCCCAACACGTCGATAGGCAGCATCGCTGCTGACTCTCTCAGACGAGGGAGATACACTAGTTCCAGCCAATTCACGAGTTCCACGACTACCAAGTCCAAATCACGTTCGCGTTCACGAGGAATCCCACGAAGCATGTCGGTGAGGCGGCAGGCCTTTGCCACAAGACCAGTGTCCCGCATCGATGAACGCGATGAAGACTCATCTGGTGATCACAACGCCTCTCGAGAACAGCGTCAAATCAGTATTCGTGGCGACTCCAGCATAGTGGCTCCTGATCCTGACGACAAGCCGAACAGAAGTTTGAGTTTTGTAGTGAGCACCCCGGCACCGAACCGTACTGCCGATACCTCGGTGACGGAGATCATCGGGCATTACGTCGGCAATTTGTCCTTGAGCCCATTATCTGAGTTCACAGTGCACCAGGCAGACCAATCACGCGCCTTGGAGGTCAGCTATGTTGTTGGGGATAAGTATCTCGTGACGGGGGATGGTTCGAAGGATGTCATGTCAAAGGCGATCCGGAACCTCGTTGAGAAGATCACAGACGTTGAACCCTTCGAACCTGATTGGGATTCGATGCGTGAGCTTGACATCAGTGACAAGAGCCTAGCCACGCTACACAAGCTGGATGAATTCTGTTCTAGTGTTGTTACTCTGGACGCCTCGAACAACTCCATCTGTCATCTAGATGGTGTACCTTCAAGTGTACGAAATCTACGCATGACTCACAACCATTTGTCCGAATTGACTGCATGGAATCAATTGATGAATTTGCAGTATGTCGACATATCCAACAATCAGATTTCGAGCTTGCACGCCTTCAAGGACCTCGTCCACCTCCGTACCCTTCGAGCCGACAACAACCAGATCACCAGCCTAGACGGCATCAGGCTTCACGATAGTCTGCAGGTTCTCCGGGTCAGGGGCAATCTCATCGATAGGGTAGATTTTGACGGCACCAAGCTTCAGCATCTTACCGAGCTCAACCTCGAGGGTAATCAGATAACCTCTATCCAGAACATCGAGCAGCTTCCGAGCCTTACAACCCTCAATGTCCAACGTAATCGACTAAAGGTTATCGGCACTACCTCCAACAACGCAATGGCTTGTCTCAAGTACCTGAAGCTGTCCGACAACGATCTGATTACGATGGACGTCTCCGTCTTCCCCTCGCTCCGCCTCCTTCATGCAGACCGCAACCAGCTGACCTCCCTGGCCGGCTTCTCGCGCTGCCGCCGCCTCGACAGCCTGTCGCTACGCGAGCAGCGCGGCGACGTGCCCCTGGACTTGTCCTCCTTCCTGCACTCGGTCTACGAGGTGCGCAAGCTCTTCCTGTCGGGCAACCTGCTCGGCGCGTTCGCGCCCCGCGTCGACTTCCTCAACCTCCAGTACCTCGAGCTGGCCAACTGCGGCCTCGAAGCCCTGGCGCCCGACCTCGGTCAGCTCCTGCCCAACTTGCGCGTGTTCAACCTCAACTTCAACGCCGTCGCCGATCTGGCGCCCCTGCGCTACGTGCCCCGCCTAAAGAAGCTCCTCGCCGCCGGCAACCGGCTCGCGGACGCCCGCAAGGCCGCCGACGTCCTGGCTGGCTTCCCGCACCTCGTCCGCCTCGACCTGCGCGACAATCCGGCGACCCACGGCTTCTACCCACCGATCCAGTCCCTGGTTGCGCCTGTCGTCGGTAACGACGAGGCGGCGGCAGTCGAGGATCCGTTCACGCTGCCCGACGTGGAGGTCGAGCGCGACGACCGGTTCTCGAGCCGCGTGGACATGGGGTCCCGCATGCGCCGCCGGCTGTTCGAGATGGTGGTCACGGGCCGCTGCGCCCGGCTTAAGGCGCTGGACGGCCTGCCCGTCTCCCGGGACCGCGTCGCCCAGACCGACGCCGTGTACCGGGCCCTAGTTAGGAGCGGGGTCATCTCCGAGTCGGAGTCAGACTCGGAATGCAACGGCGTCGTCGTCGTGAAAGGGGTCGAAATACAGAGGACTACTACTACTACTGATGGTGGTGATGGTGATGTCCAAGGGTTGGTTGGTGCAGGAAAAAAAGACGAAGAGGGGTGGGTGCTGGGTAAAGCCAATGGAAGGGAAGAAGAACAAGGAAAAGGAGAAGGCGAAGAGGAAAACTCGCGGTAGGGGTGCGAGGATAGCTTTGCCTGAGCTTTGAAGAGATGTTCACTGATCATGGCACATGGTATAGGTTGCATGGCTGCATTACTGGTTTTCCTTCTTTCCTGACCCGGCTTGAGGAACATGGAAACGAGCATGAGGGAAAAAAAGGGGGAGGGAATTGCAGGTGGGGCGTTTTGTTGTTTTTTTACTGGTTCAGGGGAGGGAGTAGTTTTATTGTACGATTTTAAGGGTGGTAAAAGGGGAGTAAAAAAGGAAAGGGGGTTTAGGGCCAGGGGAGAAAAACTTTGTCGGTTTGTTTTGTGTTGTTATGAGTATGTGTAAGAGAGAGTATTGATTGATTAAATGAGGTCTCGAGGGCTCGAGGTGGGATAAAAGGGTAGGGGTAAGGGTAAAGGGGTAGGAGATGATGTTTAATGATGATGATAATAATGAAAAGAAGAGATTAAGAAAAAAAGATGATTATGTTCTAAAAAAGGAGTTTTTTTTCCTCCCCTACCAATTTCCTCCATCCGCATTCCATAAGTTATCTCCTTCTTCCGCCTGTCTGCTAACCCCCATCAACCTCCGATCAACCAACCATATCGCTCCCGCCGCCGCCTCCGCAAGCAAGCAAGATCACCAAGAGGACGAAGCTACAGGTGTGTATTTTCGGTTTTTTTCCTCAGCGCTCCTCCTCCGGGTCAGGTGTTTGCGGACGGGGGTCCCACAAGGCGAACCGAGCGAGCTCCTCCTGATGCCCACCGACGTGGCTGATGTACGTATGGAGGTGTAACAGGTACGTGTCACACAGAGGGCACCATCTCGGTATAAACTCGTCTGCCGGTGCCCGTACCTCGCAGTCCCTGATCTCCCTGTCCATCCTGTTCCCGGGCACCCATCCGTGGTCTGAGCGGAGGTGTTTTTCGAGATGATCGGGGTTTATGAATTCATAATAGTCGTTACAACGTCGGCAACGCCACCACGTCCAGTGCTTTCGTCGGTAGTGCGCCTCCCACTGGCTCCGATACGCGAATCGCGTGGTTCCATCTTCCGGGCAGTCCTCGTCTAGACAGATGTAGGGGCACAGGTCGGCGTATACGTGGCTCCTGTTTTTTCGCACTCTGGGTCAGTAGTGTTGAAACCAACACGTTGTTGACTTTCTTTCTTCATGGTGAATCATGTGTGTTCGACTTACTTCCACGACTCAGCTGTCGTCTCAGCCACGAGCATCGGCGTGTTGCATAGGGAACATTCGAAGATCCCATCGTCGCCTGCCTCGGGCATCTCCACTTTAGGGTCATCTTCGGGCACATGAGGCGGTCCGGGTTCCCTTCCGGCGGGTGCCCGGTGGGGGAAAATCTTTCTCAGCCCCGTTCCCGTCGCCTGCAGGAAATGACGGTGGCGACTGGGATCCCGGAGACTGGCCATATCCTGCCGAGCTGCTTCGCCATCTCCGGTCCTCGGGTGGTCTTTGACTAGCTTGACGTACTGCTGCCCCTTGTACTCGATGTATTGGCGTCTGCGTGTGATCTCTCGGGCAAGACGAGCGCGAAGATCGTTGTCTCTTCCAGGGAACTCCTTGCAGACGGACCTATGGTCATGATGGCTGAAACGCGACGCGTCAATCTGTGAGATACACCGTTCTCGATCGTACGGGGGCGGATTTCGTGGGAGTTGCAGGATAGATTCGATAATTCTCGCGATTCTTCCGGCCGGATCTCCTACTCCACCTCGCTCTGGTGTGTCCGCTTGAGATTCGGCTGATGAAATCTCGTCTTCCAGGTCTTTCTGCTCTCCCGACAGGATCGCCCGAGCTATGTTGGCATCGTTAACGCTGACTGCAAGACTTCAGAAAGGTCGCCGTGTCTCGTGCTCATCGCTCACCTTCGTCAAGAGAGCCGTGCAGGCGGCCGAGTAGCTCTCGCACTTCATCTATATTCGATGCCTCTCGGAGGCGATACTGGAATGAGCCGACACCAACCTTGCATGCGTCAACTTCCTGGCACCATTCCCAGAATTTGGCGTATTCCTTTCGAATGGATGCGATCTGGGTCTTGCCGGATTTATCGGTTCTTGCTAAGGGCACGGCAGCAATGGCCTCGAAGCTACGTAGACATCGGGCGACATCGTTGCATATAGGCTCAGCCATTTTTTTGTTCGGTGGTCCGTCGGTGTAGAAAATCGGGAGAAAAAAAAAGAAAGGTTTCTTCTGTTTCGAAGTCGTTGCAGTTTTCTTCTTTTAAGTTCGAGTCGAGTGAATGCTCAAAGAAAATGTGATTCGTGCGCAGTCACCAACAGTTTCACTTTCTTTGTCCTTCCAACATGGTCACACCAACACACCAACACCAACGCTCCAACACCAACACCAACACCAACGCTCCAACACCAACACCAACATCCGATCTCCCTCACAATGATATTTTTAAAAAAAAAAACCAATCACGTGATATCAGCAATTTGCGAGTTCGGAAATGCCACATCACTCTCCTAATCAACTTTTAATAAATAATAAATAATAAATAAATGGTTGCCTTCTGTAATTTGCATTAAACAAGGATAACAACAACCCGCCGAGGCCTTCTTCCTTGTCCCACCCCCCCATCATCATCATAATCATCACCATCAGTCCGAGCCCCGACAACCCCCCTTTTATTCCCCCCCACCCCAGCAGCCGCATTCAGATCCTTCTCATCCCCCCCCACATGTGAGGAGATAATGGTACAAGATAAAAAAATAGTCACGATGAGGGTTTCACAAGAAGGTAGGTGGTAGCAGGAGAAGAAGAGTAGTCTGTCTCATAAGAGAAGAGAATCCGGCTCTGCCGTCTCGACAGCAGAATAAGGGGGAGAGAGGCCCCCCTTATATAGCTCATATATCTATCTGATATAGCCACCCCCGGTGTCCTAGCTCCTGACACCCCAGATCGCTCTCCATGGTGATAATAAAGCTATCGCTCTACAAGTAGTTTCCATATTACAAAATCGGCCTGTAACTTTTTGAAAAAAAAAAAAAAAAAACCATATCAATAAACTTACACACAAATCGCCCAGCCAGCCGTGGCTTTGGATAAACCCACAAATACACGCTGATATTAAGCTTTTTTTTACTGTTGTTAAGGCTTATGCGGAGAGCCTCGCCCCTTATTTGCTCTATTTCGCCCTGTTGGGTTGTGGTTATCCTTGTATAATGCAAATTATAGAAGGCAACCAACCATCTATCATTATGGAATACGTTCTTATAGGTGTGTCAAAGGTTGAAAGAAGGACAATTTACTATAAGGGATTAAGTATAATCCCAAGGCTGCTTTGAAAAGTTGCAAGTCCGCATGTCACACAACAAATGAACAACTTTAGCAATAATCCTATAGCAGGAATACCTCACAAGCAGTTGTGATTCATGAAACAGGGCTATATACATGCATTGCCTGTTGGCTGCAGTCAGTCTGGACATTCCCCTTGTTCCAACATTTTTCGGCCCTGTGTAGAACATGCAAATCCGTTATCATCTGCCCTTTCCTTTTCCTTTTTCCTTTTCCCCTGCCTTCCCTTTCATTTTCTTTTCGCCCCTACTTTTTTCTTTTTGCCTCGTATCCTTGTTTGTGCCAGAAACGCGAGGGCGAAGATGCTACTTTTTGGCGGCGCGGATATCTTTCTACAAAATTTCAATTAATAGATAGAACTAATGACGAAAAAGAATGAGTAACACTTACCAGGTGATTGCCCACAATACCGAGATAAAGCTCGAAGAGATGATGACTGCGCTCGATGGCACCGCGTGGAAGCGACATGGCTGCCTCGAGCTCGAAACACAAGGAGACCCTTGCCTGCATTGACGGTTTAAGTCCTAACCATTTCCTAGTACTGACCTTCTCGTTCACTAATCGGATGCAGAAGGGTCTCATCTCTTTGCCAGTGGGAGCCTTGAAAAAACTGCCGCTGGTCGATACCGGGGGCTGGGACCCCGGTGTGGGGCCGGATACCTGTGCGTTAGGCGGGGGCCGAGCGGGGGCCGGAGCCGGAGCCGGCGCCGGGGGCAATTTGGCTGGTCTGTTCGACTGGACCGCAGCTTGGCTTTGCACAGGGGCGCGAGCCACGACAGTATACATGGGCACGTCAACGTCTGCTGTCTGCGGAGCCCCGTGGGCTAGCGCGTCTGTTGCCATGATGCTTCTTCCGCCATCGGTAGTGAGACGCTTGCGGACCTGTAACTTGATGTATCCGCTACCCATAGGCCTTGCACCCAATAGGTCAAGATCGATCAGCGCCGTGGCATCCTGCGCCGGGCACACATCAAGAAGTGCAGTCGGGCAGAAGAGCAGCGCTTCGCCGGTACGCAGTGAAACGATTGTCTCAAAGAGCGTACCATCAACCTCTCGGTTTGCCCCGGCGAGATGTCGCTCGAGGGTCTGGTACCATTTCGGGGATAGAAAGCGGTGCACGAAGGTCACGTTGGCTAAGTCGATGAGCTCAGGTGCTAGAGTGGGCTCTTGTGTGGCGATCACAACGCGAGTGCCGGTGTGACGTTGCTGTCGAATGATGGACAGCAAGTCCGCCGTGAGGACCTCTGCCTCGCCGGATGCAGTAAGGAACTAGAAGTCAGGTCAGATCCCACGTGAAGTGAAATTACAAATGGTTAGCCAGTCAGCAGCTTGTTGTCTTACCTTGTGGGCTTCGTCGAGCGCCAGCATACGCCCGCATTTGTTACGGTCCTCGAGGAAGAGGGATGTACAGATCGAAAAGAGAGTACATGCGTCGTTGGAATTGACGAAAGGATCACTGAGGTCAACAATTGTCAGCGAACCGGGTTGAAATGCCCAAATATCTTCCTTGGCAGCAGCTGGCTTCGTGGTCCTGGTGTTGTCGCTTGGCGCCATGAAGGAGTCAAGGAGCTGTAGTCGCATCTTCAGGGGGCCCTCCTGCCCTCTGATCCATCTTATCCTGTCAAGACGGCTACGGAAGGCCGAGTAGGTGAATTTCGGTCCCTCCATAGCCATCTGACGAGCAATGTTCATGACGACATCCATGTAGAGTGGCACTTCCTTTGCTTCAGGATTGACGGCCATGAGCTTAAGGATCCTGGTTACGTCTAGCTGATTCTCATTGAGATAGAGCGGCAAGACCTTGGGCTGGGGGATGTCGGGAGACAAGCCAGGCAGGTTGCTGTACAGCCTCTTCATGGTCCAAATGTTGGATGGCGACACCAGGATGGTGACGGGAAGGGAGGAACACAAGTAAGCTGCCTCGCACAGCTGCGTGGTACTGGAGTTGGTATACATGTCATAGTGCAGTACCATGCCTGCCAGAGGGTGAGTCAGCTTGCCTGCAGGGTTTTCCTTGAGCAGGCCGCTCTCCAAGAGGCACGACAGAGTGTGGCTCTTGCCGGCGCCTTGGGAGCCACAGATGAAAGCCGACCATGGCATGTTCACATTGGCCAGGACAAGCTGGTCCTCTGGCTCAGATGGGTGATGAGGGGCATCTTGGGGCCCATCCAACCGCCAGCCGAGCAGTCCGTATTGCGGGACGAATTCAGGTACGGGCTGGTCGGATGGGAGTCTCATTCTGATGTGTTTCTCAACTAGAGGACTGAAGATAGGAGCGTTCTCCAGGGCGTCGACCTGATCTTCAAGGGACGAAGATGAGGCCTGTTGCTGGAGTGGGACTGCTGCGCCTCCTCCCATGAAGCTGACAAGTCGTGCATAGCCCGGAATGGCCAGGCTTGCCGCGTCGAAGGCGAAAGCCTGGCCTTTGCCGAAGATGAATGGGAAGGGCATGCTGACAGAGAGCCCTGGAGTTGGTGTTGTGGGTTGGGTATGCAGGTTGGGAAGGGTGCAATCGGAGAGCCGACTTGTTTAGATTGAAAGGTTTGGCGCCCACATGTGGCCTAGTCTAGTCTGCCATGTTCGGGTACCTACATGAGGTAGGGAAGGCTCGAGCTCAATACGTGTATGTGCATGTGCATGTGCGCGTTGCCTGGCTAGACGCGTCTCCTAGGAGCAAGCGCGTCTGGAGATTGACTGACAAGGAAGGAGGGGGCCTAACTACCTGGGCAGATGGCAGGTGGCATGTGGCATATTCTACACAATTGGAAGGCGCTGCAGTGATACTTTCTATTGTATATCAGATACTTCTTAGTGCACTTCCTGGTCCTAATCATTGGTAAAAGGCGTCTGCTACCGGCCTTTACTTGAGATACAATACCCTCCACCATCTCCACTTCATCTGATCACCCCCAATGCAAGAAGAAATAAAGAGGTCGAGCTAATTCTCAAACTCCTCATGAGAAACCCTTCCATTGGCATATCTCATATATAGCAAATCGTAAAAAGAATAGGACGAAAAGAAACCCCGCAAAGACTTCCACCATAGAGGGGAGAAAAGACGAAAAGGGGAGAAAGAATAGGATAGAATATGTACATTAAATAAAAGTTCAAGTATGGAAAAATGCAAAAGTGGTATCAAAGAAGAAGAAGTGAAAAGGAGACAAGAAAAAAAAAGCCCGTCCCCTTTCGTCGCCCGCTTGAAGAAAAAAGGGGGAAAGGAAGGGAAAAGAAATCCAGTTTCCCTTGACTTGGAAGTCGGGTGAGAGATTACGCTCACTCACGCACATATCTCTCAACCTTCCTCCCCCCTTGTCTTTAAGAAAGAATCAAAACCCTCCTCTCGAAATCAAAAATCACTCCACCTCCCAAGCCTCCAAGGCCCCTCTGCGCACGCGATCCCTGCGTCGGCGCATCGTCAGATTATCGGAGATCCCGGGGGAGCACTTGGTACCCGCGGCCATGGAGATGGACGCGGACCAGTGGCCCGACGCGCAGCGCTGGAAGCTCGCGCCGTCGGCGGCGCAGGCCCAGGCCCCCTCGTCCGTGCACGGTCCCGACTGGGCGCCTCCGCCACTGCCGGTGCTAGCGGGCGGTGCCGGGGCGCTCGATGACGCGGGACTCGATCCAGACGAGGCACTGGCGACCGGAGCGGACGCGGCTGCTGATGATGATGCTGCTGCCTTCGACGTAGTGAGGGTCGTGGGGGCGGCGTTACTGGCGGTGCTCGGTGTCGCGATGTCGCCTGGATTCGTGGTCAGGAAGACGCCGCCGGTACTAGACGATGTTGAGGTTAGCTTGGTGATGGGGATCACGGTGAGAATGCTCGGGTTAGGGGAGAACAAGGGAGTAGAAGATGCGGCTGCTGCTGCCGCGGCGGCGGTAGTGGTGGTGGTGGCAGAGGTAGAGACCCCTGTTGAGAGGCTCTGCGTTGTGTTGGGGAAAGGGGCGATGCGGGAAGAGGATACGTACATGGAAGGTAGATCGGCGGGTGCCGAGGACGATGCCGCAGCAGCCGGGGCCGATGACGCGGCAGGCGCGGAGGCGGCACCAGAGCCAGAACCCGAACCCGAACCCGAGCCTGACCCAGATCCAGATCCAGCTCCTGATCCGGAGCCAGAAGCATCTCCCTGAGGCGCATCGGCCTGGGTCGCGCAGATTGTAGCTGGGCCTGGGCTCTCCGCGCTATTCTCCACATCCGGGCCTGGCTCGGGGTAGACGACGTCGACGCCCTCCTTCGTGCAGTACTCTCCACCAAGATTCGCCTGGAAAACCTGGGGCCGGGAGGCGAATGCGACACCACGCTTCGAGGTGACTGGCACATCGCGCTTCCCGCCGCCGGCCTTGATGCTGACGACGGCGCACGACATGTAAAACTCGCGGTTGCCGGTCTTGTTGACCCAAGTCCAGGCGAAGACCACCTCGTCGCCCTCGGGGGCATCAGCGGGGATCGTGAAATCGAAGGTGCCGCCGCTGGCGGTGGGGCAGTTGCCGATGATGGACTTGATGACGGTGAAAGTCGCGCCCTTGTCGTAGGAAAGACTGAGCTGGCAGCTGCCGCCGTTGTGAAAGGCACCACCCTCGACGGACATGGTGCTCTGCTGACCGGGGGCATAGGTCGTGACGGGAGCACCCTCGGGCGTGCCCAGGAGCTTTAGGTAGCCCTTGCACGGATATTGCGCGCCCGCGATCGGCGAGGTGATGGAATAGTCGATATTGGGCTCCTTGGCGTTGGGGTTGCCCTTGTAAGCAAGAGGCGGAGGGTCTTTCATGTTCATGTGTGCCGAGGCCGTACCTGCAGCCAGTACGGCGGCTAGAAAAGATCGGATCTGCATCCTTGCAGAAATGCTAGTGCAGGGTTATTCGGATTGGGGTGTTGGAAAGAACTCGGTCCTTTGTTCTTGTCTCGCGAGACGACGGAGTTGAGGTTGGTTGGTTATCTCTCTCAAACTCGTTGGTTACTGTGTGCCAGTATATGTACCTCTTCGACGATCGAGGTAGATCAGGTTCCACGAAATAGAGAGGTACTTGTGGGCGAAGGGGGGCCAAGCCGCTGTTGGTTTTATAGACAGGCGAGTCCGGGAAGTGGTGAAAGGGAATGTATTGGCAAAACAAAGAAGGTCGGTAAAGGATGACTGATCTATCTCTTTGTATGATCGGGGAGAATGAATGTGGTTGATTTGTGCGGTAGTGTATCGAGAACAATGGGGGAGGTTGCTCGAGAACACCAAAAATTCCACAAGGCGGCCGAATGAGGTGGGCTGGTTAATTGATCGACTGTACACACGTGCACAATGGGAAGAAGTTTTTGAATCAGTATGCGGATACCACCTGGGTATTCCGGAAGAAGGAGTGTCAAACTGAACCAGAAAAAAAATGAACGAAAGTCGTCGGCTGTTGCAAAAAGGCACAACGATGTTGTGGTGTATGAGAGTGAGCTGTGGTAAGAGATCGAGGTGGGCTCCCCGGGGCTGTTTTATATGTGTGGCTAGCCAGAGGAGTTGACCCGACTCGTCTGGTGCCAACCAACTCCAGGGGAGCGTCACCCTCGATCTCAGAAACAGGTCGGCCATGTGAGTGGCCAGGCCATATTGACCGCCCCTAGGTCTAGGTGTAAACCAACTTACCCCTGGAATAACGGGATAAGGGTGAACAAAGACTTGTTTGTCTGCGTAGCTCGCTAGGTGGGTAAGGTAGGCCCTACATGTACGTACCTAGATACCTACCTAGGTAGGTAGGCAGCTCGGGTCAGAATGCAGGACACAAACATACAAGTCAGTGCAGCATCATCGCGGCAAATTGTTGACCATGGGTGGTGGCACTGTCGTCAAAGGTGGAGATTCGACGAGAGCGAATCAGATGTCCCAAGTTGGAGGAATACTTTACCGTAGATCGTGTGGATTGATCGGATCTTCAACCACGCAGATCCACATTCACGCAAATTGATTGACGGGGATAAAAGTACAGGCGGGCAGCAACGATGGCCAGGGTCAGCCTACGTAGCCTGGCCAGCAAAAAACCATGGTCAAGGGATCGTTAGCGATAGAAGAGTGTCAATAATGTCTGCATGACTTTCGATATGATGATGCGGGTGGGAAACGTGATAGAGAGGTCGGGTCCATACATACGGGGTAAAATGTGAGTCTCGGTCGAAGCCGCAGGTTCTGAAGCAAAGCGGCGGCAATTAGGGGGCATGCAAGATTGAACCAGGGCCAATCATAGCCATCCCGTACCTGACTAGGTGAAACCAGCCAGGCCAACGATTGGCCGACTGCAAGCGTTTTGGCGTGCGAACGACGATCTTCCGAGGGGGGTGGAAAATCGGGGCAGGGGTAGGTGCAATATGTAAATCCAAAAGAATGAAAAGAAATCTAGACCTCGAGCTTTTTACCACCATTTTCTTCTTACTTTCTCTCCTTCGAGAGCTGGCATAAACTATTATATTCCAGACCGATTCCCAAGATCCCCCTTTGTTACGATCTTACATATCCAAATGATACATGTACGGAGTAGTTCCATACACAAATCGATGGAATGGCGATGGCGAGAATACCAATCAATCAAACAATCTGGAGGGGCAAGCAATCAACCCAGCCAGCCATCCAGTCTTTTTCTAGAAGACACATACTTCATACAAACACATAGAATCCATGCCTCCGCACATAAGCCTCGACATTGAGAAAGTCCAAATAGAAATGCTCATAGCAGTCAATCGATCAAACGATCATCTCCAAGATCCATCCCTATCCCATTCCATTTCCCAATCCATAGAAAGAAATCCCTACCATCTGCCATCCCAATCTACCCCTACCCCTACCCCTATCCCCATCCCTATCCATCCGCTGCCCGGCAGATATGTACTTTACACTAGGTATCTATTTGAGTCCTACCGACATTCCGTGAAACATCGAGCCCTCCTCCATACAAGGTCACCAACCACAGAAACGACTTGAAACATCCATCCCACATCTCTCTCTTCTCAGCCCTTTCTAAGCAATATCCACCCAGGTAGAGGGGAGAGCATATACAGAAATGCGCAGATAAGACAGACAGACAAACCCCGCATGTTGATTTTTATTTTGTTTTTCTACTTTTACTTCTTTTTTCATCATCACAAGACTACATACATATCGAAGTATGATCCTTAAATAAAATAAATATAACCCTTTCATTCTTTCCTTTTTCTCCTTCTCCTTCTTCCTCCTTCTAGAGAGACAGATATGTATATCTATCAATAAATAGAATATCCCCTCTCAAAACGTGAAAAAAGCCAGCCCTCCTCCAAAAAAACAGGTATATCTATCTAGTCTAGTCTATCTATCTGTCTTCAGGGCGCCTCTTACCGTCGTCCGTCCCAATCGGAACATACACATCCACGCATCAGCTCTCTCTCTCTCTCTCCCAAAAAAAAAAAAAAAAAGACACACATACATACATACCTAGGTCCATAATAAGACTTCATCTAGTTTGGGTACTTAGCTATCTCGTATCTCGTATCTCGTTATTCTTCTTCCTCGATGGTGATAAATAAGCCTTACAGATATACATACATCCTCCTCCATACTTACTGTATGCCTCCGTCCGGTCTGACAGCTCCCAAGACTTCTTCATTCGTCATGCGCTAGGTTAGGTATTTGTTCGCATAATTACCCATGTATATATATACTTCGAATGCCCACTCTTACTCACTGCATTCAAGCAAAGGCATATATATATACCTACTGATTGACATCCATCTTTGATCATTTAGACTGGATCAACACCCCATGGCCATTGATGGCTTCAAACTAGATCAATTACCAGCTTCTCTCACATTCCCCTTTCTCACTTCAGCGTTGCATCTCGCTTCATTCATATCAGCTGTACATTAGAATACTGTTGAACTGAACTGCCGACTACTACCAATAGAGACCACGACATCAAAATATGCTTCTCTCGATTCTCTCAACTTGAGCGAACCTATCAACATATAACCTTCGCGACTTGAGATTGCCACTCTTCACTAACAACCTCAGAAGCTCTCGGTAACCATCGGCCACTCATCTGCTTCGGGTATAGCTGATACAATAGCCCTCGACGACTCTGTATGCCAAGTTGGGTCGTATCAGGAGGCTGATCGAAAACCAAAGTGCACCTATCGTGAGAACTAATAGTCGTCCTTGCTCCGCTCCACTCCGCTCCTCTGCATCCGGTCCACCCCGGCCAAGCTCCTCCCGCAACCTGCTTTGCCTTATCCTCTGGTTTCCCTTGCTACTCCAATGAAACTTTGTCCTGGCAGGTGGCATGTCGAGTAATTCAGTGTCCTGACGTCGGATCCTGGGCTTGAGCAATCGTTCCTCAGGACCAATAGGCAAAAGGCCACATGAAATATCCATCGCCTGCAGATTTGTTCAAGATCCATCGGGATTTAACCCACAGTAAGAGCAGTATTTCAGTCACGCCTATGTCACAAGGCAGAGACCCTCCATTCCACTGATACTGCATGACGATTCGATCATATGTGTTCATGGAATCTGTTACTGGATGCATAATGTGAGATATGTCGGGCAATAACATGCTGATTCCGTTGAGATAGTGGGAGGGCCGACAAGGACGTGTTGCCGATACAGGTGCCGGAATGAGTGAGGAAATCAGATGTGCGCTACAGCGCGGCGCTGGTAAGTCTATTCGCGAGCAGCCGGAAGGTGCCACGCTCACTTCGCTTCGTCGTGGCCATCGCTAGAGCGGCCTTGAGGTCCGGTAGGGATGCCATGACCACCTTGAGGGCCCTGATGTTGATTATGGCCCTGGTTATGACCTTGGTAGTGCTTATAGTTGTTTCCATTTCTGTGCTGAGGGGCATATTGATGCATCTGCTGAGGACTGGTGCCGTATTGTTGTTGCGGGCCATTGTTGTTGTATGGGCGCATGCTCACTTGAGATAAGTTAGTTTTGTTCTTGGTCTTGTTTGTGTGCTTCTTCTTTTTTTTCAATGAACCGCCCCCAACTGGATACTTACTCGGATTCTGAGCGTAGGGTTGTTGGTGGGCCATGGCAGGGCTGCTGTAGACAGCTTGGCCCTGCTGCGAGCCCTGATGAGCCATCATCGGGGCAGCGGGACGTCCTGGGCTTGGATAACCGTTGGCGCCAGACATTCCACTTGGCGGCGTACCTCCAGGAGGCATATACTGATGGTGGTGACCAGGAGCATAGACCGGCATCTGCGGCGGGCCCGCGGGCATCATGCCCTGAGGGGTCATATACGGTGGCTGCACTATCATCTGTCCGTTCATGACGCCTGGCTGCTGCGGCATGTACTGATTGTTGTTCGAGAAGCTCCTAGCAAAGTTCATTGGGGGCGCGGAGGGACCCATAAACGGGACCATTGGTTGACCATAATGCATCTGGCCTGCAGCGTTCACGGCGGGGGGGTATGCGACAGGTACTTGTCCCATCCTAGGAGACGAGAATGACTGCTGTGAGTTGGAGTGCATCATCCTATGATCGTCTCCGCCGTTGAAAGGAGTGTGCTGTACGGCGCCGTGATGACCGTGCATGGCCACAGGAGGAACGTGGGGTGAGTGTCGGGGACCGACACTGTGGGATCCAGGCTGCAAGTGCAACGGCAATTGGTGTGCGTGTGCCATATTAGGCAGCAGATTGGGAGGGTTTGGAGTTGGCTGCGAGTTGAACGGTTGTCGCTCGAAATATTCATCATAGGTCAAGCGCATAGTGGAATCGGCCGTCTCATCGTCGAGGGCCGAACGCCAGGTAGGGGGGGTATCAAAAGAAGGTCGGAAACCATCATTGTCATTCCAATTCTTCGTCTCGGGCGGTTGGATTGTCCTGGCAAACGACATGATACTGCACTTCTGCGGATCGATTGTCTTTCTCTTCTTGCTGACTACCACGGGTGCGGCATTGGCGCTGGCGGCTCCGGAATGAGCGTCAGACGAATGATTCATGGCCGAGCGTGGGCTGGAGCCGGCACTAGGATGACCGTTCGGCCCAAAGCTTTGTGCGAAACCGCCGGCAGGTTTGAATTCGTTGCTGTGAGGGTTTAGCTTCCCAAGATGATGCTGCATGGGACCAGCCATACGACGGGTGTACGATGGATCGGAGGGGTTGGCCGGGCCTGTAGGAGGCATTCGCAATATCTCCTGCGCCTTCTGATTCTCCATGGCTCTGATGCGTCCGGTCAAACCACCTTGGCGGCCTTGCTGGTTGTGCTGAGGGGGCGGCCGGTTGTTCTGGTACGGGTAAACAGGAGGAACAAAGCTCTGGCGGCCACTTTGGTGCTGGTGACGGGGTGGAGCAGGTGCAGGACCAGAGGTTGGAGCGTTAACTGTCGGGCGACTGGCCTTGCTATCCGATGAAGGTTGGGCCAAAACACTGGGTTGTGTCTCCTTAGTCGTAGATGCCTTCTTTTCCTTAGCAGCGGCCTCGTCGGCTTTTCTTTTGGCGACTTCTTGAGCATCGCGCTGCGCTTTCTCTTGAATCTCACGCTGCTTCGCTGGATCCTTGGCGATGATGGATATAAGGTCAACGGGAACGGGTGTGGGAAGCTTGAAGTTAGTAGCAAACTTCTTGAGTTCGGTCAACCGAACCTCCTTGTCCTGCCTTGCCTTGTTGCTTCTTGCCTTCTCGGCATTCATACGCTGCTGGCTGGCAAAGGACTTGAACTCCTTCAGAACATCACGCTCGACGGTGGAAGTTGCACTTGGCGTACCAGCCTGGCCATCCTTAGCCTGTGGCGAGACGGTACGGTTTGCTGCAGCCAGGGGCTTCAAAGGCGCCGAGTCTTTCGACTCGATGCGCTTCTGTTGCGAGTCACCCTTTGACTCTGGCTTCGAGTCTGGTGCCGGCATGGGAGATGATGCCGTGGAGGCTTCAGCTTTGTTCGCCGCTTTAGGCTTGGTTTCTTCCCCCTTAGGAGCGGCCTGCGGCTTCGTGGTCTTCAGTTGCGACGAAATAATTGCAGGGTCCATGGGCGCATTCTTCGCGACAGCGTTCGCATTACCCTGTCCGCGCTTTGCGGGAGGCATATACTTGTTTTCCTTGTTGCCAGGCAAAGGGGGGAAGTCGCTTCGTTTGACACCGCTGTATCTGTAGGGACATCAGCCATGTCAGAAAGCGCGGCAGCGGGATGGTTGGTTGTACGTACTTATCCTCTTCGTCACCACCTTTGTCATCACCACCGGCGTAGTCCATGACTCTCTCCTCAGCGACGTGAGCAGTGCCAGCAGCACTTCGCTCAATTTCTCTCGCGGTCCTATCGGCCTTCGCCATTCGCTCCTTGTACTGAGGGTCCGATCTGTCGAGGGGAGTAGTATAGATGTTCTCATCGTAGGTGCTCTTGACACCGAACAGATTCGCATTCGCAGCGAATTGGTCCCAACCACCGGCCCCGGAAGCCTTCTCCAGACTCATATCGACACCATCCGAGTTGCTGGGGGGCACCCATGGCTGGAGTGGTCGCTCACGGCCAGGGCGAGAAGAACCGATCGCGCTGTCAGTGCGGAAACCGGGCGAGGCGCCTTCGCAAAAGATTAGCTCGGCCCGAAAACATGGTACCTTGCTGAAAATGCTCACCATTGGCCTTGCCATCGGCCTTGCCTGAGTTACTTCCCATGCCCCTGGCATTCGACATATCTCTCTTCTGAAAAGACATGCTGTGGTATTCTTTCTTCTGCGTACCGTTGGTTGTATTACCCGAATCTTTCTTTTGTTGGACCATGCTCAAGCTGAGAGGGTCTGTCCAGCTGGGGTCTGTGCCTTCGAAGTCGAAACCGTTCTTCAGGCTGTTACAGGCCCTCTGACCCTAGTGGGAACTGTCAATAATGTACTCGGGCAGTTTTGGAAGCTGAATGGATTCATCGGGAGCTGGCGCCGGATGCAATTGGCGACGTCTAGGAGGTTGGGCTGATGATGGAGTTGATGGAATAATGGAAGTTGGAGTATGAGCTAGCGCGGAATCTCGGGGAAGGAAGCGGAGGCGACACGAAGTCGGGGCGGGCGACAAGAAGCTTAAAGTCGAGTGGGAAGAATGGTGGACTTACTGGGCGAAGAGACTCGATGTGTAGACGAATCTCATTCGAAGTCGAGGACGGCTGGGTCGATGTCGCAGTGACGGTGCTGTTGGTTTGGAGTTCAAACCTGCTGCTTGCTACCAGCTTGTCTGAAAGGAGGTGGAAAGACGGACCGTCAGCACATGGGGGAAAGGAAGAAAGATAAAAAAAACAAGAAAAGAAAAAAGAAGAGATCAGGCTGAGACGGGGGCAATGAGTGATTAGAACGTGTGTGTGTGTAGAAAAATAGCAGCTTGCTGCCACAAGGGAGTGGTGAGTTGGGGACAATACAAAGACGAAATGGGAGAGTGATGTTGCAAAGGTGCTTTGTTGTTGACAAGGCCAACAGCAGCAGAGCAGACACCTTTTTTTGGAGGAAGTAGCCAGAAAAAAAAGTGGTCGACTCGTTTCCTCTGCCTTTGGGCTCGCTTCCCTCTGTGGCAGAACTTGTCGAGGGGGGGTTGCTTAAGAAAAAAGGCAGGGCAGAAGATGGTGGATGGTGCGGGCGCGGGCCAGCAGTTGGTTCCAGATGTTCAGGTCAAGGACCACGGTCAAGAGTGCCGGAACAGACTGATTGACAGACGGAGGACGGGACTGGCCAGGTGCCCACGCAACAAGTGCTGTGCGCTAGACAGCCCACCAGGATGTACGAAGGAAGTACTGGACCTACCCTTATTTTAGGTATTGTAACTGGGTGCAGGGACCGGAGGGTACAGTAGGTACGATACAGGTACAGCACACCTGCTAGGAAAGATCTCGTGTCTCACCTCGAGGAATCACTTGGAGTTGGTTCCTGCTCGTCTGACTTCCCCAGCTTGCGACGAGGTGGAAAATGAACAAAGGCGACGACGGCGGCGGCGGGGGGGAGAAGAGGTCGCCTCAAGAGGAGGAAGAAAGGGGATGGATGTCGGGGACGGTTGTTGCTCGTGTAGAGTTGAGCTCAATCCGACTCTGGGAGAAGTGGATGTAGATGTGGAGGTGGTATTTTCTGGCTGGGCTTGGGCAAAAGCACGCACAAAACCATTGATTGGTCGCAGACAGGAGCCAGGTGCAGCTGGTTAGGAGAGGGAGGCGCGGGAGGTAAATGCAAAATAGCGGGGCATTCAATTGCTTTCCGACGACTAGTCTACTGTGTAGTTGTCTGGAGCGCGCACACAGTACATATAGCCGACCTCGCACTAGAAGCGCCTTGAATGTTGGCAAGTACAGGCAACAGGATCAGGTGCACACAAAGAACTGCTACATACCATTTAATAGGGATGCATGTATGACACCTCGTGAATGGAAGATAGTCAATCAGGCGGAAGTCACATATATCTAACTATATGATAAGTATTCTTCTAATTCTCTTTATGACGAGAAATTCACAAATCTGACCACATTTGTTTGCTAGAGCCTTGGCTGGATGTTTGACAGACAATTACGAAGTAACTCCTGTCATTACAAGATAGCGGAGTCCGCCAGGGGCTTCAGGCGTTCGAGTCACCAACCAATTTGTTACCTAGGACCCTTGTGAGGATCCCTCCTTGTCAAAACAACGTGTTCAATAAGCCTCACAGACTGTACAGGAGCTGATAGCCGGATCTTTGCGATTGCGTTGCCAGATTCCCGGGATACGCCCAAATACCTACATGTAGGTATGAGTATTAAGCGACCTGCCTGTTCCTATCTTGAGAAATAGTCAACTCAGGAGTGGTACCAATGAGTGAGCACACCCTACATGTAGGTACCTACTACCTAGGTACCTAAGGCATTTGGTGGAAGCCAACAGCTTTTTTTTTAAACTGCCAAGGATACTTACTCCGTAGGCCATAGCGCAGCCTTTGTTCGTAGTCTGCATCAATCACTTACCTGTTATGCTACAAGTAAGACGTCGAGAACCAACACCAACAATTATTCGATGCGTTGCTACTAAGCCACCAAGTGTTGTCGTTGGAAAGAGGTTAGGCATGGAAAGGCTTGTTCCGGAACAGTGTTAGGTGTTGGTTGGGCTACCTATCTATGGCTTATCTTTTCGTGTACGCCAAAAAGGGGAGAGCGGTGCCTCGCCTCGCCTCTCCTCTCCCAAGGAGAGAGAGAGTCGCCAAAAGTTCTATTTGTGTCAGGGCTGGTGATCTTCTGATCTTGGCTGACTTACGCACCTAGAGTACTAGAAGATGGGGAATTAAAAAAATTGTCTTGGAGAATAGAAGCTCTACTGATGGATGAGATGAGTAAGTCACCCAGATTCAGCTCTCGCTCTGTTCGATCAAGCCCTCTGAGCAAAGCTAGCCTTTCTCTTGCGCGTGCACATTACCTAGGTTGGGGCCCCTGGCAGCCAGCCTCAAGCTTATCGAAGGTTCTTTCTCCAGGTAACTTTCACGATGGTCAGGTCAGGCGTCAGTTCATCGACCTCGGTATTCATCAAGTTCCTCACTTAAAGCAAGCCACAAGCCATCTGATTAGCCAGGCCAAAGCTTGTCGCAAGAGCTATTCCTGATAATATGGACAAGACTTTCTCTTTCTTCTTTTTTTTTCTAGTCAATTCCCATCCAACATCACTGGTACCATCCTGAAAAGCATATCATGCACGTCATTCTCTTTCTAGCCGGGTAGCACCATTTATTCTACAGCCCATCGTGGAACATTCAAAGCCCACCGACCGAGGAATCGCCGCAGGGATTGGGACATATCGCCATATGTATATGGATGTATGTAGGCTAGTGGCGTCTGGAACAAGCCGCAGAGGCCGGTCAGCTCTTGTGATCTTCATATGATCTCTCTAACTAAATATGATAGCCCAGCCTCGTATAGTTCGACATCATTTCTGCACCTCTCCTATGAATATAAAGTCTACGGCCCCCGTGGTCTTGGGGCCAGGCACTACCGGGCCTCGACGGTTCCTGCATAGCCGCCGGCACAGTCGAGTGGCGTGCGTTTGTGTGTATGTGAGAGCGCGCGCGCGCACACCGGAGTCAGTGAAGCCCGTAGGCAACCTGTTATGGGGTTGGTTGTACGACAATCTGAATCGGCTATCCGATTTCCGGGAATTGGAGTCTGGAATCGATCCCGGCCACGATTTACACCGAAACGAAGATAACATACAGCTCGTCTGGTAGATACCTAATAAATTCTCCTGGTCTTCGGAGCCAGCCTGGAAGAAACAAAGGCGATTTCGAACTTGGGATGACGTATTATGGGTATGAGATACAGTTGGTTGAATATTGTATGTACAGTATGAAGTAGGACGTACGATGTATCATCGTCGTCTTCGACAGCGACGAAGGTGGGGTCTAGTTCACCCTTGCCCCATCATCTATCTCACTTCCAGTTCACCAAAAAGAAGCTACATACTTCTCGTACCGGGTCGTATGCCCCCTGGTCCTGGTCAGGCCTTTTTTTCGGGGCGCCGGATTGGCAACCGGCGTTTGCTTGTATGTAACGTCAAAAGCCGTCTTGGGAGGGGGGTCCCCGAAACATTGTGTGGGCAATATGATATCTAGAAAGACGAGGAAAATCCCAATCTCTCAAGAGAAGAAAGAAGCTGTAGTGGCAGTGGTGGTGGTCAGCAAACCACTTCCGGAAACAAACGTCTCGCGAGGCAACAGAAATAGAGATCTCAGTCAGTCACCCACCGGGAATAATAGATAGATGCAGTGTGTACTTATGTAGAAGCTCGATTGTGTCAGAACCGTCATCGAACGAACGAAAAAGCGCAAATGCGCCGCCCCGCCCCACCCCACGATTTCCCTTCCATGTGTTCTGCGAACTGCCGGAGTACTTTCTTACTTTCTTTCTTTCTTTCCAATCAGAAGAAAGGGTATCATCTATCTGCGCCACTTGGTACCGTAACTTTTTGGGGGCAGGGCAATAGGTCTAGGTACCCAAAGTGAGGCTCATCGCAACCCAAAATATACGCTCTCGCTAAATACTAAGTACTACCCTGATACCAAACTTAGAAAAGAGAGACCCCCGGAACTGCAGGACGAATAAAGTCGGCAAGGCGTCTGCGCCTCGTTCGTTCGCTCTCGATTACTCGCATAATATGTCAGCAGGACCAGGGGCGCGAGAACCATTATCTTTGAAAGTTGTGTTCAAACCAATGGATATCTAGCTGTTAGTGAACACGTAGACGACTTACATTGAAGGTATGCAATGAATAGATCGAGGTGCCTCCGAATCCGGACGACTTATCATGCGACTCGTCGTTTTCTGCATCTCGCGTGCGCCCGTTTGCCCCCTGATATTCTGCATTGTAGGTACCTTAGGCACTTACAATACGGCCATGACCTGCATTCCCGCAAGCAGAACATTTCCTTGGGACATACTAGCGAGGGATGATGCCCCCCCTTTTTGCGTGAATGCTCGCTAGTATTATACTTGTTCAAGTATTTGGTAAACTGTACCTAATTCTATAAAAGTGCCCTGGATTTTGAATCGACGTGATGTTTGTTACGTCAACGGACAAGCTTGTACAGCCCAACCGATTACTTACATAAGTCATGGACCACTAGTCGAAACCACTTCATTGAAAGCGCACGTGGCATTAAACATATATCTAAACATTTTGCTATGTTACGCCTCTTATCTATGACGAACACAGGGCAGGCGAAAGACCGGGCGGGAAAGCTGGACCTCCTTCTTCAGAATTTAAAACCAGCCCTGCCGAGAAGCCTCGTCCAGACAAACCACCAGGCGTGCAACAACACCGACGCTACGGGGAATAAGACTCCTGGTACACTGGGCTTCATGTGGGCCAGTAGGACCTTCGGCACGACGCGTCGCTGGTCTCCGGGCGTGAAGAACCACAGCTGCGTCAGCTCGTAGGTCTGGCGCTGGACGACCTCCATGCGCCGGAACATGTCCAGCTCGAACGCCTCGACCCGCCTATCCAGCTGGGCCGCGAAGCTGCTGCCGCCGTCCTTCTTCTCTTGGTGAGTCTGCACCGCTTCGATGATGGCGTCGGCCAGTTTCCGGGCGTCGTCGAACGCGACGTTGACACCCTCGCCCGCAAAGGGGCACATCACATGCGCCGCATCGCCTATGATGGTCGTGCCGCGCCGGTGCTCCCAGCGCCAGCCCACTGGGAGCATATACAACCGATTCGGGTAGCACGGGCCCTGCGCCTTTTCGACCGCCTCGCGCAGCTGCGGGCACCAGTCATGCAGCTCCGCGAGGACCGCCTTCTTCGTCTGAGCGAGATCATGCGGGTCGAAACCGCAGGTCTGCATCCAGTCTTCGGGGCGGACCGCTGCAAAACTGACTTGCAGGCTGCCGTCGCCCATTTGTTGCACGCTGAACTGCTTGCCGTTCGCGTGCGCAAAGATGTTGCCGCCCTTGACCATCTTGGCCAGCTCGGGCGCGGTCTCCCGAGCTTCCGGGATCGAGAATCGCTGGTAACCGATCCCGGCATAATGCGGCTGCACGCTCGTGATGGAGCTCCGAACCTTGCTCCATGCCCCTTCGCAGCCTACGATGAGGTCGAAGCCGCTCTCGGTGGAGCTCTCGAACACCAGACGACCGCCGTTCTCGACACGCTGCAGGCGATGGCCCCATCTGATGGTCCCCTCGGGCAGGGACTCGGCAAGGATTCGACGCAGGTCTGCGCGGTCGATCTCGGGCCGGCCACTCGCATCATTGCTTGCACCAACTTCCAAGTAGCGGTTCAAGTCCTTGTCGCAGATGAGCATATGATCACCGTCGAAGCGAGCCAGAGCTGTGTACTCGTCCCAAAGCTTAGCTGCCTTGATGGCAAGCAGACCGGTATCGGGGTGTAAGTCCAAAGTGCCGCCTTGCGAGCGATAGTCGGGGCTCGAGTCGCTTTCGAAAATGGTGACGGGAATCTGAGATAAAGACAGGATCCTCGCAAGCATGCATCCTGCCGGCCCGGCCCCAATTATAGCAATCCTCGGGGTGGTCATGTCTTTTTAGGCGGGTGTATCTCAGCCAAGGGGTGATTGCGAAGTCAGATTCTGAAGAACTGGGTACTCGGAAATGTTTATGCGAACTGTTTAGTCGTATAGAGCACCTCGAGAGGATAGTGAATCAAGCTTTTGGCAAGTGCTGAGGTTGATGATCATAAAATAGGTGTTACCTTGAATAATCCCGAGAAAGTAGTCGTGATACCCGAGAATCGAGACCACAAAGCTCGCACTCGGGCGACCAAGATTAGCTCGGCTTTAGTGGCAGGCAGGATCAAGCCATTATCGACTTCCACCTACCTATAGTACATTGAGTAGACCTTGGAACAATGTCATCTCCCATTATCAATTATGTGTCTTCTGCCCAGGAAGATTATCCTCGGTATTCTGCGAGAGAGCCGCCGAGTTTTGTCGGTTGTTAGTGGCACTTGTTGCAGTGAATTAGCCAAATGAAGGCATCTACCACTAGCTAAAGCTTTTGGATCACCTCACGGACTGACGTGCCACATCCAACGCCTTCCTTCGCGGCCATTTGATGACATGATATCTCTTGAATCAGAACTGTGTCAGAACCAATCGTCCTGTCGTCGCTGCTAGCAAAGGCCGAGAAAAAAAAGGTTGGAATTTTGGATGGCAGCAGCACTGGCCGTTCCAAGTTACGATCCACGCTGCCGGGTCGCGAGCGAAAATGTGGGAAGGACGGAAGCGACCTGGTGCAATCCATGGATGCAGTCGAGGCTAATTGCAAGATTCCAGTCATGATTATGCCGTCGCCACCCAGGACAATCGATCTTTCCTGCCTAGCGCAGACGAAGACAAGAAGACTGCCGTGTTGTTGAAACATTGTTTCAGCAAACTCACGAACGTATGGAGACTCCTTGTTAAAGCCAAACGTCCTGCAGTCCCCTGCATGATGTGGGTGGGTAAAGAGCCAGTCTCGATTCTGGGGTATGGTGTGTATCTTTAACTTAATTAAGGCATCTTCCGCAATAGAGTCAACTTTGGAGATGCTCGGTGATTCGATCTTCAGCGATCTCTTGTATTCGTGAATTTTGGAAGAAGCAGGTATCTGTTACTGATGATTACACATGTGAACACCTCCAGGGCTGTGATTTGAAAGGAATGAACAACGTTGAATTCAGTCAAGCGAGGTCAAGCCTAGACCTGAGGTATCCGTTATGAACTGATGATTCAGCCAGTCGCTAAATCAATATCTTGGCATTGCCAAGAGCCAAGAGCCAAGAGCATCCCCCCATCCCACCTTCGGAAACACGCTTAGCCAGCTTGGGACTAGTGCTCAAGCCTCAAGTCGAAGTTGCACTGATCAGGTTCGGGTTCGGGTTCTGGTTCTTTTCGACGTCGCGCCTCATGCGAAGCTGCCTCTATCTCTCGTCATCTCTGTATCGGCTCCTCCAATCTTCCCTTGAGAAGAACATATTCCATCAAGATTGTTGCCTCCATGCGAACCCCATTACCTCGTACATAGTCTTGCACTTGCTTGCTCTTTTTATTGAATAGATCTGCTCTTCGAATACCTGCGAAACCCCCCCAATATCTCCGACGTACTTGGCTTGTAGGATAGCGATAGCGATAAAAAGTTTGGGCTTCAACCAGAGTAGAGGCGCCTTGGAGGAGGAAGAAGAAGACGCAGAAGCAGGACAGAAGAAGAAGCAGAAGAGATATAGAGTGTCCTGAATATAAGAAAGAGGTGGCAAGAACAGGAGTCAAGATGCAGGCACCGAATTCATCGCAACGGTCGTTCCAGCGACGGTCACCAGGTCCTGAACTCGGCCCTCCGCCCAATATACCAACTCGCTCTATGTCGCCCGCCAACATGCAACCCCGCTCGTCAACAGCTTCGAGTAGATCGGCTGGGAGCTCCAGACGTAATGTGAGTTCGCGCATGAATGTTCTACCTTGGAGTACCTTTTGAGCCTCCAATTATCTGTGCATCCGCAAGTGTTGGTCAACGCAAATTTTCCTTCAGCGTCAAACACGCCGGCAAGAGGAGGATGCCAATTGCTATATAAACAGCAGCATGTTGACAAGCCCGATCCTGCAGCAATCCAATGGTTCAACCGCACCGCTCTCCCAGATCGAAAAAAGCGTCACCCACCTCCTCGTAGCAACCAAATCCCTCCTCGAAACGTTGACACAGTGGTCGCGCGGTCAAGCGACAGACACGCAGGTGTCCGACGTCTATGTCAGGTTGGGTTATGAGTTCAACATGGCATGTCGTGCCTTCACTGCGATCAACGTTGATACGTCTGACCTCGGAAACGTACCCGAATCCCTAAGGCACATCCTGGAGGCTACCCTGAGCCAAGAAGCCAGCACCGAGAGCCTGGAAAAATACCTCCCGAGAATACGCGACATAATCATTAATCTACTCCACGGCTTGAAGAGGAAGCAGCAAAAGCTTCGCCAAAAACAATCGAAAGAAAAAGACGATCCCAGTAGTTCACCCGACAGCGGCATCGCAGCGCGCACCATGAGTACAAGCACTGCTGGGACCAGTAACACTGGCTTTACCACACTGCTGAACGAAGGCATCGAGACTGGATATGCAGCGCCACCCTCGAGGGAGGGTATTGGCCCAGTCCCGGGCGCCGGCCAGTCCGGGGTCAATACCTCCCCAAATCGCCGTATGGCTTCACGAGATCAGTCGCAAGTATCCAACGCCTCCGATCAATCAACACTCTCCAGCAATACCATGCAGAATATACCGGTACTTCCTCCATACCCCGGAGACGAGACCACCATCCCGACGGGCCCCGCCAACGCCAACTTCGATATTGATTCGTTCCCACCCCCTCCTCCTCCACCCAAGTCGCAACAGAGCGCTCTAGCAGCGCTACAAAGAGGGGGGGACCTCGAGAGAAGAGCCTCCCGTCGATACTCAGCCTATCAAATATCTAAGCACCTGGGCGCCCCTACAAATGGCGTGCCTATGCTGCCTTCGCAAAACACTCCTCTGCCAAATCGGGGGCGTGGCGAGATTCGAGAATCCATGCGAGCAGTCCAAGTCCGCGAGGCTTTGAAACACAATCGCAACGCTTCTAATCAGTCGAAGAGTGCTTTCGAGTCTTCTCCCGTTCGCGCCCCAAGCCGAATATCCGAAGAAAGCTCAGGAACCGAGTTACCACCGCCAAGAGGTGATTCTCCACCTGCTCGCTCGCCGGAGGAGAGATACAAGCCCAGCGCTACTATATCAGGACCTTTAGATGATGTATATCCCATTTCGGGAAGTCCGGCGTCACCGGAGAAGCCTAAGCCAAAAGTTGAAACTGCCTCCAACTTACGTCCTCAAACACCACCTGAGCAGCAACAGAAAGGATTCGTGCAAGAACAATCCCCGCCATTGGATAAAGAGCTTACTCTGTTTCTACAGTACAAGTCTAAGGTTAAGAAGTTTGTGCTTCCAGAAGGCTACAGTGACCTGACCATCGGACGACTCCAGCTCGCGTTCATCGAGAAGTTTTCCTGGAGCACTGCGCTCAACGGAAGTGATCTGCCAGAAATTTATATTCAGGATCCTGTATCTGGCGTACGTCATGAGCTGGAAGATCTCTCTGATATCAAGGACCGTACAGTGCTGGTCCTCAATATCGAACCACTGGATGAGGTCAAGAAGCACTTCGATGAGGGTCTTGGCACATTGAAAAAAGCGATGGATGAGATGAAACAAAATGTCAATGACCAAGGATTAGCCCTTCAGAGAGTTTCTGATCGGCAACTGGAAACCGCCAAAGAGATGGCCCGCATGGCGTCAGCACCCCCGGTCGTCATGGAAACTGGTAAATCGAGCGGCGCCGGACCTGGAGCCAAGCTCAATCCCAGTCAACTCCGTGAGTTGCATAGCTTGCGGCGTGACCTGGCCGTGCTACGGCAGACATACTCGAACTTTCAGACTGAGATACAGAGCTCCATGTCTTCACTTCGTAGCAAGGCAGCCAATGTCAAGGTCGCAGCAGCTAAGGCCGGGGTGCCTGATGTGGAGGGCGATTCAGGTTACTCCTACGTGGTGAAGGGTCGGAAACAACTCAACACGGACTCCGACCGGCTGGTCACCAAGGTGGACGATCTACAGGATCTCGTCGAAGACCTGAGGAAAGACGTGGTAAACCGAGGCGTGCGGCCATTGCCCCGCCAACTAGAAAGTGTGTCCAAAGACATTCAACTCTTGACCAAGGAGCTCAAGAAGATGGAGGACTACATGAAGCGAGAGAAACCAATCTGGACCAAGATATGGGAGAAGGAGCTGGAGGAGGTGTGCCAGGGCCGGGACGAGCTCAAGCTCATGGAGGATCTCATGGTAGATTTGCAGGATGACTTGGAGAAGGCGACGGAGACATTCGCACTAGTAGAGCAGGCGACCAAGGAGCAAATGAAGGAGAATACTCCGACAGCGCGGCAGTTCTCCAAGGGCCTCCACAATTTGGGCAACAGCGCGGACCCTAGCGCAGCCAAGGAGGGGGTGTTGGGCGAGGTCCGGGCGCTTCAGCCGAACCACGAGGACCGGCTTGAGGCCATCGAGCGGGCCGAGAAGCTGCGCAAGAAGGAGCTCGAGGGCCGCCGCGACAACCCGCTCAAGAAGGAGCTCACCACTTTCGTCGGCGAGGGCAAGCTCAAGAAGAGCGGAGGGTTCGAGGAGGTCGAGCGCGCGCGTAAGGCCAAGGACGACCGGATCCGTCGCGAGGTCTGGGAGCGCATGAACGGCATCGTCCCCGAGGACCCCGTCGGCGAGGACGGCGAGGAGGACCAGCAGGAGGAAGATGATGCTGCGGCGGCGGATGCCAACGGGGAGGTTCCGGTCAACGGAGCTGGTGCTGCGGATATGGAGGCGCCGCCGAACAGCATTTGATGTATACCTAATGATGCATGAATGTATTTACGTCAGGCGAGTTGGGCGTTTCTACATGCTGCGCTGCACTAGCGGCATTACGCTGCGCAACCTGCTATTTATAACTTTTACTTCACCCGAACCCGGACGAATCCTCGTCAATCTCGCGCCCGCTCATACTCTCCCTCCGCTTTCCAATTTTTTTTTTTCAATTCTACGTTCTTATTGTTCTCATTCCTTCAAGCGTTTATTGTTAATGTTGTTAGTGCTACTGTTATTTGTTCACGGTGTTTTTTATGGACCTGTGTTATGTTTTGAAAAAAATTTGTTGTATTCCCCTTTTCTTCTTCTTTTTCTCGTACGTAGACCACGTATCTATATGGAAGAAGGAGGGGTATTTTTGTCAATTTTTTTTTTCAAAAGATGCACGGCGTTGTATGGTGGTGTTTGTGTGTTTTCTGATCTCTCATCTCTTATTTCCTCTCGTGATAGGAGGAGGGGAAGGGGGGAGTACGATGATGAGGGGAGAGAGACAGGAAGGGAAGAACGAAGAGATTCAAATCGAAGGGGGGGCTGGCTGGTTCGGTTAGTTGTTAGTTTGTTTGTACATACAATCAATACCAAAGTAAGGTTCGAGTAGAGGAGAGTAGAGTAGAGAGTACCTAGATAGGTAACTAGACTAAACCAAAGCCCCTTACCTACCCGAACCGAGCTAACCTAATGGCTTTTGGTTGGGATTCTTGTTATTCTTGTTGTTGTTTTTGGTGTTGAGAAAAGATATTCAAAAAATAACTTTTATTGTTTGGTGTTCACATGTGCTTTGCGAATCTGGTGGTGATTTGTTTAGGAAGAGTTTGGGGAGGGTTTGGGATGTATGGTATATTCCTAGGATGCTGCTCATTGCTCTACGGTTCTTAGTCGTGGGGAATGGTTCTTAGTCGTGGGGAATATAGGGTATTTGAGGAATGAATAGGAATGAATCAATGATGCTGGGTACCTACCTGGAGATAGATGATGGTATGCCGTTTGTTCTGCTGGGGACTCGATCTCGGCTGATGACGTTTATAGGTAGTCTTGGACATCCTTGTCACCAAACCCCAAGAGCCGGTGATCTTAGCTGCGTATTCACAGGTTAATCTAGATAGGTAGGTAGTGAGCGCACAAGAAGAAACTTTGTATGATGTTGATAGGCTAGCTAGAATTGGGTTGCATCAAGACACGTAAAGGGGGTGATGAAGGGTGATCGTGGAGGCTGTCAGTCCACTTTAGGGGGTGGAGAAATGGCGCCTTGGGATCCACAATAGGGGTAACACACACACACACACACACACACACACGCACACAAACCTTAAGAGCCAATTCATCTACACACAACAAAGCACACGAGAACCAGCTTATTACCAAAATATCGCCGCCACTATGAATTATTAGTAGTAGTACTGGTAGTAGTAGAAGTAGTACTAAACTACCTCCCTTAACCAAGTAAAACCAAAGAAGGAATTTCATCTTAGACCAGACCAAAGCGGACAAAAGAAAAGAGGAAAAAGAAGAGCGAGGGAAAAAAAACACAAACCCATGATCCAAAACGAAAAAAAAAAAAAAACACTCATCTCATCTCATCTCATCTCTTACCACACCATACCCATACTCATACATACCCATACCCCAACCCCCTTTCCCCTTTTCCACTCCATTTACCTCTCTCTATTTGATCCCTCCCTCCCTCCCCTCTAACTAATACGTCCCAGGAGGAACCGGTTTCCCCGCCAGCGTGACATTCCCATCGCAATCCATCCCCAGCGTCTGGTCCTCGGTATCGAGACACCCGCGCACCTGCCGCAAGGGTCCGCCCAGGTCGACCGTAGCGGTCGCCGCCGCGAAGGTCTCGGGCCGGTCCTCCGGATACAGCTCCGTCGGGCGCGGGGGCGGATCCGTCTGCGGCGGGTCGTCCGGGTGCGGCCTCTTCCGGCCCCTCGGGCGCGGGCGCGGGCGACCGGGGACGAGGGTCCCGATCCGCCGCGCCGCGTGCTCGGCCGCGAGCCAGGACGCGGTGGCGGGGCCGGCGACCGAGGCGAGCTGGCGGCCGGCGGCGGTGGGGGGGATCGTGTGGGGGTAGAAGTCGGGGAAGAGGAGCATGTCTAAAGGGTTGGAGGAGGGGGTGGGGGGTTAGGTGTGTTAGTCAGATCAGGTCAGGTCAGGTTAAGCAAGAAGTTGTTATTCGAGAGAAGAGGGTGTGTGTGTGGGGTTTTGGTTTTGGTTTTCATCTCGTGGTATTTTATCCAGTCGTGTGGATGTGTACGGTATATAATCCGGGGGAAAGAGGGTGAGGAAGGGGGCAGAGAAAAGCATACCGGTGATCTCGTAGACGCCGCTTTCGACGAGCGTCCAGGCGCCGTCGGTCGTGTTCGCGTCTGTGTGCAGGTTAAGCTCGCCAGTCGGGATCGTCTCTACCTTGTCGTCCGCGATCTGGGCCACGATGGCCTGCTTCCCCTCGAGGTACAGCCGCGTGAGCGCGGGCACGCTCTTGTGACCGTCCTGCATGATCAGGGGGCTGGCGTCGGTCCCGCCGTGTTTGATTAGCTCGCCGTAGAGCCTGTTGTCGGACTTGAAGATTTCTGTATGTATCACGCCGTAACGTTAGCGCCACTGAATCGTTTTCCCCGGTCTCGTTGCCGCAGGGGCGCCCCTCTGCGTAGAGGATGAGGGGGGTATTCGCAGTCATTTACCTGTGAGGCTGAAAACCCATCCGTGAAGCACTACCTGGTGAGGCTGCACCTTGTCCGGCGTGATCTCGGGAACCAGTCGCCCGACCAGCAGCTCCTGGTAGTCCTGCAACAGGGATGCAGTATGGTATTGGTAGAACTCGGCCGTTCTGTCGGTGCCTCCACACTTCATAAACATCGTCTGCCCACCTGGGTGTCGTTGAATATAGCCTACGAGCAAAGTTTGTCAGACTTCAAATGCTTGTTTCCCCCATTTTCATGCCGAGGAAGTTTTGTGCTTGCCTGTAATGTCGAAGATCATATTATCGATAGCCACGTAGACCCCTTTCGTGGGGTTGTCGTGCCACCGAAGCATCCTTTCTGTCAGGGGCCTCAAATGGCTTCGCCTCGTCTGCTTTTCCGCTCTCACGCAGCCGATTCGCAAAGGTGCGAGCCGCCGGATCAGGTCCCGTCGCTTTGTCTCGTCCGGTATCGAGTAAGGCGTAGTCTGGCCGTCGGCCATGTCATCTAGAAGCTGCTTCTCCTCCGGTGACGTTGGCACGAAACCTGTCAAACCGTTAGTCGAATGTGTACATGCTTCGAGGACTCTACCATAGCCGGGCTTACCGGTTATGTCGAATATTTGGTTGTTCACCGAGATCCACCGAGATTTCCCACTTTGCCCGTTGTGTTCGGTAATTTCTTCGAGTGAAGCTTCTATGAAGAGCTTACCGATCCTGTCGATGCTTTTACCGAGCTCATTCCGTAGCGCATTCGCATCTTGATCGTCTAATGACAGCATCGGGCACTTATCGCGTGATATGGCCATGATGCTCTGATACTGGGCTTGTGTAATCCCCCGGATGGCATCTATTCTCCCAGTAAGTACGTGTCAATCGAAAGAAGCAACATCTAGTCGCACCTGTGATGTTGTATATATCGTAGCCAGATTGTCCATCAGGTTCTACAATCCACGCATCGTCCTGCGCACGGTGGTCTGTGACCTGGCCAATAGTGTAATGTCGTAAGAGCTGGTAAGACATTTGCCCCCCAGCACTGCTCTCTGGATCAGCCAACGCCATTTTCGCAATACCTCCAGCAGTCGGAGGCGGTGCTGGCGCCCAGAGCAGATGACCGGCGTCGAGACTGCTCACGTTGGCACTGGAAGCGTCTCTGATGACCCAGCGGAAGTCGGCGTCATAGTCGGGCACCTTGAAGTTGAAGGGAGCCCAATCAAAGCTATTCGGGTTTTGGGCCCTATACTGGCTAATCTCCCTGGCAGCGTCTAGGGTAGCGGTCATCCACGTTTCAGGCACTGCGAAACATTCCATGTCAGCAAGGGCGGGCCAGGCCGTACGTCATGATGTCGGAAAGGCCGACAGGAATCCGTGTGCTGACCACCTGGGCAGTGAGATCGCAAGGGGAAGAGCAAAGTTCATGATTACGTACTCCAGTATTTCATAAAATCATATTTCATGAAGGCATTGAAACTATCCAAGTGAGACCTAAAGGGCACTGGTGTATCAAAAGATGTGTATCAGCTATTCGCCAGCCAGACGATCTCAGAAGGAATGCGATGCGAATTTCACATACTTGAAACTAGTTAGCAATGCTAGGCGTGGAGAGAAACTTTCAGCAAAGGGAGCTAGGAAAGAAGACCGATATTGGTCTTGTACGTACCGGGTAGTTCTAGAAATACCAAGGCCTGTACTAGGATGGACTCGACCAGGACTCGGTATGCCTGCTGCTGCCTCCGCACTTCCTGGAGCCCATCGAAACCATCTAGCATATTTGGGTGTGGTCTCTCTGAAATCATCCGCAGATATATAAGGTAACGCTTCCTGCATAAGATCTGGACGTCGATTTTAGTATTCACCGTCGATCCCGCTCGATCCATGAGGCTCTGAGGGGGGTTTGAGATGATAACCACCTGGTAAACGACGCTGACAAGAGGGTGGTTCGGTAGCACGACTTACGTCCGAGAGCTGCATATATCCACACGATTCCTCGCTCATCCGGCGCACCGCCCTTCTCCGAGTTTGGTTTCCCCGTTGGTTTAGCTGGGAGTGGTGGCGATGTTTTAATCCAATCGTAGGTGATCGTAAGCATTGTCACCGCCATCTCTGCGCCATTGAAAGTCAGTAAATACTCGTTATAAGTGGAGCTCACAAGTCATATACTCTGACAGATGAACTGGTCCCTAGCCGCGTAACCTCGTATATATATATCGAGGACACCGCGATGGGACGTCCAGCCCCATGGCGTTTGTGACCACGTTATCCATTCGACATCGTACCACTGTATGATTTGGAGTCAGTAAATACTATATGCTGATGGCATTGCGGGCTGGAATTGTCCCGAAACTTGTCCTAGGGATGCACGGGATAGGGACTCTTGAAGCACCCCCCCAATGAAAATACTGTGCTCGAAGGCATGCTTAGGAAGGACATTGCATACGGGGCGTAGCCTATTCCACTCCATGTATCTCTGGTCGAAGCGGTTCATGACAGTCTGCGCTATCTTCGCCCCTTTGCCCTTCTCGAATAGAGGGGAGAGATCCTTGCCGGTGACCATTTCGGTCTCTTCAAAGATGGGCTTGTATGCCCCAGTACGGTATGGCGTACTGAAGAGATAGGGTCTGTACATGGCGTTGCTGCCAATCTGGCCGAACATGGAAGACCAGTAATCTTCAGAGATCATTCCTGTCGACCACCACTTGAAGATTCGGAGTTAGCGATCGCTTTATCTAGGTGGTAAGATAGGGTTGGGAAGGTGGTCTCGGGGGCCGCCTTAGTGGTACAGGGGGAGATGACTCCTTAATCATCCCTGAACATGGATATTATGCTCTAAATCACGTCCAGAAGGGGTAATAAAGGACTCGAGGAACCACTTACGGCCGGGACGTGATAATAGGCAGCCGGAGTTCCAATCAGGGTATTCACTAAATGATGTCGAGTGCCGCGGTTGTTGTGCTTCAGTCGAGCCGGATCTGGCCAGTGAAGCATGTTATGGTACATGGCACTACGACAGGTGATCAGTGAACAGGGCCATGGTGTTCATCTTCGACCTCGATATGACGCGTCATGGCTTAAATGGAATTCAAGGGTGCTGAAAAGACCCTCTGCCTTCAGAGAATAGTGCAAAAACTCACCGTCCCAGCCATGGGCCGTCCCCTACTAGATCACCGTGGTGGTCTTTGACTCGTGACTGTACCTCGGAAGGGGCACTCCAAATTCGCCTGCCGAAAACTTGAATAGGGCGCGTCAGTACTGTGTAGAAGGGTAACGGGGTGGTGGAACCTTGTGGGATGATATCAAAGCCAAGTGGTTATTCAGCAACAACAGGGTTACCCAGGTAATTCCGCGGGCCTTGCTGCAACCAGGGGAAGAACCCATCCGCATTGGATAGTCCTCATGGGTAATACCTTCATTCTCGCCCGAATATCCCAATTCGTTCGCCCACTATGGACATCAGCTTCAATTTCGGTTTACTTGACGAACTCATGGACCCATCTTCCGTGGCAAGGCGGACGGAGAAGGTGTTCTTATGGCAAGGGACGGCACTTCCCGAACGGTCACTTACCTCAGACTCGTAGAACTGGACGTGCTCTCGTGTTAGTCCGCGCTGTGTGCTGAGCTTCCGGTAACGCACATACCGGTTCGTCAAACCTAGTATGCCCATAGTCTATCCGCTCTCTGCCTCTCCAGAGAGCATGGCAAAGCTCATGAAACAACTGCCTTAGTTTAGCATACATCCGACGATGTTTTGGGAAAAGCACTATCACCGTGATACCAAGGTCTACTTGGGCTATACACTTGTCTGCGACTGGCGTGCTCGTGTTGAGAAGGCAAATTAGGGGTCCGGGATCTATCCAGCCCCCAACGTCAGTGGACAGGCCTATCTAAAAATTGCGTGTGTTATGTGTCCCACGCCGAAACGGCCCTGTAACATGCCCTGCTCGGCCTCCCAGTGCGGATGGACGAAGCGACTTACTAACGGTGACGATGGTATTATTTACGTCCCCCACCGGCGTGGGGTATATGTGCCGCCAGGTTGAGCCTAGGCAGGTCCCCTCGTCATCAATTGCGAAGTAACACTTTTCAAATAGTACCTCCATTCGATTGGCCAATTCATCGCGACTCGCACGCAGGTGGTGAGCGCGGGACTCGAAATACGAGGACGTGGCCCCTGTAAAGTTTGGGATAGTGGGGACTTGAGGGTCGATTTGGCTTAACTTATAGACATTAGTTTGGCATTCGCTACTTGAGTTGCTCGCACCCTGCGTTCAAGACTGGACCGCCAACGGCAATTGGTCGAGGATAAGATGCAGAGACAACGAGGCGAGCCTTACAGGATGTATATCTTCGAATAGAATCGCATCTAGCCTGGTCCATGTCAACTCGGGTCTCCTAGATCCGTCAGGGGGTCCTCGGCACGCACCACGCGCTTTCCTCATCGATGAGGTTGCGAAAAAGTCGGACGGTCAATTCTATCGAGACACGCATGTGTTGCCAGATGACCGGATTCCGCATACACCAGAATTTGGGCTACCCAAATGTTAGCGCAGAGCGACTCAGCCTGCCTCGCAGTTCCAGCGATATTCATCCCGTAAGTAGGCGCAGGCCGGTCGGTAAGGGGGCCGGAAAAAAGGGGGCCAGAAAACCCGGTTGGAAGTACTCGGGAGAAAATCACATACTTCTGCTGCTACCAAACTGGGATGCGGATTCGGGATGCTATCCAGCGGATTTATTTCGAGTTCCAGCCACTTGTGCTTTCCGACGTACTTGGGCCATTTGCTTTCATCGACCTGGAGCAAGCTCGACTGAGAGAAAGTGTCCCAGTTGTCGACTTCTCGGTTCGTGCCTCGCATCGATCTGATTTTATCCCCATCTGGCACATGTCAATATTAATGCTACCCGGACTCTAGCCTATCAAGCCCAGACATATGTCCAGCTTGGTCCCCTCCCCCTGTGTAATTGCCCAGGGTCTAAGGTTGGGACGATACCGGGGCCGGTGATGGATTGGGGTGTGTCTCACGTACTGCAGCTCTGCCTTAGTCATGTACATTGTTAAATGGAGATTTGGAGCTTCCTACGTACCAGAGATCTTCGGCAAAAGCCCATAGCTGCCACGTTTTGGCTCCGTTCATCCTCCGCATCTGTTCGGCCTCGTGATGGAATAACCTGTCGAGCTCGTCATTACCGGGGGTCGGGAGACTACCCGCTGGTGGCTGCCATGTCCCCCAATATTCCGAGACGCTGATGTTCGGGTGTGTTGGGGCAAGTCCCGAATGTACTATCTCGCCGGCCGGGGTGTCTTCGATGAGGAAATCGTCAGGCGCGGCCCCATAGTGCTGGGCCCAGTCTGAGTAACGGCGATTCTGAGCCATGATGCCGCTCTATGTGATACGACGAGTACCATGGGAATGAGATACAAAAGTGATCTTTGGGTTCCTTCTCGGGGGGAGGAACAACAGCTGGGGTTCATAAGCATGCTGTGCTCGAGACTTGGGACATGGAATGCGATATGGTAAACAAACTCAGCATTCCAATTTTAAGAATGTTTAATGTAATGCGAGAACACTGAGATACGGCGATTGGCCATCGCGTTCTACCATACGTAATAAAAAGACATGCACCTTCGTTCCAAGGTTGTGAATAAATCTTTGTCTCTCCGTAACACCTTCGCATCCGTTATTCATTCATGATTTCGTATGGCTCCCGTGGCCCACCGCTAGCTACCTAGGTACTTAGCCGGTCTGTGAACTCATCATGCCTGGGGTCTCGCATTATCGATACTTCTGAGGTGTAGAGGCGATAGGGACCCTATAGCAGACTTAATGAGAGCATGGCTGGTGTAAATACCTAGATAACGAAATAGGTGTAGGTAGGAGACTATATGCAGTCGTCTAGCCGATCAGCTCGTCGACAGTGCCACCGACTATCCCTTGGCATTGTTGTCATCAAATATTCAGATATGCAAAGAAGAATGTCGTACAAAAAGCAGTGCAATCAGGAGACCACACTTTTAGACTAAAAAGGCCTGCACCCATGCTGTTTAGGGTATTGAGCGGTATGAACCATGGAGGTTGAATTCCTCACGGTGTGAAGCTACTAAGTAGGTAGGTAGCTCCCAGGCTGTATCGGGAAACTTTAAGCCACGCTGCCACGCTACAAGCCACAAGCCACACTTGTGGACTTTCTAGCTACCTAGGTAATTACAGAGTCACGCCACAAAGCCACTGAACTTACCGGCCCGTACAGAACCTTCTGTCACTACCTAGGTACTGCCCGGCACCGCATCTTGCATCTACTGTCACGGTTGTGGCGGTCTGCATCGTCCCACTGCTGCCACTATGTGAAATAGGCACACTAAAACTGGAAGAAAGAAAAAAGTGAATCGCTGATAAGCTCTTCTGTGTCATCTTGGACAAGCCATACAGTCAATACTTCTAGGTACTTACCTGCCCACCTGCCTGCCTGCCTGCCTGTCTGCCTACCTCCGGGGCTGCAAAAACACCCCGCCACCCGCACGAAGCACAACCACAACGACTGATAAGATCAACGCAAGGTCAGGCGGCGTCGTCCTTCCCCCGTCTGCTTCGTCTCTAAAAGAGGGCGCCAGCTCTTCGAAGTTTCCATTGCCATCCAGTACTTACTATTTACTGCTTAAGTAGTAGGTAGGTAGGTCAGGTAGCATTAGGTAAGTCATAAGTACCTAGGCCTAAGGAGGTGGTAACTCCCGTCAGGTCTCCTTTCATTAACTACCACCAAACCACTACCGAGTAGCTGATTCCACTGACATTTCCTTTGTCAGAACACCCGCCCGCTTCGAAGGAAGAATCACTCCTTGAACCCTTCTTCTCTTACTCCTCAACCCGAACCTCACTCGAGCCTTGATCTCGTCTTTCCAGAGAAGATCGTGACAAGAATACCCGTCCCGTCCCGTTTCGCCGCGCCAGTGCCAGTGCCATGCCTGGCCCCGCCTCTCCTAATGATGGCCCTACCTTTGAGCCGCCCACCCTACCGCCGGGATGGATAGCCCAATGGGATGGTTCCAGTAGAAAATACTATTATGTACAGCTCTCCACTGGAGTTTCGCAATGGGAGACTCCCACTCACGCCGCACCGGGCGGCACTCCCGCCCAGGGTACCGAGCACCCCTATGGCGTTCCGGGACAACAAGAAGTTATCACCCACCCCGACGGTACCCAAACTGTGAAGCACCCCGACGGTCGTTTGGAGCCGGTGCTGCCCCCCGAGGGCAGCAGGGCGCTTGAGGGACCACCTGGCGAGAGGGGATTCGGTGTAAGCGGCCTCGAAGTCCCGGCAATCAACTTAAGAATCTACCGCTTCGTGGGGAATGATACTGATCGTGTATCGATACGCAGAGCTTCGCTGCTAACAGCCTAATGAATCAATTGTCGGGAAGCCACAACAAACCTCACAGTGGTAGCAGCGGTCATGGATCGGGTGGTTTCGGAGGCCTGGCCGGCCAGTTACTCGGCGGCCTCGGCGGGAGTCACACCGGCAACCACGGTAGCTCGCCCAACAGCCATGGAGGGCACAGTAGTGGAGGTGGTGTGCCTGGCAAACTCGTCGGACAACTAGCCTCGAACCTCTTTTCATCAGGCAATAAACCTCAAAATCCGCAGAACTACCATGGGGGCCAGTCCCATCAGACTCCTCACTCCGGCGGTCTGGCCGGCTCGGTCATGGGGGGCGTGGCAAACTTTATGGGAGGAAATCATGGGAGCCAGGCCGTAGGTTCCGGCCAAAATGTGATGCTCTACAGACATACTGACGTGCTGAAAGGGGCAGAACTATGGCTATTCAAATTCGGGCCAGACAGGCGGATACAGTGGCCAAGCCCCGCCTACATCATACCAAACCCCAAATGCTTCTACGCCAGCATACACCTCTCCTCCGCCCAATCAACATCCTAGTCAACACTCGAGCCCGTCCTATAACCCCTCGGCAAGTCAACATGCCGCGCCGACTTATAGCGCTCCCCCGACTCAACATGGAACGCCATCGTTTCCCCCTCCCCCTGGCCAGGAAGGCGGACACGCTGCTGCCTACAACAGCCCAGCACAGAGTCATCAACTTCACCAAAACCCTCAATACGGCAGTGGACCACCCGCCGTGTCGCAACCGGGCTATGGGCATAATGCAGCGCCTGCTCAGGCACATGCCTTTCGTATGTAGTTCTCTCCCATATAAAATATCAAAACGGCTGACGCATTCTTCAGCGCAACAAGCTCAATACGGTACTTCGCAAGGCAGTCAGCCGCACTATGGTAGTCACCAACAGTATCCACCTCCTCCGCCTTCCAGCTACAATCAGCAATATCCACCACCACCCACGTCCGGATCTCATGCTTACCCAGGGCAGCCATCATATGCGAACGCAGGGGCCCCTATTCCAACAGGAACACATCCACACCATGGCCAACAAAGTGGTCACCAAGGGGCATATCCCGGCAATTGGTAGGGATTCGGGGTCGCTCTCCCGCATACGCAAGGCGTATCATATATAGATCGCGTAGTTGATTATCATGGGGGTTTTTTTTTTTTGGAACATTTCCGCCTCGTGGGTCCCGCGATTCCAGAAAGATGACAAGAATTGGATTGGACATTGGCTGAGCATGGAAATTTGCTTCGAGTATCGATTGAGCGTTGTCGGGGGAGCCAAGTCGACACTTCAAATAGGTGGATCGTTTCCCCTTAGATATGAAGATAGCACCTATACACGTCTGCGTAGTGCTGTGCCAGATGCGTGGCTGATCTGCCCGATGTACGCTGCTCACGAATGACGAGAACGACGACGACGTTGTGGGAGGGGATCTCCAAGGGGGGGGGCTGCGTTTGGATTTCAAAAAGGAGTATAAGAACGAGAATAGACTTCATATTTATATATATGAATACCGTTTGTCTCATCATTTCTCATTCATTGGTCCTTCTTCATCCCCTGAGCCGCCGGTTCAAGTGCTGCCGCCGTGTCCAGAAGCCAGGTAGAGATGCGCCGCCCCAAAAACCAGGACACGGCCGCCACGAGCATGATGTAGCCTACCGTGGGCACCAGGGACCGCGGCAGGACGTTGAACCCGACGAAAGGGTCGAGGATGATGTCCACGTGCACGGGAGGCACGTGCCGCATCAGCGTCTCGTTGGTTGTGTAGTAGTCGGCGGCCGCGAGGATCCGCAGGAACAGGACCGACGTCTCCTTCTCCTTCTCCGGACCGGCCGGCCGCCAAGGCTCGGACGGGGTGTCTCCTGACTTCTGTTGTTGCTGCTCCTCCCCGCGGCCGGCGGCGGTATGAGGAGACCGGAGACGGGAATAGGAGTACTCCGATAGCTCCGAGACCAGCTCGGGGGTCTCGAAGACGGTGTCTAGTTCATAGGTGTCGAGCTTGAAAGCTGTTGGTTGCTTGATAGGGGGGAGGGATCACGTGAGCATTTCTTTTACCACATATATTTATATATATTGAAAAAATAGGGGTAACTAGATATTTATGAAGAAGTTCTCTTGATCTTGGAAATAGGGGTACTAGGTACAATATTTATGAAAATTGGTGTCACTCACAGTGGCGGGCCAGCATACACGGACCTCGTAGCGCTGGCCTTCGGTGAGCTCGTCCAGGACCAGCCAGGTCGGGCTGCCGTATTTATGTGACGCCTCCGCGGGGAACGAAGAGGCCAGGTGAGTACGTTGAGCCCAGCGGCTGGGGGTCAGGGTGTCGATGTGCAGGTCTTGTAGGTTGGGGTGGGTGGTGGGGAGGTTGACGGGGGCCGGACCGAGGAATATGGTCTTTTCTGTATTGGCGCGCGCCGGTGTGGATAAAAAGGGTAGCATTATGAGGACATGGAGATAGGGAAGCATTATGAGGGCGGTATATGGGTTCAAACTAGGGGGAAGGGGAGAGGTGATAGGCTCTCTGGTCAGTAAGAGATCAGATGCTGCATAGGTATGTCGGAGTACACTGGCTGATTAAGTAAGCGTAATATGTAGGTCAAGTTCACGTCGCCAGTTGCCCAGGTGGTCGCCGGGCTGGCGGGTCTTGACGGTCGTTTAAATCCGGACCCCAGTTCCCTGACAGATTGATTGGTCAGTGCGTTCTATGTCTGTTACCCAATCCGCCAATCCGAACTCCGGCTCTGCCAGGGCAACTTCTTCATATCAACAAAACTTGGACCAATTGCACTTGCCAAAATCAACAGGGGAAGACGGCCGAAAAAAACACCCCCACTATAATTAAGCCAGACCCTTTCAGGGACATCCGTCAACACACAAGTGCTGGGCTGCCAAACTAAACTTCTCCCGAGTTTGACTTGACTTTCGACTCGACCTCCATCCACTCTCTCCCTCTCTATCCTGGACATACATCCTCATCCTCAACTCTCTCCTCCCTTGCCCAGGTTGGATTGCTGCCCTGTCCTGCTACTGTTACTTCTTGTCATCTTGTAGATCTTTTGCATCCCACCCGACTCCAAAATGCGCGAGATCATTAGCATCAACGGTATGTCTCCAGCAACGCGTTTTTCCTTCACCGCATAATCCATGCTCCACGATGCAGCCATTTCCACCCCGTACCGGGGCCTCCGTGCCATTTCCCTACTGACATTCTGCCATTTCTGTAGTTGGCCAGGCTGGTTGCCAGATTGCCAACGCCTGCTGGGAGGTGAGTTTCATGCTTGCCTTTGTCGAAATCGTCGTTATATCTACCACGAGCCCAACTATGATAAGACCCCGACCGCCACGGATTGCAACGACCCCTGTATCGGCAAGGCTTGATACCGAATCTTATACTGACTTCTGCTGCAGCTTTACTGCCTCGAGCATGGCATTCAGGTACGCACGCATCCACCCGGAACTCTTAAGGAGTCTACCTGCTAACGAGTTTGATTCCGCAGCCCGATGGATACCTCACCGAAGAGCGCAAAGCTGCTGACCCCGATCACGGCTTCAGCACTTTCTTCTCCGAGACTGGTAGGCGGATTCTAATCCTTAGACCCCTGGCAACCGATGTACTCACTCGTTGGATGTATCAGGCCAGGGCAAGTATGTGCCTCGCACTATTTACTGCGATCTCGAGCCCAATGTCGTCGATGAGGTCCGTACCGGCATGTACCGAAGCCTCTTCCACCCCGAGCAAATGATCACTGGAAAGGAGGACGCCTCCAACAACTACGCTCGTGGCCACTACACTGTGGGCAAGGAGCTTATCGACCAGGTTCTCGACAAGGTCCGACGTGTCGCCGACAGCTGTGCCGGTCTCCAGGGTTTCTTGGTCTTCCACTCGTTCGGTGGTGGTACTGGATCTGGTTTCGGTGCCTTGTTGATGGAGCGTCTGTCCGTCGACTACGGCAAGAAGAGCAAGCTGGAATTCTGTGTCTACCCTGCTCCTCAGACTTCCACGGCCGTCGTCGAGCCCTACAACTCTATTCTTACGACCCACACCACCCTCGAGCACTCCGACTGCTCGTTCATGGTCGACAACGAGGCCATCTATGACATCTGCCGCCGCAACCTGGGTCTGGAGCGCCCTAACTACGAGAACCTCAACCGCCTGATCGCTCAAGGTATGAACCAACCGAAGTGAATTGTGAAATGCTTAGGTAACTAATGCTTACCAGTTGTCTCGTCCATCACCGCCTCGCTCCGATTCGACGGTTCTCTCAACGTCGATCTCAATGAGTTCCAGACTAACCTGGTCCCTTACCCTCGTATCCACTTCCCCCTTGTCGCCTACGCACCAATTGTCTCTGCCTCCAAGGCTGCTCACGAGGCCAACTCGGTCCAGGAGATGACCATGTCCTGCTTCGAGCCTTACAACCAGATGGTCAAGTGCGATCCCCGCCACGGCAAGTACATGGCCACCTGCCTGTTGTACCGCGGTGATGTCGTCCCCAAGGATGCGCACGCCGCTGTGGCCACGCTCAAGACCAAGCGCACCATCCAGTTCGTCGACTGGTGCCCCACTGGATTCAAGCTTGGTATCTGCTTCCAGCCTCCTCAGCTGGTGCCCAACGGTGACCTTGCCAAGGTCAGCCGCGCTGTGTAAGTTGAATTAGGTGCCCCTTGCTTTATTGGAAACTAACGGTTTGACAGCTGCATGCTTTCCAACACCACGGCTATCGCTGAGGCTTGGTCCGCTCTCTCTACCAAATTCGATCTCATGTACTCGAAGCGTGCTTTCGTTCACTGGTACGTTGGTGAGGGTATGGAGGAGGGTGAATTCTCTGAGGCTCGCGAGGATTTGGCTGCCCTTGAACGCGACTACGAAGAAGTCGCCACCGACTCGATCGAGGGCGAGGGAGATGTCGAGGCCGAGTACTAAGCAGAGAAAGGCCCCAGTGGCAGTCTGGCGTTATAGGCCGAAGAAGGTTGTGGCATCTTATTCCGAAGCCGAGGACTGGACCCTCGGCTTCTACTAACAGCAGCATTCTACTTCGTCTCTACGGTCATCGTGCATAAGTTCTTCCAAGGAGGAAAGAGTTCGGCTTCGTTTGCGAGGATAGTGGAGAGTGATTAGAGGATGTCTAATTTGTCTGAGTGGTAAAAAAGCAAAGCTGTGGTAGGAAGCTCAGTATACACTTTGTAAATCCGTCCTACTACTTTTAATAGTACCTGTCCACCAAGTTCAGGGTTGACCTCTTGCGTGTGTCTAATATTATATTTAGAGGCCTCTGTCAGCAGATGATGACCTGGTCGGTGCATTCGTCAGACCGAAGGTAGAGGAGGTCAAGTACGAATCCTGACGGGAACAAAAGAAGGCTGGCATGCTGTGATTGGACATCTATCGTGTTCTTCCCGACATCTGACAAGTCATGGTTGATGCAGTGTGACGGGCTGGGAGCGGAACGGCCCAATAGGATGTGTCATTTCATATCGGCTCGATGATACACCCCCCTCCTCTTGAAGACGATTGAGCGAGAGGAAGCTCCTCTGCCAGTCGCGGGCTGCCCTCTAGAAAAGGCCTGCATACGCAGTGGGAATTGGAGGACGGGGTAAAGCCACAACAACGTCTATTCATTCCAGATATGGACATTGCAGGAGCTCGTGACTCGAATTGGAGAAGGGTTGGTAGGTGTGGGATGGAGTTGAAGAAGGGGGAGGGAGCTTCACCTTGGGGGTACCTTGACTGCTTGGGTATAGGAAAGGGAGATATTACGTATGTCTAGGTAGGTACTTAGCTGTCGCATTAGCTTTCAAGCTATTAATGTTGCTTATTTATTCCTAGAGGCTTATATCAAGAGTGACATATCTATAAGAACTAGAAGGGAATATAGATGGGAAGCATTAAAGCAAGAGTACATTTGAAGTCCAGGTTTACTCATATTCCCGTACAGCCGTATTAAAGCAAAAGGTAGCATGCAGGAGTGAAGTACACAGAAAATGGACTGAAGGCTTGGAGGATGCAGGTACATAGGTACAAGAATCCAAACATGGATGGCGGTACGCCGGAGCTTACAGCGATCGAGGGAGCCCTGTAAAGAGAACTCCAACCACCAACCTCCTCTAGGTACTGTACTAGTAGCGAAAAGCGAAGAGTTGGAGACCAAAAGTATTCCACCTTAACCCGACACTAATAATATTGCCTACCTGCTACCAACGAGCCAACAGCTTCCTACCCGCCCGTAGGTCTGGCTCGACACCTCCTGTTGCCAGAAGCTGTTCGCAAGTTGCAAACGTATTACATGTACTGACTGATTCATCATCTCCCGCATCCTCCTATACTCGATACTTTATTATTCCTCGCCGAGCTCTGCACTTTCCCACCCCATCCACAGGTAGCTCGGCTGCGCGACCATGTCTGCCGAAGCCAGCGTCGAAACGGGTGAGTCGTCGTCTACCGTCCTTCTAGAGCTAGCTATCCGCAAACCAAATGCCTCGCCTCTGTTCCTGTATACAGACAACCGGCTGGGAAAGCTACATGTGCTATGAATCAATATTATTGGTACAAGCGACAGCCCTGGTGACTGACGCCTTGTTTTTCTTTTGTAGCCGCGCCAAACCTCAACCTGACTCCCGAAGAGAAGCGAGTGTACGGTCAGCTATTCCGACAGGCCGACACAGATAATGTCGGTGTCGTCACTGGTGATGTAGCTGTGAAGTTCTTCGAGAAGACCCGGCTGGACTCGCGCGTCCTTGGAGAGGTCGGTTTTGCCTTGCCAGTCTCTCATACTCACCGATCCCGTGCTCACCTCTTTCCATCAAACCAGATCTGGCAGATAGCCGACCAAGAGAACCGCGGCTTCTTGACCCCAGCAGGCTTCGGAATCGTCCTTCGACTCATTGGCCATGCCCAGGCAGCACGCGAACCCACCGCCGAACTCGCTCTCGAACCGGGCCCCTTGCCGAGGTTTGACGGCATCAACATTGGTCCTCCGCCGCCAGCTCCCGCACCCTTGCAGACACAAGGAACAGGCAGTGTCCCTATCAGAATACCGCCCCTGACCCCCGAGAAAGTGTCCCAATATGCAGGACTTTTCGAAAGACAACACCTTCAAAACGGGGCTATGCTGCCTGGTGACCAAGCGAAGAACATCTTCGAGAAGTCGGGGTTGCCTAATGAAGTGCTTGGGCGCATCTGGCAGCTCGCAGACACAGAGCAGAGGGGGGCGCTGGTCATGACTGAATTCGTTATAGCCATGCACTTGCTCACTTCCATGAAATCTGGCGCCCTGAAGGGTCTACCCAACATTCTCCCTGCCGCTCTCTATGAAGCTGCTACGAGGCGTGGATCTGCGCCCAGGCAGAGCCCTACCACCACAGGGCCACCGATGACAGCCATACCACGACAGTTAAGTGGTGCAGCCCAGGTCCGAACGAATAGTCCTCTGGGAAGACCTCCCATAGGCCCGCAGGCAACAGGTCTAGCACCGCAGACCACTGGTAGTGACTGGTTAATTACACCTACAGACAAGGTCAGGTTCGACCAATTCTTTGCCGATTTGGACAAGTCCAATAAGGGGTTCATCACTGGCGAGGAGGCTGTCCCCTTTTTGAGTCAGTCGGGTCTGTCTGAGGATGCTCTTGCCCAGATCTGGGACCTGTCAGACTTCAAATCCGAAGGTCAATTGAATAGGGACACCTTTGCTGTTGCTATGTATCTTATTCGACAGCAAAGAAGCAGGAGAGATGTGCCGTTACCTACAACACTGCCCCCAAATCTTATTCCTCCGTCCATGCGGACCCAGCCTCGAGCGCCCGCTGGACCATCACCTTTTGATGCGCCGGCTCCCGCTCCTCCGCAACCACCTCCGCAACCTAAATCTGCTCTAGATGATCTGTTCGGTCTCGATGCATCTCCAGCTCCCCCGTCCAGTCCACCCCCGGCCTCATCGACACAGGGAGGTTTCGGCGCAAAGGACCCGTTTACAAGTGGCTCGTCTGTATCTCCTGCTCAAACTTCCCCGACTGGCAATACGTTCAAGCCGTTCATTCCTTCTTCTTCCTTTGGCAGGACCTTGACCGCGAATGATACTGGTGGATCAAATTCTTCTGCCCAAAGGCACCCTCCGCCATCTGCCATGGACGATCTTCTTGGAGATAACGATCCGGAGATAAGCAAAAAGCTGACCAATGAGACTGCGGAACTGGCGAACCTATCTAACCAGGTAGGGTCCTTATCAAAGCAGATGCAACAAGTCCAGGGTCAACGAACGTCAACACAGAACGAGATCAATCAGGCAAGTGAGCAGAAGAAGAACTTTGAGCAGCGCCTCTCTCAACTGCGCACACTTTACGAGAAAGAAGCAAAGGATGTACAGACTTTGCAAGAGCAGTTGAAGAATATAAGAGACGAGACCAGGAAGCTCACCGGCGAGATGGTAACTATCGATGGTCAATACCAAGACCTACAGACCCAGCATCGCCAAGTGGTCCAAGCTCTGCAGGCGGATCAACAGGAGAACTCGAGTCTCAAGCAGCGCATCAGCGCGGTCAATGCGGAGATCGCCCAACTGAAGCCGCAAATTGAGAAGCTTAAATCGGAAGCCCGTCAGCAGAAAGGGCTGGCGGCTATAAACAAGAAGCAATTGTCGACCAACGAAGGCGAGCGTGATAGAATGAAGAACGAGGTCGAGGACCTCACCAGAAGCAACGAGGAGTTCTCTCGTCAAGCCAATGCTAGTTCGCCAGTAGCTGCCCCTGCTCAAGTGGTAAGCCCAGCACCGTCGACGACTAGTGCGAACAATCCCTTCTTCAGACGAACGGGAAGTACAGACATCATGGGTGCCTTCACTTCTCCCCCACTCAAACCATATGGTGGCGACAGATCTTTCGACGAGATATTTGGTGGGGTCGCATCGAGCAACACTTCTAGTACGCCCCCACCACCGACTTCGTTCAAACAGCAGAACACTGGGGCTTCGACTGCTAGCATCGGCTCTTTCAACACTCCCACAGGCTCTACGCCTACCGTGAGTCGTCAGGTCACCTTGAATGCTGAACCTCCAGCTCCTCCTGAGTCGAGGCAGATGAGCTCGAGTTATCTACCGATGGGTGGTGCGTCTGAGTCGTTGAGCTCATCTCGGCAAGTTTCGCCTCCTGTAAGCAGGTCTGGTGACCATGGTGTTGGTGCAGGTCTGGCGATGCTGGAACCCAATGTTACCGGTCAAAGTGGGACATCCGCCTCTGACACTAGCAAGAACACACAAAATGACAAGAGGTCGATGAACTCGAACAGTGAGGCCCCTATCCCCGGTGCGTTTCCTGACGATACTCCGACCGACAATGGCCCGTCAACAGCCTCTGGTGGCAACAACAGAGATAGTGACCCATTCGCTAGTATGAAGCAGTCCGGTAATGCGAAGGACGACTTTGAGTCGGCTTTCGCGAGCTTTGCGGGCTCGTCCAGCAAAGCACAGGACAAGTCTAGCAAGGACTCTGCGAATGCTTTCTCCAGCTTCAACACAGAGTTCCCCCCCATCTCCGAGCTGGAGCGTGATGATGAGTCGGACTCTGCTAGTGAAGGAAATCGATTCGATGATGATTTCGCCCCTTCGCAGGATAAGGCCACCGAAGCTGATACACCCAAAGGCCCGGCTTCCCCGGTTGCCATGACTTCCACGGAACCAGATGCCTCGGGAGAGGGTTCAGCTCCCAAGTCCCACGTATCCCAGCCGTCAAAGTATGACCTCCTGATATTCAACGCGTTCATCCCAGCCAACCATTATACTAATACTAACTTAAGCCTAAGTGACTTGTCGTCCTTCCCGGAGCCGCCGAAGGTATCGCCTACTTTCCCTCCTCCGGCCCAGACAGAGGATCCCTTTGCGCCCGCGCCCTCCACCGTCACGAACACTGCTCCCGTGGCGCCCAAGGGAGCCTTTGATGACCTCGACGATGATTTTGAAGGCCTGGAAGATGCTAAGGAAGGATCAGCCGATGATGAGTTTGCGAGCATCTCGAGATCTAATCTTGATGACTTCAACCCAGTCTTCGACAGCAGTCCCCCGCCGAGCCAGCCGAAGACCGAGTCAACCAATGCTTCTAACGCCTTCGGAATCGATAGTAGTTATGACTTCGGTACTGTCTCGTCGAACTCGGCCACCGCAGCTGATGCCCCTACAACTAGCAACACGGCGAGCACAGCAGCAGCATCTGGGAAAGCGCAAGACCACGATTGGGATGCTCTTTTTGCCAGCCTCGACTCTCCCAGCGAGATGAACGCTGGCGGAAAGAGCGGCGAGGAGGGCAAAAGTCCGGTACAGGGCCAGACCCTGGGCAGGCCCGTCACCGTTGGCAGGGCCCTGACGGAAGAGGGAACACACGACGACCCTATTGTCAAGAATTTGACAGCGATGGGCTACTCCAGGGCCGACGCCATCGGCGCCCTGGAGAAATTTGACTATAACCTGGAGAGGGTAAGTGACAGCTCATGACTTTCTAACAGCTCACGCCTTTCTAAACTCGTAAAAACCCCCCACAATGACCAATAAGCTGACCCATCTGAAGGCTGCGAACCACCTGGCAAGCCAGTCGTGATCCTCTCCGGCATCCTATTGAAAAATACGCCGACACGGCAGAACATGACCACATGGGAAGGGGAAAGAAAATAAATCAATTGGTTTTTGTTCATGAGAGATACCTCACTTGCATAGGCGACGCGAGGCTGAGAGCCTTCATTTTTTTTCTCTGTCAAATCTTCTTTTTCTTGTTCAAGTTTGACGACGCGATCCCATTCTCATTCTGATGGGAAAGGGATTTTTTTTATTGAGGCCCCTATGGGGTGTGTGGAAGTGTGTATGGACAGGGCACAGTTGAAAATACTGGAAAAGGGGGAGAGAGAGAGACTGCGGTCTTTTTTTTGTTGGAGAGGGAGAGGGAGACCCGGGGGAAGAGAGAGAGGAAGAGAAATGACTATAATGTATACTTCTGTATGTAACCTCCACGCGAATACATACCCCTGCCTTGCACTATGCCACTTCCACTTCCACCACCATCAGTATTGCCATTCCCATTATTAGTAACCGGGCTAGTGTTGTGTGCTCTGGTTTTGTAAGGGGGTGCTGGGCAAGCGAGGGGATGGCTCGCGTGGTTGTAGGAATGAAGTATAAGATTTGGGAACGGGGAATGTATCGAGCGAAGCCGACGAGTCCAGTCCGGGTCAGTTCGATTCAAAAGTAAGGAGGGGGGGGGGGGGGGGGGGTAAAGGAGAAGTAAAGTAAGATAAATAAATATACATATCAATAGTATATACCTCGAAGCGCCTGTTTGTTGATAACACATATACACCGGGTTCATATCCCGAATAGATAGTTTAAGTAACAACACCCACGTTGGCCTCGGAAAGAACGCCACGCTAATCTACGATAATCACCTCGGTAGGTTAACTGCCTATGTATCCATGGACATCAATCATACTGTAAGTTCATAGAAAAGATCACGACCAAATATATGGATACCAGAACTACTACATGCACCCATACCCCGGTCTCAGGTACACGTATAATAATAAGCCGGAGCCGGAGCCGGAGGAGAAGGAGAAGGAGGTGAAGGAGTCGGAAGAGGAGAAGAAGAAGGAGAAGGAGAAGGGGCAGGTCGTCCGTTTTCAACGCCATTCCTCTTATTCTTCTCACTCCCCTTCTCATACTCATTCTCATACTCATACTCATTACCACCATTATCCGCTGATTGATACCACCTACTACTGCTGCGACTCCAGCCGTACGTAACCGGCGTTGGTGTTCCTCCACCGGATGATCCCCCGGTTACCGGGACTCCTGGATCGAGTCGTAGACACCGCCACTCCTCTTGTTGGTGGTGGTGAAACTGAAACTGAGGTGGCGGCGTAGTAGTAAAAAGAGGTAGGAGGAGAGGTGGAGGAGGATGTGGATGCCGGTTGCGTGGGTTAGGGATTTTCCGCAGGACCCCTTCCAACCCTTCCGGTAACTTCGCCCCCTTTTGGCTATTACTACGCTTGCGATCACGTTCGACGTAGATCATGTAGAGCAGGATGATGAACCAGATGAAGAACCAGGTGAGTAGGACGCCGAGGAGGATCTTGGCACATGTGGGGAGTTGGTGGTTGACGGAGGAGGAGGAGCCGGCGGCGGCGCCGGAGTAGTGGTGGTTGGACGATGAGGTTGAGGTGGTGCTCTTGTGCCCTCCGCCACTGCTGATACCTTTACCTCCTCCGCCTTTGGAGTGAGGGTCCGGGTCCGGGTCCGGGTCGCGCGGGGATAAGTGGAAGGGGTGGGGTTGGGTGATGTAAATTTTCGATGGTTTTCGGGTGAAGGTTTTAAAGATCTGGAGATATCGTAAATGCGAATTTGAATATGGCTACCTAGGTAGTTTTCTTGATATTTATGTTGAGATGGCGGAAGTCCTAGGTCGATATGCGTCGGGAAACATTGACCGAGCTATCGTAGACGAGGATAGGTACTCGGCGTGATGCCTGAGATGGTTTATCTGCTCGTTCAAATCTTGCGGTTTGAGTACCTCAAGTATGGCAGGCGCGTGTATGGACGATTGTTAAGTAGCTACTGAATGCCTTTCATCTTATGGCAATGATGATGGTGAGGCGGCGAACTAGATGGAGAGTAGGTTGATTGATAGAGATGGGAACTTAGTGAAGAGAAATCACTCTTCCGAGACAGATTTGAGAAGACCCTTTCAATCGAGATAAGTGACAGCCCGAGAAAAAGAGCCTGGCTGGCTGACTGACTGCGCATTATTGACGATCCCGGCTGCGTTATAAGAAGTGTAAATACAGGTACTTACCAGTAGGTCTGGGGATTCTGCCTTGGCGGCAAGAAACCCTGGCTCTTACATCTTGTCAGCTTGTTCTTCATCTTCCACGACTATCACCTAACCAGAAGAAACGGCCAGTCCTGGGGATTCCTAGCAGTCAATATGTAGCAAATCTGGCACTGTGACGTGATCCTTTTTTCGCTCCATTTTGACTGTTTGCGCGGCAGTACATATGTAAAGCCGGCGCATTTCACGGCGCATTCTTCGTGAGTCGATATTTTCAGTTTGCCCTCTGGTAAGTACGTAAGGCCCGCCCGCCTGCTCAGCCTCAACTGCTCCATTTACCACTCATTTGGACAGGGTTATTGAAGGACAAAGATGGTAGCCAAAAGGCATGCCTTGCTGGGTGTTTAGGCTCCGGCAAACGGTGACCGATGGGCTGCGGGCCGCGGGATTCCCATGTCAGCGCCCGATGGTTTGAAGATATCAGCGGATCGGAACGCCTAGTCTATACGACGATTTACCTGCAATTGATCGCACTCTTCTACTCTTCATCTATGCGCATCATGTCTGCTAGCAAGTTCTCGGGAGATACTCACTCTCTGGGTTCGCGTCGCGAGACTTTATGGATCACAGGGTATCTATCTCATGTGCTCTATGCCATCCCATGTCAGCCTACAGATCCCTCGGGACTCTGTATGTCAGAATCCTGCTTGTATTTACTTTGCATCACTTCTATCTACAAACCAGACTTAGGGCAAGTCTATCAAGATTCCGAGATAACCTCCAATTTTTGGCGCCCTACTTCTCCAAAGATCCTTATCCGTCATCTAAGTACATGAAGCGATTGTCATCGCCGAATATGCTCGCCACCTTTCCCTTCCTTCTCATGGCGGACTACCACTCTGAGCCTATCGTACTCTCAATGACCGCCACTCCGCTCTTTCTGGGGCACAAGATCGCGCCTGAGGGGGTTATGTCGAGTAGCCCAACGTTATCATCCGAGATCCAGTCTCGGGGTATGAAAAAGTGGCGTTTGACTGCACTGTACCCTCGAGTCGACTTGAGATGCCACGTGCAAACTCGCAATGATCGATCTAGGAAGACGAGACGCTCGTTTCTGAGAACGTTGAGGGGAACCTCGATCTGTTCGAGGACATCAGGTGGTATGTCCCTCACAGCAGCTATGGTTGAGTCGTTCGTGTCGTCAGTATCCACAAGACCATCAAACAGCGTGAACCTGGAGCGGATGCTTGCTGATGAGATGCGCCTGGAGATTTGCAATAGAATGAGACCTTTGCAGTGAGTCAGTGTCGCCTTCTCTGCCGACTCCTTGGCTTCTGGGTGTCTCTCTGCTAAATCCCCTGGATTCGTGTTTGCCCCTGTTGTCTTGTCAGACAGAGACACTTGAGGCAATGAGGAAGCCGTGGCTAAGTCCCATCTGGACACTTCGGACATGTCAGTCCATGCGTACACTACGCATATTGTCGGCGTCACAGAAAGAACGTATTCCTGTGATGATGGATGGAGAATCCATTTGGCGGTTTCCGGTGTTATTCCACTACTAGGCCCCCCTCGATAGGAGACGGGCTCGAGTGCCCAGACTTGCACCGCTTTTCTGAAAACGACGAGCACCATCTTCGAATCGGGGGACAGAAGGAGCTGCATGATGCCGCCGGATTCCTTATTTGCTTTGAATCTGGCCAACCGACGGTGTTCCCATCCAGATGGTGTTGAAGCGATGCTCAGGACAGTAATGCGCCCCCCGACCTCAGCGTAGGTGAGACGAGTATCGTCCTTGCTCCAAGCCATCTGCTCCACACCAATACCAGTCGCTGTACGGCCAATTTCGACTCTTCGTGCAGTGCTGTAGTCAAGGAGAGCGATCGTGCCCTCATCATCGCCTATTGCAGCAACAGACTTGGAGGACATGAAAGAGAGTAGGTGTACCGACGTAGGATTGTCCGCAAATGTTTCAGATGCGTAGTTGGATTGTTCGATGCTCTCCTCGGGTGCTTGGCTGCTGGCCGGGTTGTCATCTTCAGCAGAAAGCCGAACCAGTGCGTTGGGTTCCCATATGTTGCAAGAGCTGCCTCGAATATCGAGGAATCTTCGACCATCTGGACTAAAGCAAAAGGCGGGTGTCATATCGTCAGAGGTCAACTGATAAATAAGGGTGAATGTCTGGTAATCGTAGAGTTTGATGGTCCCTTGGACTCCGCGAATCGCATATACTGATCCGTCGGGGCTTATGTGAATATCCCAGGGCCATTGCGCAGTGTCTGGAGCCTGTTCTTGGTATGTACCTTCTAAAATATTGAGCCTGAACAGATATCCGTCTTCGAATAAGCCCATGAGTTCTTCACTGCCGGGATGCCATGATATCTGCCTCACGAACGGCGATGCAGATGATGTCCGAGCGTGTCTGCTATCACGGTTGACTCGCGTCAGCACCCTGGCAGGACGAATAGACCATATAGTCATTGGAAACCTTCTGTATGCTGCTGCAATTTTCGTATTATCAGGGCTGATCGCAAGCGCTGCTGGTGAGTTCAGATAAGTTCCTTCCAATGCTTCAATGTCATTCAAAAGGAGAGGGTCAACGGTTGACCAGCTACCCTTGCTCCCTAGAGTTGCCTCCAAAACGCAACGGCGATCGGTCCCTGCCATTAACTGTGTATCGTCTTTGACAAAGCTCAAGCACATGGCTTGCATATCGGGAGAGTTATTGATGGTATTTAGGAGGAGACCGGACTGAGAACTCCATATCTTCGTCGTTCTCGGCCCATACGTAGCAATGCGATCACCATTGCTGCTGAAACATATGGACAGAATGCTTTCTCCGTGATCCATTGTCGTTACCCGATGGAAGGTGGTGCAGTCAAACGTCGAGATTATTCCAGTACTGTCAACGACAGCGAGGTAGCGATAAGAGCAGCTCAGGAGAGTTGCTTGATGCTCACTTCCCACCGATACTCTAGCCAGACAGTCATCCCAGTCGTCCGATAACCCCTTCACCCGCAGGGATGAGAAATCTTTCACGAACGTTTGGTAGATAGCAGAGCTTTGGGGGCAGAATGGAACAATGCCATGGTGAATAGACTCGGGGTCCTGAGATAAGCTACTACCGAATCTGCCAGGAATCTTCAACAGGTCCCTAGACCATGACTCAATGAATTCGAGGTCCTCGAATCGCCGGAATGAAGGTTCTCGAGTCACGTCGAAATTACGCTTTCGCTTGACGAAAATGGTCAAACGTCGTGACGTTTCGATCAAAACGTGCAGCTGCCCAAGTGATGCCAGAACCTGGATCCATATGAGAACAGACGACTCCCTGAAGAATTTGATCAAAGTATCGAGCTGTTCGTCAGAATCGTCTGCGTAGCTGACAGTCCTCAAATGGTGGTACCAGGAGGTCGCCCGATAATGAAGGAACTTCGAGCCGCCACTCGATACCTTAGAGCGAAGGGTCTTATCCATGAATACGGAAATGGATTTCTCAAGAATCTCACGGTTCGCAGCGACCGAGTCCAAGGAAAACGGAAGCCGTTCAGATGAAATAAGATAGTCGCGGGCTGTCTGGTGGACCAGTCCGATTTGATCCTGGCCCTCGATCACGACAAACTGCCCACAAAGCCTGTTCACTGTGCTTGCAATGTCCAGGATGTGCCCAAAATCTTGCTCTACTAATGCAGAAAGCTCAATAATGGACACCGACCGACGGGCATACATAGCCCACACCAGCAGCTGCCGCGAGAGGTTCCGGTCAGAAGGCCGCCTGATTGCTGCTATGGAGTCGACCATACGTTGGTATAGCGCGTCCATTCCAGGCGGTAGTTCGTCGAGTGCGTCTCTCACGTCCTCGTCGGTATTGCATTCCTTGATCTCTTCCAGGATGAGATAAACCCACAGAAAGTTGTCGTGTGCCTGTTCCAGAATCCTGCTGATCACTTTGTCCTTGACAACAGGGTCCCAGCCAAGGTACTGCAGTTCCTCTTCAACATATATGCGCATATCGGTAAGGTCACCGTCTATCGAGACAGTGGACAAATGCACCTTTGCTCCTATGCGTCCAAATGAAGTAGAGAGGTTAGGACTGGGTCTGCTGATGACAATAACATGAATCGGCGTCCCCGATTCCCTGATATCACCCAGAAGCTCTAACGTCTGCTGTGCTGAGTTGGACTCATCGAGAGCGTCAATCACCCAGTACAGGGGGGGGCAGAAGTCCATCTTGAAGAGCAAATTAAGGAAAACTTTCTTCCAGGTCGACTTCCAATCAGCCTCTTTAGGTTTGTAGCTACCTTCGGCAAGGTCTACCAGGGATTTGCGAAAGGCTGGAACTTGGCGGGCGAGCTGGAATGCCAACGATCTAAGGAGTGAAGACACTGAGCGCTTGGTCTCATCTCCACCCCGGAAGAAGAAATACTGTACGTGTGCGCCCTTATCACGCAGGTGTTCGACCAGAAACGCTGCCATGACAGATTTTCCACGGCCAGGGCGACCATGAACCCATAGAAGTTCGTGGCTCAAGGGTGTACAAGTCCATGACCGCACATGTGGCTGTTCAAGAATCCATTCGCAGGTATTCTCTGCCTTTCGGCTTAGAAAGTAATTCAAGTCATGTTCCGTGTTGTCAGATAGAGACAAGAGTGTCCTGACAATCTCGAGTTCCTCCTGTGTGGACCGGATGTCTCAAGCACTAGTCAGCTTACGAAAAAAAAAGGAGAAGAGTCTATCGTCATCCTTACCTTGCTCCGAACGCGTTGAAACGAGGGCCTTTAGGGCCCCCAAAACCGCTCGATAATTAGGGTCATTCACACTCGCAAACTTACAGACGCCGTGGTGGTCGGCGTCGAGTGATCGGGAAATTTCTCCTGGGTAGCCAAGTTTTGCCGTATCTTCGTCGAGTATCATCTGCAATCTCCTTTAGCTTTGTGCGACATTCAAGTTTGCAGGATCGGGTTATTAGACGCACAGTAGAGCTCAACCCAAGCGAGGTCTGTAGTGTCTCATAGAATGAGAATATTTGCAGGGAGGGGGCGATGTGGCGGAATTGTTCATTCACATTCTTTAGGAAAGATCCGTGTTTTCCAAGCTCCGTAACATATTGTTTCGGCGTCGTCCGAAAGCTCACTGACAGCAATCTGTTCAGGAGCTCGGACAGATCGGATCCTCGATGCGGCGTGGAAAGGAACACTACAGCTTTGATCGACTGGCTGATGTCCGAATACCGACTGTCCAGCTGCGCGTCGAGGTACGCCTGAGTTGATAAAATTGTAAGCACGGCTCATAGCCTTCTTTGGATCGATACCTCGAACCTTTTTGAATACCAAACCGCCCATAGAATGCGTTACAAATATCAAAGGTGACTAGTAGTCCGTTAGTTCAATGAGCTGCTCATATGAACGATCAAGCATACCTGGCCTAGGTTGAAACTGTGACCTTCTCCATTCCTGCCGTAGAGCATGTCAAACAGGAGGTTCTTGGCAAAATCAGATATGCCCAAGACGCTACTCTGTGACGCTGAGCGGAACTCTGCGTTGTACCCGAACGTGAAGATCCTCGACCGACCAACATCCGGATCGCTGGGGAGCCATTTCAGGGGCCAACATAGTTCAAGGTCGTGATCTTTTGACCATGTCAGCCTGCTCGAGCCACCCAGTCCGTGTATAAATATTATATCTGCCGACGGGTCTCCCTTGGGAGTATGTATGAGCGTGAGACCGAGTGGATCGTCCTTCCGTTCAAGCGGTCGCGACTTCGATCGAACGGATAATGTCGCTTGGCGAAGCGACGTATCTGATTGGCGTTGATGTTGGCTCTGAAGACTACCTTTTCGAAAGGAACTACTTTCACGGTCCTCCTCACTAAATAATGTCTGGTCGGAATCAGCGCCGGGGCTCTTGCTACGGTCGATATGGTCTGTGGTCGGCCCCGAAGGCGTCGTGGATCCAGCCGCTAGTTGCGTGTCACTTATTCGACGGCTCTTGGAGGACGAGAAGAATCTTCGGTTAAACTGCAGTCTTGATCAGCGCACAGACGTCCTTCAGGTAGTCCTTAGGGGGTATGTTAGAATTGAAGGGAGCGGAACTCTGACCATGATGGACCATGCCTTATGAGAAGGACTATCTACGGAAAACCCATAACCGGAATAAGTTTGAAGTCGGCTTTTCTTGTCGGAGCGAGCACTCTACGAGCACTGCCTAGGATTGAAAACAAGACCTCGCTATGAGCTGAGGACCAAAGTGCATTCTGAAGTCAGCTCGGGTGTGCAAACAGAGCGAAAGACCAACATCGCGACAGCTTGATCACAGCCTCTTGTTGTTCGCGGGGCCGAGTCCAGTGTAACCCTCCCATACGATCTCAGCAACTCGGAAGCCAGGCTGCCAGGGTAGTACCTATACAGGGATGTAGATAGGACGTATCTAGAGCGCTTACGCGGGGACAGGGGATTCTACGCCACCGTACCCAGACCCCTCACCCCTCTCGTAGAGCCGTGCATGGGTAAGTAATGGAGAGAATGAATGAACTTCATCAGAATCCTCGCGACTTGCGCATGGAATTTGTTATGTTTTTGACCGTTATACTTCCAGAACAGTAATACAAGGATTGGACCACAACGGCCGACTTACAGGGAAACGGAGAACAGCTGCATAGAACCGTGACCGAACATTGCACTCGGTTCAGATGTTGACTTGGGGCATAATTACGGAATATCGCTATTTTTGTCTGAAGATCAGGCAAGTGAGGGAACACCACCAAGTTTTCACAGCTTCCTATGACGTGACTGTGTTAATCTTGGTGGTCCTATGAACCTCTCAACCCTCGAATCTGACTGGATGCTATGCTTCACTCTGTGCAAGTCTCGACGCTCTCCATTTGGGTCCTACTTTGATCTCAGCAAGGACCAATGGACCGGATAAAGCATTCAAAAGCCCTAAGATCGTAAAATACCAGCCTGGGCCTAAAGCGTCTATCAAGGGCTGCAGTAAAGCCAGTCCACCAGCAGCCAGAGCACATCTCACAATGTTGGCCGACGCAGCTGCGGTGGATGACCGGTTCGGGTTCAGATCCGTAAGCAAGGTCCCGAAAGCCTCCAAAAATCAGCTTTCCGCGTATCGTAGAGGAGGAGGAACGTTTCTGAACCTACCACGAACAATGCTGTCTGGGTAAAACCAACGATTGTTTGCAGAAGGAGAGGCACAGATACATGCTTGTTCGGTGAATCAGCATTATGGTCAGTGTCTCTTGCGAAGTTAATAAGCTTACCACTCGCCTCTCGATAGTCCATCCATAGCCTATCATCGACACTGCGGCAAGGCCAATGAGATAATACGAGCTTCCGAGTCGAGCTAGCTCTATAGGGAAATTCTGTGATCTTTGATGGACATCTTCCATGCCTGATGACTTTGCGACCTTAGCATAGTCACGATTCAATACCCGGCCTGCTACCAGTCAGTAGAGCTCCCACAGAACATGATGCTGACTCACCCCATATATAGGTGCTCAAGAGACAACCAAGACCGAAAGGGATATAGATCAGACCAGCTTGCAATTCCCTATATCCGTAGATGTCGATGAATAGCGTTGAGAGGGACGCTTGGATGCAACAATAAGTTGCGTAATAGATCCCATTACAGAGTAGCACAATGAAGACTTCCTTGATTAAGAGCAGCTTCAGGCAGGCCAGAGGGTTCGGTAAGGAGAATTTGCTTTCCTGCTGATTCTGACCTGTGCGTTCGTGCGGATGCTGCTCTCTCGAGAGAAACCGAATAAGTGGCCTGTATATTCCAGTATGATAGATGTCACCGTTGCCGACAATGCTGCGAGCTGTCTCTGGGAGTACCATGAAAATCACGAGTAGAACCGTGCCTCCAATGATAGCCAAAAACCAGAATATCCATTTCCAGCCAAGTCGGGCTGCAATTATACCGCCGAGTACGGGACCGAGGGGTGGTGCAACGTTAGGGCTGGATTGAATCAGCAAACTCAGACACTGGATGCGGTACGCCTTCATGATGTTACCCCAACAACGACACTCCGACGTAGAAGCCTCTTTCCGCGGGCTCGGCAATGTCAGCAATGACGCCGTATCCTAGCGATATGGTTCCTACACGAAGCTGTCAGTAATCGTTCCAGTCGAGGACGCGCGACGTACCAGAACTTCCCGCACTTTGAACCATTCTCAACACCAGGAGGGCCGCGTAGGAGTTCTGGAGCGCCAGACCGATATTGGCAACGAGGTAAACCGACAATGCGAAGATGTAGATAGGCCTTCTACCCAGCTTGTCGGCGGCGTTGCCCAGAATCGCGGGCGTGATGCCCGAAACTATCATGTAGGTCGTGACGGCGAGATCCACGAGCCCGACCGTGGTGTTCAGCCCCTCCGCGATTGAGTTGATCGCAGGATAGAAGATGAAACTGCTCATTGGCGAGAATATGCCGGCAACCGCGGTCAACAAGACAATCCAGCGTTTCTGCCAGATGCTAAAGACGGAATAGGGGGCCGCATCCACGTCGGCATTGCCACAATCAGGTACTTCTCCCTCCGGGACGATATCCGCGACCTTTTCGTTCGACATGATGACTTGCCGGTAGAGACCTTGTAGAGCGCCACGATGAATTCGCTTTGCAGCAATGAAAACGCTGAAAGGTTCGGCCCGAGGCAGCTATGTTGTGTTACCCCGAGCTTACTGGAAACCCCGCGGCCGAGCCCCTGAACCCGGTTTGTATTGGCCAATCACATCAGGGGACTTGCCGCCGGCACGTACATATCGCAGATGGATTTCGGCCGCATTATCACGACCTGTGCTGCCCGTACAATGATTGGCACTCGCTCATGCAGGTATACTCTGCAGCGGAGGTGGCGTATGCTGATCGTTGAAATACTGTACTTAACTAACCCCAGGATACGTCTTCTCTTGCTTTACGAGAATCTTCACACCACTGCTATTACATATTCAGATTGGTTCAAAGTGGACGCGGTTGAAAGTTCATCACAGGAAAGTTCATCACAGGAAATGGCTCTTCAACTCCAAAAGGAGCTCAGAGAGCAATTGACATCGCTGAGCGAGTCCTCCAGGGGCGAGATTCCTCTAGATGAAGCTGTTATTCGTGGTATGTTGGACTGAATTGCTCCTAAGCTGCGAAAACCGCGAGACGTGAGAGAGCTGATTGGGCAATTTTGACGAATATAGCTCTCCCTCAGGGTATGAAAGCAGAATCTGCTTTCAGCTACGGAGTGTCAGCATGGTCGTTCACAGCGAAAGTGAATGCCACTGATGCCAATGGGCAGCCGACCCCCTTTTTCTTGAAGGTACCTTGCACCGGGTCCTATATATTTGATGAAATCCCCCCCGCCTACGCTCTTCCCCGTCTGCGCTCTTCCTGACTTCCGACTAACAAATATCCCGCGTCCTCCAGTACGTTGCAGGCGAATTGGGCAAGCATCAGCTTGAAGGCGAGTTCACCGGCATGACCGAGCTGCACAAGGTCGCGCCCAGGTTTGTGCCTAAGCCGGTAGCCTGGGGACAGCTCAAGAGCTCTGCACAAGAGACATACTTCTTCTTGATAGAGTTCAAGAAATTCGGACCGGGTCTGCCAGACCCGGTGCTCCTCGGTGAGCGATTGGCCGCCATGCATCTTCAAAGCGCGTCTCCCAACGGCAAGTTCGGGTTCCCCGTTCAAACCTTTGACGGGGCGCGGTTGCAGTACGTCGGCTTTGAAGACAAGTGGACGCCGTTCTTTGCGAAGCTTCTCGACGTCGCCTACAACCAAGCGGTAGAGACGAACGGATTCTGGCCCGAGCTAGACATCGTGTACAAGCGAGTGCAGTCCCACCTCATACCGCGACTCATTGGGGCCCTGGAGTCTGACGGGAGGTCCGTCACCCCCATGCTGATCCACGGGGATCTGTGGGACGGCAACCTTGCGGTCGAAAGCGAGACCGGGGATCCGTGGATCTTTGACTGCGCAGCGTACTACGGCCACAACGAGATGGAGCTCGGGATCTGGCGGGCACAGCGCCACCAATTGAAAGCGAAGGCTTACCGGAGGGAGTATCTCAGGAACTGCGAGCCTAGCGAGCCCGAGGACGAATGGGACGATAGAAATCGACTGTACGCGGCGAAGACGAATTTCATGCACGGTGCCTGCTTCGTCGGGTCGCCATCTCTACAAGAGTGAGTCACTTCTGTACATCTCTTGATGTGCATTCTGTGTAGGTGCTGATCGAGCCTCTCATGCAGGGCATTCCACGATATGCTGTATCTTGTTCAGAAGTACGTTCCCTGGGAGCCCGACTCCCCAGTCTTGGCCAAGGTTTCCCTGAATAAGGCGCCCGAGGAGGTTTCAGGTACTGCTATAGCTGTCTAGAATGAGAATGAGCTGGTATAAGAATGCGGGGACTTGGATACCGGGATCGGAAACAGGTAATTTTGTTTTTGGTCATGGACGCCGAGGACCCGCAAGGTGGGAAAGCCTTGAGAGGGTAGGTGACGTCCTGTTTGGTATTAGGACCAAACAAGGGGCTCTGTTCTTGTGTTGGACTTGGACCGTCAAAGCCTCCAACCGGGAGAATAAATTGAAACTTCAAGCAGAGATCTCATTGGCGTTGTTTGCATCATTGGGATGAAACTTATCAAAGATCGTATAGCAGCCCGGGCACCTCTTTTGCCCAGCTAGGTCATTATTTATCTGTGTATAAGACAGCTGGGCCGCTCCCCTTGTGGCTATGATATATGCTTGAGTTTTCGTCGACCTTATTGTTCGATCTTGCCTGGCCCAGACGTCTCGCAACCCAGTACGACTTTAAGGACCAATATGCTTCGTCTTCGGATGCTCTGTATTTCCCCTATCTCGAGATCATGACATTCTTGAGTAAGGCGTGAGAATAATGTTGGGGCAAGTGTCAAGTCATATACTATTTAGAGCCTACAGAACTTTATACCTTGTTTTCCACTTGTTTGATTAATGATCGATGACTGTTCACCCTTGGGTTGGGGCTCTTGAGAAACATAATGACTAGGCGTACAAGGCAAGCGGACATATGACGGGTCTGGTAGGCTGAGAACATAATGATATAATATTTATTTGGACTTGATGTCCATGTCTATGTCCATGTCCATGTCCTGAGAAGTGGCAAGTGGTCGGCAAGGATTATATACGAGATAGCTAACTCATAATGGCGACTTTGAGGTACAGGATACCTTAACCAGATATTCATCCAGCATCTGAGCATTTCTCTATGCGTATGTCCTCTTTTCTTATTTCCCAATCACGACACAGAGCTCGTCAGATCTACCAACTTGTCACCTTTCTGACTCGTCTCCTCACCCAGATCAGTGATCATTCTTTGGTACAACCCCATTCGCCGAGGCAACTCACATTCCAACCCGCCCACATCCACAGCGGTCACCTTGTCTCTACTTGAAGAAGAGTTTAACCCTGCAAGCTGCAACCAGTATCAATCTGCGCTAGTCAATCTGCAGTTGATACCAAGTTTCTTCCCGAGAAACCCACCAATCTACTGATTGAGCAAGGAAGAACGACACTTCCCTCCCACAACTGCTCCAATCTCAGCACCTACACCATCACAACCTCACCTTCCCGCCATACCTATCACAATCCCAGGCTACAATGAATCCGCCCCCGATGCAGCTCCAATGCGTCGAGGACCCCGAGTTCCCTGAGCTCTCCGCATTGCGACCGGCTCCACAGGACATCGCCCTCGTTGTACCTAAGATCATCAATCACGTCCACTTCCGCTGGGAAGCGAACATGGGGCACGACTTCGAGCATCTCCCCACCGGCGCGGATGGCGTAGTAACGATACTCTACAACTACCACAAGGGCGCTCTGGGCTCGCTGCTCGATACGGAGACATTCAGCAACTTCATTTACGTCTACCGCGTCCGTGACCCGAACCTTGCCATGCCTGGACACGATGGCCCTTTTGTCATCACCCGAGACGGCAACAAGATCCAGGTATGTTCTCTGTTTGTTCCCCTAAACACCTCCCTCAATTACTCGCTCTCTCATGTCCACAAGACTGAATTACCCCCCTGATCGCCGATCCTGAACTGCCCCCGTTGGTTGGTGTTTCTGTGGACAGGTAGATACATGATAATACACACTGACGAGACGCCACGTCTTGGTCTTCGACCAGAGTTTGTTGGTTTGTTTGTCCCGTTGTAGCGAGGTGATAAGTACTGGCTGAATGGCATGTGTCCAGTGGTGTGAATTGCTTGAGGTATAAGTTTTTTTTCTCACCTGTGTTTTGCAAAGAGACTGTTCTCCAAAGTCTTTGTTGGTGAGGCGCCTACGAGGAAGTATTCATGCAATGTGCCGGGACTGTGAAAGCCGGTCAGGAGTAATGGTAATTACTTTTATTTAAGCTGGAACACACATACTTACTTATTTATGTCTCTTGTATAACCAGCTGACTCCATGCTATACCAGATGATAGATACATGATGTTGTTGAAGTTGTGGAACAAAGGATTTCTCGCGGTTGAAAGAGGAAATTATGGAACAGGAAAAGGTCAGGTTGATATAGAAACATCAAACCAACATTTGCAAATCAAGATTAGGATACAATAAAGTCGGCTATGCTCTATTTGAGGAGGGAATATTAAATGATTGATATCTCTTGCAAACTAGCTATAAACAGTCCTTACCTTAATAATCAAAAGGTATTATCATTTGAGCGTTTATACTAGCATCGCACGCTGGATATGGCATGAAGCCCCAACAAGAGGGTGTTCTATAGTATATACTAGTGACTACCTTTTTTGGTCCTTGGTAATAATATAATACTCATACCAGGCCTAGGGCATTGTGAATTCAACCTCTTTCAGGCATTAGCTCAACCTTCTCGCATAAGATGCTGATTGCTTGCCTAGCCATTTGATATCCAGGTTATAACTAGCACTGGTCTTTATATGGACCGGAATAAATGCCTCCGGCACGAAGGAAGCGAGCGTCGGGTATTCCCAATCGACCAGTCCAATCGAATCATTGTTGTTGCGGTCCACAAGGACATTTGTGGGCCCCATATCTCCATGAAAGAAGACGAAGTATGAGAACTATAAGGGAGAGCAGTTGTTAGTAAATTGTAGTTAGAAAAATGCATTATATATAAGGAGTGCTAGGAAGATCGATCGCCTTATATCCATACCCAGGTTATCGCAACCTCTATCTACCAGCTTCTCTAGGGCGTTATCCGCAAAGTAGTCGGCCTTTCCAAAGGAGTTCAACCAGGTCGCCAAGTTCTCGTTGGGTGTTCCATCAACGAACCCCATGCGATCAGACCGCCACGAGGCCAGCTCTCGACAGATACGTGCGACGTTCTGTGCGCAACGTTGCCTGGCGGTCTCGTCCATCGCTGGCCAAGCATCTCTGACAGTGCTACCAGGGACCGCAGTGGTAATAAAATAGTAGCGATCGTTATACTCCGCGTTATAGAGAGCCTTGGGATACGAGAAGCTTAATGGTGGTACCTCCTCCGGGTGGTGGTTGCGCAAAGCGGCTAGGACAATTGTGTTCTCGTGCGCATGGGCTTAGGTAACGTCCACTGGGTATACTTGACTTTGAAGTAAGTAGGCCATCGCCGACTCTCCAGATGGCGGAAGCGTGTTGACCTAGCCGAGCCCCTACCGTGTTGTAAAATCAAGCGGATGGGACTGGAATCATGGAGAGGGGCGTATTAGACGCGATTCCTGCTATAGGAATGATAGAGATGGCGGCACCTTAAATAGAGCGTAAAACGAATCTGGATCATCGTCGCCATGGCCCCATGCGCAAAGATAATCGTTGACGCCAAAGGCGGCCCGTGGCGCGTTACGACGAGAGACAAGCAGTTCGTCGCCAAGGAGCCAATTGTTCTCGTCAACCTTTCGCCATATCTCGATAATTAGACGCTCCTTTTCCGGCACCCACTTGAGGCTTGTTGAAACGGGTGGGGAGTATTTCATATTCGAGAGAATATCTGGCCTTATTGATGTTGCCATGATGGTGCGACCTTGATACAAGAAAGTATAAGAGAAAAAGGCTGCGGGAGACTGGAGTTTAGTTAGTGGAATATAGCTGTCTTTTTGATAAATAAGAGGCCCAAGATTAATACGACATGATTCCTTATTTTGGTTGCTGCATGTTAAGTCACGTGGTTTTTAAGTTACTAGCCTTTATCAGACCCCCTTCACCTATGACCCTCAGCCACCCAAGCCACGATCCACGCTGCACCCGCCCACGATTCTGCGAACATAGAAATTCTAACACCATGTCCGACCAAGACAGTCTGACGCCCCGTGTATACCTTGTGCGTCATGGTAAGTTTAGTCACTAACTACACTCTATGACCACCTATTGATCACGCTTTCTGCAAAATAGGAGAGACAGAATGGGCCAAGTCTGGCCGCTTTACGGGCATCACGGACATTGAGCTCACCAAGTCGGGCATTGCCCAGATCTTGTCAGCATCGGCGAAGTTGGTGGGGGCTGATAAGCTCCTCAACCCGCTCCGTCTTGTCCATGTCTTCGTGAGTCCAAGGATCAGAGCTCAAAAGACCTTTCAGCTCCTGCTGCCGCATTTCCCGGAAGATAAGGTCACTACTACCGAGGCCATAGCGGAGTGGAACTATGGTGACTACGAAGGGCTGAAATCCTCAGAAATCCGAGACTTGAGGAAGCAAAGAGGACTGGATATGCACAAAGAGTGGGATATCTGGAGTGACGGGTGTGAGGGTGGAGAGTAAGTTGAGCTTTTCCATTTCATGCATTCCGCGTAACTACATGACCTTCCTGTTATTGCTAACACCACACCTTACGTGAAGATCAACGGTACAAGTTACCGAGCGGCTTGACCGGCTTATTGCGCAAATCCGAGATATCCAGCAGCCTCATATGAATGGGGGAAAGGCTGTTGATGTGTTGGTCGTATGCTCTTGCAATCCATTTTCGCCTTTTGCGCACGCCTCACTTTCTTTCCCCCCTCTTTTGGTTTTGCCCAACCGTTGCTGACATCTAAGGGCCTCAAGGTCGCACACGGCCTTATTCTGCGCTGTTTTGTGAAGCGCTGGCTAGGCTTTCCGGTTGACTTCGCTTTGCAGATGATGTTAGCCCCCGGAGCGATTGCGGTTTTGAGGTACGTCAGTTTTTTAAGGTGATCCCACTTTCACAAAACAAGGCAGATAGCACGTCCAGCATAATACGTGATCGCTAAAATCTTGCCTAACAAGCTATAAAAACAATAACATCAATGAGCCGGCTTTCCACGTTGGTATCGCGCTTCCGTCAGCGGAGTCGACGGAGTCGCTGGATAAAGATGGCTGTGTCTAGGCGAGGATATACTCTTTTTCCTGTTTCTCCTCAGAAGGGAACGTTCAGTTCTGGGGCGCGGAGAGCTCTTGTGTGTTTTCAGGGTCACTGTTGTAATTATTCCTCCGTCCCAGGGTCTCGCGACCAGCGGCGACGCTTTCTGTTACCTAGGTCGAGACGCTGCTTCAGCAGGGGGGATGATGATGCGAGAATCGATATCGTCCCTGCGCTTGCATACTGGGCTATTGTAGGCAGTAGCTGGGGCCCCCTTTGGGCTCCCGGCACAAACATCAGTCGTTGACGAAGAGATTCAGTACTGTGGGGTTGCTTTGGATTATAGCCGTCGTGAGCGGCGTATTCTCTCCCGTTGCTCGATACGTAGTTAGAGTTAGCACCATGTCGAAGTAGTTAGGATATCAACGCACTCGGCATTCTGCATGATAACCGCTGAGTACAGCGCGCGTCCGACCCTCTGGATTAGATGCATCAATTTCAGCGCCGAACTGGAGGAGAAAGTTTTATCATGCTTGCCAGTCCGTCAAAGCTGGGCTGATGTGAGCGGACTGCTAGTTACAGAATAGGCCTTCTGGTATCTTTCGGGTTGGGGTCTGCACCGGCCTCAAGGATGATGCGAAGGACTTCTTCGATATGACTGTCGACTGCGTGTAGGACAGCGGTTCTGCCTCGGATGTCCATCGTGTTTGGGTCGGAACCCTAGGCGATTAGAAGCTTCATGTCCTGCAGCTGGGTCCGAGCCGTTGCCCAGCAGGCGAGCGCGGTACAGCCCATGTACATCCGTGGCATGGACTGCGTTCGGGTTCTCTAAGAGTTCGCCAATGAGCGACTTGAGTGATAAGCCAAGGATGATCATATGAGCAAGGGGGAAGTTCTGCTCCTTTATCCAATTCCTGTCTCGGCTCTCCGTAATACACCAGAGCGCGTGCACCTCCGCTACGTTGCATTTCCCGCCTAGTCTAAAATCCCACACATGTTTGTATGAACTGTATCGAAGCGATTGTTAGTGACGAGCTCCGCTTAATATTATTTTTCCAACTCACTCTTCATCAATGTCTGCCCCCTTGGTCGAGTAGACACTGGACAGTTTTATACTGGTGCATTCCGCCATATAGCGCCGACTACCAATATTGTGAGCATTTAGACTTGACTGGGGTTTCGGAAGATGGGACTGGTAGGACATACTCCCACCAGAGTGAACCCTCGAGAATCGCTCACGTCTTTGGGAGACGCTAATCTTTGGCCAAACGGGTACTTCAGGCCGTCTATATCTCACTTCACGGCAAACGCAACCGATACTGCCGTGTCCGGAACCTTTATATGCATAGCAAGCTGGAACTGGGGATTTAGGTTAGTGGGACTGTGATTGTATTGCTAGAATGGAGCCCAGATTGATTGCAACGCCGGATTGGAAGCCAGCAGCGGCACAATGTTAAAAATGGAAACCGAATTTATCATGATTTATTTACAAGGCTTGCTTTCCATTATTCAATCTTTTATTAAATCTATTACCTTTATATAATATAAATTATAAAAAATGTTATTTATAATACATTATATAATAGAATAATAATTAACTTAAAAATATAAGAAAAAACTACACTAACACTTAAAACTTTCTTGTGGTTTATGGTATACCATGCCCCTATAACTATCTTAACATCTGGGGGCTAGAAGCTGGTGGTGTGTTTTTATATGTAGCGTCTAGGAGGTAAGGAATGAGGAATTGCTACTGTAGCGCAGACCATTCCGGGTCCAATGATTTCAAAGCAACATTGATATGCGAGAAATGTATAGATGACAAATTTCTGAAGCTTATGCGTTATTTAGAACCCATCTTTGTGCTTTGCATTGTTGATATGTATGTCTTATAGATTTGTGCTGATGCGCTGCGGGCTGGATCACCATATCAAAGTTGTGGACTTGGTCATCAGCAAGCGCTTTGCCACGCACAAGGGCATCAAGGATGATTTTGAAATTGACGCGCATTATAAACTTCTTGATTGGATTGATGGCATCGCTTGTTAAGGCTGCCTTTTCCGGCCGCACCAGCGTCTATCTCAAGGTGACTTGAGGATGTGGTGGGGCTAATGGACTCGGCATTCTCGGTACCGTATACCCACTTTTCCCGACATCGTCCGGCCGTCCGGATCCGGTCACGGGTGGATGTCTCTTTGCATGGTCCATTTGATGGCAAGCAGCTGCAGTTCAGCATATGCTTTGGTTCTGTCCTCAATTTATTATCAATAGCAAAGTACCATGAAGAAGAAAGAAATCTCTTGACTACCAGAAGTGTCTTTCATATCACTGTCCTTTTGAAATTCCCCTAAGGGGGAAAAGATGGTTTAATCACAATGAGATCTATTAACTACTCTCATTCATTGGGAGTACGGCCTTGGAAGTAGCTGTACAGCCATTCACGCGGTTCTTGCGTCAGATGCACCAGGGAAGTGGACGCAAACAAGCTGATCAAATTCTTCTGGGCCTAGAAACTTGTGTTATATGCTTCACGGTCCCGTGGTTAATCGCGTCTATATATGGTCATCATCTCTACAGAAATTGGAAGGCATGTTCATAATTAGAAATTACAAGACATATATGTATGAATGAGTATATGTGCTTCAAGACAGTGCTTCTGAGCCACCACTGCTACAACAAGTACACCAGATTGACATCTAAAATGGCACTGGCCGCTGTGCACCAACAGGTAATAGAGCATTAAGATCCAGCTCTTCTTAGATTTTACAAACATTTCAACTTTATGTGTCCAGTAAGAGACATAATATCCTGGACGGCATTGGAAAAGGCACAAATGAGGCAAAGGGTTAGGAGACTCGCAATGGGATGGAGCAATAGGGAGGTATGTATTTTTATTTGCAATGGCGAATTTTCTGCCAGTGGACGAATTGCAATGCCGTCTTGCAATGCCGTCTTGCAACCAGTAGCCCTACCAAAAGACGCTCATTAGACCAAAGTGACAGAATCTTGCGTTAGACCCTAGCTTTAGCAGCTGTATGTGCCCAAGAGAGACACGTACCAAATGATTGCCACGTTCTATGCCCTGTTAGGAGGTACGATGTTGATGATGATGATAGTTGTTAACGTCATAGGTACGCAGTAACTCATTCATTGTCTTGTGCAATTCCATTACACAAGGATAACAATAACCCAACAGGGCGAGATGGAATAATAAAGGGCGAGGGCTCCGCACAAGCCTCAACAACAGTAAAAACTCAATATCGGCGTGTATTGTGGGTTTATCCCAAGCCACGGATAGGGACGCAGTACCCTATGTCCCGCGTCTCGAGCCTCCCACAGGGCTACTGGGATGTGACGAGCGGTCTACGTACGTATTCGCGGCTACCAAAGCCATCTCATGCCTCAAGGGCTATCAATCCATGGTCCCGCGTCCTCTCCTTTTTGTCCTGCTGGGCCTTCATTCCAGTGATGGCACGAGGCTTCCAGCTGCCGATCCTTCTGCTTCTCCTCCTTCCCAGATCACTGTCTCAATAAGGTCAGGATGTGTGTAGATAGAAAACTTCATTATGACGTTGAATATTACCTCTTTCTGTCTACTATTACAAGTCGTACTCCCGCTGCGTCCGCCATTGTCTTCCGCATAGTGATCCCCAGGATACTTCCTAAGTACTTGGAGAAAATAGGCCTCCAGTCTTTGCTTTATGTAACAGAAACCCAAGTAGCTGACGGGTAGCCTGAGCCGGAATGCCACCCGGGGGCATCGGACGAGTCCCGAGACTACCACAACGTCTTCCCTACCGAAGCCCCAGACTAGGCCACAGCCTTCAAGGCTGTCCAAGCCGTAAAGAACCAGGTATGGGGATCAATAGCCTCGCCATAAGGACGTAGTAACGTCTGTGTAATCTTCTCACTGCAGCTTGAACGGATCGGCGAGGCTCGACACTATCTGGCAAGGCTCGACACCATCCGCCGAGCCGCCCCCTCGCGCGCCGAACCGCCCCCTCCCTTGTCCTGACGAGTCACAAGGCGGGTACCGGGGACTTAGTCCGATTCCTCTTGCCTTCTGAAAGTATGGCTCCCTTCCTCTCTTGATGTTTTTTTATTTTCTGCATCCACAAAGTTTCGAGATCCATCCATACCACCCACACCCACACCACCACCTCGACAACTTCGGATCACCTTCTCATAGCTCATCATACCCGTTCTCTCTCTCCTGCACCTTTCAGGCCGCTTTCTCTGTACGATAAGTAACAGCTTCTCCGCTAAAAAGCGCACAGCAATACAGAGATGGAGGACGTCGGCGGCGCCTCAGCCGCGACGCAAGGTAAGGCACTAGACTCTAACTTCTTCTCCGGACCCTTTCCTGGACCAGCCATCATCATGACTGACTCGACTCTCGCTAGCAATAGGGGCTCCTACTCCCTATGGTGATCGCGGTGTTGGTAAGTCTAACCAGTATTCATTCTTATTCCCGAGAACGACAGCGAGATTTGCGCACGCAACTCTGGGGCGTACACTAACGTGAATCAGGCGCAGAACAAGCTCGATTCTACGGAGACCTTGCGATGGTACGTATACACATAACACATCGATGACTATGCCTGCTTGAACACCTCAGACTAAGCTAGAGGACAGGGGATTCCTTCGGCGATGCGACACTCCCATCCCCTTGGCGACTACCAAGGGGGTCCTGGCTTCCAGGGAGCTTACTATCAGCAGTCCCCAGGAAGAATTACAATGGTACGTACACACATAACACATCTGGAAGACTATACCTCCTTGAACACCTGAGACTAAGCTAGAAGACAGGACGCGCATTCGTCTGGTCGAGACTCTGCTTCCTCCGGTGACCAAGAGACGACGGAGCAGATGTTGCTTGCTGCGAGCCGTCGATTTCCAAGAGAACTTGATACTGTACGTACGAAAAATAACATATCGCGATGACTATCTTTGCTTGAAAGCATCCCACTAACCTCGAAGACAGGCGCCGACCATTCATAGTCGGCAATTTGCTCCTTATAATCAGCAGCTTGCCCCCTTCGGCGACCGCCGAGCCGCTTCTGGCTTTTCGAGATCCTACGATGGTTATTTCTCAAGAGGATGTGATACTGTATGACACATTTATGATATTTCGATGATTGTACTTGCTTAGAAACATCCGACTAACCTACAAAACAGGAGCCGGCCCCCTATAATCAGCAGTTTGCGCCCTTCGGCGACCGCCGAGCCGTTTCTGGCTTTCCGGGATCCTGTGATCGTCAGTTTTCAGGAGGATTTCATACGGTACGTAAATACCTCCATATCGCGCAGACTACACACACAACACATCTCGATGACCACAATATCTTGGATACCTTGGACTAAGCCAGAATACAGGGAGCTTGGGGACTAGGTTTCGGCTCGGCGGAAGAGCAGGCTTCTTTGGCTCAGCAACCTACTAATAGCTTCTCGAGAAACAACATTCCTGACATTCGCTCAGGAAGAAACGTACGTATTTACCTTTATGACTATCTTCTTGATACGACATATATATATATACATATATACATACATACACTTGGATACCTTAGACTAACCCAGAAGACAGGGAGATCATGCACGAGCACCAGTCCATCTAGGCACGGGACCCGGCCCTGCATACCAGCGGTACTATGGACCTCATCCAATCAAGGGCTGGCCACCTTATGAGATGTACATGGTGAATGCACCTGAGCCTGTCGTCCACGATCTTCCTGGTGGTGGCCGTCGCTTAGAACCGCAGCTACTCTCAATGCCGACTCTAGGGGGAGAGCTGTTCGTGACACCCATCCCACCACCGGTCCATCCTGGGGACCCTTCTAACGTATGTCTCTCTCTCTATCTTTTTCCCAACCTACCTGGTAGACCGAATCGACTAATCATCAGGCAGAATCCCGGAGACGGTCAGCCACGTCCGTGGCAACCCACCCCTCCTAGGATTCGCTCCTATGCGCCGTCTAGACAGGTGCTTGCTCCAATCCCAGAGGAATCACCCATTCTACCGCAGACTGTACGTATCTTTTTCTTTTTCGGGCCACATGTGTTATTTGTGCCTTAGCTAATTACGGGGCAGTACAATCGAGGACAGCAACCAACACCTGAGCAACCACTTTCTTCTGGTCTGCCACCTGCGTTTGATCAACAACTTGCACTCGGTCAACAACCCACTTCTGGCCAACAACTTACTTCACCCACCTTTGGCCCACACCACTCTCTCTTCTCAGAACCTTACACTTTCCCACCGCAAGGAGCATTTGAGACAGTACGTTATCTCTTTGACCATCTTCTTTTTTACATAGCTAGCTGCCTTAGCTAACCAGAGCGCACAGAGTCCTCAACTACAGCAACAACAACAATACCCAGGCCTGGCAGCTCAGCCGCAACCACCCTATCTAGGTCGACAATCCGCTGCCTTTGTGCAGTATCCTTCCCCCGTTGTTCAACACGTCACTTGCCCCCGCCGCTTCTCAGAAGTTCCTCAGGCGCAACCTGACGCACTTGACGATCTCCTCCAGCAGATCACTGCCCGTCCTCTGTCTCTCGCGCCACTGCCTTACATCCACGCACAAGCTCATCCGTCTGAGTCCGGCGCGCACATTCCTATCACGTTCAGACTTAGTCCGACTCCTCCTTCTCACTTCCAGCCTCGGCCTCAAGCTGAACCATTCTTTCCCCCGGGCTACGTACATCCTCAAACTCGATCCGGGCCTGCATCAGAGTCGCGTTCTTTCTCCGAATCTGACCGGCCTTTTTCGCACTCTCACCCGGTTCCTCCATCGTCCGAGCATCAATCTTCTCGGCCTCCACTGCAACCTTCTGGCCCAAACGCTCATCACGAGGACCTATACAAAGTAGCAACCCCGGGCGCGATCTCAGCTAAAGCCAAACCTAAGGACGAGATTTCAATCAAAGTCGAATCCGAGACTGAATTCCCGACTCTAAAGGAAGCCATGGAGTCATCCGGCAGCACTCGCAAAGAGCGAAGGGAGCAGCAGCGAAAGGGTCGCAAGCAGCAGGTCAAATGGGCCGACATCGCCTCGCAACCTCCCTCACCACAGAAGCAGAATGAGGGGGCTACTGCAAGCAGTGGCCGTATGACTTTTCGACCTTCGCGACCAGGATCCAGCTCTGGGTCCGCTTCCAAGCAACCAGCGGGTTCCTCTAAGCCGCCGAACAAGTACGCTGACAATACCGCCATTGCTGGACCGAGTGGCCTGACGTCTGCATTTTCGCGAGCTTCCATCTCTACCCCTGGCCCCGGAAACGCCACAAGCGTCAAGGAGCCCATCACCGAGGGTTACCCACGTTCCCTCGTTGCCTGGCGCTTTGATGCTCCGGACGAACCCGAGAAACCCTACGTGAAGGGATGGGAAAGCAAGCCGATCATTCCATTCAAGCGCGATCCTAACCTGAGGAGCTGGTTGACCTCGACCGAGGGAGGATCCAACGTGGACTACTGGAAGAATCAGAAGGCCCTGGCCGACAAGGCCGAGGCCGAGATGAAGGCGATGGCCCGCACTTTCGGGATTACTCAAGCGGGAGGCCAGCGAGAGATAACTCAGGATCCGGGCGACCCATCAGACGGATTCGCCTGGTCCAAGATCTGGATGAGCGAGGAGGAGCAACAACGGGCCCGGTTCGAGCGAATCCGTGAGAATATGAGTTTCTCGGGAGACAACAAGTCCCCATTCGTCCCGCAAGACCTGCCGTCTTACCTCAAGCTCAAGGAGGACATGCGACTCGCCGAGCAGAACCGCGTGGCCAAGAACGTCGCCGAGCGTCAGCGCGACCACGAGAACCACCACCGATTCGTTCAGGCCGGAGGCGACATTGAGCCTGACGAAGCATTTACTGCCTACGCGCAGCGTTTGGCAAGGCGTCTTTTGCAGAGCTCCGCCCTGGGGCGCCCGTCCCCGTTCTTCCACCCGCTAAACGACCCCGAGAATCCGAGCGCCGCGTGGCCATCGACTGTAGAGTTCAAGGCCCACGGCGACGACATGGCTCGCCAAGGACGCGCTCGTGGACTGCCACCCCCTCGCGTCCCCGTGGGTCCCAATGTGCCGTATGAGCAGCGCAAGGTGATCCGCAGCCAGCCTGTAAACGACGGTCTTACGGAGTTCGAGATCGCCAGACTTCAAGAGAAGACGGAGGAGATTAAGTTTGAGGAGCTCCCTCGCGCCATTCAGGAGACCCTCATTCGACTCTGGAGAGACCAGTAAGACGAATACGACAAAGAGAACGAGAATCACGGACGATAGAGAGACGAGAAGAACCCGACGCGAAAGAAAAAAACGGCGAGAAAAAAAACCAAAAAAAAAAAGTTCCGGAGAGAAGAGAGATATTACGGACGATGATAATGAGGACGAGGAAGGAGGCAATGATACACACTCCGAGATTGAACTCGGACTATGGCCCCGTCCTTGCATGCGTCCTTGCATGCGCTCTTACATACATTCTTGCATGCGTTCTTGCGTGCGTTCTTGCATGCGTTTTCCGGCCGTCTACCCGGAATGATGAGACGACGATATTAATGACGAATAATCCGAAGTTGAACCCAGGCTATGTACCACCTGGTTCTGCATGTATCTGGCATGCTTTTTTTTTTGCCGAAGCTCATCTGCAAGGGACGGCGAGTTCAACAACGGCAATGGCAAGCACCCCCGAAGTTCGACTCAAGCCTTCACCCCCTTCTTGCATGCGTTTGGCATGTATTGGGCATGCGTTTCGCGGCCCTTTGCAACCAACCCTTTACGGCCTTCGTCCAGGAATGACGAGACCACGACGGCGACGATCAGCAATCCGAAGTTGAACCCGGGCTATATAAAACCTCGTTTTGCATGCATCTGGCATGCTTTTTTGCAGCAACTCTTTCTGCAAGGGATGGCGAGTTCAACGACGGCAATGACAAGCTCCCCCGAAGTTGGACCCAGGCCTTCTTCATTCGTTCTGGCATGCGGTTTCGCACGTGTGGGCATGGCGTTTTGTGGCCTTCTACCAGGAATGACGAGACAACGACGACAATGACAAGCGACTCGGAGTTGGACTCGGGCTATAGACAGGCAACCTGGTTTTGCGTGCATCTTGCATGCGTTTTGCGGCAGCCACTCTGCAAGGGATGATGAGGAACGACAACTGGCAATGACAAGGTACCCCCCGAAGTTGGACTCAGGCTATATCACCCCGGTTTTGCATCGAGTTTGGCATGCGCTTTGCGACTCTCTGGTATCCGGAGGACTGCTCCATTTGCGAATTGAATTCACTAGTTAGGTTCACGAGAATAGGTCACCGAAAATCGAGATGAATTTCTCCTTAATATGCGAGTGTTTGTTTGCTTTGTGATGTTCAATAATTTGACGCCATTCGAGTAAGGAACGGGATCAGTCCTGGAACTGGAGTCCATAGACTGCGACTGCTGTTGATCCTGCTGGTTCTGCTCTGCTTTGTGATGCCGTCATCATATGATTCCGATGGCGATATGGTAGGCTTCATAATCAATAGGAGAGGTAGGTTCGTGGCACATGCTACCGAAGTAGATGTCGAATGACTCAACAAAATGGGTTCAAATAAATAACTTGTTAGGTCTCGTATTATTTCTGACGATGTCTTGATATAGAAGATTCTTTGGGCTGGCAATGCCCTGTGTTTGCTCTGTGCCCAGGTGATTGATCTGTCAATATGGATGTTTGAGGGCTCCCGTGCTTTCCCTAGATATTTTCCCGAGTTGAAGTTGAAAGTGGATATCGGGGTTGGAGGCTCCTAAACGCTCTGACCACCCATGACAGCCCTTCTGAGCACGGACCAGTATTGAAGAATAGCCCTATGTACCCAGGTACCGGCCCCGCCGAAATTTTCGCGAGCCCACACTTGCTTGATTGACTTTGGTAAAATCCCTCCGAATTTCGACATCTTCACAACTTCCACTCATCCCTCGTGCAATCGACCAACTCCATCACCACCCACCCGCCATTCCTTCTCTCGATTGCAACTGAGTTAATCAGGTAAGTGTTGCGATCATCCTCTTGGACCAATTCTTGCTAGACGCTGCGTCTGGGACATTGAGCGTCTCTATCGCCCTACCGCCCGTCGCTTCAAGTTTCAACCATCTTCCATATTCGTAAGGCTAACCACCACTCCTTCTCAACAGCAACCGCAATCATGGGTATCTCTCGCGACTCCCGCCACAAGCGATCCGCTTCCGGTGCCAAGCGCGCCTACTACCGTACGTCCCCAATATACATGTGTCCCTGAGACACCCTCGAAAACCCGTATGCATTTGTCTGTCAAGATGATCATACGTTCTGACCTCTTCACCAGGGAAGAAGCGCGTTTTCGAGCTTGGCCGCCAGGAGGCCAACACGAGAATCGGCCCCAAGCGAATCCACACCGTCCGTACCCGAGGTGGTAACCAGAAGCACCGTGCTCTGCGTCTCGACTCTGGCAACTTTGCCTGGGCCTCCGAGGGCTGCACCCGCAAGACCCGTGTCATCGTTGTCGCCTACCACCCCTCCAACAACGAGCTGGTCCGTACCAACACCCTCACCAAGTCAGCCGTCGTCCAGATCGATGCCGCCCCCTTCCGTCAGTGGTACGAGGCCCACTACGGCCAGCCCCTCGGCCGAAGACGCCAACAGAAGTCCGGCAAGGAGGAGGAGGTCGTGAAGAAGAGCAAGGCCGTCGAGAAGAAGCAGTCAGCCCGCTTCGCCGCCCAGGGCAAGGTCGAGAACTCGTTGGAGAAGCAGTTTGAGGCTGGTCGCCTGTACGCCGTCATCTCTAGCCGACCTGGCCAGTCCGGCCGATCTGACGGTTACATTCTGGAGGGTGAGGAGCTCGCTTTCTACCAGCGAAAGCTGCACAAATAGACAATCACGACTGGTATGAGGGTTTGAGAGGGTCGTCGTTTCAGTATTACCCGCACAGGAAAAGGTGTTCACGGATTATGGTCGTCTTTGACATCGGAATGGGATGCATTCTTCTACCCGGTATCGATCAATAAAAGATCGATAAACAATATTTCCTGTGGAACTCGTTCTCCCTAGTATGGCCTTGCTTCGTGATATGCCGTGTTGTGGACGGCTGATTTCAAGAGTCGGTATTTTGTCACTAGGATCAGCCCCATCACGGTACTACTGATTCGCCTTTCGCAGGCACGTAGACAAGCGGGCCAAATACATTGTAGCATTATCAATTGATGCCCCGTGATGGTCCCTGACCTACACATTAATCGACCAGTCCATCATATTTGCCCGGGGCCATCGTCTAATGTAGTCCTAGCACGGCCCTCTTATCCGTCGACGTACCGTAGCCTGCGCGCCCGTGATATCTATCAGCATCACGTCCCAGCATTTCAGAAATCAGCAAATCCAGGGCCTCATGTCCATTTCCTTGTCGAAGAGAGGCGAAACGAGCACATTTAAAAAAATGTTTTAAATCCTGGAAGAAACATGCCGTGTCGCTTCGGACCTACCTACCATCCATCACCAAAGGCGGGCGTGTTAAAGGTAAAACAAAACTATATATTATTGCATTAAATACATACGTGCGTCCATCTGCTTAAGTATGAGGTACCTAGGTAGGTACATTACATAACATACTTAAGTGCTTACATAGCTCTTTCGATGCGAAATCGATTCTCCCTTTCGTGGGTTGCATACCTACCTACCTAGGCAGGTATCTATCTATACCTTTTTCTACATCTCAATATCTAGTTGGCTATCAATCAAGATACATCACCTCCTCCGTAGAGGCTCAGGGCTTAGGGGCTGGGAAAACGGCTAAGAGAAAGAAAGAAAGAAAGGGCTCGTGTCATGGTCAGCGGAGGAGAGGACAAATGTTCGATTTGTTATAGGTGGATTTACCTACGGAGGGACGGCATGGAGAAAAGAATCATATCTAGAGAAAATAAAGGGGGAGAGAGAGAGAAAGACAAAGTTTGGTTCGAGACTCGTACGCGTTAAGAGACGAATAAATGAGACCTCTCCCCTCCCTTCAAGGTATTATCACCACTAGGTTGTTCTTGTCTATCTCGGTTTTTTTTTTGTCCTGATTACCTTAGTCAAGTTGAACTGACTGGCGTTCTGGATGGATAGATAGATAGATATAAAGACGCTGGCTACTTCGAAACGACTAACTATCTATCTATCTTTCTATCTGCACGCCTTCTTCTTCTTCTTCTTCTTCTTGTTCATCAAAAATAGTATTATAGAACCGCTGTCACGATACGATACGATACGATACGATACCATATAAGATGATAAGGAGGACGCCGTCGATTATATGTATACTTATATGCCGGGTTCATGACACGCAAACTCATATATATACCTACCTACCTACCTAACTCCCCCCCCCTTTCCATCTCCTCACGAATAACATCCCATCCTAACCCAACCCAACCCAATCACCACGAAGAGGAGGAATAGACGATGATGACCTATATATATATATAATCAAACAAGGGGAAAATTGGGTTGTTTCCAGGAAAACTTTTTCAAGCTCCCTTTCACCAACACCGGAGCAGGAACAGGAACAGGAGGGACACGTGGAGATTAAAGGGAGGGGGGGAAGGTCGGTCGATATGTATATACCATGGCCAAGGGGAAGGAGGAGATGGATACATATAAGGGGTAGCAGAGGGAACCAAACGCTTTTTTTTTTCTCTCCTATCTAACGTCGTTTCCCCTTGCACCCCTTCCCCCCCTTATACCATTGATATTCTCAAACTGATCATTTACTGCCAGAACTTTTTGGCATGTCACTCATTTCTTTAAGGGGGAAAAGCAAAAAGAAAAAAAAAAACAAGAAACACTTCCCCTATCCTTTTTCATTTTTCGTCTCGTCACTTTTATCATAAGATGCTAATCCCTAACCCCTAAATCCCGAATCCTAATCATCCCTCATCTAAACCCCTATCTCCAGGGAGTGGGAGTTTCTAAGAAGTAATTAGTAAGAGGGGGTTCTTTTTTTTGCTTGTCTTTGTCTTTGTCTTTGTCTTGGTCTCCCCCTCCCCCCCCCCCCCCCCCCAAATCAAGTTTTTGTGTATGTGATTTCTTTCGTTTCCTCGCGTTGCTTCATTATCTTTTCTTAAGTAGCTGCCTGGATGTAGCTCAGATGACCGCCTACCTACCTAGGACTAACTACATACCGACGGGTACTTTGATCATGATCATGGTCATGACGATGATAACGACAAGGAGAGGGAAAGACACCAGAGGCGGGGGTCCATGGGAAGGATACATGTATAATTTCTTTGTACAAAGAAGGGCATTTCTTCTTCTTTTTTTCCCTCGCCCTATCTAATGTCGTGTAGAGTACACCTTAAAGAAACTCCTTGTCCTTCCTCTTCCCGAAGAGGAAGACGATAACGACGCCGAACCGGCTATGGAAAAGAGAAACACAATCAGGGCGTTGGGAGACCCGTCGTATCTATGTAATATGCCGCTTGAGATCCTGCCACTTTCTCTGCAGCGTTTCGTGCTGAGAGTTGATCTGTAAGGGAACGAACGACGTTAGTAAGAAGAAAATAATAAGAGTTTGGGATACCTGGATCGAATCTCCTACATACCTCGGCATAGCGCATCTTAGTTTGGACGAGCTGATCCTCGAGCTCCCCTAGCTCCTTTTCCAGTTTCCGGTTCTCCTCATGGACCTTCTCGTTGCGCTTCATAAGATCATCACGTTCCAGCTGCCAGGCCTGCTCTATCTCTTCCGGCTGCTTCTCGATCACGTTCCGCAACTCCTTTACCTGTCCGACGAGGCTCTCGTTCTTATCCTTGAGCTCCTCGTTCTCGACCTTGGTGCGCACCAGGTCCGTCGCCATGGTAGCCTGTTCACTGTCGCCAGCCTCGATCCGCTCCTCCAGTTTCCGGACCTTGATGGCGTAGCTGACGTTGGAGCTTTTTAGTTGCTCCAGCTCTTGTTCTCTCTCCTTCTCCATCCGTGTCTTCTCTTCCCATTCCGCCGCATAGGCTTTGAGAAGCTCGGGGGTGACCTTAACCTCACATGCATCTCTCACTAGTTGATCAGCTCGGTAGACCTCCTTGTCGATACTTGCCGAGCTACTGCCAAAGAAGCCGTTCTCGAGGATGCTACCTGCACTGGGCGTCTGGTCAATGTATACGTCGAACACCTTGTCCTTCAGGAATGTCGTCAGCTGTGCCATATCTGACATGCCCAGCAGCGTTGAGGCATTCTTCTGCATCAGTATGATACCGAACCTCAAAATGGCAGATAAGCCTTCTGACAGAATGAGATCATATATCCTCAGAACAAGTTGAAGGGGGAATCGGTATGCGAACAGCGTGAGAAACCACTGCGTAGCGTACAAATGCGAGGATATCCCCCGTCGGTGTAGGTGACAGTATACTGCTGGCTCGAGGTCTTCCAAGAGCCTCTCGAATTGGTACAGGTGCTTGTGGAGACCGGGCATATCCTGTATGAAAAGGTCTCGCAGCTGGTAATGGTTCATCAGCCGGACCAGCAGGCAAAAAGCTTCCTCTTCAGGCATGTTGAAAAGGAGCGGCATGACCAAGAAGTTCATGCCCTGTGCATATCCAACACCCTCATCAAACAAGGCATACGCCTTGCAGATACCAAACAGGCCATCCTGAAGTCCGGCGGCAGCAGCATGCTTGGAGAAGCTTGTACGGGCTCCAAGGTCCCGTTTGATCGCCTTTTCCAATTTCTGCAATGCTGCCGCGTCCTCCTTTTCCTTTTTCTTGCGCTCGGCCGCAGCCTGGGCAGCAGCCTGGGCTTGCACCTTCAGAGCGGCCTCCGTCGGCTCAGTCGGGGAGGGCGTTGACTTCTTCCCACTGACGGCAGATTGTTCCGAGTGGATGGAAGATGACGATGATGCCACAGGCTCCTTGTCCGTACTCAGATTGCCATTGCTCGTTACACTGGCCGCGGTGCTGTTGCTGTTCCTGTCTTTTGCTTGCTCCGTCCCCCGGGCCACTAAATCTTTGTAGACCGTCTCAAGCTCCTCATTCTTACTCTGCGCAAGTACTTGCCACACAACACCTCGAATGACTGTTGGGATACCTGTAGCAATTGCCTTATTGAGCTCTTCGGGGCTTGTTCTCGCCACGGCCGCTGGCCCCTCATAGACAACAGATTGCCAAAGGTCCCAATCAACTTGAGAATCCGCCATTGCCGAAGGACCGGCGGACACCCCTGATACGGTCCCTGGTGCGAGGTTGGCATCGGCATTAGCAGGCATTGGCGAAGTCGGAGGTTGCATTCCATCTTGGCCACCCTCTCCGGGTGCAGGCGAGAGTCCTGCGGTTCCTGGTGGTGATACAGAGCCGAGGCCATCCCCGTTAACGCCGGCTTCAGCAGGGTTTAGAGAGATCCCGGCCTCCTCTCTCATTCGCACCATTTTGAATCTATCCCTAAGACTGTTCCTCGTCTGACGGCGCGGGCGGCCAGTCGCAAACTCATTTTCGTTCTCTTCCTCGAGTTTGCTCAACATCATCTCGGGGTTGCTGGTCAGAGTGGCTATAGAGCTGGCAGTATTTCTCCTGGGAGAACCAATTGCTGTCGGGGGTGGCGATGTGACATTTTCCTTCTGGGTGGAGTTCCGGGATAGCCACGAGAACGGGCTCGTGATCTTGCGAGAAGGGGGAGGGGGGTTTTGTAAGGAGGTGGAAGCAGATGTGGAGTTGCTCGCCGGGTTCGGACTCGTCTTCGGGGGTGATTCGGTATTAGAGGGCGACCATGGCATCGCGGGCAATGAGCTTGTGATGTTGCTCAAAGACAGTTTCTTTGTAGGTTGTTTCGTGGGCACAGGTTCGACGGGCTCCTCTTCTACAATCACATTTCAGCAGGTGTCTCGGGTCTCATATATGAAAAGTACAGACCTTTAGTGGGCGGCTCAGCACTATCGTCGCCAAGGTCAACGTTATCGAGGGATGCATTGGATAGGTGTTTCGACGTGCGTGTTGATTTCGTTGTTGTCTCGTCCTCGTCCCGAACGTCCTCCTCTTCGTGATGCGCGACGTGGCCATTTGGCTTCTCCTGGGCAATTGGACTCTCAGGAGCATCCGAATTACCATCAGTGCCACCACTGATAGGTCTGGTTACTTTGGACTGGGATATCGTACGTTTCGTTAAAGACCTGACAGAGCCTGTGTCTACAGCGTCTTCGAATGTGTCCTGATACCGATCATAGGAGTCAGCAATTTCCACAACACGGCGTCGATGTCCCATGGGCTAGCTTGGGAGGGTGTTGCAGTAAAGGAGGAGCCGGTTGTGCAGAGCGTCTACATACCGTGTCCTTGTCCGAGGGGGCTGGCGAAACGTCTCGTTCGACCAGCGATATAGGGTCTTGGGCGGAAACTGGTTCGTCGTGTGCTGACATAGTGGCGGGCGGCGGTGGATGAAAGGAGGGTATATTGGGGTCGGATAGTGAATTGGAAAGCAGAAGCGGGCGTCGTCGCGCGTATCCGTATAGTAAAGTGGTATCGTAACTTAAGACGTCCGGGCCATCTGCAGGGTGCACATGCACGTATCGTTCAGGAGATATCTGTAGGCTGTACCCAGAGCGGACAATGCAACGTAGCTTGCTTGCTTCCCTATCATGTACTTAGGTAGGTGATGCAGCGTCGAGGTCGGAAAGAGGAGGAAGGGGGGAAAAGAGGTAAAACAATGTTTCTGAGTGTATCGTCGAGGCTCGCAGTGGACAGTAGAAGAAAACAAAAAAAAGAGGCAGCAAGCATGAAAGAAGTAAAATTGAGTTACTCGGTTGAGTGTGGTCTGTTTGTTGCGTCTTCCCCCTTGAAATTGATTGAATATTGACTGACAGTTGGCCGACTGGGATCAGCGAACAAAACCGGTCCCACTACGAAGTACTTAGCAGGAAAGGTACATGCAGACACACAGCCCGTGTCGGGAACGCGCCAAGGTTTGGGTAGGCACAGATGTATCTTTTGTACACCTGAGATTCCGATATGTGTTCTTCGATTGGCATGCCGGGGGGGCTTCTGACGCGGTGTTGGAATTGCTGGAATCGCCCATTAATTTCAGGGGTTGCAGGTCTAGAGACTCAGCTAGAGGCGGCTGGGTGCCCACACGGCTGGGCTTTTTAGGGGCTAACGGGGCAGCTGCTTGGAGTCCTCAACATTGAAGTCCAGTACAATTCCAGGCTGTCAACAACCAATCAGCATTGCTGCAAACCGCGATTGTCCAAAAGCCTCCATCTCTACAGGAGTACCCTAGGTACCTACATACGTACATACATGGTAGGCACAAGCCGATCGATCAACTCGATTGAATGTTCAAATAGGAGGAATCGTGTCACAGGATTGTTAAAGACACTTTTGCCTCTTGTGACTGTTATCCATCCTTCCATGTTTGTTCCTGCACTTGGGTGCTTGGGTGCTTGGCCCCGAAGCTGCTGCGTGACATCACCGACCAATCTGACAGGCTTCCAGCCCTGAGTATTATTCTTCCATTGCCATGGTACTTGTTTCCAAGGTTCCAAGGTTGTTTCTAATTTGGGATCCCAAGAGGAACTTTGAGTCGTGCGAATGGCAGTCAGCGTTGCCATAGGAAGTGTGTTCTCTCCCGAATTCGATGAGGACCTCAGGAAGCACACTGGCACTCTAGAAATCGCAAGTGGTCAGTCCCGTCTTATCGATAGGCACATTATTACTATCGTCTCTGCACTGCAGGTCATCATCAGGCATTGAACAAATTGGTGCAGATCAAGCTTGATAGCCAGTCGATCACTTCAAGAAAGATCGATTATCTGCGCTGCGAAGAGAAGACCCCTGTTCTTTCCCGACTCCGTGGAATGACAACTCAACCACTCGACCTCAAGACTCTGATACGACCTTTGTTGTTTCATCAACAAATGCTACTTGCCGCCAATCAACGGATAATGGCCTCGCGGCTCAATTAAGCTCTCGCCACCTTTATCGAATCAGGAAAAGAACTACAAGGAAAGAAACATCTTGCATCTCATCATATTTCTGTATCTATTGAATGGATAGTGGGTAATGAGCTTGGAGCAGTCTTGGAACAACCTTGGAACATTTCTATCACGTTTTTGCCCACCGATATGGGTAGTAGATTCCTGGGTATCCTAACCGCGAAGAGACATTTATACGAATCTTTTCAACTCAGGAGGTGTATTTTTGAATTGGATGCATCTGGTGTGGCTTATGTACAGGGCCACCGAACACACCTCTGCCAATTGCGGAAACCTGCTATCATCGAGCGGCGTAGCTGACGAGCATCTCGATCAAAAAAAAAATCATTCGAGTTCAGGGCACAGAAGGCAGTCACGCTTCCTTACTCAACTGATAAGAGGGGGACTTCGTCCTTCAATCCGGAATCTAGAAAGCACTGGGCAGACTACCGATCTAGATAGGTATGATATCATCCACACTGCTGCCATGCTGCGAGTTGGGGGCATAGGTGTTCCTGGAGGATCTCGCGGGCTCAACATCACGCCAGCCTTGCAAGGCAGACTGGCGTACTGCCAGACTGCTTACCTTCAACCTATTCCCGCTTCACTCGACGAGCTGGTGCCATGTTGCTTTTTATAATATACGGTTCCGCTATGGGAATCCCGACTCCGCCGTTCGGCAACGTGCTGCCGGGTAGCAGAGATTGTCAGGTGAAAGAGAATGATGAGGTCTTTTGGGCCCGACAAGCTGTGTGGCTTATCCAAATTGACCTCGGTCATTCGATACAGAATAACAGTGATTCCCTTCAAGACTTGTTTTCTTCTTGATTTCGAGCTTACGGCTACGTGTCGAGAGTATACCTATCTACTTTAAGTCGTCGCTCACGTCATATCTAGTCAGACTTCCCGGGGTGCCACGTGTAGGATCTCTTGCGCCTCACGGCCGACTCCGCATATCTATACCCTAGGTATTCATGAAACATCAGACGAACCCTCTCGCGGGACCGATCCTCTTGTGAAGGCGCAAAAGGGAGCTGACTTGATCACCGATTATCTCTGTGAAAGAAAGTCAACGACCGCCCGTCACCCCTGATGTTGGACAGCCCGCATGTGCTGAACACCACATGATGGAAATTTGGTGCTTCAACTCCTTGGGAATGATGGACTCTACCATTCATTGCAAAACGCCTGTGTTGTCCGGGAACGATCAGAGGATTTCTACTGGGACAGACATACTGATGTGACGCTCGCAAAATGGGTACTACCGTGACGAGTGTATATCAAACCTTGAACTGATCGGTTGCTACCTGAAGGCCGTGTTCACATACGCATCATAGCTCAGATCTTCCCTAGTAGGCAAGTAATGTCCATTAGATGTCATATATTTTCCTCAGTGGATCATAAATGGGGTGGCTGAGGGTTTTGAAGCTTTGAGTATTTTACATCTCGTTCGTCTGCTGGGAGGCATCTAGGTAGGTACCAAATATATCGACAACCAGAAGCACATACCTATGCAGTTTCTAGTGAAGAACCCGACGAAGTATTTCACTTGTAGTTTTTTCGACGATTCTCCATCTACAATATGCGAAAGCTGGTATTGTTGCCATGGGAAGGCGTAGCGAGATATCTGCCCTTGGCAACAAACAGCTGAGAACCTGTCTGTTCCGAGGAACCGCATGTCCAGGATTTCCAAGAACCCATGAAGTGACCTGTCTTGCTCCAGAATATAGATGAACTGTAACATGAGTAATATTCGTCGTGAGATGTGGGCATGTTGGTGGATTGCTAGGGAGGCAATGTTCGAAAAGGGGAACAATCCACCTATGGCATACATATTCAAGTACTATTCCAACAGGACTCCATTTCCCCTGATTCCCATCTCACGGATCACACATGATGAATAAAAAATATAAGCTTTGCGCATCGAAAGTTCGCTTTCATGATATTCGACCTCCTCGAAGCAGAAGTGGCCGGTCTTCCCCGTGGCCGGAGGATGTTCTCCAAGTCAACAGTTCCGCATGCAGGTCGGCGTCCAACAGTACGCCCCCGAGAGCTGCTGTATAAGTAGACACCTAGGAATCCATTCCCGGGTATGTGGGTTATCGTATACACGAATATGGCAGCTGCACTTGAGCTAAGATATCCCGGACCTAGTTATCTGGCGAATGGACAAATCAAAAGGGGGCATTTAGGAGTCTGCCGAGTACTTCCAAGGTTGCCCTCAAGTCTCTGACCTCGTCGTATTCAATCAAGTGGATATTCCCTCCAGTGCCAGGCATCTGGTCTACCCGCCCACATTGGAACAGTGTAGATTGGTGTCTCAACCTTGACGGTGGTCGACGTTCATGTCCCAGACTCCCAAGTCGGTCCTTGAGACACTCTGCCTGGGCTTCACTCAACTGGCGGTTGGGACGAAGTGGAGATAATAAAATAACGCGAATTTCACTGGAGGGCCGGAGCGTACCACACCTGCATGATGTAAGTATTGAAAGCAAGTACGGACCACAAGGTTGTTTGTTACTTCCATACATGTAGTTGGGTAGGACATCAAATGGAAGTCACGCATGGCCATTTGGAAACCGATCCCGAACTATGTTGAACCCGGCCTCCTCAAGTCTTTTTCCTAGTCGGATTGGCATCCGAATCGCCCGAGCGCACCGAGACCCCTGACAAACCAGCCCTGAGGATATTGGGACCTGAACGCAAGAATGACCAAGAAATCAGTTCAAGAGCGGTACCAACGACCGCGCCAGGTTCATTTGTTCTAGCAGTAGATCCGACCGAGTTGTCGTGTGAGTGATGCATGCAATATGTGTCCGATTCTGTCCAGTCTCTAGTCCGGGAGGGGGGCCAAACGAGATGTAAGCAACCTTCGAAGTACTTAACATCATTTACAGGACGCACTCGCCCGTAAGTAATGACACGAGTTCCGGCTCTACATCTCCGGATTCCACATGTAGGTACAGTATCCCCGAGAAACTTCATTTTCAAGTCGCAGCTCTAATAATATTTCTAGATACGTTCTCGAATCACTCTAGAGAAAGTCAGAGGTCAGGTTCATATCCATTGAACCCCACCAAGTCTTGGGCCCTCCCGCTTATCCGTACCTAACCGTCCACGATATCGGCCCGCGTTGAGCCATGATGGCTATCCACCACGGATTAATCAATATCAGGTAGCTCAGCGCGAGGATTATCAACAATTTCCGGGCTTGTGGTCTAGTGGTATGATTCTCCCTTAGCATGGGAGAGGTCCGGGGTTCAATTCCCCGCGAGTCCAACTTCGATTCTTTTTCCCGATTTGCTGTCTTCAGTTTTTGCCGTTTCTCCCATTGCCGCGATATCGCTGGGGTCCATCCGGCCCCAGCAGATTTTCTCAGCGTGGGAAGGTTCTCTTGTATCATCAGAGGTCTAAAAATGCTATCAGGGCTCTCTTCGGTAGATACCTATCTGTGTCTTGGTCAAGCACATTGCAACATGTAACTTTATTTCTTGGCGAAACGCCACGGGGAAACATAGTCTGGTTGCTCGTTAATCTTTGGAAAACACGAACAACCTTCTTGCATGCCAACGGGAAGTTCGTTGTTCTTTACGCAGTAGCTTACTCCGTACATACCCGGCTCTACAAAGACACATTCGTAAAATGGCGTTACACGCATATTCAGTGCGCCACGACTTTGCCAGTCCCTCAAGGCTTGGATAACTGCCTAGACGAGTAGATAGATGGATGATTGAAAGTGTGTACAGCTGAATCGAAGCGTGAATAGCTGGCTAGGGTTAGAAGAAAAATAGGAATAAGGGGTTCAGGGAGGTGGGCATGATAAGAACCTGACAATCAATAGGAGTTATAGGTCACCTCAGTGAATCAATAAACGTTTGAATACGCAAGTAAATGACTTCTGAATATCTACTACTTATTGAGACAGGTTGTGTTTTCCTCATACAGTGTTTGTAGACATTCACCTGATCAAGATCTCGTATCTAAAAGCTTACCTACAGTAGCAGACGTCCCCCAGAGACAGGCGGACGATGGAAACGTACCGATAATGCCATTTGATGAATTCATGCCTCTGTCAAATCCAACAGGTAGCTTCTTCTTCCACTGTCATCGCTTTTTTCCCCTTTTCTCTTGAAATGTTGGCGAAGCATCATGGTAGGATATAACATAAGGCATGTAAGCAATGCCAACAAGTCGAATATCTTGTAATAGGTCTAGGTACTTAAAAATCAAAATGTTCTCAAGAAGTGTATCTCGGAGTAGCACCAAGGACGGCAAGGCCCAGGCAGTCTTCATGTCAGTGGGTAGAAGCTGATTAATTCCATGAAAAGTGATGCTTAGTAGCTGGAGATCCGCGATATTGGAAGGTTCGAAGCAGAGAGAGCCTGCCCGAGAAATACTCATCCACCTGGGTACTCCGTACCTGGCTAATAAAAAGGTACCTACGCACTTTTTTAAGGTTGTAGCAGGCTTAGGCTTCTAGGTGTGTTCGTCAGGCTGTCAGTCCGCCAAGTCAGAGAGAATTCCGGGGCACTTGAGCACCTCCAGGGCTGGGCATTGCGTTGGCCAAAGCTCCAAGCTCCACTGGGCACCTGCAAGCCGATGTAGCGGGACAACAGCGCAATCATTACGCAAGGTCAACAATTCTATGCTGCTGGCTTGCCGCTTCTTTTAAACCTTGAACCATTTTCTCTTCTCTTCCGACAGCCACCAAACTCAACCCGCTCCTCATCCATCATCAACGAACAACACCACACATATCAGCTGCCAGAAGCCGAAATCGAAAATCTTCGGCTTCCTTTGGTTCATTCGTCGCCCTCAACCTAGTTCTTCGAGTGCGGAATCCACGGATCAGCGGCCTGCACCCGTCTGGACCTGCCGATTCCCAGCTTCGTCAGAGCGCACCTCCAACCATCAACCGCAGCCTCCGCCCCTCCCCCATCAACCATCCATATCTCAAACCGACGATCCCCTTCCCGTAGCACGCGACGCCTCGGACACGACTGTCCCTTCTACCTATACACTCGTTCGGTTTCCACCTGGACGGTGACAAGACTTACTGCAAATAGCTACGGGACGACAGGTTCGCAAGGCTGATCAACGCTTCGTGAGGCTCCCTCATTTCGGCACCCCACCTTGTGTACCGACAGGTATATACACATCTCACCACTGGAGCAGTCCAAGCTACTTTGGACAGCGCTCCGCAGCGTCGGGTCAAGTTGTCGTCTCCGACTACCTGACCATCGGTAGTGGAGGGGGAGCTTGATACTTTCTTTGCGGCTCTGCCGCCCCGACCTTCATCATGGGAAGGATAACGAAACCCCTTCTACCTAAGCAAAAGGAGACCTTTGTGAGTAGCTCAGTCAGCCTGCATGTCCAGCCATAGCCTAAGCTAACGTAACGCCTTCCAGTCATCATGGCTCCAAACGTACGTAGAGGAAGCAACCAACGCACCCCTGCCTCTGTTACCTAAAATTCTCGAGAATTTCCCCTCACGATGGCCTTTCCCCCGCGGTGATCTGTATCACTGGATTCCCCTGCTCAACCGATTCGACGATATTTTAGAGTCGTTTTGCACCACCTACAAGCTCAACCAGGGTCCTCAGGCTAGAGACATCGGCTGTGAGGTCCTTCTGAAACATGACTGGACGGTGGATGCGAACAAGGGGTCCAAGGAGAACCAGCTTGTTGACTTAGGCTACGGAGATGACGGTGATAAGATTCTTGTCGTCGCCATCCTGAAGTTCACGCAAATGCTACTGGACCATTGCGGCAACCGAAGCATCTACGCCAGCAGCTCTCACCTGAACGATCTTCTCAACAGCACCGACTTCGAGATCATCTGCGCGACTCTCGGTGTTGGTGTAGAGCTGGCTCAGCGATATCAAGCTTCGGTCAAGCGTATCCATGGATCGACGACACGCAACTTGCATACGGCTCTCCTGTCAAATCACTACAACATCGATCTGGAACGTGTGAGACAGATTGCCCAGCCGTTTGTCAAGACACCCATTATCAGGGGCCATGACTCATTTTCTGTGTCTACTCCTGCTTCTAAAGGAAAAGACCGATTACAGGGGGGTATCCAGAAGAATGTGGCTAGCATGCTAGCTAATGACCTTTGCGCTATCGCTAAGGCCGACCCGACAGATAGTTCTGCGTCAACAGCGCGGTGGAATGGTTGGGGTGATGTGAAGGTAACGTACTATCCTACGACTAGTCCGTCTCAAGAGCCTGCGCGGCAGCCCTTGCCGGAGCGAAGCGCGACGAACGCACCCTCCACACCTACGCCCTTGAGGAGGAGCAACACCTCCACGGCTCCGCAATCAACTTTCCGTTCTGGTCGCCAGGGGCCGTCGGAGGATAACACAGGCTCCTCTTCCCGGTCTCCAGCGGTGGACCGCGGGGATAGTAATCCTCCTGGCCAGAGATCTTTGGAAGTTCCGGAGTCTGCAGTCGTGTCGACGTCGATCTATGAGCTCGTGAACAGACTACCTGCGGACGTACCTAAAGAAACGGCCTACGAATATTTCAACCGCCTGCGAATCGCAAAAGCGCTGACAGGTTCCGTCGAATCGCGACGACAGGCCCTGAAGGCACGGCTTTTGGCCATCCAGAATCTGGCGTATATTCATATAGAACCTACCTTTGTTGAGAAGGTGCTGAGGCAGGACAACGATGAGCCGCGCCGTTTTCAGCTTGTCTACCAACTTGCCGAGCTCATCCACCCCGGTGCCGACGGCGCTGCAGTAATCCCCTTGGATATCCAATCCATCGCACTGTCTTTACTGGACGCCATCTCAGCTTTCCACAGCAAGGTACCTGATATCTTCTCGGCCCTAAACGCAACGGTGAACCATGGTGTTCTGCTTTACGTGATCAGAAAGGCGGTTGCCGAGATGAAAGAAGACGACGCCGGCGAGCAGTGGACTGCCAAGGACGAGTGGCGTGATAACCTCTTTTCCCTCACCCTCCATATCACCATGGCGATGGCCGACACCACTGCCAGAAGCACACCAGAGATCATTTCGGCTGGGCTGTTGGAAATCATGGTTGAGATACTTAACACCAGGTCCAACATCGCTGAGCGGACTTACGGTACCCTTGTGGGATTTTTGGACAGTCTCATCTACAATGTGCAGAGCTCCTTTCAGAGTCTCATCAACGCCGGGGGTCTCGAAGCGATCACTAATCTCGTCACCCACGAAGTCGATCTCGCAAAGGGACTCATCTCCCAGGGGAAGGGTACATCCTCGTACCACCGTACCCAGGTCGTTGATTACGACATTCCCTTCTATCAACAGCAAAACTTGAAGTTTCTCCTGAAGTTCCTCCATCATTTGATGTCAAATGCGTTTTCATATGGTGGCAATACCGATCGCCTCCTCAGAAACCTTGTGGACAAATCTGACCTCCTCCAGAGCATCCGCGAGATCGTGGATAATCAGAAAAGGTTCGGCTCTCTAGTGTGGACTAACAGCGTCACAATCTTGAGCGACTTCCTCAACAATGATCCCACTAGTTTTGCAGCTATCTCAGAGGCAGGACTGATCGAAAGCTATCTCGAGGCTCTAACGGGTAGGTCCGTCAAACCAGAACAGGGTGACAAGCCCGAATCGACGCAAGTTGCGAGGAACGAGAACGAGGCCGGCTCGCCCGGTGCCGCTGCGGTTTCGGACGTGCTGGAGTCTGACAGCAGGTCGCATCCTCCTTCTGCGGAGTCACTAGACGAGACCCGGGGCCCCTTGGCTTGTGGCATCTTGCCGGCCTCCGATCCTATTTCCATCGTACCTACAGTCCTGAACGCCATTTCCCTCAATAATCGCGGCATGAAAATGGTCGTTGCGTCGCGGGCGTTCGACAGCTTCTTTGAGATATTCGAGAGCCCCGAGCATGTCCGAGTGATGAAGACCGACGAAGCTCTTGCCGGGACGATCGGTGGTAGTTTTGATGAGCTGGCGCGACACCATCCTCCACTTAGACCGGCGATCGCAAATGCAGTCCTCGATATGATCGCACGTGTCAATCATCTTGCTCAAACACGGGCCCGCAATCTGCAATGGGGCGCGAAACTCATTGTACGGGATTCAAGTGGCCGGGATGTGATCGCAGATCAGGGACTCCTGGGGGAACCGTCGTTGTTGGTAGACAGTAAGGGGAAAGGGAAAGCAAAAGCAAGCATGACTGCTTCGATCTCCGAAGATACAGATGTTGAGATGACAGACGTGAGCCTGTTCTCTTCTGGGCAACCAGATGAGCCTAACGGCGCGTCTTCGCCGCATTCGTCCGTGACGCCATACATCTTTGCGCTAGCCAACTTTCTCCAGAGCTATACAAGTAACACGATGCTGAAACAGAGTTTGGTCAACAGTGGCGGTATTGAGCTGCTGCTTGACCTTGCCACCGCACCAAGCCTGCCATACGATTTCGGGGATACAGGCGCCGCTCGTATGCTGCAGTCGGTCATTTCCCACCTGATCGAGGGTGCGCCTGCTATAGGACTTCCATCACTGCTGAAACGTATCCAGGCGTCGATCGATATGCTGGAACCCGTCGTGAATGCGAACAGTTCTACGTCTTATTTCCGACCTTTCCTTACTGACGAGGCCAGTCTTGAAGGAGGAAGGAGCCGCGATCTCGTCGATCAGCTAGCTAATGGTACTCCCATCGTCAAAGCGTTGCTGAACGCGCAATCCCTGATCAGGATACTCTATCAGTCGTTCCCCTATTCCAACCGTTCACAGACACTCCAGATGCACTCTGTGATCGCATACGACTACTACGATCGACTAGTGAAGTCGCTTGGTCCATTATTGCGCGTCGTCATATCGGAAGAGGCCGCGATATCGAGTATAGTACCGTCACATTGGACTGCGAAGAAAGAGGGTCAAGGGCAGGCTCGACCCGGTGCACCGGGCAACAGTGCTTCCGGAAACAATGGGGGCGCAGATCCTGATTTGGACGACGGTCTGCGAGATGTTCTCACGTCTGCTTCGACTTTGCGACTTCATCCCACCGAGAACGCTACCGAGCACGCCAGCGGCCCATCCGAAACTGAACAGTCAAGTGCACGTTATCAGAACTATCAGACCCTGCGTATCGTCCTCTACTCATTGATGCCTACGACTTTCCCACTTCTTCAAACGCTCGGCAAGGCTTTACTGCTGAAGCGCGAGCGTGACCAGTTCATAAGGGTGAACCATGTACGGCTGGCCGAAGAACTCGCCCAGACAGTTTTAGCCCAGCTTGAGGTCCCATCTCGCGATAGGACTACGAGAGGGTTCCATTACTATATTATCATGCTTCATGCAATCCATGAGATGCTGGTGAATCGTTCGGTAGATGGTAAGTATCGCATCTCCTCCTTAATGGAACTGATCATGGCTGACTTGACTTCAAATAGCTCGACACGATCGACCAATGTCGCCACAAATCGTAGCCCCCGTCCTGATAGCCTTCAAAAGACACAACGGTCTGGAGATCCTCAACAATATGCTGCGGACGTTCAAGGACGAGATATGTAAAGAGCCCAAAGAGGGCGAGGACTCAAACATGTCACGACTTGCCGTCATCGGGATGAAGAAGACGCTAGACCTGTATGCAATGCTAGTCAACGGCAAGATCATTGCGGAGTCCATCGGCCAAGTGAACCTGCTTCCTCGACCAGTGACCAACAGTGATCGGCGCCAGGAACAACAGATTGCGTCGAACCTGATCGTCGAGATCCGCATGACAATACTGCCTGTGATGCGAGAATTGTGGGATTCGCCCTTGATCGAAAGGGGCTCCGGGATCATTCTGTCAAAGCTGATCCATATCATGAAGTGCATCGCACTTGGGGACTCAGAACTGCATGCATACAAGCGCTCTGATAAAGACAAGGTATGTGTCCAACACCGCATGCGAATACAGCTAGATGCTAACCTTCCCAGGCCACTCCGCCCACGTTGTTGCAGCCCACACCACCCAAGTTCAACTGGTCAAATATTAGGGATGATATCTTACTCGTTTCGGAGCAGTTGTCCTGCGATGCGGAACTAGCTAAGGAGGCTCTCTACAGGGCCAACGGTATTCGCCAGGTTGCTTTCGATTATGTCAAAATTCACGCGAAGCGGCTTGCTGGTACTCGAAACCCGATCCCCGCGCGTGATGCTGACGTGGACGGGCCCGAGTCTCCTGCCAGCCAAAGCGACGCGCACGCAGCAGATGAGGGAGCCATGGCTGTCGACTCGGACCTACCCGAAAGCCTTCTCCACGATGATGACATAATAAATGAGCTGGTGGAAGAGGCCGCGTCAGATCGAGACTTACTAAATCCAGTACCTGCGCAATCGTCATCTCCAGCGGGTCCTGCACAAGGCACAGAGGTTGGAAAGGTCACGGAGGCGAGTAGTCACAGTGAACCCCCCGTGGCAAAAGAGGACCTGGACGCTGAGCGGGCTCGTCTCCGCCTGAATCTCATTGACAGATGTTTGGATGTCATAAGAGCGCATCCGGACTCTACGTACGAGGTTTCCGAGTTGATCTCGACGATCATCCTGCGCCCCCCTGGAGATGATGCCTCCGCGAAGCAGGAAGTTGGCGAGACCCTAGTCAATGCCCTAATGTCATTTGCGATGGACGACGATCTCAAATCCAACGGAAGGAGCATCGCGGCTTATGCACATCTTCTCTCTCTGCTACTTCAAGACAAGGGCTTTTTCAAAGCAACTGCCTCCTCTGTGAAGGAGAACGTAGGCGGATTCTTGAGTTTTCTCCGCATCCCAGGTTCAACAGACGACCTCCCCCCCTGGATTCCCTACGTGCTGCTGATCTTTGAGATTCTTTTGAGCGATGATGAACAGCCCGGCGACATCAGGTGGAAGTTTCCCTCGACGGAGAACGAAGCCATCGAGCCTCTACAGTGGCCAGAAAAGGATCCCAATGTCAATGACGAGGACAGAGCAAGCCTTCTTAGCTTGATACTTGAGATATTACCTCGAATTGGTAAGGAAGAGTCTTTGGCTATATCAGTCCTGCGGATTCTGGTGATCATGACGCGTGATCGGACCGCTGCTCGGCAGGTAGGCGACAAGAAGAACTTGCAACGGCTATTTGTCGCCGTGAAGCAACTCTCTGGCATTGGTTCGTCGCGCCTGAGCGAGACGCGAATCGCATCCCACATCATGACCATTCTCCGCCACGTCGTGGAAGACGATGACGTCGTCAAACAAGTGATGCGAAGCGAGATTAAGGCTTATTTCGAATCTCAGCGACAGAACCGCCCAGTTGAGGCCGCATCCTACATACGGCATTGCTCGACCATCGCTCTCCGTGACCCTAAGCTGTTTGTGCAGGTGACAAACGAGATGACGAAATTGACTCGCTGGGTACCCGGGGATGCTAGTATGGCACGCCACCAGACGCTCATGCTCAAGGAAGTAGACGCCGAGGGTTCGAAGGATGATGTCACTCCGGCAGTTCAAGCTACCGAGGACTTGTCCATTCATGATGTCAAGCCATCCACTGAAGGCCAGGACAAGCAGCCGGCCGACGCCTCTAAGGGCAACTCACAAGAAACCAGACGGCCAGTGCTAGAGAATCCCGACGGCGTGGTCCACTTTCTGCTTTGTGAACTCTTGAACTACAAGGAAGTTGATGACAAGGACACATCTCAACTGCCCGCAGCCGCGAAATTGGAGAGCAGAGCAGAAGTACTTACCTCTGGAGAGCCATCAGATGGCGGCAGGCGCCCGACCGAGGGTAAGGACAAGAAGACCAAAGTCCCATTCAAACCGGACGAGCACCCAATCTTTATTTATCGCTGCTTCATCCTTCACTGCCTTTCGGAGTTGCTGCAGAGCTATAACCGTGCGAAGGTGGAGTTTATCAACTTCAAGAGAAACGCGCCTCTCTTTGCCCATACTCCGGTTAAACCGAGGTCAAGTGTGCTAAACTACCTCCTAACCGACCTCTTGTGTTCTAGTCACCTCGATGGAACCGCAGATTCACTGGCACAAAAGAAGAAACATGCCACAGCAGAACAGACCAAGAACGTGTTGGTTGCCTTGGTTTCTAAGACCGATGAGAAGCCTATGCACCAACCTCAGTTGAGATACGACTACGATGATGAAGCTGACCTACTATTCGTCCGTAAATTTGTGCTGGATACGATCTTGAAATCGTACAAGGACGCTACAGTCTCGAGCGAACCCTTTGACATCAGGTACTCTCGCATGGTAGCGCTCGCAGAAGTCATGTTCCTGATGATGGGCGAGAAGGAAAAAGATTCTACGGTGACATCCCGCAATGCTCAGGAAGCACTTGGGCGATCGCAAGCACAACTCCGACGGCTTATGTACGAGAAGGGCTTCCTCGCCGCCGTCACCGCCTCAATAGCCGATATCGATCTCGCGTTCCCACCCGTGAAACGAACTATTAAGTATATTCTCCGCGTGCTTCGTCTCCTTACTACAACTGCCAAGGATCTCAGCCACGCCAACATCATATCTGCGGCTCCGACGCAGGACAACAACGACGATGAAATATTTTCGGCTACTTCTCTTTCGGATATTGAGGATGATCGTGAAGAGACGCCAGATCTGTATCGGAACTCGGCACTCGGGATGCTGGAACCTGGTAGAGACCGGGAAGACGATTATTCGGAAGATTCTGAAGACGATGATGATGAAGAGATGTACGACGAAGAGTACGATGAAGACGATATCGGCTACGGCTCTGAGGACCGCGAGGAAGACGTCAGCGAAAGGGACGACGATGAGGACCTGGAAGACATGGGTCCTATTGAGGGTCTGTCTGGAGATCATGGCGTCATCGAAGTTACCATGGAAGATGGAGATGAAGACGACGACATGGAGGTTGACGATGACGACATGGATGATGACGAGAGCGATGACGACGATCTAGACTCGGACGAAATGGATGATGTGGAGGATCGCATTGAAATCGTCGACGACGAGGGCAACCCTCTGGAAGATGACGGTGCCTCCGGATGGGAAAGCGAGACCGAGGAAGAAGCGGATGATGATGATGACGACGGCGAGGCGCTCGACCTGGAGGCCGCCGTTCAAGATCATCTTGACGAAGCTCATGTCCAGGGTGAAATTGACGATGCCGACGGGCTTGAGCGATTTGGTGATATCATGCGTGCCATCGAAGATGAAGACTTCCAACACGGCGCTGACGACATGGCTCTCAACGACCGATACATAGAGGACGAAGATGAAGACGGTAATACACCAAGATCTAATCCCCGAGGCCCTCGAGCTAACATTTTGATAGATGACGAGGAGGAAGACGAAGAAATGGACGAGGAGTACGATTATGAAGACGATTATCCAAGTAAGTGGAGCCTTGGGGCACCTGCTAGATTACCAGAACTGATTCTCTCTTTCAGATGATCCCCCGCCTCGTGAGAGGGCGCCAAGCTTGGGTTGGGATACTCTCCTCGTCGAACCAAATGCTGGTGGCCTCTTCGCCGGAAATCATCAGCGGCATCGTCACGGAATCCGAAGTCCTTTCCCCCCTCTCCCGTTTGTGATGGGCACACAAGATCCTCTCTCCCGATTCAGTGGTGGTAAGTCTAGAGGATTTTTGCCTTATTATTTACTGACATCAGTCCAGACCCACGCGGTTTCGTTCGTGGCGGCCGTCATGATAACCGACCTCTCGCCAACGAAGATGGCTTGAACCCGTTGCTGCGCAGAGGCAACGATAACAACGGAGATGGCTCCTCACGGCCTGCCCCCGCTAGCAGCTTGGTGCGACTGGGTTTCCCTGGTAGCCTCCGTAGCCTTCTCAGTGGCGATATCGAGAGCCCGATGTCTTTTATCAACGAACTCATGAATTCTCTCCCTAGGGGCCCGGGGAACCAACCTCACCATTTCCACTTCCAGATAAGTGGCGGCCCGCGGGGTGACCTGGACTTACCTTTCCTCCCGATGATGCATTCGTCTCGTACGGACAACCGTCGGGACACAGTCCAGGAACCTATTCAGGCGGCTTCGTTTACCCCCGAATCTACCCTTGCGCGATGGAGCGACGAAGTCAAGATGATATTCGGCAGTCAACATTTGGAGAAGGCACAGAAGCTGCTAACACCCATCATGTCGTACCTTATTCCTCCGGCAATTCAGCACGAGAAGGAGGCGAGGGAGAAGGAAGCCGAACGCCAACGGCAGCTTGAAGAGGAGCGCAAGAAGCGCGAAGAAGAAAAGAAAGCAAGGGAGGCGAGAGAAGCAGAAGAGAAGGCTGCCAAGGCCAGAGAGGAAGCCGCAGAGCGCGAGCGAGCTGCGACTGAGGCGGCTGCACAGGCCCAATCAGCTGCGCGCGAGACCTCCAATGTTAATGAGCCTGAGGCTATGGAAGGCGTAGAGACGAACGCGGAAGCCGAGGCTGGGGCGCACGGGGCACACGAAGAGCCGGCCGCTCCGCGACCTCGTGCCTTCACTACCATCAGGGGCGAACAGGTGGATGTTACCGAGTTGGACATCGACCCAGATTACCTAGAGGCCCTTCCGGAGGAGTTCCGCGAAGAAGTCATTGCCCAAACAGTGAGCACCAGGCGAGCTGAGGCCCGCGAAGCTCCCGGGGCACCAGGCAGCCAGACCGAGGTCTTCCAGGAGTTCCTCGATGCGCTCCCAGAAGACCTTCGAACGGAGATCGTCCAGCAAGAACGGGCGGAGCAACGCCGACGAGACCGGGAAGAGGTGCTTAGACACGCTCCTAGTTCTGGCCAAGGCGCTGAGGAGATGGATACTGCCAGTATCCTGATGAGCTTTCCACCAGAGCTCCGGGAGCAGGTCCTCATGGACCAAGGCGCTGACCTTATGGACGCCCTACCCCCTGAGATGGCAGCGCAAGCACGTCGGCTTGTCCGGCCGACTAATCCTGCTGCCCATGCCGACAGAACACCCACCGGCATCAGTCGCCAGACGCGAGATGCAGCAAACGCTAGTTCCGGCGACGATAAGCAGCCACGAAAGAACGTAGTCCAGATGCTGGACAAGTCAGGCGTCGCCACTCTGCTCCGCCTCATGTTCATCAATGTGAAGGGTGGCTCGCTGGAACATTCGCTGAAATTGATTTTCAAGGACGTGTGCGAGAACCGACAGAGTCGTCTCGAGGTCATCAGCACGCTCCTCCAGATATTGCAAGACGGCTCGACGGATCTTGATGCGATTGAGAGGAGTTTTGCTCAGCTCTCCATCAAGGCGAAGCAACAAAAGGATAAAGAGGCCAAGACCCAGACGCCTCAAAGTTTGAAGCGCACATTCACCACCATCGGCAGCGCTAGCTCGGTGCAGACAAACTCCGAGACTTCTCCACTGATGATTGTCCAGCAGTGCCTAGACATGCTTGGCTTCCTCGCAGATCATAACGTCCACGTACCATCCCTGTTCCTCACGGAACACGAAGCAGTCAGTTCTACAATCAAGCGCAGCTTGAGCCGTAAAGGGAAGAGCAAAGATGTCAAGGCCCACAAGTACGCGATCAACTCGTTGTTGGCTCTACTCGACCGCGATCTGGTAATGGAGAGTTCGGCTATTATGGATAGCCTCTCACAGCTATTGAGCCGGGTAACGTTCCCGCTGCTGGCCCTGGATCGCAAGCAGAAGGAGGCGGCAGAAGCCGTCAGGAAAGCAGAGGCTGAAGCATCACGTGAAGAGCCCGTCTCATCCGGAAGCGTTGAGCCCACGGGTGAACCAGGTGACGCCGTACTTGGTGACGGGACTGCCGCTGCTCAGCTGACCGATGATCCTGCCGCAGTAGAACAGGCTCCCGACTCGTCCATCTCGGGCGTCGCAGACCCATCGGAGCCAAATACGACAACCGACGCAGGGCCATCTAAAACAAGCGATCAGGAGCAGGCGGCAGCTAAGAAGACCCGGCAACTCCACCCTCCGGCCATCCCGGTCCAGAACCTGACCCTGATTATCAGAATTTTTACCGCACGAGAATGCAGCTCCAAGACATTCAAGGAGACACTCTCGACGATTAAAAATCTTTCAGTAATTCCGGGGGCCATGCTTGTTTTTGGCCAGGAGCTCGCTCGCCAAGCTCAGTTGTTGAGCGAGAAGATCGTCGTGCACTTGGATGAGCTACTTCCCCATATCGAAAAGGCTGCCTCTGGTACAGAGATCCAAGGTGTAGCTCTGGCTAAGTTTTCTCCCGGCGCGTCCGATCAAAACAAACTCCTTCGAGTTCTCACAGCTTTGGACCACCTCTTCGCCCAGAAGAAGTCGGACACGACAGATGCTGCCTCTTCTGCCGAAGAAACCAAGAAGCAGGATCTACTGGCTACTTTATATCGCAACGCCACTTTCAATGCTCTGTGGGAGAAACTCAGTGCCTGTTTGAGCGCTATCCGTCAGCGCGAAAGTCTGTTGAACGTTGCCACTATCTTGCTTCCCCTGATAGAGGCACTCATGGTCGTGTGCAAGGACACCGCTCAGCTGGAGGCCGTCTCTTCGCAAAGCCAGCCTCACAAGGAGATGGTACTCTCCAGTCCTCAGCCCGAATCACACATGGCCGGGCTCTTCTTCACCTTTACCGAAGAGCATCGGCGCATCCTCAACGAGCTGGTCCGTAACAACCCGTCGCTCATGAAGGGGACCTTCTCCCATCTTGTGAAAAACCCCAAGGTTTTAGAGTTCGACAACAAGCGCAACTGGTTCAATCGCAGCGTTCACAACAAGCAGACGGCCAACCACCGCCAGTATCCTACGCTGCAGCTCCAGGTTCGGCGAGACCAAGTTTTCCATGACTCATTCAAGTCACTCTACTTCAAGAGTGGAGAAGAGATGAAATTCGGTAAACTCAACGTCAGATTCCACGGCGAAGAGGGCGTGGACGCAGGAGGTGTCACAAGGGAATGGTTCCAAGTTCTGGCGCGACAGATGTTCGATGCCAACTATGCACTGTTTGTCCCGGTCTCCAGCGACCGGACCACTTTCCACCCGAACAAGCTCAGTGGCATCAATGATGAGCACCTGATGTTCTTCAAGTTCATCGGCCGTATCATCGGCAAGGCCCTCTACGAAGGACGCCTCCTTGAATGTTACTTCAGCCGCGCGGTCTACAAGCGAATCTTAGGCAAGCCTGTCTCTGTCAAAGACATGGAATCATTCGATCCGGATTACTACAAGTCTCTTTCCTGGATGCTGAACAATGACATCACTGATATTATCACTGAGACGTTCTCCGTCGAGGATGACGAATTCGGAGTGACGAAGGTCTCGGATCTCTGCGAGAAGGGCCGCGACATAGCCGTCACAGAAGACAACAAACACGACTATGTCCGACTTGTGGTAGAGCACAAGCTGCTCTCTTCGGTCAAGGAACAGATGGAGAATTTCCTGAAGGGTAAGCAAGCTTCCAGCCGAGTGGCTCTGGTCCGTCAAGGCCATATACTGACAATGTGCGCAGGTTTCCATGAGATCATCCCAGCCGGGTTGATTTCCATATTCAACGAGCAGGAGTTGGAGCTGCTTATTTCCGGTGTGCCAGAGATTGATGTTGACGACTGGAAGAGCAACACTGAATATCACAACTACACTCCGTCGTCGCAGCAGATTCAGTGGTTCTGGCGCGCAATACGCTCGTTTGACAAGGAAGAGCTGGCGAAACTTCTCCAATTCGTGACAGGAACCAGCAAAGTACCTCTCAACGGCTTCAAGGAACTTGAGGGTATGAATGGCATCAACCGGTTCAACATTCACCGCGACTACGGCAATAAAGATCGTCTGCCAAGCTCCCATACCTGCTTTAACCGTACGTTTTTACCCTCTCTTCTCAATGGCGAGATATGATCAGCTAACCTGAACCAGAGCTTGACCTTCCTGAGTACGAAAGCTACGATGCCTTACGTCGACAACTCTTGAAGGCTATCACAGCTGGCAGTGATTACTTTGGATTTGCCTAAAGAAACACAGGCTGGGCCGTATCCCTATCGCCTAGGGTACCCCTAATCCTTTCTCCCCTTTGCCATGGACAAGGTGTTGTCTTGTATCGCTAGAGAGAATGAGGCAAAGTTGGCGAATGAGTTAATACCTACACGAGGCGCGGGTCACCAGACATTCGCCACCAACAGGCATAGGTAGCATCGATGGAGTGCAGGCCATTGAAGTAAACCATTCGCCTAAGGTCGCGTTGTACATACGCAAAACCTCGTGGCTTATAATGTGTGTAGTAGTACTAGGGCATCGTAAATAGATGCTAGATAGAGGCGAATTATTCTGCTATGAACTAAAGACTCTTTGAGAATCTGTGTGTGTGCGTGTGTGTGCGTGGCTTATGATAACCAAACCCCCCCCCCCCCCCCCCCCCCCCCCCTCCGAGTATCCTCTTTATCATCTACGCCGGTCCAGGATCTAAATCCTGCCATTACGACGAACTCAGTGGCATACATACACACACATATATGTCTTCAATTTGAGTGTTTTAAGTACTTCGCTCCGGTAAGCGTCAGTGATTGAAGCTCAGAGCTGACTTAGGAGATACATACATATATCCCCGGCCTTTTTTTTTATTCTTGGTAAATGAAGCTCGTTTATTCGCCTCGGTTTCCAGAAGCTGATATGATATATTCACTTACTACCTAACTTACTTATTATATATAGTCTATGCAAGATAGTTGGTAGGTATGTAAGTAAGTAGATAAGTAACTATATACATATATAGGTAACTAGATAGATAAGAGTTCAGGAGCTTAGCACGGGAGAGGGAGAGAAGTGTGTGTGTGTGAGGGGGGGGTTATGATAGGTAAACACCTAGCATCTAAAGTTTGAGATAGATAAATAATGGACTGCCTAGTCAGTCGCATTCCGAGGGGAGGGGATGAGAGAGGTTGGTTTTGAATGGATGTTATTTGGATTATTAGCTAGTCGATTGGTGAGTGGTTTTTGTGATAGATAAAGAGAGAGAGAGAATGATATTGATTATAGGTTAAGTTCGGAGCTGGCTAAAGTAAGGGTGGGTGAGTGAGTGGTAGGTCGGTAGAGAATCGAGGGGAATCTTTAAGAGAGAAAAAAGGAGGGAGGGGAAGTGTTCGGCGCCTCGGGATGAGGATACACCGTGTGTTTTGCCAGAGGGTAGATAGACAGATAGACAGAACATAGGGGAGGGGAAGTTGGGGATTATCTAGGAGGTTGGTTGGTTACTTAGAGGATAAGGGGGAACTTGTCATTGGGGGGTAAGACGAGTGAGTTCTTTGGAATACATATATGTGTATGTATGCATATTACGTTGATCACTTTATGTTCTGTTCTGTTCTGTCCTGTCATAGAACCAAATAACCGTCCACCTGCCATTCGCGCTCAAGGAACGGGCATTCGTAGTTAGTTAGATACATTCCAGTGTGATCAGGATGAAATGACCATCTGAAAACCAATTGCGGGACGTTCGCGGTGATTTATGTCAGTTCCATACTGTCACCGTTGGGGGGGGAAGGTTTTTTTTTTGCCCGCGAAGAGGGTCGTTAGGAGACATAGAGAGACACTCAACAACATTCTTCTCGGTTTCAGCATCACCGGTGTGGTTTAGGCCAGGTTTTTATACCGTGCTGGCCCCCTTTTCCTCTCCCCTTACGCTAGCCTCGCTGGTCTGTTGATGAACAAGGGCTTCGAAGGCAAGGTACGACGCCAGTCTGGGGGGCGATTCAGAGGAGCCTGTTGTCGTAAATGGACAAGATGTCTCCAGTCAAGAGCCTAGCGAAGCCCGCGGGGTCCCATGATTTGGTCATAGAGGTCGTTTACGGGGTTTCGAAGTCAACAGGCCCGTTGAGTTATACGTCTTAGAGTGATCTTGCCATGTCTGGCTCAAAACTCTACACTCGTACATAGAGTCGGGAGAAAGAAAAAGGGGACATTATTATCGACTTTTACTGCTGGTCATTCCCGAGGCCCTTTGAGGTTGGGGCTGTCTTACACCCACTCTTCAGTATCTTTGCGTACTCTGTATTACACTCCCATAAACCACCGTTTAAACTGAGTACTTACGCTTCATCGAACATGCTTCCCTGTGTCATGTACCTACTACCTTTATTAGGAGGTTCCAGGGAGCCTACACGAACGCTGAAACGGTGAAACAGATTGGTCAAAGCCAACCGATCTCTTCTCACATAGGTTCGGTGGACCTTTTTGCTAGAATCTTATCTTGATGCGCACTTTAGGGGTCCGAGACTTCTGGATAAGAATGCCTACTGGAAAAAGAGACTTGTGCAACTACTATGGTGTGCCTTGTGAATTGATGGTAGTGAAGAAGTCAAGACCATGACCATCACGACCAGCCTGCTCTGGAGTACTCAAGACTGAGTGCACCCCGAGTATGGAATGGTAAATAGACCATCGCCGGTGTTTTATGGATTATACTTATTGATGTACAGCAGTTCGGCTTGACTTGTATTCTTGTCATCGGCAGAGGCATGACAACTTCGATTTCCCCGCAGTCAGCATATGTCAAAATCCAACACTATTTTGCTTGCCAGACAACCTATCAGTGCCCTTCCACGCCTCGCCACTTCCCAGACTAACGAATAGGAGTCATTGTCTTGAGCGGAACGAAGCCGGGATGCGCATCTTCTGAAGATCTCCATTGAATTCAGGAATTGACAGGAAGATACTCTTCTGGTTGCATGTACATGAAAATTTCAAGAAACACTTTGCACATAGGAGATTTGGAAGCATGACACGGACAATATTTACCAAAACGTTTCATAGGCGCGAATATATTGCTGTCAATAGCCAACCGGCCTGAATGAATGCTAGGACAATTCAGGGGGGCAATTCAGGGGTAAGAAAAGGCAAAGCTGGCAGGCGGCTCCACCCTTCCGTCACCAGCTGACAGAGCTTGGCCGCCACTGCCCGAAATATTTCCGGACCTCTCACCTCTCAACCTCCAAGTCTTGGCCCATCGCAGCAAAAGATTCGCGACGACACGTTTAACACCCTTTTTAATCCTCAGCAACGAGACAACAATGCAGCCAACGAGGTGGTTACTAAAGGGTCGCTCCGTGTGGAAAGGTAAGTCCTATCTCCCAAAATTCTCCTGGTTAATGTCCAAACCCATAGCTCTACTACTACTACTACTACGCGCGAAGAAAACAAAAAGCTGATCATTCATTTTTGTAAAAACAGGACCTCACATCGTCCCGTAAGCCAGAAGAAGAACCCTCCTTCTCTTCCCTTCCCGTCCCTTCTTCCCTTGCCTATACGACGCCGGCTTCCGCAAGTCGTATCAATCTGCCTCTCCCTCTCCTCCCCACCCATCTCCTACGACGCCGAGCCAAGACGAAAAGAAAAAGAAAGAAGAGCTACATACCCACCAACTAAGGAAGCCCAACGTTCTAACAAAAAGAATGAAAACGAAAATAATAGTCTCCCCATAACCCGTCCCGCCCCCGGCGAGAGGGTGCGGCCGATCCGCACGCAGGCGCGGTCCGCCACCATCCTGCCCAACTTCGTCGGCCTCAAGTTCCAGGTGCACAACGGCATGGTGTACAACGACGTGACGATCACGGAGGACATGGTGGGCCACAAGCTGGGCGAGTTCTCCAGGTACATTCCCTTCTATCATCATCATCACCATCATCATCACTATTATTGTTCCTTTCAAGGTTTTTTTGAAGTACGACCGGTTCTTTCTGTCTTGACTAACTTGGCTTTTTTTTTTTTTTCCTAGGACGAGAAAACCGTTTGTCTATACTAAGAATAAGAAGAGGTAGACGAGAGAGAGAAAAAAGGAAGAGGAGATGGTAGGGAAAACAAGAAAAAAGTGAGCGGAAATTGGGCGGTTGGGGGTGAGAAAGGGGGTGAGAGGGAGGGGGGGAGGATTGACGATTTGCGGACACTCAGCACTCGAAAGAGACAGAGAGAGAGAGCATCCGAATCGCCTCCAGAGGAGGAGGAGGAGGAGGTACACGAAAGCACAGAGTTTTCATGTGTGTCTGTCTGTCTCTCTTTCTTTCGGAAACCCCCATCCATGTACACATACAATATACCTACCTACTACACAACAAAACCCGTATCCATCCATCCATACATCCATACCTATATACATACATACGTACTTTCTCCGCCTCGAGGAAGAAGAGAAACCAACGAACCACCACCTCCTCCTCGCTGTACAACAATACATACACACAATACCAGAAGATTACAATCAAGTCATAACCAGTAGATAGAACCTAGTAAAAAAGACTTACGAGAGGTCATGTACACAGATCAGATTCTAAGAAGGGGAAGTCTAGGAAAAGAGGCAATGGTATCATTCCATTCTGTAGTGTCTGCATTACCCGCAACATTCTACTTTGGCTCTCTTTTTTTGTTCCCCGGGGCAAGACGAGAAGAAATCTGGACTAATCTTTGGCTTCATGGAGGTCGAATGGACAAAAAGTGATTGATGCCATGGAGAGCCCCCCCCACAGATGTCATCATCACGACAGACCTGCTTCTGCTTCTGCTGTTGCTGTGTTGTCCGTTGTCTTTATACAATCGCTTTGCTTGCATCTGCAACAAACCCCCGACCTTGATTCTCTCTCTCTCTCTCTCTCATCCCGAGTCTGAGACCGAGACCGAGATCGAGACCATGCTGTCGATTTTCCTCTCTCGTCTCTGTCTCTCTCACACACAAAAAACAAGAATAAAAAGAAAAACGCAGCCGTTCTTCTCCTATAAACGCCGATGTATGCCTGGTCCCCTACCCCCCCTCCCTTTGGAAACGTTGAGGAAATGCTGTATCCCTAAAAAAAAAAAGCCACGAGATGCCTTCTGTTTTGCGTTGTGCGTGGAACGCCCGTTTCCTGTTTGGCCGCTTCGCCCTTGCCTAGTGTAAAACCACGAGGCTCGTCTCGTCGATATAATCCGTTTGTTGTTGAAGCGGATAATCTCCTCCCCGTCAACCGGGGCAAAAAAAAAAAAACAAGAGACTGGGAAACGAGACGAAGTCCCCTTTGGTCTTGCTTTTTTCATTTTTTTTTTTTTCATCTGTAGAACTCGCCGCGCTTGACGTTGACGCCGTACTCTCCGACCGCCATGCCGAGGTCTTCCATGGTGAGGACGGTGCGGTTCTGGCTGCCACCTTGTCCACCACCACCGTAGCCCGGTCTCTGGATGCCCAGGGGCCCGCCGCGGCCCTGGTCCTTGGCGCCCGACTGCGCCTGGCCCGGGACCGGGATGCCGACGGCCGCGCCCAGGTTGCCCATCGGGTTGTTCGCGCTCGTGTTGGACGCCCGGATCCGGCTGTACTGGTACGCCTCGGCCGCGATGTCGGCCACGAACTTCTGCACCGCCAGCGCGATCAGGCGCGCCAGGCGGGGGTCCGTCTGCGGCGGGGGCGGGAGGCCCGCTTTCGTCATGTAGTAGTGCGTCACTGCGTCAGGAATCTGAAGCGGGAAAAGAAAGGTATGGTCAGTGTACGTAGTAGGAGAGAAGGTAGCTGGCATGCGACCTACGATAGGCGCGTAGTCATCCATCTTGGCGAGGAACTCCTTCAGCGACGTATCCTTGCGAGTCGGCATCTTGGCCTCGAGGGGCTGGGGAACGTTCTCTTCGGGCTGCGAAGGCCCCGCCGCGGGGGCGGGAGCCTGCTCGTTGTTGTTCTCCGGAGGTACGTTGGACATCTTCGCGCGATGATGTTGTTGTGGCAGAGTTATAACCGAGGTAGAGATGGCGCCTTGTCAGGAAGGGGGTCGGAATACGGCTGTCTCACTCAGTTGGGCGCAGTCGACAATTCAATTCAATTGGTGGGGCCGAGAGGAAGAAGTTGGGAAATGAAGGCCGAAAATATGGCGTAGATATCGGAGGAGTGTCTGAAAGATGGCGCGTCACGAGTTACTCGACTCGTGAAAGCGTCGGACTCGGCGTCGCGAGTCGAGCTTCTAGGTGGGCTTTCCCTGATAAGATGCTGAGACGCGCTTCGTCCGATGACGAATTGCGCAGGCAAGTTTTCGTCCAGAAGCACAGTCCGAGTCGGTGGTCCTCTTTGTCCTTGCACTGGTCTTGATTGATCGTCGGTGGTGTTGATGGAAGCGCGGTGGATGATTGCAAACAACAACAAAGTTGGCTCTTTGGTGGTGATGGTGACGAAAGTTGGAAGTCGGAGAGTTAACGATTCGAGTATGGCAGAATCAGGGCGGTAAGTATTGCCGCAGCTACGCTAGCCCAGATAGAGCTAGCGTCTAGTAGATAAGCTTATTTCCTAGTCCGAGGGGCAGGGACCCCCTTAACAGCATTAAGAAACATTGCTGCTAAAAATACCCGTCCGTCCGATACATCTCACCATACTTCATAGTACAGACAGGAATAGACTTGAGTACTCTCAATTCCATAACATCTAGAATATTGATGATCTCCTTTGAAAATATAGTATGATATACCATAGATCGAGTTTCCCAGCAGAACGGTTTGCAGCAATGGCCTCAAGTAAGCTAGGAAAAGACGTGCTTCTTTGGAATTGTCTTCATCTATCACTACACTAACATTCGAAATACCTCGGAGGTGTGTATTCAACTATGTGTCTCTCTTCCCAGAAAAGGAGACCTAAACTTTGGATTCATGGCTCTCGTTCACAGTATCTAGTATGGATAGCTACTTGCCCACCACTCAAACCATCCGTCAGTCACCATTAGCAGACTGAAACACAACATCCAGAAACCTCTACCAGATGACGATCCAGACACTTAGTTTATCTAGGCTGTACTTGGTCCTCTGTCAACTATGTTCCTCTTGAACTCTTCCGCGCCTCCACGTTCCTCAAAAGTATTCGGATATGTACCACTGATTGCCGGACTTGGGGACTTAGAGGCAACCACTAGCATCAGCAATGAGTGCTGGGAAACCAGCCAGACTGGCTCATCCAAGAGAACCTTGAATAGTTTATACAGGGAGATGAGAGGATCGATTGCAATTATTGTTGCTCAGTAATCGAGACCTCCCTTGTCCATACCAACTTCTCGTCTCGACACCCACCAAAGTTATTAGATGGTGTCCATCTCTTTGGCCTGCATATCCGCGGGGCCTCATTACTTCGCTACCACACATCATCTGCGGTTGTGCACCTATGAGGCACATTTTCATGTAGCGGCCGTGGAACTACTACCCACAACACGTAGCTCGTGGCCGTTTCGGATCATGCGGGGCTAGATCGCGATGGCGTCTTTTCAAGAGCGGCAGTTGAATGAACGAAACCGCAAGACTTCGATTTGGTTTCAAGGTGGTGGCTTTCTGCCCTTCGTAATCCGTGGGCTCAACCAGTCCCCACAGGCTCAGGCCGCTGAGAGAAAACGAGCTTGTGCTTGACAATCTCGACAATCTCCAATTCCTCTTCCCGTACGTCTGAGATTGAATCTGTCATCTCAACGTCTTCACCCGACTTAGGTTTCTTTCGGATGATTGCCATAGCCCGGGGAAGCTTTTTGACCTCCCCCGTGAGCCTCTGATGGTGACCGACGTACAAGTGGACTCGTTTCATCCATGATGTGTTTGACGGATCCTGCGTATCTGGATGGTAGTCTGGGAAGGAAATGCGCCCAATTTCTATCTCTTCAGGGTGATCATCCCCTTCAATCGTATCCGGTAGATTAATGGTGCCTTGTAGCTCTAATATTGCCAAGCCGGAAGGTGTTTGTATGAGTTGAGGTAGTGGATTGGGCACTGAAGAGTTACTGTCGTCAGCCCGTCGAGGATGTAGCTTGACAGAAGTAGCCATGATGGCATTTGAGGATTTACGACACCTCGCTCATGAAGATTCTTGAAAGGGGTCGCTTTGAGCCAAGCTGTCGAGTGAAGGGAACCGGGCTGCTGGGGTACAAACACAATTGGTGGATCACCTGCAGCTCAATGACAGACGGCGGGTCTTCTTCGGAAAATCTCCCAGCTAAGCTCGGACAGCAGAGGTACTTACCTAGGTACACGAGCTGGTCTGTGCGTCAAAGCCCTAGCCACTAGCGGCCTCTCCCACCTCCAGACCCAGCAAATTTGCAGAAATCACAAAATTGACTTGTGCCCGAACTTCTTTTTTCTGCTCCTTCACGATCCGACTTCTACTAACCACACAGCACCAAGTCGATCCCCGACAACCACCGCCGAGATGAAGTTGAACATCTCTTACCCTGCCAATGGCAGTCAGAAGCTGATCGAGATCGAAGATGAGCGTAAGCTCCGAGACTTCATGGAGAAGCGCGTATGTTTTGCTCCATCCTCCCATTGTCATCACCCACCACCCGCGCGGCTGCGAAATTTCGAGATCACCACACGCGGCCACGGTACCTCATTGGAAACTCGCTCGAACCAGCATTGCGCAGCCCCCCAAAACACGCGTTGGGTAATCGACGATCGGAATTGCTAATGTGTTGCTTTGTCCGCAGATGGGTGCTGAAGTCCCCGGTGACAACCTCGGCGACGAATTCAAGGGCTACATCTTCCGTATCACCGGCGGTAACGATAAGCAAGGTTTCCCAATGAAGCAGGGTGTCATGCACCCTACCCGTGTCCGACTCCTCCTGTCCGAAGGTCACTCCTGCTACCGACCCCGCCGCACTGGTGAGCGCAAGCGAAAGTCGGTCCGCGGCTGCATTGTCGGCATGGACCTCTCTGTTCTCGCCCTCGCCATTGTCAAGCAGGGTGACAACGAGCTCCCCGGCCTGACCGACGTCATCAACCCCAAGCGCCTCGGTCCCAAGCGAGCCACCAAGATCCGACGCTTCTTCAACCTCAGCAAGGATGACGATGTAAGTACAACATCCGTCATCGCCTGCTCGGTGGTTGCTTCTGCGGGATGAGAGAGAAGAATCCCTCGCAATGAACACCACCGAAGTAGAGCCTGAGAGGAAAAATCCAAACAGGGGACAGAACAGAGATGGCTAATACCACGGGTCTGTCAATATAGGTCCGCAAGTACGTCATTCGACGTGAGATCAAGCCCCCCGGTGAGAAGAGGCCCTACCTGTACACCAAGGCCCCCAAGATCCAGAGACTGGTCACTCCCCAGCGTCTCCAGCACAAGCGTCACCGGATCGCACTCAAGCGACGACAGGCCGAGAAGGTCAAGGACGAGGCTGTATGTTCCCACCATCACCTGGATGTGATTTTAAATTATGCAAACTAACGACTTTGTAGGCCGAGTACTCCCAGATCCTCGCCAAGCGTGTCTCCGAGGCCAAGGCCACCAAGGCCGACGCCCGCAAGCGAAGAGCAAGCTCCATGCGCAAGTAAATCACTACAGGCGTTCGGTAGGTGTCTTCTGGTTCTTGCATTCGGGCATAAATCGAGGGAAAACTGTGCATTTTACGGGATTAGATAGGTAGCTAGTCAGCTATGTGGTCGGTGACCATACTGTCACCCCCGAGCAAAGCATAGTCCTAAGTTGTGTTCCCGGAACTCCAAAAGGAAAATATGAGATCAAGATTCCCCAGCCTTTCCAGGGCTTTTAACCTGCATTTGACTAGTGTACTATATTAAACAATAATGAACAATTTTTCTGGACAATTCCCTGACGGTAAGATTATATTACGGACAGGTCTATCTTGGAACACCAGTCTATTAACACCAACTTACATTTTAACACGCAAGCCACTTAAGAGTGTTCTCACCGTTCCACGACGAAAACGACATCGCAAAAGAAAAGGCCTTGATGAAATTAATCATCTGGTACCTAGGTTACCCTACTTCCCCACACACCATAAAACTCCACTCTTTAAGTCTTTTATATTATTCTTAACACACACATATAAACCATATAAAGGCATTAACATATTAGATAAAATAATCTATTAAATATATTAAATACCTTTAAAATAAATTAAATAAAGCTAATTAATTAATTAGCTTAAAATAAATAAAATTAATATATTTAAATAAATATATAAAAATTAAAGCTAAAATAAAATAATATATTTAAATAAACCGGGCTTTTTTATTATAATATAATATATATTTTAATTACACCGCTTTTTTAATTAAAAAAGATTTTCGAATTTTGCCACCTTTTTTTATAATAATAAATGCTTTTTTTTATATATATAACTTTTTAATAATTTTTTTAATATTTTTTTTATTTTTTTAACTATTTATTTTTTATTATTAATATTATTTTTAAAGTTTTTATATATTAATTTTTATTATAAAAATAATAAAGTTAATTATTATTAATATTTTTATTAATTAAAAGATTATTTAAATTATTTATAAAATTATAAACGTTTTTAAAAATTATTTTATAATTTATAAGCTTTATTTCCGTTTTTTTAGCTATTTTTTAACGTTTTTTATTTATTATACTTTTTTTTTTCGTTTAGCCGAAGTTTTTTATTATTTTAAATTATTATTAAATAAAATGATTAAATGTTTTTTAAATAATAATTATTTTTTAAACGATAAATTATTTATTAAATATTATTTTTAATATATTTAATAAAGCGGCGAAAATTATTAATAAAATATTTCGTTTATTTTTTTTAAGCTTTAATTATTTTAATATAATTATTATTTTTATTTATTTTAAAAGTTTTTATTTTTAATTAAAATTAAAAAGGTTTAATAATTAAAAATTTAAATAATTAAATAGCTATTTTAACGTGGTTTTTTTTTTTTTTATATTTTATAAATTTATTTTAAGCTATAAAAAAAAGTGTTATTTTTTTATACGATTATTTAAAAATTTAAATGCTTTTTTTTAAGTTTTTTAATAAAAAAATAAAAAAAAAGGTTTTTAAACCTTTTTTTAATAATATATTTAATTAATACCCTTTTTTTTTTTTTTATAAAAATATTTAAATTATTTTAAAATAATCTTAAAATAATTATTTTAAAATAAAATTATTTAAAAATAATTTAATTATAAATAAAATTAAATAATATTTATATATAATAATTAATAATAAAAAAGATAATTTTTTTTAATTTTTTTTTATAAATTAATAATTTAACTTCGTTATAATTAAAAACTAATTAGTTAAAATTATTTATAAACGATATTATAATTATTTATTTAATATAATTAAATATCGGCGCGTTTGCCCCTTTTTTTTATTATTAATAATAAAATAAAAGCTTTTTTTTAAAATTAATAATATAAAACATTATATTTTTAAAATTATAACGCGTTTATTTAATAATTTAAATGTAATTTTTTTAATAAATTATTTTATTTATAAATTTTAATACGATTCGATTAAATTTTTTAATTAATATTTAATATAATATTAAAATTCTCGATTAAATTTTAATTTTTATTCGATCGGATTTTTATTTTAAAAACTTAATAAATATATTTTTTTCCTTTTTATTTATTTAAACTTTTTTATTTTTTTTTATTTTTATAAATTTAATTATTATATTAACCCTAAAATTTTTATATAAATATAAATTAATAAAACTATTTTATCTTTTAAAATAATTATTTTTTAAGTTATATTAAAAATTTTAAATATAATATTATTATTTTTTTTAAAATCCGAGATTTTATAATAAATTTAAATAATATATAATTATAATTTATAAAAATTATCGATTTATTTATCCTTATTTAATTTTTAATTTTTTATATATATTAATTTTACTCGTTATTTTACTTTTAAAATAATTAAAATAATTAAAAAATCGTTCGTATTTTTATTATATTTATTTAAATAAAAGATTAATATATAATTTTTTAAGCAAAATATTTATTAAATCGTTTTTATCCTTAAAAAATTAAAAATAAAACATTTTTAAATAATTATTAATTATTTTTATAATACCTTTAAAGTTTATTTTTAAAGGTTTAATTTTAAAAAAGCTTAATATTAGAAAACCGTTATCTTTTATATTTATTTAGCTTTAAATTAAAAACAAATTATTCGCAAAATTGAAAAACGTATTAATATAAATTTGAAATAGTGTTAAGAGTGGTTTAATACTAAAATTAAAGATTTAAAATCATCATTTTTTTTTAAATCTTTATTATTTTTATATTTTTTAATATTAATTTAAAAAAAATAATTAATATTTAAATAATAATTAAAAAATAAATCTTAATAAAAATATAATAATTATAAGGTTTTTAATCCTTTTTTTATTATAAAATAAATTAAAATAATTTTAAAATAATATATTTAAAACTTTTAAAGTTATAATAAATATTTTTTAATTATTTAATATTAAATAATTTTATTAATTTATTATAAAAAAAGAAAAGTTATTTATAATTAAATATTTTAACCTTTATTTAATAACTTTTAAAAAAAATTATATAATTATAACATTAATATTTATTAATATAATATTTATTTATTTTAAATAATATTTATAAATATTTAATAATATTAATAAAAAAAAAAATCATTTTTTAAAACTTTTTATAATTTTTAAAATAAGATATATAAATATAATAATTAAATAAATATTTTTTAAAATAAAATTTTTACTTTTTAAAAATATAAAATAGCTTTATAAAAATTTATTATTAAATTTAAATGCTAATAAATAAAACGTTTAAAACGCTAATTAACTTAAAATAATAATAGATAATAATAAATAATTAATATTATTTAATTATTTTAAATAATCGATATAATATTTATATATTAATAATTAACGCAAATTTATAATTTATTAAACTTATTATTTAAATAATTAATTATTTAATCAGATAAAAATATTATAATAAATAATTATTTTAATTATTTAAAAGAAAAAATACGAGCTTATTATAATATAATTATAAATTTAATATAAATAGCTTTAATAACATTTATTAATTATATATTATTAAATAATATAAGCGTTTTTTTATTATAAAATGCTTAAAATTTAATTATTATTATATTATAAAACTAATTAAATTAATAAGCTTTATTTATATTTATATATAATTTTTATAATTAATTTTAAAATTAATTAATAAAATTATTAAACTTTTTTATAGCTTAAATATATTTAGCTTAAAATTAAATTAAAAACGTAAAAATTAAAAAATTATATAATTATTAAAAATATCGCTTCTTAAATAAGTAATTATATATTATAAAAAAAAGCTTTAATTATAATAATAATAATTATTAAAATTTTAATAATTTTAAATAACGTTTTATCTTATAAAAATAAAATAATAATAATTATAAATAAAATAATAATTATTAAAAAGCATTAAATTAAGTTAATAAGCGCAAATAAATTTAATAAATTTAATTTAATATATTTTAAAATTAAAAAGCCGAAAAATAATTAATTAAAATAAATAATAAAAATTAAAATAATTAAAAATAATTACTCGTAAATAAAAGCTTTATTTTTTAAAAAAAAGTTAATAAAAATAAACTTTAATTAATAAATATTTATAAAATATATTAATTTATTTTATAGCTTTTAATATAAAAAACGTATTTATTAAAAATATAATATTTTATTCGAATTTAAAATAAATATACAATATACGTTTATTTAATAATTATTAGCATTTAAAATAAAATCGAATAATTTTTAAATAAAATAATAATTTATAAATTAACTATTTTTAATTTAATAATAAAGATCTTATTTTTATATTTAAGCTATTTTAATTATTAAAAATTATAAAAATTATAAACCTTAATAATTATTAAATATTTTTAATAAATAATTTAAAGAACTTTATATCTATTTATAATCGCTATAAAATTTTAAAGATTATAAAATATATATAATATTTATATTAATTTAAAAGCTTCGAATAAAATAATAAATATTTAATAAATTAATAAATATTATTTATAAGAAAAAATCATAAAATTATTTAAGCTTATAATTATAAAAATATTAATAAAATTAAAATATTTTATAATATAACATTTTAAAATATATTAATATTTATATATATTAAAAATAAAAAAATCGATTTTAAATTTAAAGTTAACATTTAAATATATAATATTTAAAACTTAAACTTTTTTTAAATAATAATTAATTAAACTTATTAAATATAATAATTCTTTATATTTTTTATATATTATATTTTTATTTTATTAAAAAATAAAAATATAAATGTAAATTTAAAAAAAAGCTAATAATATTTTTAAACGAATAATTATATTTAACACTATTATTTTATTATATAATATATTTAATACTAATATAATTATATTTATTATAATATAATATTTTTAAATATAAATAAATAATATTTATTTATATTTATATGTTTTAGCTTTTTATATATTATTTTTTAAAAAGCATCGCAAAAATAATATATTTTTTTAATAATATAAATAAATTAATACGCTTTTATTAAAATTTAAAAACTATAATATAAAAAATTTAATAAATAAAAAGTTTAAATAAATATTTTAAAATAAAATATTTATAATTTAAATAAGCTATTTAAAAAAAATTTAAAATATATTAATAATTATAATTAAAAAATCGATATAATAAAAAATTTATTAATAGCTATAAAATCGAGGGAAAACTGTGCATTTTACGGATTAGATAGGTAGCTAGTCAGCTATGTGGTCGGTGACCATACTGTCACCCCCGAGCAAAGCATAGTCCTAAGTTGTGTTCCCGGAACTCCAAAAGGAAAATATGAGATCAAGATTCCCCAGCCTTTCCAGGGCTTTTAACCTGCATTTGACTAGTGTACTATATTAAACAATAATGAACAATTTTTCTGGACAATTCCCTGACGGTAAGATTATATTACGGACAGGTCTATCTTGGAACACCAGTCTATTAACACCAACTTACATTTTAACACGCAAGCCACTTAAGAGTGTTCTCACCGTTCCACGACGAAAACGACATCGCAAAAGAAAAGGCCTTGATGAAATTAATCATCTGGTACCTAGGTTACCCTACTTCCCCACACACCATAAAACTCCACTCTTTAAGTCTTTTATATTATTCTTAACACACACATATAAACCATATAAAGGCATTAACATATTAGATAAAATAATCTATTAAATATATTAAATACCTTTAAAATAAATTAAATAAAGCTAATTAATTAATTAGCTTAAAATAAATAAAATTAATATATTTAAATAAATATATAAAAATTAAAGCTAAAATAAAATAATATATTTAAATAAACCGGGCTTTTTTATTATAATATAATATATATTTTAATTACACCGCTTTTTTAATTAAAAAAGATTTTCGAATTTTGCCACCTTTTTTTATAATAATAAATGCTTTTTTTTATATATATAACTTTTTAATAATTTTTTTAATATTTTTTTTATTTTTTTAACTATTTATTTTTTATTATTAATATTATTTTTAAAGTTTTTATATATTAATTTTTATTATAAAAATAATAAAGTTAATTATTATTAATATTTTTATTAATTAAAAGATTATTTAAATTATTTATAAAATTATAAACGTTTTTAAAAATTATTTTATAATTTATAAGCTTTATTTCCGTTTTTTTAGCTATTTTTTAACGTTTTTTATTTATTATACTTTTTTTTTTCGTTTAGCCGAAGTTTTTTATTATTTTAAATTATTATTAAATAAAATGATTAAATGTTTTTTAAATAATAATTATTTTTAAACGATAAATTATTTATTAAATATTATTTTTAATATATTTAATAAAGCGGCGAAAATTATTAATAAAATATTTCGTTTATTTTTTTTAAGCTTTAATTATTTTAATATAATTATTATTTTTATTTATTTTAAAAGTTTTTATTTTTAATTAAAATTAAAAAGGTTTAATAATTAAAAATTTAAATAATTAAATAGCTATTTTAACGTGGTTTTTTTTTTTTTTATATTTTATAAATTTATTTTAAGCTATAAAAAAAAGTGTTATTTTTTTATACGATTATTTAAAAATTTAAATGCTTTTTTTTAAGTTTTTTAATAAAAAAATAAAAAAAAAAGGTTTTTAAACCTTTTTTTAATAATATATTTAATTAATACCCTTTTTTTTTTTTTTATAAAAATATTTAAATTATTTTAAAATAATCTTAAAATAATTATTTTAAAATAAAATTATTTAAAAATAATTTAATTATAAATAAAATTAAATAATATTTATATATAATAATTAATAATAAAAAAGATAATTTTTTTTAATTTTTTTTTATAAATTAATAATTTAACTTCGTTATAATTAAAAACTAATTAGTTAAAATTATTTATAAACGATATTATAATTATTTATTTAATATAATTAAATATCGGCGCGTTTGCCCCTTTTTTTTATTATTAATAATAAAATAAAAGCTTTTTTTTAAAATTAATAATATAAAACATTATATTTTTAAAATTATAACGCGTTTATTTAATAATTTAAATGTAATTTTTTTAATAAATTATTTTATTTATAAATTTTAATACGATTCGATTAAATTTTTTAATTAATATTTAATATAATATTAAAATTCTCGATTAAATTTTAATTTTTATTCGATCGGATTTTTATTTTAAAAACTTAATAAATATATTTTTTTCCTTTTTATTTATTTAAACTTTTTTATTTTTTTTTATTTTTATAAATTTAATTATTATATTAACCCTAAAATTTTTATATAAATATAAATTAATAAAACTATTTTATCTTTTAAAATAATTATTTTTTAAGTTATATTAAAAATTTTAAATATAATATTATTATTTTTTTTAAAATCCGAGATTTTATAATAAATTTAAATAATATATAATTATAATTTATAAAAATTATCGATTTATTTATCCTTATTTTAATTTTTAATTTTTTTATATATATTAATTTTACTCGTTATTTTACTTTTAAAATAATTAAAATAATTAAAAAATCGTTCGTATTTTTATTATATTTATTTAAATAAAAGATTAATATATAATTTTTTAAGCAAAATATTTATTAAATCGTTTTTATCCTTAAAAAAATTAAAAATAAAACATTTTTAAATAATTATTAATTTATTTTTATAATACCTTTAAAGTTTATTTTTAAAGGTTTAATTTTAAAAAAGCTTAATATTAAAAACGTTATCTTTTTATTTATTTAGCTTTTAAAAAACAAATTATTCGCAAAATTTAAAAACGTATTAATATAAATTTTGAAATATTTTAAGATTTTAATAATAAAATTAAAGATTTAAAATCATCATTTTTTTTTAAATCTTTATTATTTTTATATATTTTTAATATTAATTTAAAAAAAATAATTAATATTTAAATAATAATTAAAAAATAAATCTTAATAAAAATATAATAATTAATAAGGTTTTTAATCCTTTTTTTATTATAAAATAAATTAAAATAATTTTAAATAATAATTATATTTAAAACTTTTTAAAGTTTATAATAAATATTTTTTAATTATTTAATATTAAATAATTTTATTAATTTATTATAAAAAAAGAAAAGTTATTTATAATTAAATATTTTAACCTTTATTTTAATAACTTTTTAAAAAAAAATTATATAATTATAACATTAAATATTTATTAATATAATATTTATTTATTTTTAAATAATATTTATAAATATTATAATAATATTAATAAAAAAAAAATCATTTTTTAAAACTTTTTATAATTTTTAAAATAAGATATATAAATATAATAATTAAATAAATATTTTTTTAAAATAAAATTTTTACTTTTTAAAAATATTAAAATAGCTTTATAAAAATTTATTATTAAATTTAAAATGCTAATAAATAAAACGTTTAAAACGCTAATTAACTTAAAATAATAATATATAATAATAAATAATTAATATTATTTAATTATTTTAAATAATCGATATAATATTTATATATTAATAATTAACGCAAATTTATAATTTATTAAACTTATTATTTAAATAATTAATTATTTAATCAGATAAAAATATTATAATAAATAATTATTTTAATTATTTAAAAGAAAAAATACGAGCTTATTATAATATAATTATAAATTTAATATAAATAGCTTTAATAACATTTATTAATTATATATTATTAAATAATATAAGCGTTTTTTTATTATAAAATGCTTAAAATTTAATTATTATTATATTATAAAACTAATTAAATTAATAAGCTTTATTTATATTTATATATAATTTTTATAATTAATTTTAAAATTAATTAATAAAATTATTAAACTTTTTTATAGCTTAAATATATTTAGCTTAAAATTAAATTAAAAACGTAAAAATTAAAAATATTATATAATTATTAAAAAATATCGCTTCTTAAATAAGTAATTATAAATATTATAAAAAAAAAGCTTTAATTATAATAATAATAATTATTAAAATTTTAATAATTTTAAATAACGTTTTATCTTATAAAAATAAAATAATAATAATTATAAATAAAATAATAATTATTAAAAAGCATTAAATTAAGTTAATAAGCGCAAATAAATTTAATAAATTTAATTTAATATATTTTAAAATTAAAAAGCCGAAAATAATTAATTAATAATAAATAATAAAAATTAAAATAATTAAAAATAATTACTCGTAAATAAAAGCTTTATTTTTTAAAAAAAAAGTTAATAAAAATAAACTTTAATTAATAAATATTTATAAAATATTATTAATTTATTTTATAGCTTTTAATATAAAAAACGTATTTATTAAAAATATAATATTTTATTCGAATTTAAAAATAAATATACAATATACGTTTTATTTAATAATTATTAGCATTTAAAATAAAAAATCGAATATATTTTTAAATAAAATAATAATTTATAAATTAACTATTTTTAATTTAATAATAAAGATCTTATTTTTATATTTAAGCTATTTTAATTATTAAAAATTATAAAAATTATAAACCTTAATAATTATTAAATATTTTTAATAAATAATTTAAAGAACTTTTATATCTATTTATAATTCGCTATAAAATTTTAAAGATTATAAAATATATATAATATTTATATTAATTTAAAAGCTTCGAATAAAATAATAAATATTTAATAAATTAATAAATATTATTTATAAGAAAAAATCATAAAATTATTTAAGCTTATAATTATAAAAAATATTAATAAAATTAAAATATTTTATAATATAACATTTTAAAATATATTAATATTTATATATATTAAAAATAAAAAAATCGATTTTAAATTTAAAGTTAACATTTAAATATATAATAATTTAAAACTTAAACTTTTTTTAAATAATAATTAATTAAACTTATTAAATATAATAATTCTTTATATTTTTTATATTATTATATTTTTATTTTATTAAAAAATAAAAATATAAATGTAAATTTAAAAAAAAGCTAATAATATTTTTAAACGAATAATTATTATATTTAACACTATTATTTTATTATATATAATATATTTAATACTAATATAATATATAAATTTATTATAATATAATATTTTTAAATATAATAAATAATATTTATTTATATTTATATGTTTTAGCTTTTTATATATTATTATTTTAAAAAGCATCGCAAAAATAATAATATTTTTTTAATAATATAAATAAATTAATACGCTTTTATTAAAATTTAAAAACTAATAATATAAAAAATTTAATAAATAAAAAGTTTAAATAAATATTTTAAAATAAAATATTTATAATTTAAATTATAGCTATTTAAAAAAAAATTTAAAAATATATTATTAAATTATATATTAAAAAATCGATATAATAAAAAATTTATTAATAGCTATAATAAATAATAATATAATTATTAATAATATATAAGCGTTAATATAAAAATAATTTTAAAATAATTTAAATATATTATTATTAAATATTTGATTAAATTATTTTTTAAATTATAATATTAAATTAATAAAACTAAAAGGTGGTTTAAAAATTAAATCGAAATATAAAATAAATATTTTAAAATATTTATTTAAATTTGCTTATAATTTAAAGAATATTTTAAAAAAGTATAATATTTAAAAATATTAAAACATTATAAAAATGCTAAAAAAAAATACGCGTGGATTTTATTAATAAGTAATAAAATTAATAAATTAAAATATAATCGCATTATTTTAGCATAAAAAATAAAAGATTTTTAAATAAAAAATATAATTTTATATATAAAAAACGTAAATTAAAATAAATAAAAACCCCGATTTTATTTATATATTTTATATTTATAATTTAAAAAATTATAAATAAAAAACGTAAAAAATAAATTATTATCGATTTTAAAATATTAAACGCTATTATAATTAAAAAATATCGTTTAAAAGGTTTATAAAAAAATGTTAATAATAATTATTAATATAACCTTGTTTTTTTATTAACTATCGATTTAATTTAAGTATAAAAATAAAATAATAATTATATTATTATAAAGATTAAAAATTTTTAATATTATATTACTAAAATTTCGAAATAACTTATTATATATTTAACGTTTTATAAATTAATTATTAAAATTATATAATAAATATTATTATTTATTTATTAATAATATAATAATTTTTAATATTATTAAAAACGAATATATATAATATATAAATATAATATTTATTATATTTTATATAAAAAAATATTTATAAGATTTTAAGCTATTACTTTTTTAAAATTAAAAATAAATAATATTAATATAATAATAACTTTAAATAAAATCGAAATAATTAAAAAAATTCAATAATTAAATAACTTACGAGATTTTAAAATTTATATCGGCCTTATAATATCATTTAAGAAATTTATCTTTTAATATTAATAAAACGTCGCCTTTTTATAAATATAAAAAATAATATTTTTATTTTAAAAACGTAAAAATAATAAAATTTTAATAAAGTTAATTATAAAATAACGTAAATAAACCTTAAAAAAAATTTATTTTAATAAAAGCTAAAAAAAAAGTTTTAAAATATTTTAAATATAATTAATTAAAAAAATATCTAATATATTAAAATTTTAATTAATAAATATTTATAAAATTTAATATATTTAAAAATAAAGGTTTTAATATTATCGTTTTTTATTTATTTAAATATTAAAATAAAATTAAAATATTAATAAATATTATTAAGCTTTATAAAACTTAAAATAACTTATTTTATTTAAGTTTATAAATAATTATAATTATAAATATAATTAATATAAGAGTTTTTAATTATTTTTATAAATTATAAAATTATAAAAAAAATTATCACTTAAAAAAATTTAATATTATAAAATTTTATTCAAATATGATTTTAAATTAATAAAGGTATTTATATATTTAAATATATTTTAATTTAATATTAAATATATTTTAAAATTAATTAATTTCGTTTTTAATATTTAATATAAAAAAATATAAAACAAATATAAAACCTAATAAAAAACGCTTTTAATAATAATTTAAAAGGGATATATTTTATAAAATATAATTTTATATATTAAAAATATATATTTATAGCTTTAAAAATATATATTTTAAAAAAAGTTAAAATAATTATTAATAAAAAATTATTTTAAAAATAAAAATTTAACTCGAATTATTTACGCTTTAAAATAAAATAGTTATTATATATATAATTTAATAAATCGAATAAAAAAATTTAAATAGCTTTATTTAATATTTAAATAGCGTTTTAAAATATAAAATAACTTTTTTATTCTTAAGCTTTAAATTAAATTATTCGATTAATAATATTAAAAGGATTTTTATATAAAAACTTTTATATAATATATAATAAAAACCATTATTTTAAATTTATTTATATAATTATAATATTAAATAAATTTATAATTTAAAAATTAATAAAAAAATTAAAAAAATATCTTTAATTATATTTTAAATATCTTAAAAATGCTTTTAATAATATAAACTTATAAAATTATTAAAACTTATTTTTTTAAATATTTTAATTATATTATATTATTATTATAAATTATATTATTAAATTATTTAAAGTTTTTATAAAAGATATTTTATAAAAAAATTTAATATATAATTATTATAATATTATTTAAATAATAATATATAAATTTTTTAAAAAAATTATATTTTATTTTAAATAATATAAATTATATTATTAAATTATTAAAGTTTTTATAAAAGATATTTTATAAAAATTTAATATATAATTATTATAATATTATTTAAATAATAATATATAAATTTTTTAAAAAAATTATATTTATTTTAAATAATATATAATATATAATAAAACAATAAATAAAAGCCACTTTAAAAATATTGCTTCTATATAAATAAAAATATAAAATTTATATTTAAATTTTAAATAATATTATTTATATATATAAAAATAATTTTTTATTATTTAATAATATATTATTTATAAATAAATAATTAAAATAAAAAGAAATTAAAACGTGAAAATAATTATTTATTATTATATTATAGCTTTAACTATTTTTTAAATAAATATTATTATTTTATTATAATATATTTTTAATAATATAAAATAAACATTTATTAATATCTTTTTTAATAAAATCACTTTAAATTTTAAATTAAAAAACGTTTTATTAATAATAAACGTTTTTAAAAAAGCCTCGGATTTTAAATTTATATAAAAGCTTTATTAAAAAAAAGCCTAAATAATAAAAATTAATTATATATTTAGATTTATTTTTTAAATATATATATTATTTATAATTTATATTATAATAGCGTTTTTTATAAATTTATATTTATTTTTAATCGTTAATTTTTTTTAAGCTTTTATATACATTATAATTATATAAAAATAAAAAAAATAAAAATCGCACTAAAAAATATGATAAAATTTTTATTATAAATAATAATTTACGCGGGTTTTTTTAATAAAAAATAAATAATAAAAACTTTTAAAAAAAACGATAAATTAATTTAAAAATTAATTAAAAAAAGTATTAATATAAGATTTTTATTAAATATTTTATTATATTTTAAATTAATATTAAAAAGGTTTTAATTTTATTATTTAACGAAAATATTAACGTAAAATTAATTAATATAAAAATATAAATTACGATTTATATATTTTTAAACGATATTTAAAAATAAAGGGCTAAATTAAAATAAAAAAATAATATAATTATTTTAATAAAAATATATAACCCGGCTTTTTTTTAAAATAATTTATATTATTAAAAACGTAAATAAAGGTTTTAAGATTTTTTTTAAATATTTAAAAAATAAATTAAAAAATTATAAATTTTTTTAAATTTTAATATATTTTTTTAAACGCGTTATTTTAAATTATTAAATTAAATATATAAATATTAATTAATATTTATATAAATATATTTAAAACATTTTTAATATTTTAAATAAAATAATTAAGTATATTATATTAATATCGACGCTAATAAAATTTTAAATATTTTTAAAATAATAAATTTTTAGCTTAAAAAATTATATTTTAAGTTAATTTATTTATATTATTAATATTTAAAAATTTTATTATCGTTTTAAAATTAGTAAAAAAGCTTAAAATATTATCTAAAAATATAATAAATATCTCGGATATAAATAATATTACGCTTTAGAAAAAAATTAAATAATTAATTAAATTATTAAATATTTTTAATATTAATAATATTTTTAAAGCTATATAAAAAATATAAAAGTTAATTAAATTATATAAAATTAATTAATAATATAGTTTTTAAAAATCTTTTTTTAAATTTTAAAATTTATTATTACGTAATTTTTAAATAGCGAAGCTAAAAAAAAAAGATTTAAAAAATAGTGGATAAAATAATAAATTTTTTAAGGATTATTTAAAAAAATAATTTAAAAGATATATTTATAATAATAATAAAAAGGGTATTTATTAAATAAAATATAATAATATAAAAAAAAAATTTATATATAATTAAAAAATCATCTATTTTAAAGGCTAATTTATAAATAAAATATAAATATAAAAAAAACCTAAAAATAATAATATAAAATTATAGTAAAAATTATTTAAATCTTTTATAAAAAATTATTAAATTAAAAAATAGCTTTTTTAATATTTTAATTCGCTTTTTTTATTATAAAAAAAACGTTTAAAATATAAATATAATATTATAAAAAAGAATTCTCGATATATTTATAATTTTTTAAATAATAATTATATTAAAAAACCTAGTTTTTAAAATAGCTAGCTAACTTTTTAAAATATTAAAATAAATAATATTAATATTTAATTTTTTAGCTTAATATCGAAGTTTTTCCTTTAATAATTATTAATAAAGCTTTTTTTTCGGTTTTTAAATTATAATATTTAAAATTTAACCTTTTATATTTAATTAATTTATATTTATATTTATATTTATATTTATATTTATATTTATATTTATATTTATATTTATATTTATATTTATATTTATATTTATATTTATATTTATATTTATATTTATATTTATATTTATATTTATATTTATATTTATATTTATATTTATATTTATATTTATATTTATATTTATATTTATATTTATATTTATATTTATATTTATATTTATATTTATATTTATATTTATATTTATATTTATATTTATATTTATATTTTAATTAACTATATTAAATTTAATAATAAAAACCCATTTTTTACTATTATTAATAAGTAAAAAATTAAACTAATTAAATCTTTTTATAAAATTATTAATATAGCCGGTTTTTAAATTAAAATCGCAATTTTTAAAAAAAATTTATTAAAAAAAAATAAATTATAAATATAAAAAACTTCCTTTAATTATACGTTATATTTAATAATAATATTATATTATTATTTTAAGCTTAAAATAAAAAGAAATTAAAATTATTTTTAAAAAAAAACGCCTTTAAAAAATTATATTTATATTAATCTTTAATAATAAAATATTATTATTAAATAATAAATCGATTTAAAATATAATTATTTTTAATAAAAATTAATTAAAAAAAATATAAAAACATTAAAAACGCCGTAAATCTTTTTTTTTCGAAAAAGGTATTTATTATAAAAATATTTAAATTATTTTAAAATAATCTTAAAATAATTATTTTAAAATAAAGTTATTTAAAAATAATTTAATTATAAATAAAATTAAATAATATTTATATATAATAATTAATAATAAAAAAATAACTTTTTTTTTAGCTTTTATTTTATATTTATATTTTAATTTTTTTATCGAACTTTTATTTTAGCTTACGATTTTTTTTACGATTAATATTAAGTTATTTTAAATTAATTTTTAGCTTTTACGTAAAATAAGCCTTTTTTCTATATTTTTTATTATATATATTTATTATTTTATTATATATTTTTATTATAACGGCGATTTAAACGGGCTAATAATAATAAAAATTAATTATTAATTAAAAAAAAAATTTTAAAATATAAAGTTTATATATTTTTTATATTTTTTACGTAATTTTTTTATTATACGTTTTTTACGATCTTTTTTATATTTTTAAATATTTATAAGTTATTTTTAATATAATAAAAGTTTTATTATTTTATATAATATTTTATTAATTTTTAAAGGTTTAATTTTTAACGTTAATAATAAATTAAAAATAATTTATATAGTTTTTTTTTTAGCTTAAATTTTATAGTGTATTTTATATAATAATAACCTTTATTTTTTAAAAGCTATAAAATCGTTTTTTAAAACGTATTTAATTTAAATTTTTTAAAATTATTAATAACATTTTTATATAATATATCGTTAATATTTTAAATAAAATACTCGCGGTTTTTTTTATTAACGATTATAATTTCTTCGATTTTATGCTTTTTTTTCTATTAAAATCGTTTTACGCTTTTTTTTCTTTTTTTATATATAAACGTAAAATCGGCTTTTTTATTATATATTTACGTTTTTTAATTTTATTAAAAAGCTTTATAAAGCTAATTATTAAATAGCCCGTTTTATTATAAATTTAGCTTTTAATAACATTATTAATATATATTTTTAAAGTTTAAAAACGCTAAATAATATTAATATAAAATATTATTATAAAATTTAAAAAATAAATAAAAAAGCCGAATATTAAATTTAAAATATATAAATAATTATAAAAACGTTATAAAAAATATTAAAACCGGATTTATTATAGCTATTTAATGGGAAATATAATAGATTTATATTTTAATAAATAAGGCTTACCTCCTTATAGTTTATAGCACTATATTTATACACCCTTAAAAGCTGACACACTAACATGGCATGCTACTTTATTCTGGCCCTAACCTTCGTATATAGACAGCGTTCATCTGTCTTACTCATCTTTCTTACTCATATTCGTCCCCGCATCCTCGTGTTGTAAGGTAAGCAAGCTTCTTTCCTATTGCATCTGTTTTATGTCTTGTCTTGTCTGTTCGAGGACAGGCAGACAGATAGATTGATAGATTGATAGATAGATAGATTGATAGATAGATCAATTGACTTTCTTCCCCGCCCTGCCTCCCTCAAGCCCTCCCTCCCTCAACACTCGAAGAAGCTGGTGTCCATATCATGCTTGTGTGTGTGTCTCTTTCTCTCCCTCCCTCCCTCCCATCTGCTTCTCCTTACTTACTCTTAGGGTGAACAGTTGGTTTCATAGCCAGGAATGATGGATGGAAGCCAAAGTCAATATAGGTACATCACACATATATATTATCTATGTGTGTGTGTATGTATGTTTATATGTCTGTATGTATTTGTATGTGGATATATGTATGTGTATCTTCTTTTTTAGTAAAATGATCAACGCCCTTGATGCAATATATGCAAGTACCATGAACCGCCATTACTTTTCCCTGAAACAAGAGAGAGAGAAAATCAAACCGAACGAATTTCTATGCGCAATTCGTAAATCGCAAATCAACCACACCATGTCTTTTTTTTATGCCGCTTCTTAAATTCCGCGGTTCTTGGGAGACGGGAAGCAAAAGCTATATGCCTTCCTTGTAGATGTATGCAAATGTGCAGGTTGGGCAGCGCGTAATCTTCGAGCTGTTGTATAGACCGACTCATTGCCTATACGGGAGCGTGGTGGAAAAGGAAACTAGAAGGCACCTGATTAGCCGAAGTCATAGGAATTGGGAGTAAAGATAGGGTTTTCAACATACCTGACGCTCTCCCCGTTGTGTGTACGACGGATAGCCTCAGCGATAGTTGGGCTGACGTCAATAACGCGCAGCTTCTTGCACCGCTGCTCCTTGTTACCCAGAGGAACGGTGTTGGTGACGACAATGCGGCTCAGGCAACTGTCGTTGAGATTCTCGATGGCTTCGCCACTGAGTATGCCGTGGGTGACGACAGCGATGACCTCGCGCGCCCCTTGCTCCTTGACCGTGGCCGCCGCCTTAGCCAGGGTCCCGCACGTATCCGCCATGTCGTCCACCAAGATTGCCGCCTTGTCCTTGACGTCGCCGACCAGCACCATTCTTCCTACTACATTGGGGCGCGGCCGCTCCTTGTGGATCAGCGCGAAGCCTCGATCGAGACGATCGGCGATCGACGTTGCTCTGTTTTGTCAGGTTAGCTATTGTAACTTGAAACTAACCAGGCAGATTCCCATGTCTGTATTGGCTGCATCAAGGGCACGGTAAAAAAAAAAATATAAGGCCTACCTTTTAGCACCGCCAGCGTCTGGGCTGACGATGACTGTATCCTCGCCGGGGTAGTTCTCGCGAATCCAGCGTAGGACACTCGGTTCAGCGTATAGGTTGTCGACGGGGACGTTGAAGAAACCTTGGATCTGGGAGGCGTGCAGGTCCATAGTAATGACATGATTGCAGCCGGCGGTCTGCAGCATGTTGGCGATCAGCTTCGCCGAGATGGGGGCGCGGCTCTTGTCCTTCTTGTCCTGGCGCGCGTAGGGGAAATTCGGGATGACGGCGGTAATTCGGCGGGCCGAGGCAGTGCGGCAAGCGTGTATCATGATGAGCAGTTCCATAAGCCCATCGTTGATATCGCCAGGCGCTGTGGACTGCAAGATGAAGACTGTGATAGTAGAGGAATCTCGGGTCAGCTTTCGCGAGGCTCGAAGGGTTGTTGAAGTTGGATTCATGGAGAGGTGGTCATACCATCTTCATCTCGGACGGATTCGCCAATGGTTACGCTTGTCTCTTGATTCGAATAGTTCAAGCTCATAGTCTTAGCAATATCAATACCTAGCCTGTTCGCAAGTCGCGTCTGTCAGCCAACGGTGCATGCCATTATATGCGACTTCAATGCAAATCGTGTTTTTGCATCTTTTGTCTGTATCGGGCGGCGGTGTATGGGGGAAGAAAAGCCTTGTGTAGCCGAGCATCGCAGGCCTGATCCTGGAGGCAGCAGCGGCAGCTCGCAGACAAGAGAAGTAGGGAAATTGGGAATATTAAGCGCATGTATATAATAAAATCTAACGAACCGATCGGCAACGAGCTTGGCTAGGGTCGGATGGCTATTGCCAGTGAGGAGCTTGATTTCGTTCGCCATGTCGCCCATGTTGAGGGAAAAGGTGGGAGAGACCAGCTGTTGCTGGGCCTCTCTATCCTTTTAATCCTTTTGAAGAAGGTAAGTGGAAAAAAAAAAACGTCGTACGAACGGCCGGGGATCGGTCAGTCGGAGGGAAGCTGACTGTTTGGTTGGCTGGCTGGCCTGGCTGCAGGCGTGAGGGAAGAAACAAGCAAGCTTGAGCTCAACCAGTGAGTGAGTGACACGGACTGCCTGGCTGCTGCTGCTGCTGCTGCTGCTTGCTTCCAAGGTTGCTTGTTTCTTGGTGAGCACAGTCCAATCGGGGTGAATGGCGGGGTTTGCTTGTGGTCGACGAGGGCCCGAGGGGTTTTTTACTTATGCCGCCGAGTGGCTAAACGGCTGGCTGCGCACTGTCCAAGTTAAGTACTGTATCGTTATCGTGTGCTTTTGGTACTGTAGGTTCCGTCTGGAAGTGTATCGCAGAACAGAAGAATGTGAGGCTTTGTCCACGACTAGTAAGAAGAATAAGCCATGACAAGAGACGAGGGGAAGAAACGAGGAACGTCTTAATCGGTAGATAATGAGCCGGGTCTGACTGATTGATATGGATTCTGGATCTATGGATTATGGATATGGGTGAAACAAAGCGCAAAAACTTTGCCGGCAAACACCGTCAGTGGACGGTCCAGCCCCATGAACTAGACTGACAGACTAGAGAGAAAAAAGTTTAATCTCAAGTTGCTGGGTCCGACATGATGGAAGATTGTGGGGGGGTTTGCTACGTATTAATACCGTAACCTACGGTAGTTATATTAATAGGCCATCTACGGCGTAGTCCACCTACTCTGTACATTGCAGATCTATGCACCTTTTTAATATGCTTATGGTGTTTCTGGTAAAATAAACCCCGTGCCTTTCCTTCCTATCTCTTTTCCGGCTCTGCTTTGCCATGATCCCGCATGCATGATGATCTACAGTTGACATCACGGGGTGCCAAAGCTGGGGTACTTATCAGTTCTGTATTTTTAGATGCAAGCCATCGCGGGGTAAATCCCATCCTGCCGTCCTGCAACGTGCTGCCAAGCCTGCTAGATTCACCCCTTTTCTGACAAGCAGATACAAGTGCATCCCATAAATAGCCCCTTTTCACTTCCTGAGATCAATCCATCATGCCCTGTCACAACAGGTATTGATACAGCAATGGTCTTGTCGTCAGCTACTTAGGTTAGCAGTATACAGATATACGTATATATATACATATATCTCTTCTCTTGAAGGTCACAACAAGGGAACCCCTTTGCCAGAAGTATCATCGGATACTCACCCCTTTGGTTAATAAAAAAATGGTGACATTGAAATATCCCTTCCTACCTGCCAACCGGGAAGCTCTCTGTCCAAGCCCCTACGCCTACTGGTATGGGCATATGTCCCGAACTGGTTGATACCCGCTTAGATCAAGACTGTCTTCATCTCAATCCCGATGACGAGTACATCGCCTCCGAGGGAAGAGTGCACCAAGTTTACCCCTGAAACCTCGAGGCTCAAGATTGCTGCAGGCCTACTTTTATGACCTCAAAAGAGGTCTCTGGCGTCGCCAATGCATTCAAGTCTCGGCTATATATCACATTGGGCACGGCTGTAAATTGTAATCCGAAAGGGCAGGGAGGGAAGGCAGATATGCCGGGCTGGGCTGGAAACCCGAGAACCTTCTTATTTCTTCCTGGGTCCCTATCTAGGTAGTCAAGGAGTGACGGTGAATGAGTAGCCAGGTGAATGATAGCAGTCTCACGGTTATGTCTCAGTCTAAAATGTGTGGGGTATTACAACGATTCTGATGCGGTTCAGCCAACCTGCACCTCAAGACCAAGTAACATACTCTGCAAGGGTTCTTCGTACATTAGTCTACATTACATACTCTACACGCCTTTTGTACATCGTCGCCTATTGTCTCTGTTCACTTCCAGCTTTACTCAGACACTGAGGTTCCTCCTGCGCCCTCTTCATCTGTCCAAGCATCATAGACCCCAGGAATCCTCCACTGTATATGACCAACTTGCCAGAGCTCATTCCAGTCTTAGAGACGCCTTGTGTTTTCTTTCTCGCATGCTAATTAGGCTTAGGCGTCGTACAAGTCGCAGCCGGCCCTCGTACGGTACGCGCGCGTGAAGACGACGCGGTCGAGGTTCGGGAGGGCGTTGCTGCACACGGAGCCTCGGGCACACATCTGTGTCTTCTCGTCCGCCAGAACAGGGTCCGGCTGCGCGCGACCGGGCCCCTGGGCCCGGCAGGCGTTCCACGCATTATCGAGGTCGGCCTTTAGGTAGCGCGTGTCCTTGTCCTTTCCATGCCTGATCCTCTCCATGCGCATGCTCTCCAGCATCTCCATCAGCTCGTCGAAGGGACACGACGACCGGGCGAACCGGAGGATGGATTCCAGAACAGGTCGAGACCGAATCGGCTCGAGAAACTCTCGCATCCCCCCCTGCTGCTCGCGCTGCTCCGTCTTCCATAGGGAGTATATGAGGTCGCGTAGAATGGTGTTCGGGTGTAATCGGTCTACCTGTGAAGTAGAAGGGTGGAGATTTTTTAGTATTTGGTTCAGCTTGAAGACTTATGTCATTGGGGGCACACTCACGCAACTGGACTCGGACAAGCCATCTTCCCGCTGATCGAGCTCGTGATCGATGACTAACATAAAGTGATGATGGATATCGCTCAGCTTGAGCAGCTCTTCGGTTGGGAGGGCTGTAAGCCTCTCATGCCCTTGGGGCGAGTACATCAAAGTCGGAGGAGAGTTTTCGGCGGTCGCGGCGGCGGCGGCGGGGAGTTTATTATCGGGGAGTTCATCAACCTCGAGGGCTTTGAAAGTATCAACAAACTGGGCTATTTGCTGAGTTGTAGATATGTCCCTGAGTTGTTGGTACTGTTCCCCAAGATCGGCGTAGCGTTCTGTATCTATGGTTCTGCCATAGCGCAACATATACTTCATCTCAAATATACGGGTCTCATATTTTTCGTTTAATGCTTCCAACTCGGACTTATATTCGTCGACTGCTTCATCGAGCTCTTTGCCATGCGCTTCCTCACAAATATCACAGAATACTTTGTTCTGTGGGATCTCGGCTCCGCAGTTGCAGAAATGCTCAGTAGTATCTGAGGCGGTGGGAGACATCTTGACTTGATGGGCAGTAGTGAGTTAGACGGGGGCACGAGAAGGTTTTCAAGGAACCTACATATGTAGATACCCACGGAATTCAGGAGCATGCAGGATTTAACACATACCGGAGGAGATCGAAGAAGTCGCGGCGTGGTTGTTGGTTTAGCTACCGTATGGATACGGGTGATGGTTCTGTTTGTTCAATGAACTGTATTGGGGGACGAAGTTGATGATGATGTATGTGTAAGGGAGAAGCTAGTCTTCGGCAGATGTTACCGCATAACGTGGGAAGTGGATGGTTGGTGGGAAGAATTGGGAAAGTAAGAAGTAGAACGTACATGTACTTCAAGTACTTAGGTACATAGCACTGTGTATACCTAGGGCAACAACATGTAAACAAGCCTACCTAGGCAACGAGCATAGCAACGAGAAGTTACCTAGGTTAGGTAACCTTGGAACAACCTAGATTGTATCTTCCATGGCTGTGTTTCCGGACTTTGACAAAGTCCCTATTATCTGACGTGTGTATCTTAATAGCGTATCTGAGGCTGAACACCCGGTTGCTGGATGTTCTCTCTATGTGAAATTATCGTTACTACAAGCTCTGTTACCCACATACAAGTAGGTGATACAAGACTCTATAAGCTCAATGCCCATGGATGTCCGGATTCTATCAAGCAGAAAAGCAGAACTTGTCAGCTCAAGTTGTGACCTATTATTACCTTGTCCACTCTATATACCTAGTTTCTTTCCCCCTAAATCTACTGGTTCAACACGATCATAATTGTGATCATGGCTAAGCAATTGCATTGCACAACGAAGCCAGTGATCTTTAAGGACAGGAGGTAGCAATACAGAGGATTCGCATAAGCCTCAAAAACAGGGAAACCTATAATCAATATGGGTGTGGATTGGATTGCGTGCCAAACTCACTTGGCAAAAGACCAGCGCCTACAAACTCTAGAAAACCAAGACTCGTCCAGTTGCTTCCCTCCTTTTTCATAATATATCACCTTAGCACTCCAACTTATTTAATCCACTCCAGAACCGAATACCGTCACTCACTCACTGCACGGCTCAGAAGCACCTTATACATGCCTATTAAATATGCCCATTCAACCTACCCTTTTAAGCCTCTTGAAGGGCGCACGATACTTAAACTCGGAGTGACGGCGTGTCAATATCGAGGGAGCTTGCGTTTTCTTTGAGACTCCCCTTCAGAATCCAACCATATGTGAGATGCTTTGCGAAATTTGTTACGCCCGCTCCACCCAAGTTAATTAGCAGATCAATCAACTCATAGAGAGTGCAACAGTTTTACCCTGAGTTTGTCATGATTGCGTCTCTTGCTTTCTCTGGCACATCGGCAATCGACATCAAAGCCCTTTGATGCTGAGGCTTGCGCGAAGGCCCCGGTACCCCTCATACATATCTCTCGCCCTTTTAGGGTCACTGTTATCCATGTGCAATGCAATTGCGCAACACCTCCATGAAAGCCTCAGTGATTACCATATTTGCAAATAATAAAAGGGTTGGTCAACTGTGATCGATAAGTAGCTTTGGTATGTATTGAATGGTTGCCCTCTGTAGTTTGCATTACACAAGGATAACAATACCCCAACAGGGCGAGATAGAACAATAAGGGGCGAGGCCTCCGCACAAGCCTCAACAGCAGTAAGAACTCAATATGCGTGTATTTGGGTCTACCCCAATCTATGGCTGAACGAGTAATACACTCCTTATGACACATGAAGTCGATTGCCAGAGCTCACCATAGGTCTCCCTCTACCCTTCTTCTGTCTGCAGTTGTAGGCACCGCCACCGGAGACGGATGTTCCGTCAAAGGTGGATCCTTCCAAGCGACCGGAAAAGCGGGCCAACGGAGGAAAAAAGGGGTCGGGCCCTCGTGTTTCATACTTGCATACATACCGAGGTATCCTACATCATACTTCAGCAACCTCGTTTTAATAAACACGAAGTCGTAATAGATAATCAATCACGAGATATCGATAACAACAGGTCGCAGAAGAGGTCGAGCGAGGAGTACATTGGCTATGATCCTCCCGTAGATCTTCGAATAGCGGTCGATCGGCTGGGAAGGGGGGCCATGGTTATGGTAATAACCCCGTCACCGCAAGAACACCCAAGATGTGATGCAAGGTAGGCCAGTCGGGCCTGAAGCACCAAGAGTCGCAGCCGCCGCAATCAGGGGCTATCCCCAAGTTACCCAATGCGCGCGCACGCATTGTTCACCTCCCAGGGCTCCCTGGCTCGCGCCGGCCTTTTTCGACGGGCCATCATCATCATTCGCAACAACCTTAATAATAACGACTACCTACCTAGGTATTAGGGGCAATACCTACCTGCCTAGGAACCAGGTCATGTGCAACGACCCCCTCTTCCCCGGAGCTCTATGGCCCCGTAGCAGCGAACCGATCGCGCCTCGTTTCTGATCGGTTTGAAGGCCGGGGTAGGTAGATCACGACGGCCGAATGAGAAGATCGGACGGCTCAGCCACGCGCTTCCGCCTCTATCCGGATTCACGACTTCCCTTCTTCAGCGAAACCACCGACCGTCCGCCCGAGCGAACTCGGGAAGGCTCACCACTATGATGATGAGCGTCTAGTAGGGAAAATCCTGGGCACTGCCATGGAGGGATCGCTGCCGTGGTGCTCGGCAATAGCCAGTAAGCTTAAGTCAGGGATCCTGGGGGGGATCCCAAGACATCGACCCTAGCGATGCTGGTGAGGGTAGGGGGAACGGTCCCCTTTACCTCTCGTGTTCGTCGTGTTGGTGGTGGTGGTGGTAGCGGCGCCGGTACTGGAGGTGTGCAAGTAGGGTAAGGTTTGACTTTACCTTACATCTAAGCTCGTGTCCAGCTCCAGAATTGGACGGGTGTTTATCCTCCCTTCAGCTCTTTCAAGCGCCCGACTATATGCGAAACGCCAGCTTCAGGAGAAGAAAGACAGCGCAAGCAAGAGGGTTCAGCGAGTGTGTGTGTGTGTGTGTTATCGTTCATCCAGGAGAGGAGGAAATCCCGACGTTCCCCAGGAGACGTAACATAACAGAGAACATATTTCCCATCCGTGTGGACCCTTTCTTCTGCGTACAAAACTTCTACTTCTCTGGGATCGCCGGCATCTGAATGTTTCTGGACCATGGGAACTCGCATATGACACTGCTGCTGCCTGCTCTTGCCACACCATGACGTCCGGGTCTGCGTCTGTCATGCTCTTGCTAGTATGGTTCGTCACAGGCGTCATAGCTCACGATGCCGACTTAGCCAGGCATGGACATGACGATCCCCAGGAACATCCGGTCACGATGGTGGTGCTTGAGGCTCAGGCGCCGCGGATAGATCGCCGCGGTCGTCAAGCCAACATGCGGGAGAAACCCAAGGCCGTGATGTCGAGTTGGTTGATCACGCCGCCCCCCGCTCTCCCGACGCTGACAACCGGGGATGCTCCGCAGCTACGGATTCGACAAGAACCTGTTCAAGGCATACCCGGTGGTGCTGGTGGTGGACCTCAAGATCCATCTGTCTCGGTATCGACCAGCGTGTTGAGCAGTGTGTCAAGCAGTGTGTCAACCGCCGTCTCGAACAGCGTATCGTCTGTTGCATCGAACAGTGCACAATCCGCGCTGGATAACGCTTCGGCCGCTTTCTCCACGGAGTCATCAGCCGCTATCCGGTCCGCGAGCGATGCCGGATTCGGATCAGGCTCCTCAGTGGCCTCTTCGTCAGCCGCGGTGGTGATATCGTCTGCGAACAGCGTGGCGTCCAGTCTCAGGAGCGTCCTGGCCAGCGTGTCAACCGTGAGTGTCATATCGGAGATCTCGGCCAGCGCAGCCTCCAGTGCCAGCAGTGCCATCGAGGCAGCCCAAGCGAGTGCGAGCAGCAGCGCAGAGAGCGCGATAGCAGCAGCGCAGGCCAGCGCTTCGGCGGCAGTGGTATGATACCCCCTTCTTCCCCAAATGCTCATGAAGCACGGCACTGAAATCAAGAAACTGACAAGATCGACAAGGCCAACAATGAAAGCGGAGGCTCAGGTCTACCCGCGGGCCAGGTCGGCGGTATCGTCGTGGCTGCTATCCTGGCTTCTGCATCTGTCTCCGCTCTCGTAACCTTCCTACTCATCCGCCGCCACCGAAGGAAAGCCAAGACGGCCGCGATAGAGTCCGATGCGAAGCCAGCATCTCCCGCAAAACGCTTCTCGAGGAGGTTCAACCTATTCCGCAACGATATCCCGTACCCCAACTACACCGCCACCGTCACGGCCGGCAGACCGAAAGGCGGCGGTTTCCCGACCGACGTGAAGCCGAGGATGATGCCCTCGCCACCACCTCCCGCAGCGGTACAGCAGCAACAACAGCAGCGACCACAGAACCCTTACTCGTCGCCGTTGTCTCCAGGGAACCGGCCATTCTCCTTCACGGCGACCCCGGCTGCTCTCGTAGACGAGCGGTCTCTAACCCACCCCGATCCCGGCCCAGTATCGCCCATGACAAAAGAAGACGACAGAGGGGGGCCAGGAGGAACAGGAAGGTATGGCCCGAGCCCGGAAGCCGGACCGTCTACCACGGACTACGGCCCGGTTTTCTACCCGCCCGAGACGACGCGGACGCCCGCCCTTTCGAGCACCGGGAGCGACCGGCCACCGCTGAAGTTCTCGCTCGCCCGGAGACAGAGCGCGGGCGGGAATCAGCGGGTGCAGGTGGTTCGCGTAGACAGCCAGAAGGGCAGTCTGCACCGCGCGCTCTCGGGGGATTCTATGAAGAAGAAGAAGAAGATAGTCGACACGGCGTCTTTCGACGACGCGCATTACGGCACTACTGCCATTACCGGCGACGGCGGGGATGAGGAGGAGGACGCCGGTGTAATGATGTCGCGGGGGCGAGACCGAGCCAAGACGATATCCACCACGACGGCGAGCTCGAGCGCCCTACCCACGCCCCCGCTCCCTCTTCACCCGCCTCCCCGTATTACTACCACCACCTTCCGGATACCCATAAACCGGAACACCACGGACCGGGCTCCTCTGGCCATGAACCCGATCACGCCACGACAACTCGTCCCGCGGCCATACCAGGGCCCGCCCCAAGAACAGCAACAACAGCAACAACAACAACTACTACATCCCAGACCCCGACCCGAAACCGAGACGGACTACTCGTCCCTGGGAGAAGCAGAAGAAGAAGAAGAAGGAGAACAAGGAAGAGGCAACTTCCCATCCCTAAGCGCCTTCTCCCTTACCCCTATCCCTACCCATACCCCGACCACACTCCTCCCTCCACAACCACAACCACCCCAAGCATCATCCCCACCCCTCCTCCTCCTCCGCTCCCCCATATCGCCTCTCGAAACATCCTCCTACTCCGGCCCACCACCCTATCAACAACCCCCATCCCGATTCTCGCCCTCGCCCACGCCGTCCTCTGAACTCTCCCCCTCTCCTTCCCCTTCCCCCTTATTACCCCCACCGCTTCCGTCCCCATCGGTACCGCAATTACAAAGTCCGATACCGCAGCGTCCGATAGCGGCGGCGACCGTGATGAGCGCGCTATCGCTGTCGCCATCGGACGATAATACGACGACGGCTACGACGGCTAGAACGCCGTCGAGGGTACCCGTGGGACTGTCGCTTTTCCCGCGGCTAGGAAGGGGGAAGGGGGGTGGGGGCGGTAGATGATGATGATGATGGGAGGAGGAGGAGGAGGGGGAGGGGGAGGGGGAGGGGGAGAGGTGGACGATGATGTAGAATAGAAGGGGAAGGAAGGATGGGGGGAGAAAGTAAAGTTGGGCGAGGGAGCAAGTTTTAAGAGATATTTTTAAGGTGTATATATGCATTCGTAAGATAGTGGGGGAAGAGGGGGGGGAAGGGGGGGAAACCTACTCACGTACTCAAGGAGGGAAACCTACTCACGTACTCAAGGAGGGAAACCTACTCACGTACTCAAGGAAGAAGTACTTTCCAGGCTTTACTCAACAAACACTCCTTTGTACCATCTTCGGGGAAGGTGGTAATCAGCAAATACGCTCTTGAAAAAGACGCAACTGCGAATATCTACGTGTACTTTCAAAACAAATACATCAATTCAACCTACCAACCAACCCAATCAATCCGGATAACTACGTATCAAATCGACTCTTTTCTCATCATTTGCCATGATCATCGATCGAGATCATATGGCTGGCACAGCAATGGCGTTAAGAAGATTTTCGCACAGTTCCTTAGTCGTCAGAATACATCGGTCTTATGTACAGTAGGTTAGGTAGGTAGGTAACATTAAAATCTCTAGTACAAACCCCCCCTTTTCTCCAGTCTTGCGCCAGCAAACAGTTTTTCCCCTCGTAGCTTGTTCAGGGTACGCCACTGGTCCTGTGACAAGCTTCAACCAAACGCCAGCCATGCACTCCAGCCATTGCCTCGTGCGCAAGGGCACTTCGTTAAATTGGGACAAATTCCTCATTATCCCAACTGTAGGATTTGCCTCTTCATGTGTTAAGCAGATGTCAACATAGAAAATATAGTAGGTTCGGTAATTCTTGTCGGCGCCGATATTGTTCCATTGCATCCATTGCGGGAGGGAGGAGTAGCGTCTTGCAGTGTTTCGAGGATATCTAGCATCCTTTTCGATCCCCATCCTCCCTCGTGCACAGGGCCAACAAAAGGGCCATGATTGCCAGGACCCTTATACAGGAAGCTTGAACTTCTTGCCCTTCATGACCTTGGTATAGTAGATCCAGAAGAAGTCGCTGTAGAGGATGGTCTGGACGATGCCAGCAATAATGGCAATCCAGTCGGTCTGGTGTTTCGCCTCGGTGAAGTATCTGTAGATCCAGTTGGGGATGTACAGACCGCGGTAGATACCGAGGGCGAACAGATAGTGAGTGGTAATGGTCTCAGCCTCGCCGGTTCGCTGGAGCATGAACAACTGGGGGAGGATGGCTACGGATTCGAGCCAAATGGAGAAGGCCCACAGTATCTCGTACGGGGTGTAATGGTAAGGCAGGAGGATGGCGAGGATAGCGGCGCCGCCGAGAAGGTATTGGACACGAAAGGTATCGAGGTTCGGGTCGTGGGTTGGTTTGTACTTGGTGGTCATCAGGTAGACAATGTAGCCCTGGCAACCGATGAAGAGGATTTTAAAGATTATATTATAGACACTGAGGGTACTGAAGAGATCTGCGGTCGGGTGCCCCCCAATTAGCTATCCATCTCGAGGTTGAGGGCGCCTTCAAAGGGACCTACCAAGATAGCGGGTGACATAGACTATGAGATAGAGGGCTTGCGACTTGAATGATATGCCGGCACAACCCTTGAATGACAAGTATTAGAGGCTGAGGCCGGCGTCGGTGGGGAAGACCACGACTCACATTGAGCTCTGTCATTTTATGAAGGAGAATTAGGATAGAAGCTAAATGGGAAAAGTCCGCTGCAAGGCAGGTCAGCGTAAGATGTGGGCTTGACAGTCCGTTATTGAAGCTCACCAGCAACGCGGAATACGTTTAGGGACATGATGGCGGGTTGGGGGGAGCTAAGCTCCTAGGGACGTTACAACAAAACGATGTGGAATCGGTCGGAGTAAGAGAAGCCTCTTGGGGTTCGTATATGGCGTGGCTACTGGCGTATCGTCGAGAGCTTTGTGAGGTTGGTGAATGAGTGTGGATGGGCGGCAAAGTCAAATGTTAGGAGTTGAAGAATGTTCAGTCGGCAGTCGAGAAAGGACACAATACAAACCAAACGCGCTTGGCCTATGATTGGACCCGTAGGTTAGCAGGGTCTACTTATTAGGTAGCTTTAATTGTGGCTGATGCGTGGAAAATGTCCAAAATTAGCCACAGTGGATGATGTCAATGCAAGGGGCTGAAGTATTCTGGCAATTGGATGATGGATGGTGCAAGTGTCCTTGCCAAGACTCTTGGGAAGATGAGATCCCTGTTGGTTGCATTCTCGCCTCTCGGGTGCACTTGAGCCTCGACTTCGGCTGTTGACGTATTACAAAGCTGCCTGGTCTTCCATCAGCGTCTATTCCATATTCCATATTCCATGTTCCCTATGCTTGTGATATCTGACTAATTACCTGTGGTATTCATATTATGTTTTACATGACTGACAGGTAGGGACTAATCTCCTCTTGTCAATATCAAACACGACTTTGTCTTTCCTTTTTTCCCTAGTGATATATCACTTCTCTCTCCTAGGATTCGACCATCTTGAAAGAGAAAGCTATCTACACCACTGCACACCATTAAAATCGACTATGGCTGAGAAAGATGATACATCGCACGATGTGCAAAGGGTGCTTATAACACTGAGCCATCATGGCAAAGATCACACTTTCGATATGCCATCAGATGCGACTCTTATCCATCTCTCCGATGAGATACAGGACATCCTCCATATCCCTGCCAACAACCAAAAGCTTATGGTGTCCAAGTTGGGCATGCTGAAATCGCCTTTCAGTGACCGACCTATCACGGACCTGCAGGGCAAGAAGATCACTTTGATAGGCACCTCTAGCCAAGAAATAGCTTCACTGAAAGCCGCATCCGAGAAAGCATCCGCGCGACAAGCCCATCTTGCCGCCGCTCGGCGCAATCTACCCAAGGCTTATTCCAGCCGAGACCCGAAGCGCGCACAGGAAGAAAGTACTTACACGTTCATGCAAGTGCGCCCATTACCCAACCTCCCCAATCCCGAACGCTCCCTCGCCTTTCTCGAGCGACTCAAGGCCGATCCCGGCATCAAGACGGCCATGCGAACACACAAGTTCAGTGTGGGTCTATTGACCGAGATGGAGCCCCTGTCGAACACCCAGTCGTCTCACGAGGGCACGACCCGACTGCTGGGATTGAACAGGAACAAGGGCGAGGTCATCGAGCTACGGCTACGGACGGATGCCTATGACGGATATCGTGATTACAAGACGATTCGCAACACCCTATGCCACGAACTGGCCCACAACGTGCATGGACCCCACGATCGCAAGTTCTGGGACCTATGTCACCAGATCGAGCGGGAGGTGGCCAAGGCGGATTGGAAGAGCGGTGGGCGGAGCGTAGGCGAGTCTGATTACTATGAACCCAGTGACGAAGTCGCATATGACCACGGTGGCTGGACTGGTGGCGAGTTCGTCTTGGGTGGTGGGGGCAGCTCGTCTACTGGAGACACCTCACTCAGCCGGCGGGAAGTTATAGCCAAGGCTGCCGAGGAACGTATGAAAAGACAGAGACAAGCACAGCCCGACTCGAGCGAGGAGGATGCGACTGGATCAAGACAGTCGTAGACTGACAAAGTTGGTGGGAGGGGACTGGCTGCTTCGATTATACCCCAGACACAGGCATTATATTGGCTGTGTCTTGCACCCCATCGACCTGCCTCGGATGAACTGAGGTCATGTGAAACGAACTGAGGAGTAAAACGATAAGCAAAAAGAAGGCAAGGGATACGTCGAGAAAGCATGGCGAAGTTATGGTTTTTGGCCTAATGTCAACGAACGAATGTGTACGGAACAGCATCGCGGCGGAGTTCGTGACTTGGGTTGTGCGACCGATTTGCACTCAGGTTCTATTCAGGCATGTACATGGCGAAGGTATCTGCGAGTTCACGATAAATGAGAACAACTAATTCCATGCCAACATCCCTGATCCAGCCCAAGTTCCCCCTTGCCCTCTGATAGCCAAGGCAAACGAATAACCGACGACCAAAACGCCCCGTCGAGGTGTCTCGAAGATGATGAATGTCTTCCAAATTCCCCGGGTGGTCTTCTAACATGGAACGGGCTCATCGAACCCCTCGCGGCTGGCTTCAGACGTCTTTTACGACCGTCTCCTCAACGACAACAACCACGACGTTATCCTTGTCATGATGCTCATTCTTACTCTTATCTTGTTGCTCCATAGGCTTTTGATCCGCACCCGGTGGTGGCATCTTTATCCACTCCCTGAGGTCCGGATGCCAACGGTGTCTAAGAAAGTCAGCCCGTCGAACAAGGCAAATTCATTTCTTCGTTCAACAGCAAAATCAAAATATAACAGCACGGCCCACGAAGCCGAAGGGGAAAAAACCCCACCCGGCAGAAGCAGAGAATAATCACAACAGGAGAGAAAAAAAAAACGAGAAACTTACCCAAGCCACTCAGTAGTCACCAGACTCTTGCTCCCGTACTCGTCGGTCAGGATCTTGTCGAAGGCGTAGGGCACGGTGGCGGCGACGCCCTCGAACTCGGTGCGGCGCATGGGGTAGAGCTCGGCGGTGCGGTAGCGGTGCGCGTTCTTGCAGCTCCAGACGCCCGGGCGGTCCCGGGCCTCGCGCTCGATCAGCGCCGTGATGTCGACGAACATGCCGTTGCTCGTGTCGATCCACCGCGCGTCGATCACGTTGAGCCCGTTGCCCCGCCCGGGGTCCAGCCCGTGCGGGTTGACGTCCAGCAGGTACTGCTTCTCCTTGGGTTTCTTCTTCTTCGTCTGCCGCAGCGGCGGCGGCGGCGGGACGGGGCTGGTCGTCGCTTCGCGCGTGGTGGGATTATCATCGCCACCACTACCACCACCAGCACTGCTGCCGTCACTGCCCTTATTATCATTCTCTTCTTTGCCCACCTCGTCATCGTCGTCGTCGTCGTCGTAATAGGTGTACCCGTGCAGCGTGCCGTTGAAGTGCCGCCCCAGGTACCCCAGCGTCGCCCCCGAGACCTGCACGTCGAGGTCGTAGTCCCACGGCATGATGCGCCCGTTCCACCACCAGCCCAGCAGCGAGCCGTGCGCCAGCCAGGTCTCGGCGCCCAGGCCCTCGAGCGTCAGCAGGTACGACCGGATCAGGTGCCGCAGCGCCGGCAGGTGCTGGTCGTAAGGGACCTTGCCCCGGAAGTACCGGGCGTCGTAGTGGCCCATCTCCTGATCACCCCCGGGCTCGTGGAAGTACTTGGTCTCGGGCGGCGGCTTTGGCTTCGGCTTCGGCGGTTGCTGCTGGTTGGCGGCGGTGGTGGTGGAGGGGGGGGAGGAGGAGGCGTCATTGTGGGTATTGTCTGGCGATGATGACCGCTTGGGGTGCCCGGGGATGACGGCCGGCGACCCGGATGCGGTGCATGTCAGGAGGAGGACGAGCAGTGGCCGTATGATATGCATGGTACCGGGTGAATATTGTGGTTTTGGGCTCGAAGCCTCTTGAAGGAGGAGGGAGAGTTGGAGTTCCTAGCTCTTCTCTTCAGGAGATGTATGCTGCTGTATTTCCCCAAGATGACATAGGTATGTTATCATGAGCAGTGGCCTTACTGAATTATATCGATGCCTTCAGGTCCCTCCGTCCGTATGATGATAGTTGTGGTTGCGGACGTTAGAGTCAGATCGAAGTTTGGAAATTTGAGGTAGATAGATAGGTAGAAAGAGAGAGAGGTAGGTAGAAAACTCCTATCTCGTCATACGAACGTCACGGCACGACAAGACAAGAACGAGGAGGGACTGGGTATGATCGATCCCCAGGGGAGGAGGGAGGGGGGATCTTGAAACTAACGCCACAGTCCACCAGCTTGGGCGAAAGGTAACGGGTAATAAGTACAAGACCGTTTTTATCTTAATTTTAATGTGTTGCGCCAACAGAGTTCGAAACTGGTAATGGGTATATAGCAAGACGATGAGACGACTGTGGAAAGGACTGTCTCTCTCTCTCTCAAAAAAAAAAGAAAAAAGCTAAGGGAAGAGAGGAAAGGGGAATAGAACGGAGCGAGAGAGAGAGGGTTTGGTCGAATATCTCCTGAAACGACAAAAAAGGGGGCGTTAAAGTGACACACACACAGAGAGAGAGAGAGAGAGGAAGAGAGATATAGACATAAACTTAATTTTCGTTGTCTTCGTCGTCGTCGTCGTTATCGTGATCGTGAAAAGAAAAAATCGTTAGAAACTTTATAACATGCCAGCGGTTCGCCTAGGGATAGATAGAGGGATATATATAAGTATCACTAAAGAATATCATATCAATCTTGTCTTGTCTTGTCTTGGGGAACCGAACCATCCCCCCTCCTACTATGGTAGGGATACGATTCACATACGTGTAATACGCCCAAAGCGAGACATTTTTCGATCCATCCCCATCCCCATTCCCCTGTCTGTCTGGATAGGGAGATTGATCACGCGAGTTCCTCACGCGAGTTCCTCACGCGAGCTTTTTCCCGAGACGTAAGTAGTACGAAAGTATAAACCCGAAGGAGAAAGAGGGGGGGAGGGAAGAGGAGAGAAGATTAGAATCCCGTCTACTGGTAGCAAAAAACAAAGCAAAAAGTATAACGCACGGGGTTTGAGACCCGGTTATTGAAAAGGTTTGCTGGAACTGAAATGAAGTCTGATGTGTGAGCGAGTGACGAATACCTGCGGTCATTCATGGCCGAGCCAGCGAGCGAGCGAGCGCCCCGAGCTACCGTATAAGTTTTTATTTTATTTTCACTTTGGTATACTAATACTATATATCGTTATTCGGGAATACATAACCGAGTGGACCATGTTGGGATGAGGACTAGGTAGCCGGTTTTACAGAGAGAGAGGCTGGCGCCAACCAACTTCCTTCCCCATCCATCGTCGTCGTCGTCGGCGTCGTCGTCGAGGCTGTGCGTGTCGTTGATGACCACCGCGCATCCACCGCGCCACACACACATACACACCCATTCACCCCCCCCCCCCCCCCCCCCCCCCTAGAGATACGAGGCGGAGGAATGCTATTACCACGGTTTCTAAGGCTACGCAGTTATTCGGTAATAAATGCAAGACCCTGCATATCTACAGTACCCAACCTACCCTATCCCGTACGTATCCCGCGTCGCGTCCCGTCCCTTTTTCCCTTCTCCGTACTTTTTCGCAGTTCGGGAAACAAGGGTTTCGGCTCTGCTCTCCTGCCCCCTTGCTTCTTTCTTTCTTTCTTTCTTTCTTTCTTGCTGCTGCAGCACAGAGGCATCAACGCCGAGCCAACATTCCCCCCTTTTAAACCCGGCCGTACTGTATGTATGTAAAGTACGGGATCACGCGCGCCGCGTGGCAGCTCGTGCGCCAATTTTTTTCATTTGGCAAACAGTTCAAAATGACACACAACAAAACCGGAAAAAAAAGAGAGAGAAAGGTTCTTGGGAGTGTGGGAGGTGGGAAGTTGGGAGGTGAAGAAGGAAAAGTCGGCATCTACTCTACTCTACTCTACTCTGCTCGACTTAGATACATGGGTACATATCTTTAAACTTTCGTGCTCTGGAAGCTTCTAGCTTTCCAAGTTTCTAGTCAACGCGCGTTCTGGTGAGATGAGGTGTGGTCTACGTCACGAGAAGTTAAACTTATCGCTGATCACGAGACAGGATAAGTAGTCTACCAATTCATCTGGGGTGATATCTAGTATACCTAGGTACCTAGGCATATATAATGCGCGCCGTTGAAAAGGCAACGCCGTTCTTAGCGATCTTTCTTCTTCCTCTTTTTCTTCTTCTTTCTGTGTGGCGGTCAGTCAACTTTACTCACGCATTTCATTTCCCCCAGACAGACAGAGAGAGAGAGAGGGGAGCAGGACGTTGGAATGTTGTGAGGTAGACTACACAGCATGCTAGGTAAAATGAATCCGGGGTTAAAGAGAAAAAAAAAAAAAGAACACTTGGGGAAGAAGAAGAAGAAGAAGAAGTCCTCACGATCCATCAATCGCTCTCTGATTAGATAGGGAAGATTATATGGTACCTGGATGGTCCAAAAAAAAAAAAAAGAAAAGGAAAAGGCCGATGAGTATCTAAGTAAGACGCCCACTGGTGTGGTGTAGTGTAATATATCAAAGCCATCTATCTGCATATGCATGTAGGTTAGGTTAGGTTACCTGGGTCAACGTTAAAACTTGAGGCAAGGCGGGTAGATAGACCGGCGATGACGAAACGCTTGCTACTTCCACACAGGCTCGGACGGTTTAGAAAAAAAGAAAACATAACCAAAAAAAGAAGGCATACAGTAACCGCATAATCTAGATCTTATATTTCGCAAATAAGTATTTTATGGATGGCTATGCCCCCGAAGACCTAACACGAGTTAGTCTAGTCTATGCGGTTGGTTGGTCCAGAAAAAAAAGGCTACTCTGGCTGCAGATGACAATCCCGAGACCGCGGTTCATCACCAAAAAAACGTTGCAGGAATCCATCCATCCCCGAATGGGTAGGTCTAAGGTAGGTAGTTACTTACTTAGGTAAATGAGCAGGCAGGGCAGGACAAGGGGGATTCGGAGTTTGAAACGGTATGGGATAAACAAGAATCGAGGGAAGCACGGGGGAGGTAGGATCGCGGCGGTGTTTAAGTACTCGGTACCCGATTCAGCCCTCGGCTAACGGGTTGCTCTAGATAAAGCTTCATCGCCGGCTATCTACTTATTAGATGTAGGTACATACAGTTCGTTCTCGATCTGCCTATTTAACCTAGCAGCCTAGGTAGGTAGGTAGGTAGGTCGGCCAGCTAGAAGAGGATTGAAGTCACCATGTGCTTTCGCTCGCTTCTTCTCAACCAGGCGGGAAAACGGCTCTCTCGGCGACCCGGACACGACGTTGAAGAATCATTTTCCCCGGTGTTCCATTCCTAGGTATCTATTGTGCTGCCCAACCCGGTGTGCTACGGAGAGCGAAGGAAAGGTCCTCAACTTGACCCCCCAAACTTGCTTGATCCGAGCTCATGCTCTTGATGTGTTGATCCAGTACATCCATCCCGTGATCAAACATATATCATGTTCCTCATCCTCGTAATGCATCATCACCGCCGACGAGACCGAGTTGTCGTCGTTGGCATCGACTCGAAGGGATCATCAGATATCTCATCATCACTGAGCTCCATAGGCTGCTGTTGTGATCCTTTCTGGGAGAAACTGAGCTTCGTCTGCCGCGTTTTAGGAGCGGCTGTCGCAGCCCGCGTAGCAGTCTGGGATCTGGACGTGGTTTGGGATTTGGATGTGATTTGGGATCTGGACGGCGCAGCTCTGGTAGTCGTTGTACGTTTGGGGGGCGGAGCAGGTGGGTCGTAGTCATCATCATCCATTACGACATCTGCCTCCTCCTCTTCTTCATCGTCGTCGACAACGAACCCTGTTGTTTTTTTGCCTCGGCCTCGTGCGGGTGCTTTCTTGGCCGGAGCCTTCGCAGCAGGTTTCGGCTTGGTAGCCGCTGCTTTCGGCCTTCCTCTCGTCTTCGGGGCCGGAGCCTCCTCCGCGTCGTCCATGTCCATATCTACGTCCTCATCATCTTCCTCCACGACTTTAGTTGCTTTTCGCCCACGGCCTCTGCTCTGAGTAGGCTGCGATTTCGGGGTAGCAAGAGCGGACTTTTCGATCGCTTCTGGCTGCTCTTCCCAGTGGCCATCCATATCCGAATCCCAATCCGTTGGTTTGGGCTTAAACTTGTTTCGCTTGGCTTGCTTCCAGTTCCCTGCCTGGAACTGTTCCTCGAGCTTCTTCTTGTAACCCTCCATCGCACTTTCAAGGTCTTGCTCATTATCCTCTAAAGACAGCATTTGTCTGACTTGTCCCTCTAGAGCATTATGAACGAACTGTTCCATCGCATGCTTGTCGTCGTTATCAACGAATTGAGTTACGGCGTCGCCAAATGGTGCTTGCGGCAGGATCTTAAGCGCCTGAGCTTGTTGCGCGAGATATTCCTCAACAATCTGAGAGACCTTTATGTCGTCGATCTCGTCAAGCCTTTCTATGAGATGGCTGGGCAGCTTGGCATCAAACTTGTCTTTCTTTTGTGCTGTCTTTTTGCGGTAGAAATGTACGACATCATTGGTATTGGCGACTCTGCCAGAAAATCGATTGGAAAATCGTTGTGGGTTCTCAATGTCATATGTACCTCCCTCGGGGGGCGTATACTCTACTTTGAGCCGAATGAGGGGTAAAGGACGTTCAGCACTCTCGTCCTCATCGCGGTGAACATCTTCCCAATCGGCATTCGCTTCCTCGATCATCTCCCCTACGACGTCCATGAGTCTGCGGGTGATCTCTTGGCGATTGTCCTTCTTCTTGTCGACACCCTTGAATCTCTTGTCGCTGGCTAGAGCGATCTCAGCAGTCACAAAGGGTCGAACAGATTTCAATCGATGTTTCTCCACGGTGAACTCTTTGCCGGTGATATTAAGCACGGCAACGTGTTTTGGCACAGCCTCGGCGGGAATCAGCGAGGTAGCAACGGAAGAGCCTGGCTGCATAACTTGGAAACCGGTCTCGGGATTATGGACCGGGTCAATCAGGCACTCATGCTCATGGCCCCAAACCACCAAGTCAAGCCACTCGGGTAACATGTTCTCCGGTAGATAGCCTGTGGCGGTATGGGCGTGGTGGTTTTGGTGAACAGATAGTAGGTTGAACCAGTCGCTGGACTGCTCGCTGGGCCTGAACCATTTCACCTGGTGATCGCGAAAGGTCCGGAACATGCGCTCGTCTCGCACATTGCTCAACCCATAAAGCGCCAACTTGGTCTGACCCTTTTGGAGCAAGACTGGCTTGACCTCGATATCATCTGCTTTGGGCGTACGGCCGTAGTAGTTCATCAATCCGGCGGTTTCGAGCAAGTCCAGGGAACAGAAGTTGCCATCTCCGCTGGGATCGTCGTGGTTACCATGGATGGAGAAGACGGGAATAGAGACGTTGATATCTGGGTCCTCATAGTTGACATGACTGAATGCACCCGCGAAAACTTCATTCGCATCACTGAGGAACTCGAGCTCGACGGGTTTCATGCCGAGGCAGTTTCTCCGTAATGACTTCATGACTTCGAACATGGCTTTCCTCGAAGGTTTGTTGTCGTGAAACAAGTCGCCGGCTAGCAGCACCATGTCGACCTGGTCAGGTATGAGCTGAGTGATCAGAAATGATAAACAGAGCAAGGCGCTCGCTTACATCTTCTGTTCGTGCTAAGGTCATGATTTCGTCGAAGGTTTTCCAGCTGTCATCCCTGCGGACCGGATCACGTTCCTCGTAACCAACATGGTTATCGGTGGCTACAAGAATGCGTATGGTATCCGCATCTAGATATAGACAGTGAGCATCCGCTCAAAAGTCGAGGTATGAGTCTGACAGAAGGCCTACCTGCGAACTGTGATGGCGGCATCTTGAACGGTTGTGATTATGATAACTGTGGTCTGGGTAGATGGGGAATGATAGTGTCACTTGAAGGGAAAAAACACTGGATCATCAAGCACTATCAAATTACCTACATAGGTACATATGTAGGTACCTAGGTAGACATCCGGACTCAAAGTTGGTGTAGTTGGGAAAAGAGCGCTGGAGGTGCTGGCGAATTCGAGAGACTGACGTATTAAGTCCCAACCTAGGCATCCAAAGAGCGAACGGAGCTGTAAGTACTTAAAGGACGCGCCACACGCGTTGCCCCACTTACTCGTCATCACGTGACAAGTTTTCCCCTTACCCTGGAGGCCCATGCAGTCTCAGGTATTGGGGGTTCAATGTTTAGATTATCGACTCGGGCACATTGCTTCAGTGCTTGACCTATATGCTCTGCCCGAGTTACTATTGAATCTATGGTGTTCAGATGCACGGGTATGATGAGGTTCTAGTGCTAATACCGAATGACCCCTTCCATGCAACAATATGGATGATCCAAAGACGATCACCTCAGGTAATATTGAATCAACATTAGTTGAGGTTCCTGCAAGGCGCAGATGCAGATCATATCATATCAAGCAGCCAGGTAGTAAGGTATATATAATAAGGTATATAGTATCTATAGCAATGGCAGTTAACATATCTTCAGTTCCAAAAGAAAACGACCCTTAGTGTTTGCTGTCACAATACTTGATTTACCTTTGATATGCCTAATCATACTCCTACTCACGTGGACTATTCAGTGATCATGACGTGTGCTGCCCATATCGGCTCGATTCTAAGATGTAATATGGAGCGAGCGCAGTTCCTGCAGATTAGCCCTCGCTGGTGTTGATAAGGATGGGAATATGGCAATCCCTATTACCAGGGCCGTGGATTTGCAGACGGTCCGGGCAGCCTGGGGTCGAACTCCACAGCCGGGCTGCCGGCTGTGTGGGTGCGGGTTCCGAAGATGTTAGTAACTTGGATGGATTTCCTTCGGGCATTTGTCTATGAAAAAAGAGTTAGACGTAGAGAGTTGACTTCCTGCCTCTCTGACGTTAGGTAGATCGAATTTTAGACACGGCCATTGATCTCGTCGGTAGTCCCGTCGGTAGCATACTTTACTAATAATACCTAGGTAGGTAAGTAAAGGGGAATGGAGATTGGATAATCTCCAGGGATCGGATCAATATTGCGCTCCAGCTGCGGCTGCTGCGTAAAACCAGGCGGAAACCAAGATTGAGAGGCGCTGTAACCGCACTATGTTTAGCGCAATGCAGCATTGACATGGCGAGACCTGGGGCGGCCGCTAAATAGACTGATGACTGACTAAGCTTGACTAGCAAAACCTGGCAGCCTGGTTGATCAAGTTGGCTGCCAGGCTGCGCTGCGCAGGCGCTTCTGCGACAAACGGTTTGTTCTCGTGGCGCAGACCCTCGGCGGAAGAAACCCCGCGTGCAGGGTACGAAGTAGGCTAGGTACTTACCTAACTAAAATGGAACCTTGGAAGACTTTGGGAGAAGCTGAAAGAACATGATGCATTTTGGCTTATGGCATACCTACATAAGTAGGACTAAGTAGGTAACGTAAGATTGACTAGAATGTGATCAACAGACTCAGTGCCAGCTCGGTCTAGTACTTCAGAGTCATTCTGCTGTCACTGTGGACTTACCTTTCGATTTATATAATAAGCTGAAGGAAAAGAGGAAGAAGAAGAAGAAGAAGCGCAACCTCAGATGTACTTCCTACCCGATAGTTAACATTTGAACTTCCAAGGTTCAGTGATACTGTGTAGGCCGGAAGTTTAAGAAAAATCCCCTAGTCTCGACTGCAATTGGCTTTTCAGCTTCCTGTTTCACTTGAGTGGGCTCCTCCAGGGCTCCTCCAGGGCTCCAGGGCTGTCTTCCAGCGATCAACACAGCGATCCTTCGCTGCTGCTTCGTCATTTCCAACTTCCACCATCCCAGATTCCCGATTCTCCAATTGCCGCCCACTCATCCCCGGCCAGACTCGTCCAAGCTTGACTCTTCATTACCTTATTCTTAACTACACCACACCCACTAGACTACCTTCCCAATTATTTATTCATCGCAGAATTGTCTATTTCTGAAAGCATCACGTGGAATAATCGTCTCAGCCGCCTGGAATAACCCTTTCGGTGCCTAGCATTCTTACCGCGGCGCAAACAAAGCTACCTGGGCACCCTGTGACGCATCCATCCTCCTTCCTCCATCCTCCTTTGATGCTCCCGGCTTCTGGCAGGCCCTTTCAACATATACTTGAATGAATTCTAATAGCATCCTCGCCACCATGCATCGCGCCTCTGAAGATTTGACCGACCCCGATCGGAACCTCGAGGAATCGCTCGGCACAGCAGACGACATGATCATGATAAATGCCGAAGAGGAAGACAACAGAATATATACTCCACCACCGCGCATCGCCGCCAGGTTTTCCCGGTGTAGACCGACTCAGAATCGCCGGAAGGACTCTGCCGCCTCCTCTCGCCGCAATTCCATATCTTCCGCGCACTCCCGCTCCTCTCATAATTTGACTCAGCATGGCGGCCCCCAGGTAAGCAACGAGAGACATCTCCAAGGAGCTTGAATGCGAGTAGTCCCGTGTGGCGATCGGAGTAACCGGTCGTCTGCGTGTGATGCTTGCATTCAGACTCCCACAGGGCTGGGAGCTGCTCTGTCTGTTCTCGTCCTGAGACAGGAGGTGTGGCTTTCGAGTCATGTTCAAATCCCCCTACCGAGTGCTTGCTGACCCCGAAATCTGATACAGAGCAAATATATCGCCCAGCAGATACGCCGTGCTTCCATACTTGAAGATAGAAAAGCCCGTCTCGCCGATAGGGCTGCTCATGCCGAGAAGGTCCGCCTGAGAGCCGCCGCGGCGAAGGCGGCCCATCAGACGAATTCCAATTCCGAGGAACGCGCCTTGGCTGCACAGCAGGCCAGGGAAAAGAACCTGGCCGAAATCGTGGCGACTTGCGCCGAAGAGGTCAAGCGCGCGAAGGCAGTAGCCGAGAGCATGAAAGAGAAGAGGGAGCAGGAATTACGTAAACACAAGCTGCAGATGGAAGAGCGCATGGCTGAGGCCCAAAAGAGGAGGGAACTACTGCTTAACCGCCAGCGACGCTCCCGAGCCCAGAGTGCAGCTACTAAGAAATCCGAAACGGGGAGCTCGACCGAGGAGGAGGGACCCGAGTCGTCGACCATGAGCGACGACGTGATAATGACAGACGATGCGGCTGCCTCCAAAATCCAATGGTGGTGGAGGGTGGCATTGAGGAAGAAGACCGTGAGAGAATTTGCCGAGCTTGGCTTGAATATCGACGGCGTTAGAGAGACTTCATTCGAGAAAGTCGTCGAGCTACTTGGACAGGAGCGCGTCCTGGCGGTAACGGCTAGGATCCTCCGTTTGTGTGGCTTGGAAGAAGGAGATGTAGGCTCTGTCGATGAGATGGCTGCTGTTCGGACCTTCTTGAGTGCCTTCCTCATATTAGGTCACCCAACTCAAGTCCTTAGTAACAAGGATCACAAAGGTGAACAGGAGCAGGACCTTGTTGCTAAGGCACGAGACTTGCTCATTTCGTTCGAGAACAAACTCTCTGGCCTGACACTGCTAAACAACTATACCACACCGCCAGCATCGCGCCGAGTCTTATCAGAGGCTTACGCGACCTTCCACAACGCGTTCATTGCTTGGAAGGCACGCGATTCCAACGCGTTGGTTGAAGTCATGATACTCCAGTTTGTAGAGCTCGACGCAATCCTGCAAACCGTCAAGGATCGCACCGAAGAGGCCGTGACCGAATCTTACCGGCAGAGCATCGAGGAAAATCAGTTGATGCTACTAGTTCGGATCAAAAAGCTTGCCGGGGCTCAACAAGGCAAAAAGATGGTTTTCGACGCCGTGAAACAGGCCAGGAAAGCCAGGGCAGCGAAGAAACCAGCTGGGGATACGAAGCCCAGGGCTGCCGACCATGCTCTCGGAAGCCAGGACTCAATAGGCGACCCAGCTGCTGGCGACCATTTGGTGTCAGAAAAATTGCAGACGCTTACGCCACCGACCACGCCTTTGCACAAGCAAAGGTCAACTCCAGCGGGCGATGGACCACCACTTCCGACACATGCCCAGCTACTTCCCGATAATCGAGTGGTCGTACACGAGTTGGCTATCAACCGCGAGTTCCGCCTTGACTTCGCGCACTTCCAGGCACAGCGGAAGGCGCGGATGGATTTTATGTTGAACGATTTAAAGAATGGGCCGCAGGCTGAAGAGAAGGAGTTCTTTTGGCTGACCATCATGTTCAGTTACATGAAAGAGCGGTTACAGCACCTGGTCAAGCCCGGGCTCCCTATGCATACCTTCATAGGCGAGATCTTCGATACTGAGGTGGCCCAACGGCAGTTCTTGGCAGGGAGCTTCTCATACGAGAGATTCTTTGAGTCATTAGGTTCTTTACTACCGAAACTGTGCGCGCCTGTACGGGATGCCGAAGTCAAATATCTCGTCGAGAACAAATTGTGTGAAGGGCACGTCTCTGACCGTCTTGAAGCGCTCATGAGCTTCATTGACGTGATGCTCTGCGATTATGCCAACTGGTGCTTACAAATTGCGGCACCAGAACTCATCAAGCATGGCACTTCGTACGAAACGCAGAAGTTCGCCGCAGAATTGGACAAAGGCACAGTCACACTGGCCCATGCGGAAGCTTCGTGGCGAACCGCTCGCAACAAGGTGCATGCCGAGATAGCCCGCCGCGACCCAGAAGGTATCAATCACCCTCGTTCTCGGCCCACGCCGGACAAAATCTACTGGCAGATGTTGCTGGATGAATTTACACAGCCTTCACCTCCGCCAGAGACGATCCCGGAACCTCTAGCGCTCGATGCAGACCGTCGAGCACGCCTGGGCAAACAGACTATTCGCATCGTCACCGCGGGCGCTATCCTCCTACAGTGTAAGAACATTCTGAAACGCGATGTTCGTGCGCCGTGGAAGACTGAGGTCGGGCGCATCTTCACTGTGTTCGAGTCAATGGACGACAAGACGAAGCCGCTCAGCCAATCCACAGCCATCCATGGTATCATGGCAGCATTGGAAGCCGGGCGATCGATGCCTACAGCAACGAAGACGCACCTGCAGGCCCTTGTCACTAAAGTGCTTGGTGCCAGCATCGACGCTCAACGCGATAACGCAGACCCCCGCGAGCCCGTTCTTAGGCTCCTGCTTACGCGGCTCCGCGGGCACATCCTGGCCCGGTTGCAGGCCGGCTCTGCGAGCGAGAAGGTCAAGGCGACCAGCACGGCCGGAGAGAAGCTCGCAAGCCTTGGTCTGCCCGAATTCGTCGAGAGGGTGCGCGAGGTGGTCGACGAGATCGTCCGTGTGGGCGTTGTTGACCGCGACACCCACGGCGTATGGTGGGAGAGCGTTGCAGAAAAGGTGGAAAGCAGCCCCTGAAATACAGCATCGGCGGGATCGAACTGGACGGTGTGTTCATGAACGCATTTGATTTTGCAAAAGGGGGCACTTGCAATTACATGCAAGTTAAAGATATAACCATCTTCCGACCTACTTCAGATTATTTCACAGGCGCTTCACCTATACAAACCAGTTTAGTAGGAAGGGTATCACACACAATCATTCAACCCTAGCCAGGTTCTCAACAACAGCAGCGACATCATCAAGCGGACCGGGGATGAAGGGACGGAAACGAGAAGAAGAGTCATGGGGATGGGGATTTCTTTTTTGGGGGGGACTACTATACAGGTCTATATGTGCGTGTACGATTTTCGGGATCGGGAAACAAACATCCAGCATTCATCGGTTCGGTACATTCGGCGGTACACAGGCGTTTTCCTTTTTTGGGGGAGAAGGAGGAGGGACGAGGGACGAGGGAGAAAGGCATGACCGTATGAAATGCATTAATGGCGGTCTTTTCTTTTCCCCAACCGCCCTTCAGTACCACCAAAGGAAAGCAATTCGGCTTATACGGATTCTGTTTTCAATTTGAGGTCGGAGAAAAAGGGGGATGTTGTTTCGTGGGTAAAGCTAGAAGTGGTCTCACATCTCTTCCCACCCCTCTCCCCGCTCTCATTTTACGGATTCTTTATGATGGGAATTGGGAATTGCTGGATTACATACATACATCGTATCATACCATACAGACATGGACGGCATAGATGAAACAAACGAGCGGACGAGCGAAATGGATGGATGGGGTGGGATGGGATGGGATGGGATGGATACCTTATTTTGCATGAGATTTGGGTTTTTTTTGTTTCTTCTCTCACTCACTTACTGGTAGAGGAGGAAGGGACACACACACACACACAGAGAGAGAGAGAGAGGAGAGAAGAGAGACATCATTGTTTGTTCTATGTGTGTATATGGATGTTTAAATACGCACACGAAGCAAACCAATTGCTTGCTTGCTTGCTCGCTCGCTCAGGCGGATTACTTACTTGACCTTGCTGGAAGACTAGACTATATCTATATCTATTCAGTCTACATACGTCCCATACAATACAATACAGTATGGAACAAGAGGATTCACATGGATTAGTCTATATATTCAAACTCGCGCGGTCCCGCCGGATTCGTCTTGGATGGTTGCTTTCTATTCTTTCTTTCTTTCTCTTTCTCTTTTCCCCCTCCTTCCCTCTCTCTCTCTGTGTGTGTGAATAAGTATAATACCGAAAATAAAAAAAATTCTACCATCCTCTCCTCTATCAAGTCTTGTAGTAGATTGAGCGAGCGATGGTGGGTGGTGGTGATGGTGGTGGTGGTGGTGGTGGATTGGATTGTGAATATCGAAGAAAGAGTCTTCTTGCGCGGGCTGGGTACCTAACTTAGGCGATTGCTTCTTTCTTGGTTGCGTGTTTGTTTAGTCTATCTATATATTTCCACTCTCTATCTGCACGGGAGGCTATGTACCTAGGTATGTAACCTAGGTTAACTACTTACTAGACTATATAGTCTAGTCTAGGCAATATCGCAAGTTCCAAGTATCATGTTTTGACTGAATAATAGTGTTTTTGTCATTAATTATTACTCGTGTCATCGTATGTATGTCGAGCGAGCCTTGGAGAATGGGTTGAAGCTTTTTTTTTTATCCCTTTCTTTTTTTTCTGTGTTACGTATTACTTGGTGGTATGGGTGATATAATAGGTGAATATGAACGTTGTAAAGAAGAGACTGGAACTGAATGAAAAGAGGTTTCGTAGGGAATATGATATGTTTAAGTCTGATGGTATGTAGTGGGAAGGATGGAAGAGATATGTATTGAGGTTCTATCTATATAGCATATCTACGGATCAGGCGTCACCAAAGGAGGTGGACTGGTTTTCGCCAGCCTGGTTTCCTTTATGAGCTTTTCTTATTTTTATTTTCTTCTTCTTCTTTGTTTTTGCCCTTTTAGATTCCTCCTCGAAGTAGCGCCGCTACACCCTGGTGACGATGGACCGAAGCAGACATGTATCCCTATGCATCCTGATGATGTATTGATGTTTTCTTGTCTATCTTGATAGTTATTAGTTAAATACCGCCAATGGAATTCACCGAGTAACTGGCAAGAATGACTCTCGATGGTTAACATCACCAGTCTCGTCGTGCTGTGTTTTACGAGTCAGCATTCGATCATGTATATATCAGTTGACGCTCCAAGGGATGTGTTGGACTGTAGCAATACCAACGAGACAGGAAGATACACCTCAGATTTATTTCACCTGGTAATATACTACTATCCAGGATGGTACATGGTGTTGCCGAATCACACTCGGGTTACCGAGAGTCCTGTCATGATGCGGCCATTCTCAAACTCGATATCGTGGGCTTCGGTGTCCTCTGGGTGGTGGTGATAGATGTAGGTTGTTCCTTTTTATGGAAACAAACCTGCCGAAACCACACCGGATGCCATCAGACTGCCGTGAGGAGGTCAGTAGATCGCTTTCCTTATGCGTGGATCGCAGAGCGATTAGTCAAGGAAAAGGGTGACCTTTCGACTTCTCATGTTGCATTTTAATACTTGAAGCACGTCAGCATCTCATCATAGTAGCAAAAGGTATCCGTTCATAACGATGCCGGTCAATGAGAAAAACGATTGAGCAAGACATTTTGCCGGGTATGCTAAAACTGAGCGGTCAACAAATGAACAATGAACATATCGAAGGCCAAGGGAGGTGTCAGGCCAACCACGTAGGGGGACATCGACACGACCGTTCCCAAATGACTTAGTCAATCCCATTGCTGGCATTGTTGGATTGGCCCCTGTCAGAGGTATCTTGGACTTTGATGAGAACAATCCATGGATGCTGATGCGCAAAGTCTCAGTTCACTGGGCCTTGAAATTGACATTCCCAGTAAGAAATGAGGCTTACTATGTTCCGCTCCTGAATCCGCTCATGGCAAAGGGGAACACTCTGACGCTACTCGAGTCGAAGGTGGGTGATGCACCACGTTGTCGAATGATTGGTGGAGAAGCAATCTCGAGGGCGGCAGGCTGAGACGTTGTCTTGTCGATACGTTTTAGCCTTCTCAAAACAAATCCGGCATAGCAATCCTCGCCTGTGCCCCTTATATCCGAGATCGACTGATTTGTTTGCACAAATCCAATATCTATCAGTTTTTGACGTGCCGTCCCGCTGTGTCAGACTAAGCGGATGGCACATTGCCGATCTAGGGCCATGCAGTCGAGAAGAACGACGTTGCAGCCAAAGTGAGATAATCGGGCTGCAATCTGTAGGTAGCTAGGTACAGCTGAGTGCTCAATGGCTCTTCCGGGCCTCGGTGACCTTCTGAGGAGTGCGAATCGGAGGCTTATCTAGGAATTTCTATTGAAAAGAGAGCCAAGCCTGCGGTATGCTCCCGTCTCTTGCTCGTAAGGCACGACGAGAAACAGCCTGTGAAAAGATGGGGATCAGCAACGTGGCATAGATATTGGAAGACGGCTTGGCTCAGATAGACACGACAGCATCGGGATTCCTATAGGAGCGGTCAATAGTAAAAGAGCCAGGGTGGTAAGATGGCATCAGTCAAGAACACAAGAAGCGGTGACGGGCGTAGTGATAGGTGATGCGACGGGTCCGTCCATGTACGAAGGAGACGGACAAGCTGTCATGGCCAACGTCTGAGATAGCACATGTAGTCTCTGGTTCAAGCCAATGGAAAGGGTATGTATGCAGAGAGGCACTCCAAGATAGGAGCCCAACACGAAAATGGTAAGATGAGATAGCGAAAGATAACAGGCCGAAGGTAATGCGATGAAGGGGTCCGTGAACGGAAAGGGATTCTCGAGATACGTTAAGTCGGATATTTGATGAGGTAATGGTGTTGATATAAGGCTAAAGGTAGGTAATATGCTCGTAATAGAAGGTAAATGAGTGGTCAGGTGTCTGGTGAACGTGATCGAGAATGCAGGTCACGACTCTCGATTCGAATACCTTTTTTTTCGACAGCAGGTGGTTTCTGAGTCTGTCTAGTCGTTTGGTCGCCGTCACTTTGGAAATAGGTACCTACCTAGGTTAGGCAGCTAGCTAGGTAGTCTAACAAGCAGACAGGAAGGTAAAAGAAAAGACAGCAGTATGTCCACTCCGTATTTCCCACCATGGTTTCGGTACTTATTACCTAGGGTTTCAGGTTCAGGATGACAAGTCATTGGGCAAAGACTGTGTGTGCTCGGGCTGCGTCTAATAAGTGTCACACTAGATTAAAGTATTAGCGTATCCGTACCGCCGTCCAGGTCCTCAGCTGTCTAAAAAATAAATAAAGCTTCCGGTTTGGCTTCTGTTGTCCGTCTCTCGGTGCTCCATTCTTTCTACTCCACCTTTTTACGCCGATTCCGCCACCCGAGGAAAATCAAGCGACAGGAGCAATCAATCAAATCGATCACTTCAATCCATCGTCTCCTGCATCCACCCCCGTTACATCCCCCCATCTCCCCCCCATCTTCCCCCCCATTCCAGCCTGCCAGCTACATTTAATACGGCTTCATTCGGACACTGCCTGCGCCATCTCTCTGCGAATCATTCCTCCTCATTCCTCCCATACTGTCATGGTATTCGCCAGATGCTTACCTCATGTCAAGCACAGCTCCTGAACCCGAAAATGCCGCAATTGCTGCCCCGGTAGCCTACGCAGGCCCTACAGGAGCCTCTACACCTTCTACAGGCTCTACCTCGTCACCAACTCCGTCACCCACCCCGTCACCAACCCTACCAGTCCGCCAACACCCAAGCTCATTCTCCTCCGAATCCCTCCACCTCCCTGCCTCCTTGTCTATATCTGATTCTACACCCAACTCTGCAGCAGCCCGCCATGTACCCTCTACTTCTTCCCAACCCGCAACGCCATCTCCTCCTGAAGCACATCATGCCGACCAGAGTCGTAATACAAAACCACGCCCTCCTCTGGCCTTCCAGAAATCCACTGGCCCTTCCTTGCTGACACAAGCCCTTGCTTCTGCTCGTGGCATCCCTCAATCACGCCTCCCCGACCATAGTCACCTCGAGCTCGACGGCTCGTCCACGTCCACGTCCACGTCCACGTCCATACAGCATCTACTCCCAATTCAAACCAGCCAGAAAGCGACTGAACTCCACATTGGCTTTCATGACCGTGACGATGAAAGTTCTCTGACCCCCACCGGCCCGCGGCGCCTGGTCGACTTGACGAGGACAGTCTCTGCTCCCTCTATCTCTCCGACTACCTCTACCATGTCGTACGTTACAGCTGCGCTACCTGTCGTAACGCCTAGTGTCACATCCCTATCGGCATTGGCGAACTCGCTCGAGTCTGGCGGATCTCCTAGGGCGAGAGGACTGTCGCTAGAAAGCACCCCTCAAGAGGTCCGCACTCGTCTCGTCAACCATCTCGACAACCATTCAGAAAACGTTGGCGACACAGCGCTGTCCCATATACCTGGCAGAGAGAGGGCCCCTATGCCCACTGTCGAGCAGCCAGAATCTGGCCCAGATCCCAGAGCCGAATATCGAGCCTGGAGGGTTGACCGCACGTTGTCATTGGGTCCAGAAAAGGCGTGGTCGATCGGCGCAGCTGATGTCATTGGCGACGGGGATGGTCAAGTTGAGAAGTCCATCACTGAAGTTTTGGCTGGTATGGAACCAACGCGCAGCAGGAAGGCAAGCCACAGCTTGCGATTTTTCAAGGAAGGTCTTCCAGACGAGAAGGGCAAACGCAAAGACACAAAGGGCCCAGCTGTTCCTCGGGACAACCTGTTTCCCGCCCAGCCGCCAGCCGGTCACCCACGGGAACTTAGCATGAGTGATCGGCCGCTCGAAGGTCAGCCCTCTTCACCTCGGGTCACGGGAGGGGACCAATCATCGCGCATGTCACAAATTTACTCATCGCCACCCATCTCGCATGCAGACACCTTGATAACCCAGACAGAGGGACACGACTATTTTGGTCTCAGAATCCCTGAGCAGGAGGTTTCCGATGGCGGCCAAAATCTTCCAGTCACCGAGGCAACACCCAGCATACCGGAGAATGGCACTGGACTTCGTGATGTAACTGATGGAAGTATCGGGCTGCATAGCCAAGATGTTCCGCATGCCCGCAGAGACTCGAGTGAGCTGACCGAAGTCGCAGAGGCTTCTGAAGAAGGGGAGGAGTCGTCGGAGGAGAAAATCTCGTCGGCTGTGTTTCTGCCACATCAGGGCTTGAAACAACCTTCGGATAACGAACACCATGAGGACGCGGTACAGGAATGCTTGCAGCCCGCACCTCGACAACCTAGCTCGGATAACTTCCATCCTTGGTTAGTAAAAGCTGATGGGCCGAAAATCGAAGGTGAGGCGTCAGTAGGCCGAGATGACGATGCAATTCCCAAGCGTAAGGTTGATACAAGCGTGCAAAGGCAAGAACTGCCGCGAGAGGTTGGTGACGAATGCGCCATCGAAGATGATTCCGGAAACCTCCCAAAGCCTCGTGATATCTCTGCCAGACCATCCCGACCTGTTTCTCAATTCTTTGATGATTTAGTGCACGACCATTCCCCCGGCCCCAAGCAGCCTCTGGAGGCGATTGAGCTCATCCCCTACAAGCACCAGGTAGGCGGTCATACGACTATATGGAGGTTTTCTAAGAGGGCTGTCTGCAAACAGCTCAACAACCGAGAAAATGAGTTTTATGAGAAAATTGAGAGATATCATCGCGATTTGCTGCCCTTTTTGCCGAGGTTTGTGGTCCTTCACCATGCGTGCCCATCATTCCCTATGTACCACCGGGCGTGAATGCCGATTAGTTATTGCCATCGGAGAAGCTAACACCATCGTGCAGATACATCGGCGTCCTCAACGTGACTTTCCAGAAGCAACCTCGTCGCAGATCGACGGTTAGACGGGATGATGGTACAGCTTCGGAAAAGAAAACGAAAGAAGTTGAGGGGCAGCTTGAGAGCGGTGATGGGACTATGAGCACAGAGTCAATTCAGAGGACCAATGATCTGAGCAAAGAGGACCGCCAACACCGCAGAATAGTCAGTCAATCTATGCAGTCAGGAAATGTACCGATACCTACTGTCACTTTTGTTGACAATCAACACATTCTTCCTAGGAGCTTGCTCCACTCTTCTGTATCGTCGAACATCGCAGAACGGCCTAAGAGCGCGTCTGCAGCTCTCATCCACCGGCGCGAGCACGACTTTAGCACATGTCTCTCCAGCACCGGTGAGCTGATCAGGCGGCCGACTTTGGAAGACCGGCACGCAAACAGCTGGGGTGCGACGACGGTGAATAAGAAGCTTCGTAACGAGGTCTTCAATGATGCCTTTCTGAAGCATCCGATTGCGATCCACAAGCATCAAAAGCCCGCATCACAACACCGAACAGTTCATCGTCGCTCAATTCCATCGGGCCATCGCCAAGCGAACTCCGGATCACCCCGCCTGGAGCATGGTTCTTTCAACGATGACGCCGATGTGAGCGCGCGACTACAGCCGTCTGCGGCTAAGAATGTGCCGAGCCAGATTCGTGGCGAGCCAGGGCACAGGGTCGATGTTTTGAAGGTTGAAGAGATGGGCCATGTGAAAGATGTTACCGGCACTAGCGCGCCTGAGCCCGATACTTTCGCCGGAAACATTCCTCAACAGGGCCGGAAGAGGAGGTACTCTGGCAATAAGCTGCGAAGGAAACCTGAAGATTTGGGGGAACCTCGTGGTCATCTCAAGTATTTCGAAGACGCCGATGATGTTGGGTATGGAAGAGAGGAGAAAGACAACATGGTGCCACTACCCCTTGTCCCAGAAACGAACGGCCACAATTACCATGTCAATGTTGCCAACCACCATCCAGCAACTCTGCAATGCCTTTCGGAGTCAAACAAAATACCCGTTGTACCCTCGGAGCTACCCAGTCCTGCAGCAGACCTCACGAGAATACCTCGACCGGTCAACCCCAAAGAAGCCCAAACGCAACATTGCTCGCGAGTCGAGTACTTCTTGCTACTTGAAGACCTGACGGCAGGGATGAAGCGGCCTTGTATCATGGATCTAAAAATGGGCACGCGACAATATGGCGTGGAAGCTAGCCCCAAGAAACAAGAATCACAGCGACGAAAGTGCGCGGCTACCACGTCTAGGGAGTTGGGTGTCAGGGTCTGTGGGCTGCAGGCATGGGATGCTCGATCTCAGGCTTACGTGTTTAAAGACAAGTACTATGGACGAGATCTGAAAGCGGGCCAGGAATTTCAGGGGGCCCTGACGAGGTTCCTTTACGATGGGGTGGATTACAGCAGTGTCCTGCGGCATATTCCCACTATTCTGCAGAAGCTCACTCAGCTGGAGAAGACGATCCGGCGGCTGCGTGGCTATCGCTTCTACGCCGCGAGCCTGCTCATGTTCTACGATGCCGATACTTCTAGGGAGGGTTACGACACGGCGGCGGAGGACTCGACAACGGATTTCGCGACGGACGCGGAGGATATGTGGGAGGTGAAGAGGCGTCAGAAGAACAAGACGGAAATCGACTTCAAGATCGCCGACTTTGCCAACAGCGTGACGGCGGGCGACCTGGCGACGGGCAAGCCGTGCCCGCCGAAACACCCGGACGAGCCCGATCGAGGCTTCCTCCGCGGCCTGGTCACCTTGAAGGAATACTTTCTCCAGATACAGAAGGACGTTCGCGACGAGCTGGGCTTAGGGGTTCCACGCCACCAGCAGCAAGGCGAAGTCTTGGAGGTGGTGGAGGACTACGAGGACCTGTCTGTCAGCGAATGAGCGACACACCATGGGGTTCATGATAAAGTGAAGGCGCCAGCGTATCCATATTTTCACACTTATTCATGTTTTGCATGTTGATTGTTATGGTTGGGCCCCCAAATATCCTAGAATGAACAGGCGTTAAGAGGGTTATCTGGGGAAACTCGACCGGGTGGCACCATGCATCGGTCGGCCAGGCGGGTTCTCATTTGCGTTCCTGTTTCACGGCATGTCATCATTTGATACCCCGCTGCATTGCATTTTTGAGTTGGTGATTCGAGGCTTGCTTTCCCATTGCAGATGCAGGAAGGGGGGGCCAGGGGCGGATGGATGATGCGTGTTATAATGCGCTCAAGAAGCATTACCGCGCCTAGGGTCATTGTTCAGCGAGAGAGAGAGAGAGAGATAAATGCCTAGGTGTGTCCTTTTCCTGATAATGGGCCGAATTAATATTATTTTGATGAATTATTCACGAACGGATCATCGACCGGGGAAAGGAAAGGAAAGGAAAGGGAATTTTAGGTGTTATCAAAGAGAGACCGGGTCATAAAAGAGGACCGCTGTCGTCGGTTTATTGAGTAGGGGACGCAGGGGCCTGGGCGGAGGGGTATGTCGTTATGGAGTAAGTAGTTAATCGCGGTAGATAAAATGAACAAAATAATTTATGGGAGTTTTCTCACGATCATAGAAACATAAAATCGGATGGTTTCAGGATATTTAAGTTAAGGCGACGCAGACACGATATAATAACCATAATAGAGGATACGAGAAAAAAAGAAAATCCCAGTAGCTTCCAAGTTTGCTTCACATGTCATTTATATCGCGAACAGGGGTTCCAATCCATGTCACTATAATATGGAAGGCAGTGAGGTCACCGTACCGTATGCCGTATGGCCTGGCCATGGACCCGGTAAGCGAGCGGGTAGTCACGGTAAGTACTTTTATTAGTACTTAGTGGGGTGTTACTGCCGTAGGGCTGAAGGGGCCAGCTTTGCTTTAACCTAACCTAGAGGCTACTTAGCGCTTTTTGGAGAGCTTTTCTCAACGACGAGTCCCCAGCACTTTCATCACCACCACATGTAAAGGAGAGCCGCCAATCCCCCCTTCCATCCATCCCTTCCATCCATCCCTTTCACCCCATACGCAACGACGACCATATACATGGCAAAACCTCCTGCCGTCCTTCTCCGCCACCCAACATGACAGACGAGAAGACGAAGAAGGCCGACGACAATAAGCGAAAGAAGACCATAGTCTTCCTGCACCCGGACCTGGGCATCGGCGGGGCTGAGAGGCTGGTCGTCGACGCCGCCGTCGGCCTGCAGAACCGCGGTCACAAGGTCGTTATTTTCACCAGCCATTGCGACCCGAAGCATTGCTTCGATGAGGCGCGTGATGGTAAGCTATTCATAGTCTCTTATCCTGCGTGCCTTTCATTACTCGCTCGATCAATTCAATGCGTCTTATTAGAGATGGACTACCAGGAGTTAAGAAAAAAAAAAAAGCTAGCCAGCTAACTAAACACCCCCCCTTGTCCGAACAATAGGCACCCTAGACGTCCGAGTCCGTGGCAATACGCTCGTGCCCCCCTCGATCTTCTCGCGCTTCAGCATCCTGTGCGCCATCCTGCGGCAGCTGCACCTAATCCTGCAGATCTCGCTCCTCACGGGGGAGCTCGGCGCACTCAACAACAACGATTCCCCACCCGACGCCTACTTCGTCGACCAGCTGTCGGCGGGCCTGCCGCTGTTGCGCTTCCTGCAGCCGCGGGGCCGCATATTCTTCTACTGCCACTTCCCGGACCTGCTGCTGGCGCGGGGTCGGGCGCGCTGGTGGAAGCGGTTGTACCGCGTGCCCTTCGACGGCTGGGAGCGCTGGAGCATGGGCTTCGCCGACGCCGTCGCCGTCAACTCGGACTTCACCAAGGGCGTCGTGCGCGACACGTGGCCCGCGCTCGCCCGGGACCTGGACCTGAGGACCGTGTACCCGTGCGTCGACACCAAAACCAAAACCCCGATAACAGCCAGGACCAGAAGGGCAGAAGGCGGAGAAAGGGTTCGAGGTCAAGGTCAAGGTCAAGGGGATGGTGCTGGTGAGACCATACAGTCGCAACCGCCCCCGCCGCCTTTGTGGAAGGGGATCAAGGTGCTCCTGAGCATCAACCGGTACGAGCGGAAGAAGGACATCGCGCTCGCGATCCGGGCGTTCGCCGGCCTACCGCCGCCGTCGCGGCAGCGGGGCCAGGTGCGGCTGGCCATCGCGGGCGGCTACGACCCGCGCGTGGCCGAGAACGTGACGTACCACCGGGAGCTGGAGTCGCTGTGCGAGTCGCTGTCGCTGCGGCACCGGACGGTGCGCAGCCTGCCGACGGCGGCGGCGTGCCCGCGCGACGTCGACGTGCTGTTCCTGCACAGCGTGCCCGCGGCCCTGAAGGACCTGCTGCTGGCCTCGGCCGACCTGCTCGTCTACACGCCGGCGCGCGAGCACTTCGGCATCGTGCCCCTCGAGGCCATGCTCGCGGGGGTCCCCGTCCTGGCCGCCGACACGGGCGGGCCCGTCGAGACCGTCGTCGAGGGCGTCACGGGCTGGCTGCGGTCGCCCGCGGAAGTGGGAGAGTGGACCGAGGTCATGGACAGGGTGCTCAACCGCATGGGCGCGGACGAGCTGAGGCATATGCGGGAGGCGGGCGCGAGGAGGGTGAAGGAGCGGTTCGGCGAGGAACATATGGCAGAGCGGCTCGACGGCATCTTTGATGAGATGCTGGCGTCGCCGCCGAGGAGGGACGGGATGGGGGTATGGGTTGGGGCGGTGTTGGTTCTGGTCTTAGGGGTGTTGGGGGTGCTGGGAGCGGTGGTGGGGCGGGTTTGGTTTGGGTAGGGTTGGAAGTTGGGGGGGTCGGAGGGGTGAGGATGAGGATAATGAAGATGATGAGGGGAAGAGGTACGTAGCTGTTGGGGAGGATAGGGGGGAAATGTATCAAGATGGATGAATGGAGAAGAGAGATAGATATAGATAGAAAGATAGATACCCGCTTTATCATCGAGGAGACTTGAGACTACGAGTTGATTGTTATTGTTATTCTAAATGTATATTATATATGACATTATCCTATCCATAAGGTACATACGATGATGATAATAGGATAGGTAGGTGACTCTCGCACCAGGGACTGAACTGAACCAAATCGAACTGAACTAACTGATTGGCGATGTAAATAAGTTCACGACAAGCAAAGACAGAGCGGGTACTGAGGTTACTATGTGAGTAAGCTTAATCAAGTAAGTAGGTAATTAAGGCAATAACTTTAAAACATATTATAAATTATAATATAATATATCAATGAATATATAAAAAGAGAGATATATATATTTATACCAAGGATAGAACTTTTTAGTTTATATTTTATCTATCTATCTATCTATTTCTCTATGTACGGGGTGGTGGGAAAGGTGGATGAATGGATGGTATGCTATGCTTTGCTATGCTATGCTATGGGACTTGACTTGACTTGAGTTGTGGGTGGGTGTGGGTTGGGTTGAAGGGAGGGAACAAGTAGGGTAGGTAGGTAGTCTAGTAGGGTAATTAATAATTAATGGTGATCACTGCGAGGGATTTAGGGGGGGGGGAGAGGAGGGAGGGGGAAGGAGGAAGGAAAGAGAGAAAGAAAGGCATAGTTTGGGAATGGGATGAGATGCGATGAGGGGGAGAGGATAAGAGAGGAGAGGAGAGGAGAGGACACGAGAGGAGAGTTAGTCAGTTTTATGATCTATCTTGGGGTCATAAGAAATGGAGAGATGGGTTAGAAGAGTAGAGTAGTATAGTGGCTGTTGCTGTAGTAGTTTGTGATAGTAGTGGTGGTGGTGGTACCACCATTGCTGATACTGATTGGTAGACAAAGCTATATAAGTCCTAATCACACACACTACCATCGCCCACTAGCTGGGAAGTTCTGCCATCAAGTTTGGCCGAGCGGGAAGGTGAAGCCCACATCTTGTAACCTCATGGAGGACGATGTGGGCTCAACTTTCTTGCTACTCTGAAGGTCTGGGGTTCGAATAATTCTCCTTCTTCTTCTTCTTCTTCTTTTTTTCTCTAATTCTTTTCTGGTCTCTCCTTTTGACCATATTTACTTGATTGATAACCTCGTTATCCTGTTCCATCGTGCCCTTTCTTTTTTTCTATCTCTCTCTCTCTCTGGCTTACTAGGTACCCTGCGTGCCCTTGATACCCTCCTTTTTTGTATATGCATGTCGCCGATTCCTTTTCACTCAGGCGCTTGCTTGCTTACCTGCCTGCCTGGCTATCTATCTAGCCCTCAACCACATCAACAATTTTTTTGATAGCGGGTGGACTTAACATTGACAACCTAGTGCTACGTGGTTACAGAATTTAATGACGGCTCCTCGATTAGGGAGATTCTAGACCTACCATTGAGACCATGATGATGATATAATATAGGGGGAAGTGGACAAAGCTGGTGTATATCTATGTCAGTGTATGCATCGCCTTTTCCCCTCAACCCACTCTGCGCATGCAGAGCAGCTACAACGCTGTTTACCGGGATGATTTGGCCAAGTGAGCTTCTTTGCATTGTAGTCTCGGTGAGTATTGTACAATATTCGACTCGGAGTCTGTACCGAGCATCTTTGTAATTGTGGTATGTCCAGACATCACCATGCCAGACTGGAAATCCCCCTTGGTATCATCAGTACTAGGATTACACTATATACAGCCTCTTCAAAATACCCCGGTGTAGTTCTCACGCCTCGTGATGCCCTTCCAATGCAGTTATCATGACCATTGCAGCAGAGCTCTCTCTCTCTCTCTCTCTCTCTCGCTTCAAGAAATGTTTCTTCAACCCAATAGTCAACCCGACATCGTATATCCATCACCTACAGTACTCCCAAGTCGGCCCCCCCCCCCCCCAAGGTTGGCTTCCTTCCATAGATATATATATATATATATATATATATATATATATATATATATATAGCTTTCACCCAGATCCCGGCTGGGAATGAACCGAAGTCGGGGTGGCAGATCCGCTTCCAGTCGACGAAGGCTCTGGACTATGTCTTCCTGTTCTTCTTTTCCTTCTCCCCAGCCTCATCCTGCTCTTGATGTTTCTCCAGGGTCTGCCGAGCCTACGCCAGCGGAATGTTTTCCCCCTCGTTACCGATCCTTCTCTGCTGCTGCTGCCGCCATCGCTGTAGCTGTAGCTGTAACTCTGACTCGAGCGTCCGGAATCCTTGGCTGCTGGGACACGGCGGTGGCTGCCAGTAGTACGGCGATCATCATCACCACCACCATCATCATCATCATCATCATCATCTCCGTCATCGTCGTCGTATTCACTACTACGATCGCCGGTGGAGGAGGGGGATTCGTCGTGATAGCTGCCACCGCTGCCAGAAGCAGTATTTTTTCTCACACGATCATATGAAGATCGGACGGCCGGCGGCGGTGACGGAGCCGCCGGTGCTGGCCGGGGAGGAGGAGGAGGGAATGCGGCGGCAAAGTCCGACGGTCCTTGACCCTGACTTGACGGAGGGGAGGAGAACGAAGGCCTGAGCTCATAGAAAACGGGCGGTCCCCGTTGTCCCTTGTTGGGGACCGGACCACCGCGAGGCGGAAAGGGATGCGACGACGACGGCACCCCCCCTGGGCCCGGGGGCCTACTACCGAATGATGGTCGGCCAGCGGGCGACGGTCTCGACGGCATGGGCCACATGTTCATCGAGACGTGCCAGCCGGGCTCCACGACATGCTCCCAGACCGAGGGCAGGATGATCTCGCCGCGCTCGCCGATCAGGTCATAATGGCCGCGCTGGACCTGCGCACCGATGCCGTCGACGTGAATAAATGCTTGGCTGACGAGCTCATGCATGTCCTGCCGTCACTTGTTGGTTAGAAGATAGACCAAGCTTTGATGGTGTGAAAGAGGAAGGAGGGGGAAAAAAAAGTCCAGGATTTTCTCCATCTTGTACTTACGACATATTTCCGAACGCTGAGGAAAGGCAGTATAAACTTTCGTCCGACGGCATCTTTGAAGGTGATGGGATCGTGGAGCACCACCTCTTCCACCTCGTCCCCGCCCCCCTGGCCTTTCTCGCTGCCGCTCATGTCGCGGACTTCAAGTTCCATGCGGGCTGCGGCCTCGGCTCGGACCCGCGCCTCTTCTTCCTATATACATCGCAACCGTATCAGCATCACACCGAAGGAAGTTAGGCATGTTATATGCGACGCCAGTGAAAAACACACCCCCTCCCCTACCTGGATTATATCACACCACTACTGCTTCGTGGATCATCCCGGGGGGGGGGGGGGGGGGGGGGGGGGGGGGGGGCTTACAATATGTTTCCGCAGCTCTGCCCTTCGCAACTCGGTCGCCTCGGCTTCCTCTTTGGCTTGGGCTCGACGCACAGCAGCCTCTGCCTCGGCGGCCACCTCGGCCAGTCTCCTCTCGCGCGCCGCCTCGGCCCTCCTCTCCGCCTCGATCTGCTCCCTCACCTGCCTCTCGATCTGGGCCTTGTGCTCGGCCTCGGCCCTCCTGCGGGCCTCTTCCGCCCGCTCTTCCGCCTCTTTCTTCTCGAGGGCGGCGAGCCTGGCCTCCCGCTTCGCCAGCTCGACCTCCCGCTGGGCTATTTCCAGGGCGTCTCTCCTCTCGAGCTCGCGATGCTCTTCGTGCAGTCGCAATTCCTCCAGCTTGCGCGTGAAAGCGGTCTCGGTTTCCTTTCTGATTCTCTCCTCCAGTTGTAGCAGCTCTTTTGACGAGTCCCTCTTCGCCTCGTTCTCCTTTAGGATCCTCAGTTGTTCCCGAAGTGTCTCCATCTCTGGATCGCGAACAGGACTTGGGGGGGCAGGTGGCGGCGCTGCAACATGAACATGATTTGAGGGGAAAAGCGGCGGTGGCTGTGTAGGGAATGCTGGATACTGGTTCCTCCCTGATGAGACTGAGCTGCCTCTTGAAAGTCCCCTTCTGGGTGGTCTTTTAGGGCGTCTCGCGGCTACACGGGGCCGGTATTCAGGCCGATATTTTTCCTTTTCACTCGTGGGTTTTGAAGATGTCTCTGCTTGTTTGTGTTGATAGTCAGAGTCTGATTTCTCGGAAGGAAATCTGTCGTGCTTGATGCTTTCCGGATCTGACTGCTGCGCTGGAGCGTTCTCGTTGAAATTTCTGATGGCGGACACTTGCCGTTCAACCCATGTCGTCAGGGCTGGAAACTTTGTATTTACCTCCGTTAGAAGATCAAGATCCATGGAATTATAGCGTGAGCTTCTTTTCATCAGTTCTCGATGAATGGCGGCCGGGCGTCGTCCTTGTAGCTTGTAGAGCAACATGTTCAAAATCCACTCATGGTTATCATTCCAACAATCAGCCAATCCAGTCCTTGACAAGAGTCGAGCAATGTCCACGGTGAGCTTCTCTCGAGACTCATACGAGTCGGCTATGAGATACTTTGAGGCAAGGCTTTGCGCGTAACCAGCGTTATCACCTTGGTGTTTTCTTTGTAGCTCGCAAAGCTGACGGAATTCGTTCACTGGTTTGGAGGACAGGCGGATGATCTCTCGTAGTGCCATCGCCTCGGTGGCATGGTCACCGAGGTGCTTCGCGGTTCTCGCCACAAGCACAACGGGATCTTTGAACGCACTTGACGCATCCGGTATTGCCCACCCTGGGTTCTCGGAATCCAGTGGCACGTACATCGGAAGTAGACGATCGTCTCTGTAGTAAGTTAGCCCAGGAGAGAGACTCAGTTGCTTCAGAAAATTAGCAATTTCCTGCCGACTCTTCTTCTCGGAAAATCGGGACTTAGCCAATAGAAGTCGCAAGTAGGGTCTGGTCTTGATGCTCGCCGGATCATTTTGCTGGATAGAAACTGCTATGGGCAACGCTACCCTCAGTATATCCTCACTCCAGTCATCGGAGGAATGATCAAGATCAAGCAGCATGGATGTGAGGATGCTGAGCAGCGCAAGACTTATCGAGGTGTCGTACTCGTGCGAAGGGCTTGCCCAATCCGAAACCAAAGTCCGGACGCTATTGATCATCGGGGGTCCAAATATGGCGAAAACGAGTGACTCGAGGCTTCTGACAGACGACATCGAGGTTGTCAGATCATGAAGATCCCACAAGCGCCCTTCCCTCATAAGGCTGGCGTAGAGTTGTTGGCAGCGGGCAGGGGAAAATATCTTCAGGATACGGTCCCGATATTCGCACCACTTGCTCTTGAAGCTTGGATGATCGGTAAGATGTAGAGCGAAGCCCAGTAGTTTGATCTGTCACTTAGCTGCGCACTCCTGTGGTCGGTTGCTGAGAAAACTTACCTCTGTAGACCCCATGGGCCTGTCATCAGAAGCAGCCGTTTCCAGGACTTGAACAACCTGGTAAAGAACCTTCTGTGCCTGGCCAATATCATCCAGCGTATGCATCCTTGCGAACATCTGCATCAGGTCCCAGTACAACTTTAGAAGCTTGAGTGATTTGCTTTGCGGCATTTCCCTCTTTAATGATCTGAAAGCGGCCGGATCCAGCCCGGCCACTGCCGCATAGTTGCCCTGCTGAAGCAACATGTCGGCGTAATGGACGAGCACATATGGCTTATCAATATGGTGCTGTAACTCATCTGCGAAGAACTGCTTTGCGATGGTAAAGTGCCCAAGTCTGCAAAGGCGTGACAGTTCTTCCAGTGATTCGCTGAGGTCTTCTTCGATATCCATGTTGAGGTGAACGGTAAGATCGCCTGAGTCGGCGTTCGCAATACCATCTAGCTTGGTATTTATCCATTGATCCTGCGGCTGACGCTCAGAGGGCGGTGTCGCGAGATCCGCAGGTTGTTGAGAATGCGGCTCTCCTTGAGGAATGTCTGAAGGGGGTTGGCCTGGCTGACGGGGATTCGAGTGCCCAAAGAAGGAATTTTCTGGACCAGGGGGCGGCGGCTGGTATGCGTTCTGTGGAAAGGCAGCTTGGGGGTAGTAGGCGTATGGCATGTAAGGCCACCCAGGACCTTGAGGCGCATACCGGACAAGCTCTTTGCCCTTTTTCTTGCGTTCCTGGGCTGCCTCATCAAAGTTATTGAAAAAGTCAGACTGTGTATGTGTAGGTGCGAAGGCTTCTTTTGGTATTGGAGGTATTGTTGTGGTGCGGGTGCGCGATGCTGCTCTTGAACGATTTTGTGGCTGCTGCCTCCATCTGCTGCTCCGCTGTGAAAAGCTGGAGACCGGCTGTGGCCTACGAGTTGCAGTATTTGCGACTCGAGCGTTTGGATATCTCACATTCCCTCCACCCAGACCTGAAGCGGGCGGGCTAGGTGTTTCCATTTGAGGGCGGCAACGACGAGTACTCGGACTTATATGAACGGGTATCGTAGGGCATTCTTCCAACGGCAACAATGACAGCCCAACACAGTCAGAGCAGCCTTACATACTTCACTGGAAGAGTCAGCAGATGGACCAACAAGTTCTAGACTAACCGCCGATGGCAATCCCAGTCACATCGGGCCGCATATCTGCAGGCTGTTATCACAGCTGAAATTTCCCCCTCCTCACCTGCATGGTTACATGGCTCCGGCCCCCAACTCACAGCCTCCTCCAACATAGAGTCCCAACCTCCCCACTCAGTTCATGAAAAAACAACGAGGGGAGAAAGGGGACTCACTCCCTACAAGTACTTCGTACGATGGAAGGCGATGGCCTTATTGCTCAGCCAAGCGGCCATAACACCATGGCCACCACCGGCTCTCATCCCCAAATGAGCCATGTGTCGCGCAATAGGTATGGTAAATACGATTTCCAACGCTTCGATGATCTGGTTTGCCAATATGTCCCGACCGTAGAGGCACAGGTGGGCAAGATCGACGTCGGCTGCCGGTTCCTCTTCAAGAAGTCCAAATGGGGTATCTATGAAAACAAACATTCCGCGGGGATTATATACCTCGACCTGACCTTCAACCACCAGCAGCACGACTACCGCCTGAAGAGCGCGACGGTCGAGGTCACCCTGGACGACGAGGACGAGGACCTGCTGCGGCAGCTCTCCCGGCCGAAGCCAGCGGTGCCGCTCCAGCTCGTCACGTACGGGCCGCGCCGGATGGCCGGGGAGCCCAGGTACGAGGCCATCGCGACGCGCGACAGCCTGAAGCCGACCTTCGACGTGGCGCCCTTCGGGGGCATTGGGGGCATGGGCCGGGAGAAGCAGAAGTTCAACATGCGGGAGTGCCGCTGGACGTTCGAGGGCCACATGAAGGCGGACTCGCGCAAGGGACGGAACGACAAGCGCACGTATAAGGTGGTCCAGTGGCACCTGACGGAGAACCAGCTCGAGAACCAGTCCACGCACGACAACATCGTGCATACGGGCTTCTCCTTCGTCCACGGCGCGCAGCCCTTCTTTATACGGGTCCAGGTAAGCGGGAAGCTCGAGAGCCGCCGGTCCGAGCTGGGCCACCGGCTGCGTCACGGCTTGCGGAAGCTCAAGTTCCCGGCCAACCCGCAGGCAGCGCGCAACGCGACGATGCTCGTCAACTTCGACGGGCAGGAGCAGGCCAAGGACCGCCTGGACGGCTTGATGGATAACCTCGAGGTGGTCATGGCCTCGGAGAACATGGGCTCCTCCGTCGAGGTGAGCGCCGACCACCGAGCCGCGTACTACGGGCGCCGTGGCGAGGCGCCGACGGTGCTCAACCGCTTTCCTAGCCCGCACTTCATGGCCCCGGAGCGGCTGTACTCGGCCGAGGTGAGGAACATGGTCCAGAACAACATCGCGTACAGCCCGGCCTCCGCCGACGACGCCACCGCGCCGAGCGTCGACAACATCCACCGCGTCTCGTCGACGTGGCTGATGGCCTCGCCTATGGAAGTGGAAGAGATACGCACAGCGGGGGCGGCGGTCCCCAATGGGAGCGCGGTCAGGCTGCCGACCGTTGTGGAAGAGGCTTCGTCTGGGGACGAGACGACGCCCCGAAAGGAGCCCGAGGAGGAGGAGGAGGAGGAGGAGGCAAATGGCAGCGCAATCACGGCGAATCCGATCAAGGACGCGCAGGCTCAGCTGGCAGACGGCCAGGTGGATCTCAGGACGCTGATCTTCCTCATGAGAATGTGGGTGGTTCAAGCGTTCTTGGAAGTACTCGGCACTCGACGTTGAGCCCTATATTAGGAAGCTTTTGCACTAGGCACAAAATCAAAGTAATAAGTAAAGCCACCCACCCAACCACTCACCAACTCGGCCCACCACTCGGCCCACCACTTCACCCACCATTTCACCCACCATTTCACCCACCATTTCACCCACCACTTCACCCACCACTTAAACTAGCAATGCCAGCAAGCAATGCCAGCAAGCACTGCCAGCAAGCAATGCCAGCAAGCAAAGCAAACAGCCACAAATACGAAACATAAATGTATCGCTTCAATTAACAGAAACCAGGGACATATACAAAATATAACCACATGCAGGTGGGGAGGAGAAGGAGGAGGAGGAGAAAAAGGGGGCACGACAACGACAACGACGACGACTAGATCGATGAACCAAAACCGGGATCGTCTCGACGGCTTCATCCAGAACCTCGAGCCGACCATGGAGCACCTGTACTCGGACCGGGTGCGGGCCATGGTGCGCGAGAACTTCATCACCATCAACATGAAGTCCGGCGCGGACGCGGACGCGGATAACGAAGCAGAGGACGACATCACGGCCCCGAGCCTGAGCAACATCCACAAGCTCTCGTCCCGGTGG